>BROE01000004.1:7215189-7280004 GCA_036571765.1 Plecoglossus altivelis | reverse complement strand
ATCGGTTTGAGTTTGAAAATAGTGTTGCAAGATGTAGTGTACCAAATAAAGATGGATGTTGATTTCTCTTTCTGCTACCTGGCAGTGTTCTCCTCTTGTCTCTGTCTAGCCCTGGTCAGGGCAGACTCCACTGTCTTGTACCATTTCCTTACATCAAAGCAGTTCTCCCCTGTTGGACAATTGAAAAGGGAGAAATTGTCATATTAACACTTGATAGAATTATATACACCTGAGACTTGTATTTCAAGATTTCTGCTTGGCCAAAATGTCACCACCCCTGTTCTGACCCCCCCCCCCCCAAAAAAAAAAGTGCGAATTGCCGAAACAGACGTGACTGAAACCTTTCATTCTTCAGATCTTCCCTTGCAAATGGAAGGGATAGACCAGGTTCTAAATCATTCCTTAGTAGGATGCAGCAGTCTAAGCTGAGGAATGCAGTCTAACAGTGCGTGCAACATTCCACCAAACATTAGAAAAACACCCCAGCCCCTGCTGGATGGCAGTTACGAACACATGACATTTGGCACATTTTGTCTATGATCTAGATCCATTCTCACTCTGTTTTGTTCTAACGTGCGTTTGTGCATCACTAATATAGGAACAAAATAAGTTAAAATAAATATACCACTCATTTACCTGGTGTTTCCTTATTCATGTCAGAAGCAGTGTTTGCCAGATCCCTAGAGATTAAGATGCAGGCAATTGAAAAGGGTCAGTTAAACAATTACACTACATGCAAGAAAAACATGCCTTTAGTAGATACATGTGTCTGATTACCATTCACTTCTGTCGTCCAATCTGAAGAGGAGTTTCATGGTGACGAGGATGAGGGCTGCGGCCTGGACGTCGTAGTGAGGGAGAAAACATTTGTTCTTCATGGGTTTGAAGCTGTGAAGGAGCTCATCCTCCATAGCAGCCCGCTGGATCACCCGGCACACAAACTCATGTAGTTCATCTGAGGACCAAAACAACAGACTTGGAGACGATTGTGACATTATCTAAGTGCACCTCAGAATTAACCGGATATGTTGACAATGGAATGACTGGCTGTGGAAGCAAGTGAAGTCGCAGGATCAAAACCAAATCTCCCCACCAATCCAATGCCACAATTCAGCATCACAGCAGCGGTAACCCAAACCACAGGATGAACCAAGGGTTGTTTGTAGACAGACGCACCTGGCAGGTTGACTTCAGCGAGGTAGCGGATGGTGAGGAGGGAGGGGTGCAACAGGCAGTCCTGGGTGATGGGGGGGAACGGGGGCAGGTCCAGGAACACAGCCAGGTTCGAGGCCTCCTTATGCAAGACCCTATGAGAGGGGATGGACTTCACAACACACACACACACTCCCATCAGTCATCCCCAGTGACGTGTTACATCTTTCACACATGTAACAACAACCGGTAACAGTTGTTACAGATTGACAACTTACAACTTGTATGTAACAACCCAGTGTTTTTCATGTGTTACTGTACATGCGATGTTAAGATGAGGACCGGGCTGTTGAGAAATGTAAAACATACAGGAGACTGAACAGGTGAACGGGCGTGTGGTAACACGTCGTCGTTTCGGTTGGCCCAGAGCCAACACCTGTTTTAGTAAGAACATGGGTTCAAATGACTTGTGCTTGGATCAACAATGCTCTGTAGCTCCACGGCTGCCGAGTCGGAGTTGAGATATGGTGACGGGAGCTCACCTCCACCCTGAAGATGACCGTGTCTTGGCCGTACACCCTCATCTCCTCTGGGAAGCTCTCATGGACGTTTATGTACGGGATGCAGCCCTCGCTCACCAACCTGCACAACACAGACACATGAACATGGGAAAGAGGTTCACTCACAAGTCGTGGAATGATATTGGTGTTAGTGTTATCAAATCTGGCTACCTTCTAGTCATGCTGTGAAGTATGGCGAACTGGTGATCTATACATGATTCTGCTGATGTTATGATTTTTAAGTTAAGTATGAATGATGTCAGAATGATGATCATGTTTGTTCTAATGACTTGTGATTTCCCACTGATGGTTTAGTGGTTGTGACCTGAGCAGGTCTGCCAGTGTGATGGCCTCTCGTGTCCACAGCAGGGCCAGGTAGCACAGCGCCAGGGTCTTGGGCATGCTCATCATCCCCTGCTTCCTGCGCTTGTGTGGGGTGAGGTAGTGACAGACATCCATAGAGCCTGAGCTCATTGACTTCCCATCGCTCAAGGTTTCTGACAGATTCAAATCACAGGACATACGGACACAAAATAACCCCTGGGTTAAGTGGATGACGGACACACAAAAGAAACACCCCACCAACACACATGGCAGAACAGCTGGACAAACAAGCAGTACCTGCTGCAGAGCCTGTTTCGCTGGTCCACCTCATCTCATCTGCCTCACTGGCAGACAGGACTGAGGATTCTGGAGCACTGTCTGACTCGGAGTCTTGGCTGCGCTGGTAGGAGCACACAACAGGGGGGTCACAAGACTAGTCTGAATCCTAGACATCCTTGAGCCGGCTGGCTGAGATCTGGCTGGTCAAGACAGACCATTCCTGGACACTGACCATTGCAATGCTGTAGAACTGTGAAATCCTTGATCTCCTCCTTTCTATAAACATGCTATCTAAGTTGCTTTGGATGAAAGTATTTAGTGAATAAATGAAATGTCAGAAGGTTTGTGCAGGTTTGATTTGGTTGCGGACACCTGGAATGGGACAACTCTCATCATCACTGCTTCAGACAACTATGCCCCCAAACAGCAAGCTGTCATTCAGCAACTGACCGCCAGAAAACTGCGGAGTGATTTTTACCAATTCAATAGGATGACATGAGATGTGACCACAAGAGGGCAAAATAATCATTGGTACTCTATACTTATACTGGCCATTTGTTATCATTATGTACGATTTATATCAGGGGTCTCCAATCCTGGTCCACCTGAGTCTAATAAAGGGTCATTATGAAGCTTCCACAGAGCTTGGTAATGGCTCATTCATTAGAATCAGGTGTGCTGGAGGAGGGAAACATCTAAAACCTTCAGGACAGCGGCCCTCGAGGACCAGGATTGGAGACCCCTGATTTATATAGACATTAGATTTTTTTTTGTAACTATTTGTCAGTGTTTGCCACTAACTAGTCTCACTGCTTGTTTTGCCATTCTTGCCGCATTTGCTAGCTTTTACAGTTTCTACTGCCAGAATGGCATTTTACAGATAACCACACATCTGACTTTGCCCTTACTTACCACTTTAAATCTGGAGGTACTGATAGGGTTATTGGTGTAGGCTAGTCTGCTTTTCTGAAGGTACATCCTCCAAAACTTACAGAGAACATCGTCCTACAAAACAGAACATGAATGACAGTCATTTGACCAACAGTGTTTTCTATTGTTGGAAGATGTGCAGTGTGATTTCAAGTTAGCTGACTATCCTAATCCTGTCAAACATGTGTATACCTTAAAGTAGGAACTGACTCCCAGGTTCATGAAGGCTTCAGCCTGGTGTTTGAGGATGAACTGATAACCCTCACAAACCATCCATTCCCACCCATGTTCTGAAACACAGACGATAGATTTGCTGCTTTGGCCGGACTAAACAGGGACACTAATTATTTGCTGAACAATAAAATTCATAGAACACACCTAGTTTTTTGTTTTTCGTGCACTTCGATACAGACGAGATCCTGGTGGAAGCCATCATGAAATTGCTGGTGTCCACCACTTCTCTTGTCCTCTATGTATATTCAATATACATGGTTAAGGAAAAGCCTTTATTTATCCAACCATCCTCGACCACTGTCTGATAGAACCAAGCCTACCTCAATCACATCGTGGCAAGATTTGCAATAGAACCTGCCCTCGTCGGATACGCCCCAATCCACTGCGGAACACAGGCCACAGGGCTCTCTGTATCCTCCCTGTGCAGAAGTGACTGGCATAAGAGGCATGACACACACATGGACACACTGACTGACTGGCACAATCATTGGCTAGATAGTTGTGAGCCATACTTGCGTTGGTTTCAAGCATAGTTGGCATTTAAATTGACATACTACGTAGTCTAACGATTTGCGAAATCCTCTCACCGTTAGTTCTTCGTCCATTTCCGCAAGTATAAAAAAGATATAGCTAACTAGCTTGCTACTTCACATCCAACAAAAAAGTTAAACCATCCAGTCGCATGCTGAAATTAAACTTCCGGTGTGTTACACGTAAATAAAACCGATGAGACTTTCATAATTTCTCCCAAGTTGCAACGGCAAGATCTAACCGTAGGGGGCGAAATAGACTAAATAATCACTTGGTCTCTTCTACCGTGTAATAACAACATTTTTAAATGGCTTTATCGGTGATAACTTCTCTTGACCATTCTTTAGAAGTCTATACAGCGCATCTCTTTTGGTTTACTCGACGACGGACCATTTTTTCGGTATGATTCGAATCGGTCTATGTAGCCTATGTGGGCGTGGGTGCGGATGATAGTGCGGGGGTGGTGACAGCATGAAAAAGCACCATGGAAACTACAACATGGTAGGAGGAGATGGCGTGGGTGGATTCAAAGAAAGCAAAGACGTTTTATGCATATATACATTCGTCAAAGGTTTTAGGCCTAGTCCTATTTGATATATTGTACTTCTGCTGTCATTATGTCAGTGTTACAGTTACAGATCCTGCTCACTTTCGCAGAACACTGTTACCATGACTCAGGGGCACATCCTAACAGTGAAAGGCAACGACATTCTGCCTTTACAGCAGTGCATGTGTCTAGAAATACTATACAAAGGTTAATGACAGATAGCCTATTCTTTGTGCTCTTTATAAGGATCTCATTTAAACAGCTAACCCCCCATTTTTTTCCCAGTGAAGCTGCTTAAAAAGAGACACCTTCTCCTCTAAAGGGCCAGTTGTAATGCCTTACTGCCTCCAAGGCTGCTTTTGAATACTTTATGCAAAGTAAAGCCCTGTTGTCTATGGAAATCAGTAACAGTAACTGCCTGCTTCCCTGCCTACACACTACAAACACGGTACAGTCTGATATGCACAGTTGCTGCTCTCGCTGTGGACCAGCAGATTTTGTATTCCCTTTGTGTTTCACAGATGGTAAAGGAGGAGGAGGAGGAGGAGATGGGCGTAGGTTGTCAGGTGATGTGTGGGCTTGGTGGTACAATCTGTTGAAAAACCCACTGAAAAAAGGGACACAGGGTCTGCCAGTGTTAGACGCCTCTATCATTAATATTTCAGGCCTTTTTCATCCCCCTTTCTATCTCTCTCCTTCCCCCCTCTCTCTTTCTCTCTCTGTCTCTCGCCCTCTTACACAATGAAAATGGCTCCGTCATACAGGGGGATGAACACGGGGGTTTCAGATTTTTCTCCACAACCCAAGTCTCGACCCTAACTCTCTCAAGCAAGCGTCTCTCATCTCCCGCAGCATTCTCGCAAGCTCTCACACATGTGAACCGTGAACAACAAATTCTTTCCAGTCCTATTTTTTTTCTTCTCTTACATACTATTGTGGTGTGATTGGAGTCACATTCCAGGGCCCCAAGGTTGGAGCCTGGGCAGCGTGTTTCCGGGGTGAGGTAATGTGGGAACGCGTATGCCTATCCTTGCCTGCACAGGAAGGAGACCCTCCCTGGGGAAACGGGTCTGTCTGAAAGACTAGCTTCACTGTAGACCGAAATAGACTCTTCCAACACAACAGCCCCTAAGAAAGATTATCATTACTATCTCTCATCACACCATAAATCATACTGGTCAGGCTCTAAAACCTACCAAAACACACTGGGTTAGAATGTGCACACAGTTCTAGATCTATCACCTCTGCTTGTCTGCTGGTTTTTTTTACAAAGCATGCAATCCCAACAGGAGCGTGTAATGCAGAGTAATCATGGAGCGATCATAGATAGGATAACCGTGAAGATGGAGTGAGGAGAGAAGGCGAGGTGCATCTGTCCATCCCTCTCCCCTCCTCCCTCCTCAGATCTGCACAGATGCTCAGACCCTGGGTTGCTGGCAGCTGCCCACCCCTCAGTTGTGATGGTCTCCATAGCAACAGCAGAGCTCAGCAGCCTCCTCGGTGGAGGATGTCTCATGCATAATCCAAACCGGTATTTCCAAAACTGTTAATCCAACTCCTTGCTGCCCATTGTTGTCAAGTGGCCAAACAAAGAATCACGATGATGATGCTTTTTTTACATGCCTCTTGAATAACAAGCAAAAATATACACTGTGACATTCATGTTATTGGTTTATTACTCAAAGCAGTTAGGTAACATTAAAGACAATGCGTACTTGTACTGCTCCAAGAATTCACTTGGGGTTCTGCGAACAATATTCTTTCAGACATTTCCTAGAATCATCCAGGTAATGCCATGTTATGTCTTAAGAGGGAGCATTCCCTCAGGACCTTTCACACAAATATTTTCCCCTTGCTTTCACCACCCATTTCTCTGTCTCAGCCGCACCACCCCACCCCTCGTCCCCATGCCAGACCTGCCAGAGAGAGACAGGAAGAGTTCCGGAACATTCCTTGGGTCAGGTCTGGACAAGATTTAGCTCCTCAGTGTAGAGGCTCTGGCAGTAACAATGCCAAAGCAGCACCTTGTGTGACCTGTCAGAGATAACCTGGTTACAACAGTATACATCTGCTACATGGACAGAGAAAACCCAGACGGTGGAAGTAACCCAATGGGAAAGCCAAGCTATCGTGTTCAGCACCCTCCCCCTTCTCAATGATCTTCTCTGCCTGTAGGTTTTCGCTCTCTCTCCCCGCTCCCTCTCTCTCTTTCCATATCTTTATATATCTTTACCTTTTTATGCTTCCCCCTGCCACCCGACAATCCCTGTTTGTCCATCCCACCCTCCTTACTCCATCCCCCCAACCTCAACTCCCTTCATTGTCTAGAGACATTCTTTGTGTTATGACGTTGTTGAGCCGAACCCCCCCCCCCTCTCTCTCTCTCCTCCTTTGCACCATGGTGCAATAGTAACTTTGAAGACTGGGGGAGTTTCCCCTCAGCTGCACTCCCACAGTGGAACCCGACCACATCCACATGCACAGCTGGTCGGACTGACAAACACTGGGGATCTGGTTGGATTGTGGTTCTGTAGCACTACAGTGTGTCTCCCTTGTCTGGGAGGAGAGGGAAAGGTCCAAGGTCCTCTGATGACCGTCGTGTGTTTACTGCCCTCTCTCCATGTCATGTGGACTGTGTCAGACAGGAGAGCCTTCTCTTTTCATGCTGAAAAAGCTGGCCTCACCACGGCAGTTAGTCACTGAAGCACCCTGTCAGCACACCTGCTGTCTGGCCATATGAGACCTGTCTTCCCATAGGCTTCAGTCACCACCAGGAGAGCCATACATGCTTCGCTGCTAGCTAGCCAGACTGTGATCGAACAGCATGAGGTGGAGGAGATGCAGGTCGTTTACATCTCTGTGTAGGTGCTTGTTCAAGTATGTGTGCATGTATTACTGGACTAGCACTCATGAGAACACCTGCTCATAGACAGTCAATGAGAAATAGCTCCCCAGGCTACATTTCCAGCTCAGCGTCGATCTGCAGCGCCACAGAGCCCAACTAATCACCCTTCTGTGTGTGAAGGTGAATAATGAAGGGCCAGCCTTCCTCTCTCCCTCCACCCAAGTGTTCGGCTTCCTGTCTGTGGTCGTGAAGGCCTGGATCAGGTCACGTGAGTCCACCTGAGTGTCCCTCGGCTGTGCTTTCTCCCTGAGGATGGTACTGAATGCAATGGATAATTGAGAAACGGTGGGACCTGCCAACACTATTACCATAAACTGTAGTCAGCACAATGTAGGAAGATTAACCTTCGCTGTCCGCCCCTGGCCTCCCCCGTGAGAGGGAGAGAGGCCAGTCACAGATGTGGAAAGTACCCAGAGATTAAAACATTACGTTTTTGATCGTTGCGGAGGTTTTCATGCTCAGACTGACTTTTGTGGTCTTTTACATTCACCAACAAAGACCTTTTAAGACACTCATATGCGAAACAGATCTCAATGACAAAGCCTTTTAACTTGATTGCCTTTATGTAACAGCCATGGCGGACCAGCTACGCTCAACAAAGTACGATCAAGTAGTCTGATCCATCATCCTCAAGGTTATTGGTTAATATCGCATATATATTCCTGTGCTCAGAAGATCTACAGAAGCCTGGCTCTCCTCCTCCGTACATAATGAATCTTGTACCAGCATACCGTCAACAATATTTCACCACTTTTCTAATGACTATTGACTCAGACGCATGCCTGAGCTTGGGCCCACGTGATCCTGGTCTCTCTACCGGAGCAGACTGGCCAGGTGTGATGATGGTGCAGGTGGAGAGAGAGAGAGAGAGAGAGAGCTGTCCACAGCTGTGTCAGCCTGCTTTCAGTAGACGCCCATCATCTCATTAGACTCTCAAGAGCCAGTGCCAGCTCACCACGCCCTGAGACTAACCTGTTTGTGCAGCACTTTATGACCCTGTTCACTGACTACCGGTGATACTCTCATCAACCTGATAACAGATAACGTGCTACTGAGCACAGAGCATGCGATGTAAAGGTTTACAGCTGAAGGCCGAATAATCTCCCACAGCTTTGTGGCCACTGGAAACATCTGCTTTTTTTTACCAAGTTGTTCACAAAGCCAGACAGACTGTTTCAGCGATTGCGTCTGAAGATATTGTCACTATTGATATTTGTTATTACATCTTTACACGTACTAACTGGTATATTGACATGATCTCTCAAGACTGATAGGAAGAAAGCAACATGGCTTTGAATTCCGCATCATTACAAAGCTATGGCCCTCGCCCACCCCCAGCATGACTGACCCTGCTGTCCCCGTCTGGATGGCACAACAAAGGGAGGCCTGGAGAAACGGATGGGGTCTCCATGGAAACACTGCCCAGTGGCATGGCTGCAGACAGACAGAGAGGGTTGGGGGGGCAACGTCCTCAAGGACCTGAGCATCAAAGACGAGAGAGAGAGAAAGAGGATGCCTCCTAAACCTAAACTAAACAGATAAATCCAAAATGCAAGCATTTCTTTGCATTTCACTTCCATCCATTTCTCCCGAGCACAGCAAGTAATCCTGCTGTACAGTGTCAAATATCGAGTGAACCACAAGAGCTCTGAGTGCCAAACGAAGGCAAGCAAAAAGATAACGACAGAGCCAGAACAGGCTATTTCTGGAGGTCTTAATGAACATGGTCGTCTTGGTTGTCATGCTCTCAGGAGAGATGACGCGGGGGCCAGGGGGGTGGGGGAGTGTTTCGGGGTGTCCCAGAGGACCAGTCCTACTACGTTCTGACTGAGCGAAGCACAAGTCACCTCTGCCCCTCAACAACAGTCTTCTCTGACAGGACGCCTGCTCACAACCTCTCCACCTGGGCCATGATGGCGTAAGAAACACATAATACTCCTGAAGGCAGAAGCCAGGAAGCTTTCATTTTTCCTCCACACAAACCATGTGCATCGGTTTCTCCTTGTTAATACCTCTGTTCGCTCAGAACAACAGTGCGTGGGTGGACCGCTCTCAAGTTACCAGCGCTTCAGGCCAAATCAACAGCCATTCTGTCATCAGTTGAAAAACATACAAATTCTGTGGCGCTACCGTGCTGTTCAGCCTATATGTACATTACAGAAAGCGTTTGTTATCTGCAAGCGCCAACTTGGAAGAGGAGGCTGTTTTCAGTGGCGGCAGGAAAGCCCAGCTCCTCTGGCGATGCCAAGGGTGCTCCTAAGCCTGACCATCTGGCTTCACACTCACGAGAGATTTTCTTGAGGTTTCGCAATCACTCCATCATTTTCACATGACAAACACAGTGCTGCTTAAGGACATCAGCAAACCGAAGGAGCCACGGTATTCTTACGAATTAGCCGCTGCGACTTCAGTCCACGCGCTTGCAGTTGAAATACTATTCCATTCACTGCTGTCAGTGGCAACGCGGAACGCATGAGAAAAGCAGAGGAGCGGAACAGAGAGTGTAGCTGCAGATAGTCTTTTCATATCACAGTAATTCACTCTAATCTCAGTGGGTTTGTGTGGGAAGCTGCCCACCTGTTGTGTCATGGCTGCGTTCTTCCCCTCCTCCGTACGGGGACGGCGAGGGATGTGGGTGGACGCGTTACAGCTTGATTTTCTCACACTGCTACGTTCTTCTTCAAAGCTGCATTTGAGTTTCTCTCCGCTCTCTTGGGTACTTCAGAAGCCTAATGAGTATCTTCTTTGTCGATATTTCACTGTCTGTCTTCATCATCAAGCAATTCAACATCTGACTGACCCGCTCAGTGCACTCATCAAATCATGTCATCCACTGATAAGAAATGTTTACATTTAATGCCGGATTATTATTAAATCGTCCTTCTACAATACAGCTACTCTGTTTCTTTGATACAAATTGCGCTTTAATACTGTGACTTAACTGGTGGTTTAATTAAGATGGGTCTTCTTCCACTCTGTGCTCAATCAAACAAGTGATTAGTTTGTCCTCATGTGTTTGATTGTGTGTGTCCGTGAAGAAGCAACACTTTCACTTTAAGTGCTTGCTTTTCACTCCATGTCTTTCCATCATTCACTCTCCACCATTCCCTCTCTCCCACTCATTCACTGAGAGACAGTTTGAGGAAGCTCCAGAGTTGTCCAACGTAAACAGCTCTCAGGCTATTTGAAGTGGCCATAGGCATTTGCAATGGTTTGAGAAAGCAGGAAAGTGAAGACAACAGAACACACAAGGTATGTGTTTGATAGTACAACTCTAGTCAGAAGCTGTGTCCAAGGCTACTACACACACACACACACACACACACACACACACACACACACCAGCTAGCTCTATATCTCTATGTCTGACTTGAAAGCTAAGACATTTAAAATGATCCTTCTTTAATTCTACATCCGAATTTACAGATGCACTCTTTTCTTCCTGGAGATCCGCCCCTTCCAGTGACCTTGTTTAACTAGTGTTACTATAGCAACTCACTGTTGTCTTCTCATCGTGAAGCCCCAGTTACCTCCTTTGTTGCTGGGAACACATCATGAAATATCTCTTGAAGACCTAAGTAGGCAGAGTGAGCAACAAAAGACATTGCTACAACACAGGACTCATACCCTCATCTTAATTATCGTGATTCATAGAACACTCAGCAGAAAGCATGTTGTTTCAAAACTTGATGTAATATGACAGATTGGTATTATCTCTGTGTCAGTGTCTCTGTGGCTAATGCATAGAAATGAACCTCACTCAAACACATTAACTTGTCTTTGACACGTTTGGGGTACCTCTTAAGGGAATGTCCCGTTTCTGTTGAAAAGACCAAGACTATGTGTTGCAGACACCTATAAAAACTGTGAAACATGTTTTGACTCCAATGCTTAGAGATGAATTCAGTGGATCAGTTACAGTATGGTGAGTCTTTGTCTTGGGTGCAGACAGCAGGTACGCTGTCCACGCCAGAGTGAGAGATACCGAGCATCCTTGAGAAGAGAGAACGTCTGGAAAAGAGAGCGGCCGGGTGGAGAGAGGAAGGGTGGGATGGGGACAGACAGAAGTGGAGCAGAGATGAGGAGAGAGGAGGGAGGGATTAAGGGATGGTATTATTAGACATAAAGACAAAGACAGAGAGAGAGGATATAGGGAGGAGGTACCTTGGTGAAGGTCATTACACACACTCTCTGCCTGCCGCTTGGGGGGAGGGGGGGCGGGGCGTGGCTGCAGCGAATGACAAGTGAGCGCCCCTTCCAAAGTGTGAGCAAAACCTAACATGCTGCCCACTTGGTGAGTTATTCATGTGGTCTCCATACTAAAAGCACACAGCAACAGCCTCATCTTCCAGTGTGTCCTCTCGGCAGCTCACCACACACAGTATGCACATGCATGCTACACACGCATGCTATACACACACACACGCTACACACATGTGTGCTACACACATGTGTGCTACACAGGCGTGAAGCAAAATGTTGTCACTGCAGAAGAAAGGGGAAGAAGAATAGTGAGGTTTCTCGGTTTTATGGTAATTGCTCTGGGTTGTGAAAGAGAAGCAGAGAATTGGGAGCCCTGTGTTAGCTCTGTGGGTGGTGCAGCGCCACAGACAAGCTAATTGGCTGTAATTAGGGCAGATGATGAGCTGAGAGGCCTGATTTCAACTTACCCATTTGATTAGAAACACTAACATTCGCACACAGGCATAGTTGAGCACGACTAGAGTTAGCACGGGCGCAGAAACACAAACGCGGACACACAAACGCTCACATTTACACACATGCATGCCATGAAAGACTCATCCAGAACACAAGTCTAGAATAACAGGTAAATAACATATTTACTATGTTTTTTCTTTGTACCTTCTGTTCCCTCTGTCCTCAGATCTCTCAGTCTGGTCTTCACTGTCAGGACACAGGCATCTGGGTCTCCCACTCTCTCTCTCTCTCTCTCTCTCTCTCTCTCTCTCTCTCTCTCTCTCCCCATTACACCTTACAGCTTCTTCTCCCATTTTCACTCTTCTTTTTCACACATATTCTCCCTCTCCTCTATCTCTTTCTCTACTCTCTTTTTCTCTTTGAGGGAGCAAACCTCCACTCAGTATAATAGAGGAGGGCATCTTAACCAGACCTGGGAGTCAGAACATTGGATTGGAGCACAGAGGGTTGGATGAAGCACGGACTGAAGTTGGGGTGCACTGTTACAGACTGTTCAGCTGGGGGATCTCAAAGTGCTGCCTTACAACCAAATGTGACATTCCTCATCATAGCTCTAGAATGGCTGCATGTCCAACAGCCCTTAATGGCTATAAAACCCGTATACTGGTGGAGACGAAGGGTCTGAATGTGTATTTCAAAAGTACACTGCTGTGATCATTTTTGTGTTTCATGAGATTCACAGGTGCTTCCAGAAGACCTAGTGAAGAACTCAAAGGCAAGTGAACTAGACGAGTGAACTTGTTAACTTTTTTAGGTGAAAGTTTGGACTTCATAGAACACACAAGATCTGAGGAGGTAATAGTGATATGGATTCATATGGATAGAAAGAGAGATGAATTCCTATGGTTTAATGGATTTCCCCTATGCTAAAAGGAAGCCTCCTTGAAGAAGACATCTAATGATCTGCATTATTGATGTTTCTCTTTCAAGCACAGCCTCCGTGAGCCCATCTCTAATCAATGTCACTCTTTCTGTGTTGAAAAACAGGAGCTCAAGCTTAATGCACGTGACACACGAGGGATGGGAGTTCATCTGTGAGGACCCTGTCTCACTCTTAACACTCCCTCAGTCCATGTGACACAAAAGGGGTGGGAGTCCTTCTGGTAGGACCCTGTCTCACTCTTAACACTCCCTCAGTCCATGTGACACACAAGGGGTGGGAGTCCTTCTGGTAGGACCCTGTTTCACTCTTAACACTCCCTCAGCCCATGTGACGCACATGCTCACAGGAGAAGGACAACATTATGCTGAGTGCATGTCAGAGTAGTTGTGAACCATCCCATCACGGCCAGCTCTCATGTACCGAAACACTAAAACAAATTAGCCCCCGTGTAATACAAGGAATATGGGCAAGAGATAGAAGGGGGTGATAGAGAGAATGTAGGAGAGATGGGAGGTGGGAGCCTATTCTCCTCTAATGGGCTTTTAATCCATGCACAGCAGATGTGTGAGAATGCAGCAGCAAAACAAATTACAGTGATGACTTAGAAAACAACCACTCTTTCTCTGGTCACAACATGCCCATCACGAAGAGAAGCGTCACACTCGATCTTCAGTCTGCTTTACCACAGGTGTCTTTCCTGCATGGTTCACATTTGTTCAACACTTATCCTGGACCTAATTCTCTGAGGTAAACAAAGAAAGTTACAGAGTGAAATGATAGCAATTTCCCTAGGTTTTCTACCTTATAATACATTTTTGTAAACAGCCAATGGATGGTTGTGCATATCCATTTCTATTCAATTGCCTCCAGAGGCATTTTGGTTTGTGCCTGGAGATAATGCCCCTTCGAAATTGAAATGTGCCTGAGAGGTTCCGCATAAATACAGCCCTACATTTGTGAAGTGGTCTGCCAGCAGCAGACTGGAGCACACAGCTTCTGTCATTTTCTCTTGATCAGCTCGCTGCTTGGTCAAAAACAACCTTAAATATCAAACATGCTTTTTTTGGTCCGTCTGGATTTTTCTGTCTAGATTCACTGGCGTTTTTGTTTTCCTAAATCAAACCAAGAAGCTGGGAGACAGATGGAGATGGAACGAGACACGTAGACTAAGATGTCTTGAGATGTTCCGTTCATTTACCTTCTGCCTACTTCTTCCTGTCCTATCTTCTTAAGTCCAGACTTGACAGTGCAGATGTAAAATGATGACACTGACATGCATAAACTACCACTTCGGGCTTTAAAACCACAGTTTCCCAAGTGATGGTAAACAGTAGAGGAAAACAAAGGCCTGACTGACACAAGGAGCCATTTTTACAGCTGGCCTAAGGGTGTCTGGAGTTCTATTTGTAACTGGTTGACAGACCCATCTCCACATCTACCAAACTACCCACTTGTTTCACTTGTGGGGCTTGTTTAATGAGCAGGGCCACACCTGGATCCTGGAAGTCATTTTATGAGTTTTCTGAGGCATTTGTAGAATTCTTACCTGAGGTTCTGTTAGTAGTGGTTATATTTTGACAGTAATGTGAGCTCCGTAGTCTGACTGCATAGAAGGTATTGAAGTCAAAGAAAACCACGTTTATCAGCAAGAGGAGCTGTTATCCAGCACCACTCTGCTAATGTCAGATTGAGGGATACATTGAAGCCACTGTTGGCCAGGTGGCCCAACACTAGCTCGTTCACTCACTCACTCACTCACTCACTCACAGAGAGTGAGGATCCCTGAGTTTGTAAAAGCTGCTGACCATTGGTGATAAATAATGTAGATGTTTGGTGCAGGCCAGCCAAGTCTGTCTCAGGCGCAGAAACCATGGTGTCAGTCTCTCTGCACAGCGCTCACTTGGTATTTCATGCCATGTAAGCATTTGGCACTGTGAGAAATTGCTTTGATGCCCGGTCTGTCTGGGCATCGAATAATCTCATCTAGTATGGTGCTGAGGAAATACTCCAGAAATCAGTCAGACAATAACTGGTTAGTTTGATTTGTCTCTTTTGCCGTCCCTGTTTTCAGTAGCAGAAGCCCATTGTTCTTTGATTGTTTCTTCAAAACGTTTCGGCGTTAAAAGTGACAAAAGACTTAACTCGTTCAAATGCATCTCACAGCATTAAACCTTGTGACATCTCTCTTCATGGTCTCTCTCTGGACTGTCTGAGTGCCAGACTACACAGCAGTGAGGTGGCAGAAACTCGGATGGTTCCAAAGCAGATTAGGGCCACTTTCAACATCATCTGCTCAAACTGTTCGGCTGTGTGGGCATGTGTGTGTGCATGTCGAGTTTGAGTTTGCTTGATGAGAACACATGAAACACTGGGTACCAACTGACCGGATACGTTCATTTTTGATAAAGCATTGGGTTGTCAGTTTGGGATTTGATGGAGGCCATTATAGTTGTGCAACAGAGTGTCACAGAAAAGAGCTCTTTGTTTTGGTTTGTGTTAGGTGACATTGGCAGTCAGAGGAAGAAAAATGCGCATTGTGACCAATTGTTCCGTGCGCGAAAACACACACACACCAGGGAGTCGGAGACAGTATTACATGTTATGTATGTAAAAACCTCTTAACGAGTCTTACTCTAAGGTGTTGCAATTGTCAGTGGCCATGAACAGTAATTTGTTCCGCTACTAGATGGCCCTCAGACTATGAATCAAATCACTTCAGTGTCTTCAATTACGCACGAGAACTCACTCGGTATAAGCACCAAAAAACTCCCTCTTCACCACACCTTCGTACAGCCGCAATACCAACCAATCATAGACTTAATCGCCCACTATTCTACAGTACACCATGGCCCTGCCAATGGCTCACCCGGAACATGCATTTATAGTGTCAAAAAAGAAGGTAGTTATGGCATGTGGCTATTCCAGTTTGCTTATCAGTGTGTTCACCACACTCTCTTTTTTCCCTGGGAATCCTACTCTTGGGTCTGGCTCTCAGACTAGACCTCCCAAACCCCGGGGCACAGTAAGCTAACAGCCACAGGCACGACTGGGGAGTTAGCGTTGAAGGTTAGTTTGTGTAAGCAGGGCTGTTGTCGAATACTTCCCGTCGCGGTGACTCAGAGTGTTCTCTTCCATTAGTCAGGCTCTCCTTATTGTTTATTCATGCTCAATCACTGGCAGGCGTTTAGGCGTGGCACTGGGCAATATGTCTGCAGGGTCTTTGATCTCACCTCAGAGGGAATAGAAGCATATTTGATGGATATGAATGAAAGAATTGACGTTTTCAAGGAACACGGTTCGTCTCATCCGTTCATTTTGTGGAGGGGAGGTCTTGAGAACGCATGAGTCTGTGGAACAAAACAAACTCATAGCTCAAGATAAGTTCCAATCTGAATCTGTTTGCACGGTAACTGATTTCTTTTCCAGGAACACAATGTCAAGATGATAAAAACGATTGTCTATATCTGTCAATCTATATCTGTCAACTGTATCTGGATGGTGCTTCTCCACCTTGCCCTGCCTCCACCCCTACTCCCTTCTATCTGGCTGCTTCCTGTACTCCCTGTCTGCATTTCCTCTCTGTCATCTTATCTCCCTCAATCTCATTACTCTGCCTCTGTCCCATTCTGATTACAGAATTATTAGAGCCCCTCATACATCTGTATGGCTACAGATCAATTTAATCAGGATTCTTTTCTTTTTTCACACTGTCCCCCAGCTCAGTGCTGTCTATCCTCACATACACGTCAGGCGTTCATTCTGCTCTCCATACAATTTGTATTTTGAGTTGATGATTGATCCGAGAACAGTGTGATATCCATTAAGTTTGAGATATTACATTTCTAGGACTCCCTAAAGTAGAACAGAGAGTGCACATATTTATCATGTTTGCTTGTTCCCAACCAAATCTTTCATTAAACTTTAATGAGCCAGATGTCTCAACTGAAAAATCCATATCAAATTTTCATAAAATATTATGTCCATATTTACAGCAATAAGAGCTAATTACTTGTCTGCACAAGTCATTGCTTTATAGATTAAAACTTCTGAAATATTCAAAGATTGATATGTAATAGTCACACATCTAAAATATAACATCTCTCTTACTTTCTCTCTCTCTCTTGCTCTCTCAGTGCCGTCCAGCAGGTCATCACTTTGTGCTGTCTGACATGTGAGGTGGAAGATTTGAACACATGACTCTGGTTTCCTCATTCTCATTCTTTCACACAATGAAAGATATGTACAGTAGATGACAGCACCTCTAATGGGGAATGAAAACACGTTCCCGACCTGGCAGGGTAGAGGGATGGTGGTAGGGTTAAGGGCACAATGCAGTCTCCTTGTTTAAAACCTCCACATCTTTTAATACATGCTAACAGTGACATGAATCACCTCCCGCTTCTTTCTTGTGGCCCTTCCCATTGTAATCTCTGTCGAACTTGACATCATTATGACCTCCGTCAGCTGACCTGGAATCAGGTTACTCAACCCAGTAGCCTATAATCACTAGACTACATATTGTGTTTGGGATCCAGGCTGAAATCCAGCTCTGTGCCATTGCCTCAGTGGCTGGTGAGGTGGACTGGAGGCATGACTAAGCCCGATACAGAGATGAGTGACGTGTGCCAGCACGAAGAGGATGCGACGGATCAACGTGACTCAGCATTTTGAGTTCACAAATCATTGGTGTGAAATTGATTGAGCAATAATGACACCCAATCCCCTTAAGCTTGATTAGAACTTATTCTTTCACATGCTACTGAAAAAAGACATTATAAATCGGAATTGTTAGAAATGAGTTCCACCGCCAACCGGCTTAGCATACCAGGGCATTATAAAGTCTAGTGTGAGGAATTGCTGTATCATTGCAAACCACAAATTGATTTGCTTTAAATGTTTCGGTGTACTGTACAGTCCATGTGTTGTTTTTAGATGTTGTGTTGGAGAGTGAGATGTGTGTGGGGGGTGCCTGACTATAGTCTCACTCTTGTTTTAAGAAAGTACCCTTTGAAGATGAACAGGAAAGAGGCTCCCTGGCGTGGCTAACAATACAGCTCTACTGGGTCTAACAGACACTAGACATGTGTGTATGAGTGTGTGTGTGTGTGTGTGCAAACGTTTGTATGTGTATGTGTGACTGTGTATGTGTGTGTGGTGAGGTTTGGAAGGATTTGAGCACAGACTGAGAGAGCCTTGTTTCCAGGCAGGTTTCAGAAGGCGAGACAACGCCCTGAGGCTTTTTTTCGGTTCTTTTCAGAAAGAGTGCACATTACGTAATGTCGGCTGACAGCTCAGAGACTGTTATGCGCTTGCCAGCAAAAGTGCCATACATTTTGGTGTGTGTGTATGGGGGGGATGAGAGTATAGGGTATGAGTTTGAGTTGGGGGGTCACAGTGGAGTCTGGCTGGGGTAGACACACTTCCTGGCTGAATACTCACACATGCCCACATACGGCAGTCTGTGTCCCACTTTCAGCTGGAATCCAGAGAGCAGCTATGGCTGATCTTATCTCGTCTTAGTACTTCACCTTTCCCCTGCTTCAAATGGTTCGACCCTCTCTTCACACTCTCAGAGGGCTATCACCGCTCCCTTCCTTCCTTTTCTCTCGCTGTCTCTCTCCTGCTCTGCATCTCTCTCTGTCTGTCTCCCCCCTCCCCCATATTAGACAGGCATAGAAGGCACTTTAGATTTCGACAGACTCAGGACTAAAAACCAATCTTGACTCCTGCTGTGCTCGAGGGAACCACGTCTCTGACAGATCTACCTGTCATTCGTCAGAACACGTTTCTGACAAGATTCTGTCATCTGATGGGTGAGGCTATGACACAGAGTGATTCACTACTAATTAGTAGAAAGGAGGGGGTGGTTGCAGAGAACCACCTTGTTTTTGGTTCCCAAGCTGTCTGTTTGGCAAACAAAACCCCATTGCTTAGCACATTGATGTGGGGACACTGGACTTAATTCCAGCAGTCTCACTGCATGATGTTTCTAATGATGAAGGAACGTATAATAAGGGAATCTGTAAGCTGCCATCCGGAATGATGGTGTCCTGGCCACAGGGCTCATTAAATAGGGCTTGTATATGTAACCACGGCCTCCCTTCAACGTAACAAACCAAATGTGTCTACAGTACATAGAACACCATGATGGAATAGTGTTGTTGAATTTCTGTTTCACTACATAACCAATACACTGAGGATCTACAGTGTAAAAGTCTGGTGTGTGTAAGGTGTGTCGGGGGGGGGGGGGCTTTCTGAGAGGTTAAGAGAAGACAGGAGTGGTTGCTTTTCACTGGGAGAGTCCTGACCTCACTAAGGCAGAGGAGGGTTTAGTCTGGGGAGTCTCCTTACTGATCTTAATGCATTACAAAGCTTGTCTGTCTGCAGCTCTAGAATCAATACAACAATTTAACAAGGAAGGCCCCTCATAGTCTATCAAATATATGACACTGATATAAGACAAGTGCCTTCGTAATATTTATGTATTATCATCTTAATCATAATAACGTTTTACATTAATATATTTGCAGAAAATATACTGAAACAAACATTATATTACTCACATCTACTGAGCTATGGGCCTACATATAAGCGACATACAAATGAATGATGCGACACAAATCCTTCCGCCTGTCTTGTCTTCTAGTAAGCTGAAATCAAACCACATTCATCCGTTTCTTCCACCTGCTTTAAAAGTTAACAAAAATTAATGAAATCCTATACCCACCACACCCACTACTGATTCAGACTGATTCTGGCTCCCTGCGTGCCAGCGCGCGCGCGCGTGCGTGTGTGTGCGCAAGGGTGAATATCCATGGCAATGATGACGTCATCTCCCTTGCTCTAATAAGAGGAGACCCCGTGGCTTCCAAAGTCTGCCTTCGTTCCCCGCGCTATATCCCTACTGGTTATCATTTTGAGTGATAACAGTAGGTCCTTCACAATACCGAAGTATCATTGGGCGAACTTTGTATTGGAAACGCCTTCTGGTCAGGGTTGGTTGAAGGCGTACGATTTTGTTCCACCCAGAGCTGAGAGCTTACACGGAGGGGCGGCTCGGAAACATCTCAAGCTTGGGAGAGAAAATACTTTATCTGGTAAAGATTAATTTATTGGTGATTAACTTGGAATGTTATTTATACATTTATTCAGGAAAGAAACGTAAAGTGATATTTGTAATGTTAAATATCTGTGCGTTAAAGCCATGGTGTAGCTATCTTACTGAAGTAGTCAATCCTTTGCTGACTGTCAGTGCAGCCAAAATCAGTCAGGCCGGGGCGTCTCGTGGGGTAGTAGCTAGCTATGTTAGCTAGTAAACGTTGCACGCTATTTTGTCTTATCTAGTGAACTGCTTCTAGTCAAGTGAATTCAACACTTACAAGATAATAGTACGACATTACTAGCAAACATACGCTTTGCAGCTAGCATTGCGTTCGTATTTGATACAAACCAGCGAACATTATTTCCCGGAAGGCCAGTCAGTCGGCAAGGAAGGTAGTCTAAAGGTAGTCTCTAAACTACTTTTACGTTGATTTAATTGTACGTGATTTAGTCTGACAACGAGGGATGAGCAATGTAGTTAAATAAATCGAGGGCGCAGTCGTACTGCAGGCCCGCATCGATGGTTGTCAAGCAGCAGTAGCAGCATCCGCAAGAGTTCGTTGATTTTTAGCTGGTTCGCCAAATCCATACGATTTTCTCATCACGACAGATTTGTAATAATTTGTTTGTACCATCTTTCCCAGGTGCCCTGACAGGATTACTGATATTCTCACGATCTTCACTTTATTCCTCCGAACGGCTGTCCCATTCCCTTCTCTTTGGACTGAACAGTTAATTGCGAGCGACAGTTTGAACACATCACATAGACATGGATAAAACGGAGCTGATTCAGAAAGCGAAGCTGGCGGAGCAGGCCGAGCGTTACGACGACATGGCTGCATCTATGAAAAATGTAACTGAGCAGGGAGCGGACCTGACATGCGAGGAGAGAAACCTGCTGTCAGTTGCCTACAAGAACGTTGTCGGAGCTCGGAGGTCAGCGTGGAGAGTCATCTCCGCTATCGAGCAGAAAACTGAGGGGAGTGACAAAAAGCTTCAGATGGTCAAGGAGTACCGGGAGAAGGTGGAGTCGGAGCTGCGAGAGATCTGCAACGATGTATTGGTAAGTAATGTCGAGCCGTTTACCCACGTTTCACAATCACAAGGATTAGGATTTTTATCAATTGATCCGTTTTGTAATGCCTGTTTGGGAAGGGGGGGGGGCAGGAATAGTGACGACGTTGGAATGAAATCATCTCAAAGCCTGGGGGTTTAGCACAAGCAACGAATGGGGTCACTCAGGGTATATAAAGTAACACGATATTCTCAGCATGGTATAAGTAAGGCACTATTCAGTTGACGTTGACACAATTGGAATAAGTGATTGTCATTTGTAGCAGAGAAAAGCATCCATTTGCTTTTCTCTGCTACAAATGACAATCGGCGTCGGTACTACTCACTGTCACGTTAGACAATGGCTGTAAAAAAAGGTTTCTTAAGGAAGTAATCTCATTCAAGGACTTTTGCTAGATGGTCACAGTGGTCATAGTGATGTTCATGTAAAACTGCTGGAAGGCTGCACCAGTTTCTTTGTGAGCTGTGGTGCAGTGGACTGACCTACCTTCTCCACTCACAGCCCAGAATCAATATATCTGTTGCAGGCAGAAAGCTGCACCTCTCCCCCACCCCCAACTGGCTCTTTTGGAAATTGCACTGAATCCTCATTCAGGGTTTGTCTGACTGCAGTTTGTCAGCTTTAGTGAGAATTGACTGTTAAGATCATTTCAACACTAGTGGTCCTGGTTGGTAGGAGGGCATTTAACACAAGTCTCTTCTGCTGGTCGATATGCTATATAAAATGAGTCAGAACAGGGAGGAAATTGGGCCACCAGGAGGGTTCTACTGTACTGCAGAGAAACTAAATTAGGATTGCACCATCCTAGCCCTAACGGAGGGTGGGGGCTAACTTGGCTTTGAACTTCCTTTCTGAACTGTTTGCCGTTTCCGTATTATCGGTTGTCTCCGTGGCAAAAAGTTTTATTGTTGCACCTGCAAGTGGGTGTGGTGGTCATGGTGACAGACGACACCTGTCTTTTGCTAAGATTACATATCATGGCCCCCTAGTGTTGGCCCCAAACATGTAGTGTCTGCCTCCTATGTTATGGCATTATGTGAGAAGTGTTGAAGGAGACTGTTCCACTCTGTCACACTGTGCTTGACCTTACCATCAGCTTACCGTGTGACTCAGCCATGCGTATGACTGTATCCTGTTGTCACCTTGTCCTGCAGCAAAGTGAACCTGAGCTGAGGAAGAGTGTGTTGTTTGTGTGCTAAAAATAGGGTGCAGATATTATCGCAGTTGGCGGATTAAGAGATGTTTGTGCGAAAGCTTAGCTGCATTGTTCAGCTTATCCCCCTCCGAACCCTGGGGTGTCCTGGGCATCAGGGCCCCAGGAAAGCAGCCATTAAAACAGAACAGGCTATTGAAGCCTAATGCACTTCCTCCACACAAGTGCTGCTGGGTGAAACGGAACAGCCTCACATTTGCAGCGCCATTCGCTGTTGCTAACGAACGTTGATGTTGATTTGGTAGCATTAACAGTGGGTTCCTGTCGAAAAGGGAACTGTCTGCTGTTCTTCCACACTATGGCTAGAGGGTTCTAATGGTCTTTGCAACTCGCTGTTTCTTGAGTTGCATGTCATGTCTGCTGGGAAGACGGTTTAGAAAGGGCAGAGTCATGTGGAGATACAGAAATGGGGGAAAAGAATCACTGTGGTATTGTATCTGTTCCAGAGCGAGCTGGGAGCTGGAGCAACCGATTTTAAAGCCGATCCACAGTAATCCAGATTGCTCCGTCTTATATCCGCACCCTTTGATCCGGTCTGTGGCGGTACTGGCCGTCCGCGCCTCTGTTTAGGCAATGCAAATGGAACCTCTGTACAGCAGAGACCTTAAAGCCACCCATCTGTGGCCACATCATATCCTGTCCCTTCCTTTCAGCACTGACCCTGGCACTCATCCTCCTCATCCTCTTCCTCATCCTCATCCAGGATGTAACACCGGTGGGACTCCTGCAGTGCGAGCTCTTAGGACAGCATCTGTGTGCTCCACTTCTGCGCTGGCCATCTGCTAGACTCACCCTTCTAGGCCCCCATCTGGGCCACGGCGTGCAGGCTCTTTATTACGTAATCCTAATACTGTTAGGCTACATTCTCCGGAGAGGTACAGGTACAAGATTCAGGGACCGAATGTGATTAGTGCTGCTGGACGTTGAACAACCTGGTGACTGATGTGATCTGTGTAGCCTAAACGAACTAACCTAGAAAATGCCTGTAAGAAAAAGCATGTCATGGGGCTGTGTTGTCTTAACCTGATCAGTAACACAAGAGGCCTTGCCCTGCAGTTGATGCCCATTGTGGTGCCCTGCTCTCTGCTCTCATCCATCTTCTCATCTCTGCATGTGTCAGGTGTGCACATTCCTCCTCTCCTGCTCCGTGAAGGCAGCTCCCTATAACAAGGCCAAACGCTTGCCAGAGACAAGATGGAACAAGCAGATATGAGAATGCAGGGAAATAATTAAGTGTGTGCCAGTACCATGAGCCATCATAGCTGTGAATGTCTGCATTCAGCGTAGGCTGTGGGAGGTGCCTCTGGTCAGGATGCCTGTGGTGGGGATGCCTCTGAGGAAACACTGCTGGCCCTGCCCTGTTCCTGGGGACGACACCTCTGCAGAAAGCTGATCATGCGCTCCAGCAGGAGAGCATGTGTTATTCAAGGACATGCAGCTTACTAAAGTCTTGTGTTGACTCCCCCACGCTCTTAAATAGCTGACCTCACGGGGTTAGTTGTCGTGAATGAGATCTTTCTGGTGATACTAATCATTCAGTCACTCGAGTGTGATGGTGGCTCCTCCTAGCTGGGTTCAACCTGGGACAGGATGCTGGAGCCAGATTTGACACCAATGATTTCATGTAAGTCTCCTATCATTGGTGACCTGACTTGACTGCAGGCAAGGCAGCAGTTAACTGTGGCAGAGGCCAACCATAAGGTACAAGCAGGTTATAGGCTTTTTCCTCAAGGGGAAGGTGTGAACCGGGATCACACAGGAAGACAGTAGTAGGCCTGTGCATTTCTTGCACCAGCTTTCAGCAGGGCTTGTTTGTACCACAACCGTGGTGTGGTAAGTCTGAGGCTGGGCTCAGGTTCCTGTGTACAGCAGTCATGACTACATAGTGGTTTCACTCAACATTTTTGTCTTTTGAATTGATGTTTGACTCATTATTTTTATGGGGCTGTAACAGAGGACTTTCCAAGTCATAGTCTGTATAAATGTGCCACCAAAAGCCACCTAAAACACAATTTAGGTTATCCCCTCTTCCGTTTTCCACCACAGTTTTTCCTGTCTTCTTGGTTTATAGTGTTTATATCCACTAACTCATTTCAATGTCCTGTTTTGTCATTTTGGTAATATTGTGGTAGAATAGATGCCAAAGCAAAATGACTAGTAATAATTCTCTCCCCTCTCTTTACAGGGACTTTTGAGCAAATATCTGATTGACAACGCCCCCAACTCAGAGAGCAAAGTCTTCTACTTGAAGATGAAGGGAGACTACTACAGATACCTGGCTGAAGTTGCTTCCGTGGATGATAAGAAGGGTGAGTCCAGCCCTCGCATCACCAGGGGCAGGCTTGCCCTAGACATAGTCAGTATCTCAGTGGGAATGAATGAGGTGGTGCACATGGAACATTTGAATCTGCATATGCTACTGTGGTCACTTAAGATTCATTTAGCAGATGCTTTTTGATGTTTTCTTTCTATTGTTTCCTGCTTTCATGTTGCTGAAGATTGTCGTCGATGCCAGTGTAGTTAGGCCATCAGGTTTAGGACTGGAATTTTCTTTTTCACATGACATGATGATTGTAGACCTCAAGGGTATTTACCATGTTCTTACTGAAGCATCCCGGACCCAGCAAGCTGCTGTTCTGTGGCTACAAGGCTTGGAGTTATGCTTCAATCTGTGTGATGGAGCTGCATCCAGACGGGCGCTCCAGGGGACAACAAGCTTGTTTGTTTAGTTCAGGCTGGGTGGGTTTGGGCTCTAAACATGGCTGATGTGTTTATGAACGTCCCTAATCCTCCCTCCCTCTCAGTGACTCAGGCCTCTTTGCTTTGCTTGCTTGCAGTCAAGCCCCTTTTCTCCCAAGTCCGCGCTCCCCATCCCCACACATTATACGAGTCATGGTCACTACTGTCAACAACAGCATGGCCCTCACTTCACTCTAGAACGGAAGGAAATTCCTTGGCACTATATGACTGAGTTACTGTATAGTGTTTCACTAACTTGCTTCTATGTGACATGTATCCTAGCTAATGCACTAAAGCTAAAAAGGTGAGGGCTGGTTCTAAGCATAGTACATCATGTATCAGTCCCAGATATGGTTGGAGTAGTCAGGACACAGATAAGGATCTACAGTGGTCTTAATGGGCTCAATGTCTGGGATCCCCCTTGTGTCCTGAGGCCTCTTGATGTCACGTGGTCTCGTTGCTGCTAGTCACATGAGTTTGCTTTCCCAACCTTTGCAAATGTCACTGTCCCTGCCATCAATTGAAATGCGGCCTTCCCCTCTTGTTTCCTCAGAGACGATATCCAACTCTCAAGACTCCTACCAGGATGCGTTTGACATCAGCAAGAAGGACATGCAGCCCACACACCCCATCCGCCTGGGCCTGGCACTCAACTTCTCTGTCTTCTTCTACGAGATCCTCAACTCTCCAGAGAAGGCCTGTGCCCTGGCCAAGCAGGTGGGGGTTCATCTGAAGACACACACACTATCTGGAGGGAAATGTCCAACCTTGATGTAAACCGTTGTACATGCACGTGTTTGCAGGCCTTTGATGATGCCATCGCAGAGCTTGACACCCTGAGTGAAGACTCGTACAAAGACAGCACACTCATCATGCAGCTGCTCAGGGACAACCTCACAGTAAGACTCTCTGGCCTCCTTCCAGTGATGCTGCTGCACAAAGCTGTGGCCTTGCAACCCCCCTACACACACACTCTCACAAATGACTGTACCTCCTCAGCATTTCTACTATCGATATGAGATTTTCGAAATGAGGCCGTTCCTTTTTCTTAAAGACTTGCTCAGTCATGTGGTAGTGATTCACTGATAACACAGGAGGTGTTTTGTACACAGTAACAAAGTGCTTCATGCATGCTGTTCTCCCCCTCTCTTTTCTGCAGCTATGGACGTCTGACAATGCAGCAGATGAGGCAGAGGCTGGAGAAGGAGGAGAGAACTAGAGCGCCCCCTGCCCTCGCCACAGAAAAATAAAAAGACAAAAAAGAAACCTTTTTACACATCTTCATTCCTTGTTGTTCCACTTGAAACGATTATATTATTGAAAGTTTGTTGTCGCCATGGAGCTGTGTATGTGTGGAAATTCAAATCATTTTAGTTTTCACCACTCTGCTTTTGGTATGAAGAGGCAAAATGAATAACGTGATATCTCCAATATCTCCATTCTTGAGTTAGTTTTGTGTCCTGGCCTCCCCAGTGTACTGTTTCTGCTGTAGAAAAGGATTCCTAGCTTCACCTAACATTTAACACCAACTGTCTGTGTGACATGAGACTGACAACGATGGAAGGAAGTACAGAGAGAGAGAGAGAGTTTGTATGTAGGCAGGCTTCCACTCCTAGAATACATTTTACATGTGGATATGTTGAGAAAGGGATCACAACACTTTGTCACGCCATCTTCAAATCTGACAGGAAGGTTGGTTGACCTCTATCTCCCAGACATGGCCCTGTAAACACCTGCCTAGTGTAGTATGTTAACTTGTAACACTCCTCTAAGGCCATCGTTCTCAAGCTAAGTAGCAAAACCACAAGCATCTCTGTAGAACCAATCCAACAGGCTATGGGCTCTCTGGAAGGTCATGAAAATCCCTCCCCTCCCCCTCATTCATTATATTCACCTCAGTGTTACTTGGTAGCATGTCTGACAAGGAAAGGTGGCACTTTAAGACCAAAAGGAAAAAAAAAGATTAAAAAAAAAAAAGTACATGCATGCCCATTTTTGCAACGTACACTGGAATGGAAATTAATATTGCGCATACACAAAGTCCCACTTGTTGAAGACCTTTTCATTGCAGGTTTGTGCACTTGTGAGAGGGTGTATGGTTTGTCCAGTGATTGTCATTAGAAATTCGGACCACTTGTGTTTTTGCTAATCATTGATTGTAGTCCCCAAAGCCTTGTGAAAATGTTTAATGCCCTATGTAACAGCTATGTAACATGAATTAAAAAAATTACATTTTATAAACCATACCTTTTGAGTCTATAAATGAATTTCATTTGTAAGAAACATGAACTCTTATAATTTGGGTCATTACATTAACGGGTTTGGACATTGTATATAGTCATTTGAAGTCAAGAATGTGAAAGGAGCTAAGTTGACAGTGATTTAGCAACTTCAGGAGTACCGCTTCTCGGTTCAGATACATTAAAGCTCAGAAACATTAATAGACTGGCTGAGACTTCTGAGTATTGCTGTTTTAGAATCCACATCACACCCTGCGCAAAGACCATCTCAGTAACACTCATATTACTCAGAACAGCGAGTATCTTAGACCATATGACTACACAGTATGATTCGTGTTTAGTTTCTTACATGGTAGCCTACGGATCTAAAAACGGGGCATTGCCACTGGATACAAACACTGAATTAAATGGACATGCTGACGTTGAGATAAGATGTCCAAGCATTAAAAATAGATCTGCGCAGATGTCGCTCAGTTTGCAATCCCCCTGCTAAAGCTTTATTATTCTTATGTAAGAGCTGATGACTAACGCCACAATTTTTCGCATCTTTCTCCGATTTGCGAAGGCTACATGCTTTTCATTGTTTTTAAAGATCGAAGTGGACGTAAACGACAGCTCGTTCATTGATGGAGACCATGGAGTGATATCCGATTTTTTACTGTATATCCGTCAGTAATTCCAGCTATTTTTTTAACCGAGTTTACAGTACTTCCGGGTGTTGAGGCGCTCGCTCTGAACACGAAAAAATGTTACATTAGAGACACGCGAAACACATTAAGAATCGGATTTAGTTTTTTTTACAGTGACAGACATTTGTTACATTTTCACCCGTTTGCTGCGTAAACTTACACAGAAAAACAAGTCAAGAGAAGAACTCATAAGGAGCAAAGAAACTGTTCAGCCGAGTGATAGCAGCCTTTGACAATTAATTGTTATCACAAATGTCGACATGAGGCTAACATTTTTGTTTCTATTCACTCGACTTCTAACTAATTGTTGGACAAAACCGCCTGCGGATGTTGAAGACCGTGAATATGGTAATATACAAACTTGATTTTCCGTTAAACTAGTGTATGAATGACTCACGACTTAAGACAATAACACAGCTGTGTTACCTCTACAGCTGCCGAGTTGCCTGTAGATTAATTACAAATAAGAAAAAAATATTGTCTCAAGATATCGTGAACATTTGAATAACATCGATATGGTGGGATCAATACAAGATCCGTCTGGTTTATGAAACAACTGATTTGGATTGATAAACTAATTGAGTCTCACTCCCTGCCTTTCAGACACACTCAGCAAAAGGTTGGCAGACTTTGAAGTGTTACCTATTGCCAATCTCCAGACCCACTCAGTCAGAAAGCGAGACATCCAGACACACACCCATGTTGAAAAACTGCTGGGTTTCACAGCCTTGCAGAGGTAATAATACCATCGCAAAGAGCCTTCGACTGTGGCATCTGTTTGCATGTAGAGTGTGACCTGTTTCATTTGCAAGTATATGAATTAGCCTCTTCAAATTACTAGTTACTGTAATCAATCATGGTCAGAGTGTATTCTGTTTGTGTACTCTAATTGGAGTGTTGCAGTTGACCTTTGAACTGGTGTTGTCTTTTCAGACATTTCAAGCTGTACCTGCGAACCAACACAGAGCTGTTTACAGATGACTTCAGGGCAGTGTTTGTGAACGAGTATGGTAAAGAGGAGAGGTATGAGGTCAACAGGCAGAACTACTTTACTGGACACGTCATTGGTAAGACAATCAGGTTGGCCCGAATAGCTCTTTCCAAAAAGCCCTACAATTTATGAATTGGAGTGTCTGATTGTGTATTTCATAGTGCAATGTACTATTCTATATCTATTTTGAAGGAGAGGAGAATTCTCGAGTGCAGGCTCACATTGATGATGGTGAATTCTCTGCACACATCCTCACAGACGAGACTGAATACATCATAGAGGTACGCTCCTTTTAATCCGAGGAGAATTCCAACACAAACTCACTCCTGATCATAAGAGACTAAGAGAATCTGTTTGTGTCTCTCTTTCCCTCCGTTTCTCTCGTCCCCCCCTCGCTCCAGCCCCTGTGGCGGTTCACAGGGACGCCCCCCGATGGTCGTTTGCTGGTATACCGCTCTGAGGACATCAGGAACATCAGCCGCCTGGGCTCGCCTAACGTCTGTGGCTACGTCAACGCAAACTCCAACGACCTACTTCCCCAGAGCATTATCTCCAGCCTCCCGATGGAGGAGGACAGGCAGGGTGAGCTAGAGATTAGAGAGGAAGGTGTGTGTGTGGGATGAAGGCGCTTGGACAGGAGGGTGTGTGTGTGTGTGTGTGTCTGTGCGTGGTACGTGGGTGTGTCTGTACGTGGTGTGTGGGTGTGTGTCTGTGTCTGTGGGTGGTGCGTGGGTGTGTGTGTGTGTGTGTGTCTGTGCGTGGTGCGTGGGTGTGCACCACGGTGAGCTTTCTACCTTGCTGCAGTCAGTGATTTCAGCCCGTTGAATCTGTGGTCATACATCACAGCAACAGGCACATGGCGTGAGTGTCCTATTGTTCTGCGTTTCCTCCAGCTTCACTGGAGTGAGGGAAGCTCAGCTTCCTCAGTGAAAAAGGTTGCCATATCCTGTCCCTGTGATGACCTGTGTACCATCTCAAAAATGTCCGGCTCCATATTTATAAAGGATGTTCATAATGTGTTCTTCAGGCAGTGTGTTCTGGCTCCCAGCTTACGTTCTGTCTCACACAGGCAACATATTCAACTAGAGTTAAATTAATCATCATACCCTCATTGCTCTAATCAATTATGCATGGGAGGTTAATTATATGGGTCTAGTACCAGAGGGATGTGATGACATAACTGCAGAGGCTGTAGGAGGGACAGTCTGGGGGATGTTTTTGAGTTTGAATCTGTCTCCTGTCCTCTGCTCTCCTGTCCTCTCCTGTCATCAGAGTCTGGGGTCAGAGAGAAGCGCTATGTCCGTGACCACAAGAAGAACACCTGCCCTTTGCTCCTGGTGGCGGACCACCGCTTCTTCAAACACATGGGCCGCAACGAGGAGAGCACTACCCTGAACTACCTGGTGGGGACAGTGTTTTAGACTGAACACCAAGTCCTAAATTGTGAATTGAATGAAGGCTGTCAATTGATTCTGTAACACATCTGCAGAAGATCACACATTGCCACTATCTGTTTCATTAATATAAGAAAACAAGCTATTTCAAAAACGTACTGCACAAGTGTTGCTATGGTTACTGAGTGTAAGTGTTGCAGATCGAGCTGATCGATCGCGTGGACGACATCTACAGGAACACTTCCTGGGATGATGAGTTCAAAGGTTACGGGGTCCAGATCCAACAGGTGAAGATCTACCCTATGACATCACTCAGAGATGAACCAATGCCAAATTGTGTTTGCTTACCCATAATCTCCTCACCAGATCATCATTGAGAAGGGCCCCACCCCTGTGCAACCTGGGGCTGCCCACTTCAACATGGTGGGCAGTCCAGTGGAAGGAGAGGATGTTTGGGATGTGAAGATGCTCCTTGAGGTAGACTCCAAGTTCCCCCCAACCAAGATGACTCTGCACAGCATTAGAACATGATGCCCCCCCCTCCTTCCTCTCAATCTCATCATTTCTTTGTTCTCTCATTCCAGCAATTCAGCGTAGACATCGCGGAACATGCGTCCAAAGTGTGCCTGGCTCACTTGTTCACCTACCAGGACTTTGAGGGTGGGACCCTGGGCCTGGCATACGTGGCCCCCTCCAGACCAGGCGTCCCTGGGGGGCTCTGCTCTGAGAGTAAGCCCCTTTGTCACCTTGCTCCTGGTTAACGCTTTTCTCTGTTGAGTATCCCATTGTATTTCTGGGGATCATGTAGAGTTTGTTTCTCCACCTCCAGAGTGTCCTTCATCGGCAACAGAGCACAGATCGATCTACCTCAACACAGGGCTCACCAGCACTATGAACTATGGGAAGACCATTCTCACCAAGGTGAGTGAATTGAGCTGTACGGACGGTCATGTTTTTTCAAAACCTGATAGAGCAGATAACAGTCAGCTTGTACCATTTGGTGTTCTCAGGAGGCAGACCTGGTGACCACCCACGAGCTCGGTCATAACTTTGGGGCGGAACACGACCCAGATAACATCCCCTACTGCGCCCCCAGGGAGGATCAGGGGGGCAAATATGTCATGTACCCCATTGCTGTGAGTGGGGACCACTCTAACAACAAGGTAACCCTCTGATCCACCCCAGAAGAGCTTCTACAGCGCCAGATGTAGACTTCCTCTGTGCTGTATATTCGAATGTGTTAGTGTAGAATTGTAACGTAAACATGACAGCTGCATTTAAAGTGACAAGAACAGCTGGATGCTTCTAATATGAACTCATTGACTCACCACAAGTGGTGTGGTACTGGTGGTGCGTTTGGCGCCCCCAGCTGTTCTCTAACTGCAGCAAGAGCTCCATCGTGAAGCGGCTGAGGGCCAAGGCCCCCGTGTGTTTCCGGGAGAGGAACAGTAACGTGTGTGGGAACTCACGGGTGGAGCAGGGTGAGGAGTGTGACCCGGGGCTGCTGCATATCAACAGCGACCGCTGCTGCACGTCTGAGTGTAAGCTTCGAGGCAGTGCCAAGTGCAGGTGGGTTGGCTGTGCCCTCTAATTGGTGGCGGGGCTAAGGGGGCGGGGCCGAGGGGGCAGGGCTGAAGGGACTTGATGCTGTGTGGGAGATGGATGCTCTGGAAATGTAGCTTCTTGGTTGTGATACTGTCTTGGTTGACCATCGATCTCCTCTCTGTATTCTCTTTCTCTATTCACTTTCTCTCTTTGGTCCTCTTTTCTCATGGCAGTGACAGGAACGATGCGTGCTGTAAGGATTGCCAGTATGAGGTGAAGGGTAAGGTGTGCCAGCAGCCCATCAATGCTACCTGTAAGGGGAGGTCTTACTGCACAGGTGAGCACCCTGCACCCACTGATCAGAAGCACCAGATAATAACATGATAAATGGATCACATGGAAAACATGTCATTTTCTAGCTGGTTCATACTCTTATGACACCACAAACTGTCTTTAAACACAATCAAGTACACACCTTTATTACAGTGTACTTTCTCAAGATCAAAATGTTGGTCCCTGCATTCTCTAAGATGTTTTGTGTTGGTTGCTTTTTGTCCTCAATAGGAAACAGTAGTGAGTGTCCGGCCCCAGAGAACGCTGCTGACCAGACGGTGTGTCTGGACAACGGCGAGTGTCAAGGCGGAGTGTGCGTTCCCTTCTGCGAGGCAGTCCTCAAGCTGCACTCCTGCGCCTGCAACGGTACCTACCTGCACCTGATGAACTCCCCCAAAACCCTCATCAGAAAGAGAGATGTTACCCAAGTATTACACTTCCAATGCAGCCCTATAAGCTTGAGCCCTCTCCTCTTTCCTAGACACCAACTCCTGTAAAGTGTGTTGCCGCAGCGCTAAAGGAGTGTGCGCTCCCTACCAAGATGAGGAGGAAAACTTTGTCTACCTCCGCAAGGGTAAACCCTGCTCTGTGGGGTTCTGCGATGGAGCGGTACGGCCCACTACCCCCTGTCAGCTGGTTGCTTTTCTTTCTTCCAGCTCGGATTTCTAAGTCCCTGTTTTCCCCCTCAGGGAAAGTGCATGAAGGAGATCCAGGATGTTATCGAGAGGCTGTGGGACTTCATCGACAAGCTGGATATCAACACCTTCGGGAAGTTCCTGGCTGACAACATAGTGGGCTCCGTGGTGGTCTTCTCACTCATCTTCTGGGTCCCTCTCAGTATCCTGGTCCACTGTGTGGTAGGTCCACACGCTCACTGCTTCACTAGCATGTTTCACAGGTTGTGTTTGTCGCTAACATCTATTTTGTGTGAAATTTAGGACAAGAAACTCGACATGCAGTATGAACAGACCACCAAATCCATGTTCTTCTCAAGTGTAAGTTCTGCTTGGTCAGGAGCAGAGAATGTGCTGTTGTCATGGTGATGCTCTCCGCACTCACGGACACCCTGTTTGTGTTCCCAGAATGCAGAGCTGTTAAGCAGCCTGGACTCATCCTCTCTGAGGATCTTCAAACCCTCTGTTCTCTCAGCTGCTATGCGCTTCCAGGCCTCCGGTCCTCAGCAGACCAGCACTCCCCCAGTTTCACCCCCAACCTCAGCCCCGGCCTCAGCCCCGGCCCTGGCCCCAGCTGCAGGTCCTGCCACTGCCCCAGCCTCCACCCCCAGCGCGGGCTCCAACCAGCCTCCGCTGGACAGCCCCCGCATGGCCACTATCCAGGAAGACCCCAGCTTTGACTCCCACCTGGACACAGAGGGCCTGGGAGACTTCCCCCTGCCTAAGGGCTCCACCTCCCGCTCCTTTGAGGACCTGACTGCACGTCCGCTGGGACGCAGCGACAAGGCCATGTCGTTCAGACTGCAGAGGCAAGCACGCCTTAACAGCAAGGAGACCGAGTGCTGAACACGAAGACAAAAGACAGCGATGGGTGTGTGTGTATGTGTGTGTGTATGTGTGTGTGCATGGATATGTGTGTGGAGGAGGTTGAGAGATGAACTAGAGAGGAGGGGGAGCGTGAGGGGAGCTGAAGAACACGCCCCCTAACTAGAACAAGCTGGACTTGTGTATTATGTAATATGTGGGATGACAATTACATAATGATTCATGTTAGGTTTGACATAATACATTATAAATTGAAAACATAACCCATTGGGCTGTGTATAGTGGGTTGTAAGCCATATATGGTCATAGCTGCAGCTGATATCCTGTTCTTTAATAATCAAAGAAATACTACCAGCACCCTTAATCACCAGCTGGGTTCGCAGCTTTGGATGTTATTTTCTTATTTTAGGATCATCCCCACTTGACCTCTGGGGCTGGGAGAAACATGGTACAAAGAACAAGGTGTCTAACATAGGATGTTGGAACAAGCCACTAAAACCAGTATTGCTCCACGTTTTCTGGTAAGTTTGGAAGCCACAGCTGCAGTCATTAAGACGTTGAATTAACGCCACATGCTGAATGTTACAAAGGCGGCCATTTTGTTTTCGTTTTGACTGTTAAGGAGAGAATTTATAGCCTTTGAGAATGAATTCTGACAATCAGAGACTTTGCAAATGTATGTGTACTGTTATAACAGCCTCATGCGAACTACCACTCGTCACTGTTGATAGTGCCTTATCTTTGTTGCTTTTGGATGAAATACAGATTTTGATGTACTTTTTATCATGTCATTTGCCATGCATTGGGATTTCCATTATGAATGCATATCATTTACCACATTTGTGTTCCATAATGTGTTCTCTATTGCCATACATTGTGATGTATGACTGTCATTTGCCACTCTTTTCTGATGTGTTGTCATATACCAAACATGTTTATATATCCATCCTTATACTTGTCCTCCATGATTATGTCATGTGATGTCCACTAAGCATGTCCTTCCTTTACCAGAGCTAGCTGTGCTGTTAGCAGACTAGCTAGCTGAGGTGGTGTCACCACCTCTGCACTCTATCCTAAAGCACATGGTCATTTTGAACTCCAGCCACTTTCTTACTCTTGTGATATCCTTTTTATAGTGTTTACTGTCTGTGTCAAAAATGTGTCAAAAGTGTCCTGTGACTGCACAGTTTTACCACACGGAGAAAACTGAAATAAATAAGAACATGACATTTTGGCCTCAGGAAGCTTTCTTTAAAAAAAATACAAACATTGATCAATTATCAAAATAACTTGTAATGATACGGCACAAATCTTGTTCATAGTGAGAGATTAAGACTCCTCTGCAACAAACAAGCTGACAAAGATTCCATCTTTGTGACAGAAAAAAACAGAAGTACAATGAGTTTTTGTCTTTGTACAACTATTTAAAAGATTTCACTTCATAATACAAGCATCACATTCAATTCAGAATTGAAACTGGTTCAACAACATAAACTAGCACAAATGTTCTTGACATTTCCCTGTACTCCTCTACCAGGAATGGTAGTGACATGACACTATGTCAGCTCAGCCCTGCAATCACATGAACCCATGAGCTAACAGGAAGTACTAATGAAGGTGTTCCAGGCCCAGCAGGGGCTATGCAGTGGTTCACTTTCCTCCAGGGTCTCTGTGGGGGCCCATCCAGGATGGATGTGTGTGGCGGTGGGGTGAGGTGGAGGCAGTCCTCAGATGACAGGGTTGAGGGCATCATAGAGGCGCTGGACAGCCAGCTCCACCATCTCTCTCAGAGTCTCATCGTCAGTGCTGCCCTCCTCGTACTCCACTGTCTGCACCCAGGAGAGAAGGGTTGGACACCATCACAAGAAAGATGAATGACTGTGGAATGTTGTGACACACCCACACCCACATCTCCGTACTCACTCTGGTCTCTGGGTTGATGTAAGCAGTGTTCCCATCCACAGTCAAGGTGGGGTTCTTGTTGTCCTTGAAGTCCACACAGTCCTCTCCAAACATGTCTCTGTGAAGGTAGTGGAAACCATCAACAAGGGTCATCACTCACAAGCAACTCTGGCAATGTAGTCCAATAAAGCTATGTGTATTTGTATGTGCTCACTGCAGCATGATCTCCAGTCTCTGGAGGAACATGTCCATGTCTACTCCCTCCTGCTTGGGCTCAGCCACTACAGGGGAACAAGCAAACACAAAGATCAGTTGGGGACTAACTACTAGGAGGTATGTGGGGGTTGTCAAGGTTCTGGGACTAAATGCAGGTTCTGCGGACTGACTTTTCTGGGCCTTGGGATTGGATTGGACCTCCAGAACCACGGTGGTGACGGCATCTGCATACATGTCGTTCAGAGGGTTGGCGATCCACTGGAAGGACGACAGCGGGTGAGCAGGGATGATGACAAGCTAAAACATTAGCCAACAGGCTTCTCTATGCATTCATGTACAGTTTCAAGGACACCTCACCTCCAGCACCACCATGCCAGTCTCGTGCACCAACGTGATGTTCTTGAAGATCTTTATGGTGATCTTCTCTGTTCCCTCCATCTCCTCCACATCTCCTGCAGTGACACAGCACATCAGAACCTCCCTCACCAACACACAGCAGACCAGTGAGAACCCAGGCACAGGGTTCTCCTTGGACTGAACAAGGCCCATAATAATGACTAAGTAGGGACTAAACATGAACATACTCTAGAGCATAAATATAGCGAATAAGTACATTGTCAATAGTGTATAAGGATGGATGTACTGTATATATAAAGCATGACAGTTCATTCATCAAGTTAAATAATTGAATGGAGGATTTGAGGTGGATGTGTATGAAGGTACCCACCGGCTAGGCTGCGTAGCTGGCTGACCAGCAGGGAGATGGGACCTGAGAAGGGGATGGCCTGGGTCTGCTTTACTGTGCTCATGGCCAGCTCTGTGTAGTCTGAGGACAGCAGGGTTACTCCAGTTAATACACACTCTCAGAAACACACAGATGCATGTGTGTGTATGTGTGTGTGTGTGTCTCACTGGACAGGTCGGAGGGGGTCAGGATGTGGTAGCTGAAGTTCCTCTTCACCAGGATCCCAGAAACCCTCTGGCCTTGAGAACACCTCTTATCAGCCAGGGAGCCCATCACCTGTAGCAGAGCACCATCATCACACTCAAGCTGTGACTGTGAGACTAGCTCACCCCAGGTGCCCAGTCATGGGGCAGGTTTGGGGTCCTCACCTTGGCCAGCTTCTCTCCCCTGAAGTTGAGGGTGACGGCCTCCGTGTTGCGGGGGTTGTGCACCTCAATGTGGACCTCGTCGTTATCCTCGTACTCCCGGATCAGCGCTGCCTTCAGACGAGCCATCTCGTTCTGCTCACCGTGCACCAGGATCTGGACACACACACACATCCACGTTACACTCACCATCTGGATGCGTGTCAAACATACACAAGTAACCTAACAGTAACAATCCCCTAAATAATAAGGAGTTCTGTTTTACAGAACAAATCTGTGTTATTTCGTACCACGTGAGGAGGCTTCAGAGCTCTGATGAACTCGCTGGTCTGCTGGTAGTCAGTGTGGGCAGAGAAGGAGATGTAGTCCACAGACATCTTCAGCTGCAGCTTCTGACCTGACATGGTCGTGATCTCCTCAGGCTCTGACATGATGTGCTGGGGACCAAACAAACCAAGGCCTGGTCAGAACCGGACCAAACCACACCCGTTTCATGGCCCATGGCACCAATAATATCAATAAAACATAACAGAAAAGTTCTATAACCCATACAGTATACTGCTCTATATACTTAGAGGAGCACGTCAACTCAGGTTATATTACAACATCAGTCGATAAGGAGACACCAGCCACCTTTGCAAGAGTTCCCTCCACGCAGTATCCAGCAATAATGACCCCGTTCCTCTTGTCAGTACACCAGCTCTCAAACAGCTCCCGGGAGAGTCCGCTCTGCATCATACCCGGGGACGCCATCACCACGCTGGGGCCGATGTCATCAAAGTGGTCCATGCTCTGGAGGGATAGGAGCAGTTTGGAATGAGCTGTGACTGGACAGATCTTCCGATCACCTCGCTGGGTGCATGCATGTACATGACAACAAACCTTCCTGTTTGTTTAGTATCATGTAGTATCATGACGGTTTATATTGTGATGAGGAGTGCGGCTCCATGCTCAGCGCTCACCTTGAGGTTGCTGATGTGCTTGAAGACAAAGGGGTTGTTAACGTTGATGGCCTTGCGGATCTTGTCGTTCATGGCGTTGACGTAGGTCTGGTACACGGCCATGCACTTCTTGGCCAGCGAGGAGGCGTAGTAGATGGGAATGTCGTGGAGCTCTGGATGGTTCTGCCAGTACTCATCTGAAACACGTGCGCAGGATGAGTAAATCTGTACAGCGTGCCTACACACATGCACAGGGCAGTGTTGGTGTGTGAGCAGTAGGGGAAGGCCAGTGTTGGTGTGTGAGCAGTAGGGGAAGGCCAGTGTTGGTGTGCGAGTAGAAGGAGACAGCTGCTCTCTGTCTCACCCAGGATGAGCAGCAGCTCCTGGGCTCGGCCCAGAGCAAACACAGGGATGAGGCAGCGGCCCTCCCGGTTCACAATGTCGTGGATGGTGTTGCAGAAGCGGGCCTCCCTCTCCTCTCTCTTCTCATGGATGTGTGTTCCATACGTGGACTCCTGGGAGCACAGACAACGATGATCAAACACATGGCCACAGCTAGAGGCCGTCTGGGCTTTGGGTGGATGCATGGTGTCACTGGAGTCTCTCTTATTGGGGTGGGTCATCTAGTGGGATGTTAATCCTTGATGGTGATGTCATGTGTGCTTCAGCTAAAACTCACAGTGATGAGGATGTCTGGTTTGACGCTGGGGATCTCTGCTGCCATCAGATGTCTGTCTTCCTGGCGAGAGAAGTCTCCTGTGTACAAAATCTACAGCAAGACCAAGATCAAACTATCAGTGCACGTTATCACAAGTTTATCTTTCTATGTAAGACACAGAACTTCCACCTGTTGGTCAGACTTGTGATGGAAATAGGTTTTTCTTTGTCCACAAACAGCTTATATACACATAGGAGAGGTTGAGCTATGATTTTGACTCGTGCCACATAACATGAACACAAAGACGCGTTTCTGGATCTCACCTTCACGCCGGCGATCTCAATCATAAACATGGCGGCCCCCAGGACGTGGCCGGCGTGGTAGCACCAGAACTTGATCCCTGCCACCTCCTTCACCTCGTGAAAGTTGATGGTCTCGATCTTATCCATGCTCTCCTCTAGATCGGTCTCTGTGTACAACATGTCATCTGCAGAGATGTTGCTAGAAAAGGAGAAGTCACAATGAAACTAAATGCTTTGTTCAGCTGCCATCTTAGAATTGCGCTGTTTCACACAGCCTCAGTGAAGCAAATGAAAGCAGGGAAGGCAGTTAGAATGTAGTTTACCTGACTTTGACATAGTCAGATAACAGCCAGCGATAGATGGCTTTGGTGGCATGGGTCATGAAGGTCCTTCCTTTGAAGCTGGTTTTCTGGAGAAACCAAGGCAATGCTCCACAGTGGTCCAAGTGGAAACTAAGGTGCGGAGGAGATTTAGAGGAAAAAAGTACATTTAGCAGAAAGAATAGTCAGTTCAAGTCAGTTCAAGAAGACGTCATCAAATATTGATCGGTCAAGATCCTCATCACCTGGATGAGGTAAGGTCACTCACTGGCTGATGAGAAGCAAGTCGATCTCAGCTGGATCGATCAAATCAATGTAGGGCAGCGCGTCCATGCCCTCGAGGCCTGGATGGATTCCACAGTCCAGCTGAAAGTGTCAGTAGATCACGTGTTTTATGCTTGCTCATTCAATCTACCTCAAGAAAATGTAACATTTGACAACGTCAGCCATGAGCGTCTCTGAGCTTTTAATACCATGATTTTTCGGCCTTTGAACTCCAGAATGATGCATGACCGTCCAACCTCCTGACCAGCTCCCCTGAATAAGACCACCCACAGCCACACGTGAGTCAAGCACTTCTTTATAAAAACACAGTAACGTCAGCTAGCATTGAATGTCTACACCTGCAATGATGGTGGATATCCAACTAGATAAATAGTTAACTACCTAATCAACAATAGCACAAACTAGCTATGACGTATATTGTAAAGGAGATCCAATTAACAGAATGCTTAGATAGCAGGAGCTATCTAACCATCTAATTACCGGTACTGTTATATTTGCAATATTGATACTAAACTTACGTTAGCTAGCTAGCTAGCTATGCTATTTCTTGTTAGTTGACGTTGTTTAGAACTTACAAAGGCCTGATGAGGAGCTGGTCACTCTCCTCAGCTGGTACCGTTACATCAACTTTACGTTTAGTGGCCATGCTTGCCGCAAAATGAACAAAAACTGAAGAAATACGTTCAACAGCCTATCAACATTTCTCCTGTAAGTTGTGAAAATGAGCGGCGCACGCTAACAGATTGACTTCCGGTCCAGTGTCAAATGATATCCGTCTCACCAGTGTTTTCAATGGTTCCGCTGTCGTCTTACCGGCTTCTAATTTTGTTTATACATTTGTACTCAAATTTTTTTAAAGCGCTCAAACGAATTACTCCATGGTTGACACAGTCCTCTATGCAAGTTTACACTGCTGAATATATACAATCAGTTTCAAATAGACAATTATAAATTCATTGATGCAGAATTGCAAAATACAGTTCAGAAAAGATCAATCACTAAACAGAGTTCCTTAGGTTTTAATAGCTGATCAGGCATTCAAGTACAGAACGAAAGTACACTGAGTTTTACGAATACATTTCTGTAGATGTTTCTTATTCAAACAGCTATACATGGGTTACCTTGTAACCCCATTTTCAACATCATCAATACACAGAAATACTTTCCAAACTTGACAATCACAGTAACTGTTAAACATGTCTAATGGATTATTTTCCCTGAATCGTCACTGGACTGCCTCTCATGTGTACACACCTCAAAGTCTAATAAAGACTACACAGACTCACTGAGACACTGTTGAATTTCACACATGTTTCTCTCCACTCATGTTTATATTCCCAGTAACACAAAGAGGAAAATTAAAGGACTGTTTTTTTCTAGTATTTGGCAGACACAATCCTCATTTCTTCTCAGATACGACTCCTGTTTAATAAATCAAGATTGTTACATTGCACACAACATTCAACTCTTGTCTTTGACGTTTGGGTTGACTGGTCAACTTGCCTTCTGCCCAGGAATAGTTGCATGAGCATTATAACACGTAATACTAATTTTCCACATGGTATTCAGTTTAAGGCACACAAATAGGAATATGCAGCACAGTTCAGTATATTACAGTCCAGTGTCATGAACAAATGTGAAATTCGAGTCAAAAGATGGCAACTTTGGTGGCACTTTTTGATGAGTCAATCTGTGAAGACATGTACAAATGTCACAGGAAACACTCCTTTTCTTGTGGGCTCTGCCTCAACGTGTCCCACCTGCGACAAACACAGACGACACGCGTTCTAATAACACAATAAAACAACTGCTATCTTGTTTGAATGTTCTCCAAAATTTCCCTCCCTCTTCTTGAGGAAATCATAGGTATGACAAAATAAACCAGGCCAAAGCACCAATGCTCATCTTGTCAGATGTCACCGATCCAGCCGTATTAGATTGGTGGCAGTCCCATGAGGGGAGGAAGGTAGCTTGTGTTTCCTGCAGTGAGGTGTGTGTTGGAGGTGCAGTACCTACCCACCACTCCTGGTCCTCCTCCCCATCCACCACTATCACCTCCCCCTCTTTAAAGGTCAGCTCATCTGGGTTGTCTGCTGAGCAGTTGTAGATGGCCTTTACTCTCTTGGGTCGATGTTTCTGAGATGGGAGTCGCAAAGCAAAACACAAGCAACCAACTAGACGTATTAATGTATTAATGAATCGAATTCTCAGGTCTTATTTGATGTGTTCATTTCATGAAGACCGTCATGCTACATAATCCTTTCTGTAACTAGTGGTCAGGAAGAGGCAGGAACCTACAGGGTGGTTTGTGCGGGGCTTGGGAGCAGGGGGGCCACCAGGGCTCAGAGCAGATCCAGTCTGTGGCAGAGTCTTGGCTGTTCACAAAACAAGACAACATAGTACTGCATATGACTAAACAGCACCTCCCACATTGTGATGAGTGGCACCTTTGTATGTGTGTGTTTACCTGGTCTGTCTATAGATCCAGCCCGAAGTGGTGGCCTCTGAGGGTGTTTTTTATTAGGCCTGAAATCAGAGGAGGACTCTCTTCACTTCACCTCCCACACAAACAGCACTTATGAAGAAGACCCCAATTACAAACACTTCCCTCTAGTGTAGAGGTTGCTTTTGAGTTCAGCTGTTAAATTCCATCAGTTTACTACAAACCATCTCCCCAGGAACTAAACAAACTAAAAGAGTTGATATGAATGTGGATAGTTGCGTGTGGAATAACTGAATTTGAACTTCCTCTCCAGGCCTTACCCTGTTGGTGATGTAGGGGACTTGGGAGATTTGGGTCCTTTGGGTCTACTGGGGTTGTGTGCAGGTACGGGGGGTGGTAGCGTGGAGGGTGGTAGTGTGGGGGGTGGTAGTGTGGGGGGTGGTAGTGCAGGTTTAAACGGGGGTGCAGGGGGGGCTATGGGAACCAAGGGTGGTATGGTGGGTGCCGACTGGCCAGGCTGTGTTGAAGGTACGGGTAGAGGGGGCAGAGGTAGGTTCTTGGCCCTGGATTCCATCATACTGATCCTCTTATTGGCTGGGAGAGGAGGGGCGGCCGAGGGGAGCACTGTTGGAGGAACCGACAGGAGAAAAAGCCACAGAACAGTCAGCATAGTGATGATATACAGGTTGGAAAACCACAAGGCAGAAGACCTTTGCTGTCTTTTAATTCGGATTATTCATATAATTTCTTGGATTATTCCCACCTGGTACAATCAACATCTAAACCCTGCCCACCAACGCCCAAAGCAGACAGAGGGATTTGAAATACTATCTCACCATACAAGGAGCTGTCAGTCTCTGGAGACAGGGGGTTGGGAGGGTCTGAGGACGCCCGCCGTCTGTCCACCACCTCCACTGGACCAGGTTTGTGTACAGAAGCTGTTCATAAGGGCAATACAGGTCAGTCCTGCAGTCTAAACACAGTAAACTGGTTTGCACAATTAGGCATTCTGTACCTTTTCCAATATTTCTGGGGGGCAGGGAGGGTACAGGAGGCAGAGGTGGCAGAGATGGGAGGGGTGGCAGAGATGGGAGGGGGGGCAGAGATGGGAGGGGGGGCATAGATGGGAGGGTGGCCCCTGGCACCGCCATGCCCCCCGTCCCCCCTCCCTGTGGAAGGGGGCTGAACTCCATGACAGCACCGTAGGTCTCGTTGCTGATCAGACTGGATGCCTGGGCTTTCTGCTTGTCCCGTGCCAGGGAGGCAGCGTCCCGGGCGATGGAAGCCAGGCTGGGCTGCATGGCGCCTGGAGCTGGTACGAAGCAGCTGATAGGGCGCTCTTCTCTCTTCTGGGGGATGGGCTGGGGGTGGAGCCAGAGGAGCAGCGTAAAAGACACAGACTGTCAACACGACCCAACCTAATCCTAACTAACACAACCTATAAGAACATAGTTAAAACAGTGTGTGTTTTTGGTGTTATGAGCGCCAGGGTTGAAAGCAGGAACAATCTGAATTAACTCGCTGCATTTGAATGTACTTGATTTGAACCCATAGACACTTGTGTTTTGTTTTTCCCCTCCCAGCGCTCACCTTGTCTTCCATGTCGTCGTCGCTCTCGTCCAGGTCATCGTTGCGGAGACGCCACTCGTACTCCACATGCACATGGACGTTAAACTTCCCCGCCTGTGCCTGGTTCAGCTGGCAAACACACACATGCACACACACAATCAACCTCCTTTCACAGACCAAGACATGACAGGGACAGCCTACGGTTTGAAAAGTCTAAACACTGTGAACACTCACCAGCTCCTCACACTGCTTATGGCGAAGGCGCTTAGCAATATCCAGTGGTGTTTCTCCCGCCTCATTGGCTGCAAATACAGACCAATGATCAAAACCTGTCTTTCAGTAGGACCAATGGGGGCTTCTCGCTTCTGGTTCCAGTGTTGTGAATGACTCACCGATGCTGACGGAGGCCCGACCCCTCAACAGCAGCTTAAGACACTCACTGTTGTCCGTCAGACTGCAGTAATGAAGAGCTGTGCTCCCTTTGGCTGTCTGTTTCTCCAGACTGCCACTGTGGAGTGCAAACACACATACAAAGACTGCTGACTAACAGATGCTTCGTATTCAACTGGTAAGGATGAATCCCATATGTCTTCACATTCTAGAACTCTGACGCTCCAGGTGTCATGACAGAATGCAGCAGCAGATCTTCCTGTGTCGCCGAGGCCTCCCTACCTATTTTGGGCCAGGAAGTCGACAATATGGAGGGAGTTGCGGTCCACCATTCTGACTGCGAGGTGCAACGCTGTCTCTCCAGGTTCCTAAGAGCACAGACAGGAGGATGCTTACAGGCAGCAGTGCCCCAAAACACTCTGAAACACTCACTGCCTTGCATTTATGACTGGGAAAAGAACCAAAGACTAAAGACACATGACCTCAATGAAAAGGACACTCATTGGTTGAGAACAAGGTCAGATGTGTGCCTCACATGTTCATTGGTCATGGGGATGGTCTCCATCAGGTCCACTCCTTCAGCGTAGACCTGGAGGAGGGACTGGATGTCGCGCATCCTCACCGCCTCGTACAGGACACGCAGGCGCATGGCAGTGTCCACATGCCTCTTGCGAGCAAATCGCTTCTCTGTGTACTTGGCTGTGATATAATCCTTCCGTGTCTGCCTGCAGATGAATACACAACAAAGAATATTCAGCACTGGTATCATTGTGACACCACATGCTGAAGGGACTAGTGATGGGGGTGAGGAGAATGGTGGGTGTGATCTTTGTCACCTACATGTCGCTGGAAGGGTTGGGTTTAGTCACTCCCTGAGTAGATAGGTCTGCCTCCATTATCTCATTGAAGCTGGAGTTTCCAATATTCTTAGCGAGCTAAGAAACACACAGAACAGAACACATCAAGTTTCCTACTTCGTGCTACCAATCCTGCTGATATGAAACCTCAGCCAGCCAGCCAACCAGCCAGCCAGTCAATCAAGCAAGCATAGAATAAGTATTTGAAAGGATTTCCAATAGTATTTCAAATCTGTGGAGGTACTTACCAGGAGCTCTGAGGTTCCCAGGACATCCAGTGTGAGAGACTGTATCCTGGAGTAGTGGACGCCCATCTCCCTGTGGATCCCAGAGCACTCAATGCAGATGAGCACCCCCAGGTTAGTAGACAACCAAGTGGGCCCTGGAAAAAGAGAAGGCATGGCCAATTGAGCAAAGAAAAGGCTGCATGTATGTCTTATAATATGAGTTAGAATATAACACTGAACTTCATCTCTGCCAACTTCCCTGTCTGTCAGGAACTAGTCTGACAAGCTTGTCAAACAGCCGAAAAAATGCACCAACACATTTACTCCCCCAGTGAGTTGTCACTCAAACTCCGACAATTCTGTCGTTTGACGGAGCAATCACAAGCCCGATGGAGGACAACTGCTAATTTCCCAGAGTGCTCTCTGCCTCTCACCGGGCGCTCCGCAGTCACAGCAGATGTCGTTGCCACTCATCCTTTTCACCTCTCCCACGATGGCCTTGGTGAGCTCCTGGACAATGTTGTTCTCCCCGTCGTTATGGTCCCCCTGGAAGGCATTATTCAGAGCCTCCTCCTTGCTGTTCTGGAGGACAGAGATCCAGCTATGGACACACAGAGGAAGAAGAGGAATGGAAATCAGGGAGTCAGCGAAGGAAGACAGTCTAACATGAAGAGCACACAGATGACATGTAAACCAGTCTGGTCACTTTGCTGGCCTGAGGATGACACTCACATCTGGCAGTCTGCCTCATCCTCAGCCTGGAAGTGATAGGTTCTGTCATCTGTATAGAAACAGACAAGGAGCAGCATAAGAAACATCAACTCAATGATCAAAAGCATCCAGACGGGAAAGATAGAGTTTCTAAACTGCACAGGGTGCTCTGGCTGAACACTAGCCAGCAGGCCTATATAGTCACATGTTAGTGGATAAACACTGTTCCCAGTACAACAAAACAAGAACTAAATTGTTTCAAAAGAATCATATGTGTTCCCTGCTGTGAGTTACAGTATATGATGATTAGCCTTGGAGCCAGACCAATCTGCCTGCCCAGATATCTGATGTGAGGTGGGTTCAGTATGATGATGGTATAGAGGAGTGCAGTTGAGCCATTTCTATAAACAGCCACAATCATTTGTTGGTCTGATGGTCTAGCTTTATCTATCCAAGTGTATCCAACTACATTCAGAGCCATTCAGCTCTGCTCCTTACACTAGTTGCAAATTAAAAAGGATAAGTTCCACATTCATTCACATTTACAAATTGGACCAGAAAAGAACCAACTCACGGGAGAAGAGGTCGAAGCTCTTCTTCTCGTCTGAGCTACATTTGACCTGACAGGTCAGAAGGTTCAGCTTAGCTGGAGGTGCGTTGGCCTGTGAGACAGACAGACGATCAGACAGAGAGGAGCGTGAGAAAAGAGGTGGGGAGGGGAGTGACTAACAAATAATACTGTTATCCTTCAGACCGAGGGCAAGCATGAAACAGCAGGGTCTGTCGACCTTTCGCATGAGAAAAGCCAGACTTATGGAGTGGTGTCGGAAAATAGATATTTCTGAGGATTAAAAAGACCCTTTTCAGTATGGTAACCAAGGCATGAACTGCTCAAGGAGAAAACGAAAGCACATAAGTATCAGGATGATAGTGTCTAACCTGCTGCGATAGTGGCCCAACTATCCCTACAATTCTCTAGACTTTGGAAACATTCTCATGCAGAGTGCTTCATCCCACCCTGAACTCTGTCATCCTTCTCCTCACGCTTCTCCTCCTCCTCCTCCTCTTTCTCTTCGTCTGGTGCTTGCTCTGTCTTGATATGCTCTTTGTCTCTACAGGTAAAAACTTCAAAATCACAAAAAATATATAAAAAAAGAATTGGGCTTTGGCCAAAGCTTTCTGTATGTGTCTTATTGATGGAGGAGAGAAAGTTGTCCCCTAAGACCCTCTCCCCCCCAGAGGGGGGGGCTACCATGCAGAACACCAGAGCAGGGAGCAGAGCTCAGTTTCACATGCAAGGCAACTGAGGAGAACATATGGAGGGCCTTGTACCGTTCCATGGGAGATGGTGAGGAAGCCGTTTTTCACAGAACACCTCCTCTTCTGCCACACTTTCCTCAGCCTGAAGAAAGAATGCAACAGTAACAAGCATGAACAACACGACTCTCCTGAACACTACCCAACTCCGTATCAACGATGGAAGGAGTGTTACAGTAGTGCCTTTATGAGACGCAGATCCAACCATTTTAGAAGAAATAGAACCATTTTGGGCCCAAATAACTTTCCCACATAAACTACAAACCTTATGAAAAGTTCCAACTGGGAGCCATTTATAAATGGGAGGAGGATACATTTATAAATGTATCCTACTTGAAATGATTCTACTGGCTGCACTTTTTCTAAGAGTGCAGATGACACTGGTGCAAATCCCATCTGGGGATACATCCAATGGTATTTTGGCTCTAGTCCTTGTATTTCTATGTCTACTCACCCCTCACTTCTCTTGTACAGCATGCCATCGTACTCTGTGCCGTAGGCCTTGTTGCCCTGGAGTTGGTGCAGACTGTATCCTGCATTCTGCTTAGCCTGGGAGTCCTGATACACACGCACGGAAACACAGGCACACACACAAAAGAGTGACTCAAAGACTTCCCTCACTACAACTTCTCCTTTCATTCAAAACACCACTTTTTTCACCAATACTTACTTTGCCTCAATCAGCCTGCAGTACGAGTAGTAACAAGTAATTCAGCATGATGTTTCTGGCTGTGGTTGAGTTTCGCTCTATTCAAATAATGCAAGGGGGAATGTGGAATCTCTACGTTGTGCGGTTTACACGGAGGCTTTGGAGAGTGAATCATGTTTTCTGTAGCGACAATACTTCTCACTGAGCAGCCAGCAAGAGTGGATGTACTGTACCTTGCTGTCCTCTACACTCTTTTCCCTCTGGTTATGAACAACTCCAAATAGGAAAGAACATTGTAATGTTGTATGTGAACTTAGCAGCCTTTCCTGCCACTAGCAGGTAAGCAGCAGGTAAGCTGGTTAACAACACAGAAGCACAGCAGAAGAGTAGCCACGGCGGTAGACCGGAGACTCCCTTGTTTAACGCTAACATGCTGTCATTTACCTCCTTCTGTTCTGCCTGAAGAGAGACCTTGAGAGTGTCTCTCAGCTGAGTCAGCTGTTTTCTCTCCCCGTCGCTGGTCTGCTTAATCTGGGGACAGAAGCGCCAGGGAGCAGACACACCATGCCAGAGAGTTCACCATCGGCATCGGTAAATATGCGAGGACACTGTTTACGTTTTTCACCATGATGTAAAGAAGTAACCCGCCAAAACAACAAGAACATGATTCTGCTCTACTTAGGACAGGAAGAGAGAAGAGCTCTCACTGAGGTCAAGTCGGTAGTCAGCTTCTCTATGGAGGGTTTCATGCTCTCCACTGCCTTCAGCCCATCCTGGAAGAAGCTGCAGAAAGAGAGGGGAGGGGAGGACAGGGGAGGGCAGAGCAGGGCAAGGAGGAGAGTGAGATACTCTCCATGTTCCATATATGTTCTATGTTTGCACTGCCACAGTAAATTCTGTGCTTGTATATCTTGCATAGCTAATAAAACTGATTCTGATTCTCATGGGTATTCAGTGTTAAATAAGGCTAAACACACATCAGATGGTTGTCTGAACAACATACTTGCATTGGGCGTGGAAGTATTTGATGAGGTTCTGGAGAAAGTCCACTCCCTTTTTCACTTTAATTTCGTTTACTTTCAGAAGATACTAGGATAGGAAAGATCGGTATTAGGCATGGAAGACTGGTAGCAACAATATCAAAAATATCTCTGCCAACTAACCCCTTCCTGTCTTTACTCAAAACCAACCATCAAACCAGAAGGTACAACATTACAATGCAGCAGAAGCCCCAACTCACAGATCTAACGCTGAATCAAGTAACCACAGCGCCCTCCTGTGGTTTGGAAGCATCACTGCACCTTCTCACCTCACACATCTGCAGCTGGAACATCTGCCTCTCCTTCTCCATCTCCTCAGCGATCTCTCCTCCCCGGAACTCAGTCCGGATCATGCCATGCTGCCGAGCATGCTCCTTCTTCTCCTTCTCTATCTTAGTCCTGTGGGGAGAGGAAGGCCGGGGACAGGGCACAAAGGTCAAAGGGCATAATGGAGGTCAGTGTGGTATGCTCCAAAAACCAGGAGCCTCTCGAGATGATTCTAAACTTGTCTGTCCATTGTCTTGACATGGTCACGCTAAGACGTTGTAGTGTTGTAAAGGTCCTAACAGTATAGCCTTCACAGCTGAGGCTGCTGAATAGGCCTTGTCTCCATTATGTGGTCTGTCTGTCTGTCTGTCTGTCTGTCTGTCTGTATCATCAGCTGCTTCGTGACACAGCTGACCTTTAAAAGTTCTCTGTCTATTAGCTGGGTACAAACCAACACACTGAGTTCGTGGTGTTGTTGTACGAGGTACACATCTCAGGAACGCCCCACCGCCGTCCAGACCACATGCTTTCCTTGTGCTCCTGCTATAATCTTCAACCTGGGCTGAACCCACCTATCTGCTGCTCTACTTTTGAACTCAAATGAAAGAGCAAAGCAGGGGAAAGCTTGGAAACTGCCTCTTACACTTTGGTTTCGTAATCCTTCCAGGCTTTATCGAAAGGCTTTTTCAGGTCCTGCAGAATGCAAAACAAAATGTATGTTAGGATTATCAACAGAGTGTATGCAGACATTCCGACAATCAGTACAGATACATTGTTTGCTACAAATGTACAGTACATTCTAACAGTCATAGGTAAATATTAGGGCACAAAAACTCCAACAGTAGTCTTGAGTGTGCATACTGTATATACAAACAATGACCGTCTCCACAGAATCATGATACCATTTTGTAGGCACATTTCAAAACACATACCCCTTTCACACCTTTGAGATCTCCCTTTAGCAGCGTGTCTAATGGGAAGGTGATGATGTTGTTCATGTTCTGCAGCTGCAAACATCAGAACATCCACACAGTGAAATAGTGCAGACCTCACTGGAACGCCCAGACATGACACGTCTAAAAACGTGTGAGTCCGCAAATCCCCCCCAGAAAAGTGAACTGAGAGACAGATGGATGAGGGGAACAAGATGGAGGGATCAGGCGGGTGTTGCTATGGGAACTCACCAGGTTCTTGAAGAGGGCAGTGAGCTCTCTGGTGAGAACAGCAAACTTCAGGAAGGCAGAGCCCACCTCGTTGTCATCTCTGTTGAATGAGTTCTCCCCAAATCTCTCCACAGACTGGATGTACTGCTCCTCATTTTCAACATGGGCTGAGACATAAACACAGAGATTAGTCTGTTTCTGACTAAAATATCATAATGTAGATGGAATTTCTGGGCTATTTTGGAACAATATCCAATTATATGCTAAGCTATGCTCTGCTATATGCTATATTGTGCTATAATTTGCTGTCACAAGCCCAAACAGGATATGATGTCCTATGAGTAAGACTACCCTCCTTAACTGTCTTAAACAGTAATACGAGGCAGTGAGTTAAAACTCTTTCATTCAATACCTGAACACATGAACACATGAAATGACTTCTGTCCCATGATTACTATATGATTGATGGTTCAGTTCACAAAATGAGTGCCATGAATTCAAAGTGTGACAGAAAGTCAGATGTCTGGTATGATGCAACAGTTACAGAGCTTACCCTGTAAGACAGGAAGCATTCTTGGACATTGTGTGAGTGTATTTTACGACACATTGTATTTATATAGCCCTGGTGTTCTTTCTCAATCTGAAACAATGTTTCAGCTTGCTTCCTGTCTCTAAACTCTATACTTAAGAAGTAAAGGATTTTTCTGTCAACTTAACAATCATAATATGGTCATGACAATATGGTCATGACATGTTCACATGGCCGATCCATGAGAAGAACAATGAACAGTAAGGCATGCATGTTCAGGAATTTACCTACCGCACCAGGCATAAGCCTGAGTAGCGATAAGGCATTTTCAGTGAGTCATTATTACACTCCAATAGAATGTCAGGGCCAGCTGGTATTTGTAGTTCTAGAAGGAAGCTAGGGAGGGTCTGCAATGGTGGATGAAAGCCTGAGTGAATGAGACTGCATGTATGAAGAGGAGGAGTCCAGAGCCCCCCTGCCCCTCCTCAAGCTTGTTGAGACAGGTGTCTGGAATGGCAGGAATGCAGACAGGGTTGCTATCTCTCTTTCTTCCTCCTCATTAATGTGAGACTCCACAATCCTCGACATAGAGCTCACCTACTCGCAAACACTGTCTTCTGCAGTAGCATAGTAGCCCTGTATATGTTATTTGATGCATGCCGTTAGCTTTCAAGTTCAAAAGAATGACACCCAGAGACTGAGCACTCACCTAAGCCAGAGTTGTTTATGGCCTTGACAGACTTCTTGATCTTGTGCAAAACCCCTCTGTCTAGATCCAGAGTCTGTTGAGGAAGAATCCCACAGGGTCCAAGTCAGCAGGGAGGTAGGAGGGTGATAACACACACACACACACACCAACAAAACAACCCTTAACACACACACCAACATAATACACCCCTTCACACAAACACAACACACACACAAGGCCTTAGTCAGTGAATGGATTCCGAGGGGATTATTTGAGTGGCTGAGCAAAGGACCGGCCCAGCCCTGCTCTAATGTTGACACAGAACCTACACAGACCAGGCACAGAGCCCAGCTCATGCCTGCTAAGTAATGACACTGTACAGTGACAGCAACATCTCCCCTCTTTGATGCTGGGCAACTCTCAACCTACACAGGGCTGCAATAAACAAGGAAATCTTGTTTGGCAACTCACATTTTGTGGCCGTGGAGCCATTGCACAGTAGTACACTACTGTATGCAAATATGTTACAGATACATGACTGTTTAACTTTTATTCAAAATGGATACATTTTGTATTGGGCAACCCCATGTGACACTTTGTGGTCAGTCCTTTAGTCCTTAGCAGCCGTTGTGAAAGTCGCAAGGCTCATTTCCATTGCACTGTCCTGATCACAGACAGGAGGGCTCATAAACAATGAGTCATCACTCCAGTGCTTGGGACCAGGGTGAGTCAGGGTGTGGATGCAGGTGGGTGTCCAACACACACACACACACACACTTGATGAAGTAGACGTGTTTGTTGTTGAAGTGGGATTCAATGCATTCTTGCCAGTCCTCCACCCCCCAAAGACTGGGGCTAGAAAGTTCTCTGCTTTGTCTTCCTCTTTGCTTAATCTGCTTGCTAGACAGATGCGATAGTGAAACAGAGATTGAGGACAGTGATCATGGTTGCCACTAACACCCCTCAAAGAACACTTCTGGTGTTCGGGTACAGGAAGACAGACACTTCTGCACCAGGAAGAGAAGTAGCAGACAGGCCACGACAAGCTGGGCTCTCATATAGGAAAGGATAGGGAGGGCTGGATCCCAGGAGAGAGAGCATGCTGGGACAGGAGTGCCCCAACCCAGCCCCCAGGGATTCTCCCAGAATTCAGCTGTACATCATGTAGCTAGCCTAGAGCTTTGTTCACCTAAGATAGATAGAGAAAAGGGAGAGGAGTGTGGAGAGAAGCATAAAGAGGAAGGGCGAGGGGAGTGAGGCGAGAGGGAAAGAGAGAATAGAGGGAGAGTGATGGAGGTGGGGGGAGAGAGAAAGAGAGAATAGAGGGAGTTCCCAGTGGTGTTCCCCACAACATGACAGCACCATGGTGTCAGATAAACAGCAGCCTTCCAAATTGATACTTTATCAACAATCTCAGGCAGACTTGTAAAACGGGAAAGTGGAGTGCTGCTTGTTGACCTGGCAGAGCCAGAGCGTCTCTGTGTTATCGCTAACGTGCATGGATGTGTGACTGTGGGCTCATTCAGTCCAGGTTAAAAGTGTCAGAATGCTGTCGACGTCCACACAAAGGGACAGATTGTGCTGTCAGACAGTTGTTTATTCTGGGAGAGTAGAAAAGATAGCTGAAACAGAACAGAGAAGCAGTCTAAGATATTGAGTGGTTGTTGTGTGAATATACTACTTGTATAAACTTCCTTGTTGTCACAGTGCCGGAAATGTAATCCATGTGCCACCAACTGTCCTCATGCTTGCTTGGCTAATGCAATACAGTAGTCTCTGAAAAAGACTATTGTTTTTCTGAGAAACCCTGTTTTCATCATCAAGTACTGATTTCAACATAATAAAAGCAGAGACCACTTGGGCATGGTAAAGAACTGCAGCCAAAGTCAAAGAAACTTCTGGTAAAGCATGTAAGAAGCTTGACCATGCATTGGATGTGTCCCTGTTACCCTGTCCTCATGTCCCTGTTACCCTGTCCTCATGTCCCTGTTACCCTGTCCTCATGTCCCTGTTACCCTGTCCTCATGTCCCTGTTACCCTGTATTTACGTTCCTGTTCCCCTGTATTCATGCTATTGTTCCCCTGTATTCACGTTCCTGTTCCCCTGTCCTCATGTCCCTGTTACCCTGTCCTCATGTCCCTGTTCCCCTGTATTCACGTTCCTGTTCCCTTGTATTCATGTTCTCGTCAAGCCTGTGTTCATGTGTCTTTCACCACCAATGACTGATTGTTTTTATAACAAATAAACTCTTATTACTCAGATGAATGGATTAAGACTCAGTGACCTAAAACATTTGCACAGTCCTGTACTTTTCCCTTGGGTGTGTAGTCTGGTCTGTGTGTGAGGGACAGGGACAGAGACAGAGAGAGAGAGAGCATGTGAGGGTTTTTTGCACGTCCAAGATAGGTCCAAGTCTGTTTGGGTGTCTTCTGATGTCAGGCATCAACACCCCAAGCAGGAACAATTTAGGCAATGATGCCAAGAAGTATAGGGTTGTCCGTTTTGCACAAGGCTTGGTACTAGGAGGGTGATTCTACAACTTCCGAGCACGTTTGGCCTTGAAAACCGTTTAGAAATGGAAAATACTGTCATGCAATTCCACCAATCTAATATATTAATGCATATAGGAATGTATAGACTACATCTGGATCCTTATTTCCTACATCCCCCTTCTTTAATTGTTGCAACTGGGAGTTCATCTATTCAGAGTTATTGACAGCTTTGAGAGTAGCCTACCCAGCTAGGCAAGGGCGAGGTTCACCACAATCCGTTTAAGATATGAATTGTTCGGATTTCAATGAGGAAGTACAATGTCTTTCGTTCCTTTTTTAAGTTACCAAGTCCAGAACTGGTGTCCAGTTTTGATGGTCATACTTGTCATACTTTCTTTTACTTACCTCTTCCAGCGCTGTGACGGCGTTCCGACAATGGGACATCCGTGTGGTGAAGTTTGAGGTTGTGGGCGCTTTGTAGTCCTCATTTGTCTCTTTTACAAATTCCGTGACAGTAATTATGTCCGGCATAATTGATGAGTTATTAAAATTAATAACAAATTAAATACGCGAAATGTTTGTCTTGTTCTCTACGAAACGGCTAGTTGTTACCCAAATTAGCTTTCCGATCAAAAGAGGTAGTTTAATTATCGTTCCAACTTTGCCATTTCTGTATCATAGTAGCTCCATTTTGCCTGCGCATGACTGAGGGGTGATCCACTTCTGTGAGTAAATACACAGTTCCATTATTCCATGGTTAGGTGCAGTCTAGATATTCAAATCGTTGAAAGGACCAGTGAAAATTAGATACTGGTTTGCTACACCAAAGATTTCACAACAACCTGTATAAAGCGCAGCGTTGCAGACCGTCAACCTGGAGGAAACGGGGCGGATCACATGTAAATAGTCCTGTTTCGACCAATAGGAATATGTATGGATTTACCTTTGTACAGTGCTTAGGCATTCCTGCCGTATCAGTTCATGATTACGCTATTAAACGACGTTACAGATGTGACTGGATACGAAACTCCTAAATTAACTTAGGTTAACTTATATAAACCCTATGGTATAGACAGAGAGCTATATGGTTTGCAACAATGATCTCTGTCTGCAGTTATGACTTACTTTAATAATGTGAAGATGCTTGAAAAGTATACTTCTCAATAGTAATAGAATATGGAGGAAAAAACACCCACTTAACATGGAGACAAAAAAAAGAGTACAAAAGTGCGGTCAAAAGATAAAAAAGGTGAAAAAGCATAAATACTGTACGTCTCACAGCATGACAATCCATGACATCACTTCCTGTTCATGAACATGTTACTTTCACATCTTAATGCTGTCTTATGGCAACAGAGCGGTTGCAACTACAAATCACTTACTTTAGTTAACTCATAATGCATATAAAAATAAAGCTTGCAGTTCTGTAAATTCTCGTCATGTCCATTTTCACAATCGAGTTGGAATTGTGTGGTTTCTTCAGCTGTAACCCCTTCCATTTAGTCCTCAAAAACATGGCATAGACATCCATGATATATTCCCAGTATGAGACATCCAAACAGTTTGATGGAAATGTTCAAAGAAGACAGCATCTCATCACTCTGCTGTGCGGCTGACTACGCACTCTGGACAACTGTCTGTGGACCCAGCACACCTACAGGAACAAAACACAGTTCAACACAAGTCAACTAGAACGACCACACCGCAGACACTCTCAATTCCACACCTTGTTTGATGAGATATCTTAGAAAGCTGCAAAGATGGTCTGTGCAAATGAAGCTGATTTCTAAATACTCATCCTATGCCTGCGCTGTTCCTATCTTTTATGCCAATACTGCCCTCTACTGAAAGCATAGGAAAACACACTTGGTATGTCTATTTGATTGGAGTAGCCTTTAGTTGCTAGCCTGATGGAAAGCATAGTTTTTACCTGTGCTGAGAGGCATGGTCTTGATCCTGCTCTCCTCCAGTGTTATAAAGCCCACAGCTGCCTCCTCCCTGCTGCCCCCTGTATCCCCTGGCCTGTCCATCTCACTGGTCAACACTTTGATTGGGCCTCTCCCTCCTTTCAGGTGGATCTGGATGCTGTCCTGAAATCCAAAACAAGCTGGTTAGAAGCCAATTGATTCAAACATCCATGCCAGAAGACCAGTGAGCGGCCTGGTTTTACACATAATCAGTGTTGGTTTACATATCATGCCAGGCATAACCTGCATTGCCACATTCTGAAATTGTGTAAAAAACAAACAAACAAACAAGTAGACAACAAAAGAAAAGAGCCTGCCAAGTACCTCGACCGGTCCGGTTCAGACACTCTCCTCCCATCTAAGAGCTTACCTCCTTGGGCGTAGGGACCTCCAGCTTGGTCTCCTCTGGTGCCTTGATAGCTATGACTGTCTGGTCCTGGAAAACCTGGAGATGACTGATGTCCTCGTGGGTGACGTAGGCTGATGTAGATCGGCAGTTAAAGAAGACTGTGATTCACTGATGTCCCATTTCTATGTCTCTCATGAATGCTGGAGGAGAGCCATTACAACAAGTAGATTTTTCCCCCTTCTAGAAATAGCTTAATCAAGTCAAGTCAAGTTGAGCTTTATTGTCATTCCGCTACATGCTGGGGCATACAGTGGAACGAAATGTCGTGCCTCACAGAGCCACGGTGCAACATAAGTACAGGCATACAACAATCAAGTAAAATTATATAACAATTTTTCCTATAAATAAACTAAAAAAATACAAACTATACAAACTGTATGAATTCATGTGTACTAGCTCATTAATATCAGGTATATCTGATATATGTATGAAGGATATTTGCTGTTTTCCATGTCGTCAGTCATATCGAACAGCTGATGGGCACAGCTCTTGATCAGCTCATCAAGAGTCTCCTCCACAATCTTCAGGTTCCCCAGTTCATGCTGCAGTCTCTGCTTTAACATGGCTGGGCAGTGCCCTCTGGCAGGTTGGACAGAGACAGGAAACCTTACAAGGAAGCACTGTTGTTATACAAATCACACTGTGCTGCACGCTTTGTAAAACATGCAACATCCATGTACATCTATTTCATTTGAATATCACGTTGACAGGAGGCTAATCACAATGTGAACTGTTCAAATGAAGGCTCCTAAGAGTGGAGCATGAGGAAAGAGTTTAAATGCTTGAAATTGTACTCACATCCATTTTATCTTGTTAGTGGACTGTTTCCTAATGAGGTGGATCCCTTCCAGCACGTTGGTGACGTCGTACACTCTCCGTTTACATACACGGAGGCGGGGGGCAACCTCGTTAAGGTCGACTACTCCATCAGGAGAAGAATGTAACACCTCGAGGAAGCGCTTAGTCAACGTACCCAGGGATAGATCTGGTTTGTACCATAAACACGACAACAAGTAAAAAACAAACAAGTACTTCGATATGTCATGCAAATATTATGAGTATAAAATTGTCACGCACCTTTTCTTTGACCAGGGTTTTTACTTTGTGTAGTCCCTTCCTTTTTAGAGACACTATGAGTAAAATATATATATTTTTTAGTTTGAAACATCCATACGACCAGTGATTAGAAGAAATGAAAACATGGTGGGCAATCTTACGATGATTCTGTCTCCGTCCCTGATTGAAGCTCAAGGTCTTCCTTTTCAAAGTCTTCATCCTATTATTCAAAACATATAACGTTGCCGTGGGTTATAAATTATTAAATCAATGCATTCTTAAAACGCTGAGCTATCTATTCACTAGTCAAAGCCATCGCACCCAATGGACGCCGTCAGCATCAGCATCATCTGGGCACACCTCCTCCTCCCCATCGTCAGACGACTCCGCGCCCCACGGGCTGATCAGACCTAACGGTCCGTCAAGATACGGTGGCATGATGGGAATTGCATCCTCGCTTATTCCTCGAGGTGTAATATGGTCCGTCAGAAAGTGATCTTCGCAAATAATGTGTTGCTCTGTTAAATCCTCTTTGTCGCTTTCTCTGAGGGCTGCAAGCCACACTTTCACTCGAGCTTGATCCTTGGGAAAATTGAAGAACCTTTTGGAAGGTCGATTGGTAAAAGCTCCTTTATTGTCGATACGACTAGGACACCCCGAAACCACGCATTTCACCATGATCGAATCAATATTTTACGTCTGTTGACAAATAAGCTACATTCGATCATTAGTTGGACAGGACTCACGCTTGTCTCATGTTTGTTTATTTGAGATTCGCGTTCGACAGACAGGAAGAGGTGGTGTTTTGATCCGGAAGCAAGCCCGCGCCGCTGCTCCTCAGCCTATGAGCTCATCTCTGGATATCTGAAAGGCGGGACCGCTACTTTCTCTCGCGGATTCTTCAAATTACGTGTAGCTTAACTAGAGATCAGTATTTCTCTGCTGCCACCTAGAGCACTGGAGACGAAGCAGTGATTTCTGGGCGCCTACATCACTTAGTTTGTGCGATTGGATTGGAGCTCATGCGCAGGAAAGCTTGCGTTGTTTTTTTATGTAACACCAACTCATGTAGTTTCTGCTGTTCATTCTTTTTAGTAAGAAAACCATGGAAGTACGACTTTACTTTTTTTCAATGAAAAACTGATTTCCTCTTTACATTTTGTGGCAGTCGTAGGCTACCAGAATGTTTTCATCTTAAATGTTTATAGGCTTTGTTTACTACATTAAAGCGCTAGCGGGGATGTGTCGCACTCTTTGCCCAAATGGGGGTTGATCAGGATATTTTGCGCCTAGCTAGACGGTGCTGTAGCGCAACCGGCTGCCAGTAGTGGCCAGCAGCAAACAGCGGCTACAGCGGTGGATGAGGATAGATTCGGGGCGAATCGGGGACCCACTGTCAGAGGGGAACGAGAGCACAGGACTCTCTCAACGCCGACAGAATCATGGCTACTGAAACAATATCCCCGGCATGTACAGGTTCCAGTTTGCTGCAACCCATTAGTGAAATCATCAATCTCCCTCTGGACCAGGTAATTATATATTGTATAATCATACACGGTTTTATTTGTAGGTTCGCAATTCGTCGCATTTTCAAAAATCGCAACAGGAAGACCAACATTGGTCTGGTTCTTCACTGTTAAACAACGGAGATTGTATTTGTATTTTGTCGCCGTAGGGATAACTGAATTGATATAACATCAATTCAACCGGGTGTTCTTGTTTCTCACGAACAGCAACAACTGCTTTGTAAGAAATGTAAATGAAAGGGAATCAACGGAAGCGACTGAATGGCACATTTGAATGATAGAATATATTACATCAGCATGGAATTTCGCCAGTCCCAATTATGTCGCTTATTTGAACAGAATGTGCTACAGCATTTCTACAAACCTCCTTGTTAAGGGGTACAGTGTGGACAACTGCTCAGTCATTGTAATGCAACGTAGACTAGGCTATAGCATGCGCGGAACATTTTCTTTTTTTTCTTTTTTTACGTAGAATATGAATCCCGTCTGTTTCTCTCTAGAAGAGAAACGCTAGGCTATCTGAACATGCATCCACGTAATTTATATTGTGCAACAAAGGGTCTGGCAGCACAAAATGTATTGTTTGTTGTCTGTCAGAGGTGAGTAACATAATCAGACCATGGCACTTTACATGAGGTGCCCATAAATGGATCTCTTGACGATGCCCTAAAGATCAAACATGGATTGTTCTGAGTAATTTTGGAAGTTCCCTTCAGCCAGCTGAGGGCACGTTGTCCGTTGTTTTCTGTCGCAAATGTTACGGCACTTGTAACACTTCAACTCCCCAGCAATCTTGACCGAAGTGCTGTGGCTCTTTCGTTAAGTATCTCTCATCACATCCGTAGGCCGGCATCTTCTGGTCCTGAGCGCTGTTTTGTCATAAATTTGCGCATGGAAGTTATTGTCTGACCAATTTGGCTGCCGGGAAGTCTGTAATTCAAGATGAAGTTGTTCATTCTTGCTGTAAATTCAGCGGGCCTTTTCTTCTTATGGCTTGTATACAACATTTTCCGTTTCAAGAAGCTATGATGTGATGTAACATGCGTTTCTCTGTTTTTGTCGTGCGTTCTTGAGCAAACGGAACAGCTTATTTATCAACTACTAAACACGTTACTCACAGCACAGTTGATAATGAAGTCAAACCCACTTGTGTGTGTTATTTAAAGATGACTGTAAATGCTCAGGGAGAGGAAAGTATAGAGAGATCATGCATCTTTTTCTCCATTTACCCATCTCTTCTTCTCCCAACCTAGACCTTGCAGCTTTAGCTAGCATTAAATGCTCCCTTTACAACACATGCAGTATTAATGAAGGAAACATCAACACCCTGGTTGCTTGAGAGGCTCTTTCACTTTACACCTCAACATGTGGACAGGAATCGGGTGTTCATGAAAATTCAGTGGTCAGCAGGACTCTTCAAATAGTACCAGTAATGGTGCCTGTAATAGCCTACCCTTTCCAGTTTCAGTTTTTCATGCTTGTCTTCAAGCCTGCAATCACCTCCACCAATGATTATGTCCTTAGTGACACATTGTCTCTTGGCCTTTTTTTTTGCTTTTGTGTTTCATCAGTTTCCTCCCTTCCCTTACGTTTGGGCTGCATCTTTAGATTTCAACTAGTGGCCGCGTTTCAAGCCAACCTGCCTCTGAGTGGGTTGTCTCCCATAGCAAGCTGAGCATGGCCTGTAGACGCCTGGCTCTGTGGTGTGTGAGTGGAAATCAGAACAAGGCGGCCAGGCTGACGCGTTCTTTCGATGGATCCATCAAGCTTCTCTTCTAATGGCTTCCTCCTCATCTACATAACTTTGTTATGTTACATTCCTTAGGCATCAATATACGTAAGGTCTTTGTTTTTGTGTTGTCATCAAAGGTGGCAAGTTTGTCCCCGTCTCTCTGACAGGCCTTATAAGTCCCCTTAGCCCCCTGTGGCAAGTGCCACGTCATTAAATACATGCCTTTCTTGCTTGCAGTGTAGGTTGTACATTGTTAGTAATTCAGTCTTGTCTTTTCGATATCCCTGTTTTCTTAAGCACCCACAGGGCTAGCGTTGCTATGCTCCTTGTGTGACATAGCTTCGTATTTTTTTGTGCTGAGTGACTCCATCTGTCCCATCTTTGCTTTGAGAGAGGTGGGGCGTAGCGTGATATTTGCCAGACAAATTCCACAGCAGTATGAGAGAAGTGTTGTCATGTATTGGGTTCCTGTGATGAACTGCGTTCCTTTCCCTTCTCTGTAACGTGCTTCATTTATAAAAGATCATCGACATGATGTAGGGATGTTAATATGGAAACCAACTTCCACGATAAGAAGAACATTGTGAGTGAAGAACCGAGCCTGTCTGCAGCTGAGAGGTGGCCTAAGTTAGAATGAGTTCAGACTGCCTGTCTGCTTCCTTCAATTCAGCCAGGCCACACACTGTCACCTCCTCTGATTTAATGTCCGAGGCAAGCAGGGGATCTGCAGCTTAAGTTGTAACTCTTACTGTGCAAACCTGGAGCCGGGGGGATGTGGAGTCCTGTAATATTCAAGTCGGTACACCGTTTCTGCCTGCCTTTCGTAAAGACACACAGTCTTCTGTGTGTGAGTGCCCTGTCAGACCCCCTGCCCTCCCTTTCCCCCCGCCATGATCCCAGATGAGCCCTGCTGTGCTCATGGTACTGTGTGCTCTCACCACACACTGATATGTGATCATTGTTGACTGTGAGACTCCTACACACACACAGGCAGTACTGGTGTCTGTCAGTGTTCCTACAGTAATGGAATTAGGATACTGTTGGCATATCTCTTTGAGTTTCAACTGGCCGTTGGTACACCGAGCTGTGGTTTGAAAGCTCTGCTTTCATGGAAAGAACTAGACTGTTAGACAGTCTCCTTTTTTTCTACGTCCTACTATAGGTTTTAAGATGGTGGAATTGCTAGCTTTTGGTTTTGGCTTGCTATCCAGTACTTGTGAGACATCGACCCAGCAGCTCAGATAAAAAGGAATATACATGCAAAGAATTTGGCCAGAGTCGCCAGTGTGCAGCGAGTGACCTTTACTTCACAACAGGTTGGTTGTAACCAACCAACCAAAGACCCAAACACGTAGCTAATGACACTGACGATGCATTTGTGGAAGACTGCTCTTACTCACCTTCACATTCCTCTCCCAACAGAACAGAATTCTTTGCCGAATGCTGGATGACTTTCTCCATACCTCAGCCAGCTAATTTGTTCCTGATGTTTTGTTGAGATTATGTGCTCATGAGACTTGTAGTTCTCTAACTGTATTGCAGACAGATGGCGTGTCCATCGGACTCACTAAATTGGGGGGTTGGGCTTCGTTCCTCTGAGGGACATCTCCCCCAGAGAGAGCTGTGTCATGCATCCCTAGTCTGTTGACTACAAAGACCATGATCCTTTTGGGGTTTTGTTCAGTTTAAGAGGGAAGAGTCTTGAACAAGAATACAGTTCAGTTAATGATGGATGCGTAATCCATCTGCGTAATCCAGAAGAAAGAGCATGACTCACATGTAGGTTAATCTGAAATGGACGTCTTCCTTTTACATGACAACATCCTTCTACCACGGAATCTTAAAAAAATTAGTAAAATGAACCTAAATCGTTGGGTGTTGGAGCATAGTGGGCTTCTGCTATGAGAAGTCTTTTATGTGGTGGGGATAATTAATTTAGCAAACCTCTTGGGGTTGAGTGTCTATGATGTAGAGAGTGTTTTAGAGACAGCCATTGACCTCATTACTCAGCATTTTCCAACCAGCAGTAGAGAGAAAACAAGATCTTGCAGGCAGAATCTTTGCCTGTGGCTAATGGTGATTTACGATACTCATAGTACCAGAATATAGACAGTGAATATGAACGGTCGTTGATTAAGTTGACTTGGCATTAGGTGCGGTTCAGGTCATCTCTCTGCTGAGTGAGGTATATGCTTGACTCTACATCCATCTAGAGGGTTTGATCAGAGATACTTCTGGTCTTTTGTATTTGGGATGTTATTTTGGAGAAAGGCCAGAAATAGTTGAGGCACATGAAGGGTATTTCCTGTTAGTTCCTGTCTCTGAGTCATCTCAATGTCTTGGTCTTTAGAGCCCTCTGCTAACCATGTTGCTACATGCTAACATAGTATTTGAGATGATTTTGCTGCTCTGTGTATTGTAAATGTAAGACTTTCTTGGCATTGCCCACTGTAATGCTGTTAGAACTATGCATATCCAGTCCCCGATTATCAGATGAACCTACTATACAATAATTGTACATTGATATAACTTAGATGTGTCACTATATGAATAAGATGTCATGACTAATCAAGACACGACAAAATACAATATCCTCTTTGCTTCTTGCAGATCTTTCATGCATTTGAAGGTCAAGGTGGTGTGTATGACTTTGACACCACATCCAGCCTGTTATTCAGGATCACGTCTGGATTGATGGCAGTGGGCTTGTCTCTCGCAGGTGTTGTCAGTGCAGCCTTCTCCAGAGGCCATGTGACCCCACCTGCAGGCTTATGAAGACAGAACGTCCTTCAGACATGATTCATCCTCACTGTGGCCTTGTGTCTGTCACCTCAGCAGCAGGGCGGGTCCCTCAAGCACGGCCGGCTTAAGAAAGTCTTCACAAGCGTGTGACAACCCCCTTGTCTTCGGCTCTCATTCCGGTTACTATTGCATGGAATGATAACGTCCTATGGGCTGGTTAAAGAACGTTTTCAATAAACAGGCGTTTGATGGGAAGTGAAACACATGCTCAAGCAGTGTCTTTAGCAAACGCTCTGCCAGTTTCGAGGCTGTGGTTTCGAGACTTTCACAGCAGAAGTACTGACGTCTCTCCATCTTGACGACCCATCTCTAATGTCACTCTCTCATCTGAAATGCTCCTAATCAAACCGCCCCAGCTTTAACATGCTATTACTCTAGGTAAGTGGCAAACTGTCTGCAGCCCCACGATGTTTCTATATGACGAGTGTGTACGTGCTCAGGACGGTCCCTCCCCAGATAAATAATGGAGTGTCTAATGTATTTCACTAAGAGAGCACTTAGTGTTCATGAGCAGATTTAATCATTTGAGTGCAACTGTTGTGCTGCTGCTGGGTAATTCTGTTGGCACGAGGAGGGCAGATGTTTTTCCCAGGCAAGGGGGATTAATGGGTTAAGAATGGCTAGCTGGATCCACCCTGGCTGGTATAGACAGCTAGCATTCAGCCTGCAGTAGTCTGACGTGAACTGGACTGTCTCTGCCCCCTTCATCTTACCCTCCTGCAGGCACAGACAGGCTATCTCTGATGAAAGACTCTGCCTGCCTGGGGGAGGAGGAGGAGGAGGAGGAGGGGAGGGGGGCAGGCCTTGGAAATGGAGTCTGTAAAAACAGGAAATGGGAAGAATGCAGTGTAATCAGTTGTTGGACTGAAACTGTGACCTCATGTGTTGGAGTGTAGGATGGCAAAGGTGTACGTGTGTGTGTGTGTGTGTGTGTGTGTGTGTGTGTGTGTGTGTGTGTGCGTGTGCGCCCACACTTGGGTTGTGTATTTGTATTTGTGTGTCAGTGTGTTTTCATATCAGGGCTCCTGGATAGGAAGATTTTTTAGAGATGGAACAGAGGCAAAGACCTGAAGTATATTTCATCAACAAATATCCAGCTAAGCCCCTCTTTGATTGGATGTGGGCTTTTGAGTTTCTCCCTTGCTCTCCCTCTCTGGAATAAATGGAAAAGATTTGATTTGCCTTCCACGTATTCTACCTGTCTAAGTTTATCGTCTGTACGATTGGTGACTATCTAAATTCAAACAGCTTTTACCTTAGGACAAATGATAAAAAATGTATATATTTTAATTTCCTTAAACAATTTAATTTATTTTATTGTGAGATGACTAGGCTTTTTGTTGGCGTAAAGAGCATTTATTTG
>BROE01000004.1:7145599-7215044 GCA_036571765.1 Plecoglossus altivelis | reverse complement strand
GCTTTTGAGTTTCTCCGTTGCTGTCCCTCTCTGGAATAAATGGAAAAGATTTGATTTGCCTTCCACGTATTCTACCTGTCTACGTTTATCGTCTGTACGATTGGCGATCTAAATTCAAACAGCTTTTTCCTTAGGAAAAATGATAAAAAATGTATATATTTTAATTTCCTTGAACAATTTAATTTATTTTATTGTGAGATGACTAGGCTTTTTGTTGGCGTAAAGAGCATTTATTTGAGAGAATCTGTAGTTGAAGGCCACACGTGTCTATAGTTGATGGAGAAATGGACCTTCCATCAGTGGAATGCTAGTGTTTGCATCCTGCAGCCACAGTGATGAGTAAAGATTGTTAAAACATGGCTGCCGTTCAACCCTCAACCTCTGCTTTGAGAAGGCAGGCTGTCTCCTAGCAACAAGCTTCTCAAAGTTCCCTAGCAGTATGGGGGCCAGTGAGCCTTGAGCTACTTCCTCACCAGGAGGAGAATCTGTGTTTTGGCCTTCTTTCCTCTCATTCAATCCCTTTGCTTTCTGGTCACACTTCAGCGTACGGAGATCTCGAGCCAGTGACCGTGGAGAACTACTCAATGAAGTTCTTTATAACAGGCAAAGACATGGGGATGGATGCGAATGTCATAGGACAATCACATGTACTTCCTCACACCCCCCCCCCACTTTCCAAACCCCCCCCCCCCCCCCCCCTGACCATTTCTCCTGCATCCCTGTAAGGACACCAGAGATGAGAGGGGGGATGCTGAAGAGGAACTCAGGGGTGGGGGAGGAGGTGAGAGAGTAGGGTGGTGATGAATGAGTCTCCCCATTCTGTCATCTCCCAGTGCTGCCTCATCTTTTCCCCACCACGTGTACCATATTGTCTTCTGAGTTACCTACCCAACATGTAGGAAGGCTCACATATGGCCATATTTCCTCAGCTCTATGCCTCGATGTTTTAGACCCCTGCTGGAAGGTATTACAAACCAGTCTAATTCAGATTCCACCCCCCTTACATTGGTACAGGTAACAGGAGGTCTAAACATCTTAGTTCTGGTTCCCAACCATGTTGTTGTTCTTAACTTGACCATTCCACCCTCAGAATGTCCTTGTCGCTGGCTGTAAGATACGTGTTTAACATCCATCAATGAGATTCCAGTCCAGCACCTCTCTTTCTCCTTCCTGCCCTCTTGTTCCCAGTCTCTTCAAAGACAGCTGCCCCCTTGGTCTCTCAAGCAGAAAATCTGATTAATCTGTTCTCTCTCAGTGGCCACAGGCTGGCACATTCTCCCACACATCCAGTGCGTCCTCAGATAGACTTAGGCTCAACCCAGTGTTGCACGGATTGTATATTCCAACCAGCAGAGTTCAGCTGGCACTGGAAAACCCCCCATCTCTGGTTCCTCTCATATGACACTGGCTACATTGGCAGTGCTGTTAGCCTAGCCTACCCAGTGCTCGTCAGGAACAAGCGAGATCACAGTGCATGAATTAAAGACGACTTGGAGCTAGAGTGTCTGGACGTGGGGCGCAGGAGAGCCGGACGAGGAGGCAGGGTGCTCCTCAGGAGTGGACAAGATGAGATATTCATGAGGTAGATTCATCCGGGGCCGGATTAGGTTTAAGTAGGCCCATTCATCCCTCATAACTTTCAGTGACACGTTCCCCTGACTCTGTGTCCAAAAAAACGGTCCAGAGATGGCCTGGCTCTGTTGTCAGAAACACAGCGAGAAGAGGCCGCTTGAATAGCATCTTAAAGTTAATGAAAAGGAAAATATATTTCAGCACTCAACCTTCTGCTTGTATTGTCTCTCAGTCCCGAGGACTGAAAAGCCATCGAGGAGCCTTGATTGATGTCCTAGTGGACACAACCAACCACAGAAAGAGAGGAGTGAGAGAATTGAATAAAACAGGGAGAGCAATAAGGTTAGTCAAACAATACCGCTGTCAACTGTCCTCCCAGGAGCTTAGCCAAGGCCCAGTATTTAGAGCTGCAAACCTCCTAAACTCTTCCTGGGATCGGCCAGGCTAGGCTAGGCTAGGCCATGCCCACAGCTCTGCAGAGATGGGGCCAAGACCTCCCTGGAGGAGAGGCCCTGGAGGAGTCAGTGTCTCCATGACCCACTTGGTATTCAGGCTGAGTTGTGTTCAGTGGTCAAGGAACAAACATTGATCACTTTGATTAGAATTTTGAAAGCTGAAGCATTTAATTGCAAAAACAAATGAATGGGGTATAAAACATCCCTGTCCTTGCTGGCATCATCTGCAGTTCAATGGCTGTTTGGCATTTGGATAAATATATGGTATTAGAAAGTCTGTATGGCTTTTATAGAACTTCTTATTTGTGCTGCCTCCTTACTTGCTTATCCAATAGACTGAATTATCATCTGCAAGGTCATTCTGTCTTCACACCCCACATCCGTTTTTCAGTTTGAGCCAAGTGACCACTGTTTAACCTCAAGTGGGAGGGAAACTGCATCGCCAACATCAAACATGCAGAGAAAATAATGGCCGAGTTAAACTGACATGGTCCTGATGTGAATCGCCTGGTCCTTAATTCCCATTTAAATCAAATGAGATCCTTTTTTCCGAGTTCTTGTCTAGAAGGTGTGTGAAGTCAGCGTTTGAGAGGTAGTGTTGTAGAGTAGGGCTTCGTCTAATACGAGAGAGATGCTCTTAAGCTGCAAAGTGTTGTGTCGCTATGATAATGAATGTGAAATTCATGATTGAGGATTAGTGGTGTTGTTTATTTGCTGGAGCGTGTGTGTGTGTGTGTGTGTCTGTGTGTCTGTGTGCACGTGTGCATGTGTGTGCACATGTGTGCACGCATGTGTATGCGCGCATGCGTGTATACTGCCTAGCACCCATTTGTGTGTGTTCACAGTTTGTTCCCAGTGGTTTTCAAAGGCTTGGCTTGTTATGCATTCTAGTAGCTTTTAAGATCCTAGCCGGGGAAGTGTACAACTGCTGCCCCCACACAGCAGAGAGTAAAGAACGTGAGAGCAATGCAGGATCCTGAACTGTCCTGTGTTTACAGAGTCCCAGGTGTTCCCACAGCAAAGTGCACAGCATGCTATTGTCCCTGCCCCTGCCCCATCATCACACAGTAGCATTTAGCTTTGTCATGTTGCGTGCCTGTGTTTTCCTAAACACAAGCTGTCCAAACACAATAGAGAAGATAAGGCTTGGAGGGCTCTCTCCCTGCTGTCACAGGGCCTAGCAGGGCTTCTGGACATGGAGCCCATATCTACCCTCCTTGCTCCAGCGATGCATGAGGATGATGCAGAAAGGGGAATGTTGTTCATGGCTCCTTATTCACTCTTGATGTCTGGCCAAACATTGCCTTCACGTCGTGCTTCACTGTAACAAGTTCAAGACGGCCGTCGAGGAAAGGAACACGCTTCATTGTTTATTGATCAAACGGGGTTAGAGTGGAAGACACAAAGACCCCCATACAGGAACACCAACATCATGTGTGTGTGTGTGTGTGTGTGTGTGTGTGTGTGTGAGTCCTTAGTTGTTAGTTCACCTGCCCTGTGTGTGTTCAGTGTGGTAGCGTTTCTGTCCCTAAGCCAGGGATGGTTACTGCAGACATAGTGTGCTGCTCTGCCTTAAGTGCACAGCTTGCAAGCAGATGGCTGCTTACGTCAAAAAAAGAAGAAAACTCCTGGAGGATCAACGGGGTCGATCGAATATGGTGACTTCTTCCCCCGACGATCACCTGACCTTGTCCGTCGGTCTCTGTGTGACACTCCTCTTCCTCTCCCAAAATGGCGGTCTAAAGACAAATAGGTGTACATCGGAGAGCGTCATAAAATATCCTGTCCCACTGTGGGCAAGTGTATAGACTGCCGGTTCTCTCAGTTTGATGTCAAGGTTTTTTTGTTCAATTTAAATGTATTTCATGCAAGCTGGCCAGCGGCTCGCATGCTCTTCAGGGCAGAGTGCTTTGGTCTGAGGTCCGAAGTGGAGGCCTGTCTGGGCATGTTCTGGGAAGAATGTTGTCTGTCCTGCATGTGTAAGTGGTTATGTAACGCTCCGCTGAGCCTGGTGTTAAACAGAGGGCTTTCACGGAGGCGGGGCCTCTGCTGGGGACTTGGATTACATAGGGGACAGACAGCAGAGGGCCCAGACATGGTGTTGTGTGTCACCTGTCCCTCTGTGATGCCTCAGCTGTGGTATCACCAACTTGGCACCTTTTCAGAAAAGACAAACAGATAGAAAGAAACAGACCTGCATTCTAACTGGGCTCAGTCATGCCTGGGATTGGATTGAGAACTGTTTGGACACAATGAGGTATTCTGTGACTTTTGTAGATGGCCATATTGATTAGACACTAAGTCCAGACAGCTGGACATGAAGGTGTGTCTGTCTTTACTGCATAGTGACCTTAACATGGGGCTAGTTTTACATAGTTGCCACAATGCATGTTAAATTAATGTTTAATACGGCTTTGTCTACTTAGTACAGACATGTATCTAGTGTAAAGCTCTGTAAATCAGTCATGCAATTAAAAAAAATACCAATCCACATCAAATGTCATATTGAGTAAGAGATCACATGAAGACTTGAAAGTAATTTGACAAGCTGAGTGAGGGGACTTGTCAGACATGCTCTGAAATGGATTATGCATAGACACTGTGTCTCTCTCTCTCTCTCTCTCTCTCTCTCTCTTTGTCTATCCCTCTCTGTCTGTCTCTCTCTTTGTCTCTCTCTGTCTCTCTTTCTCTGAGGATGCTGAGTTTTTAATATCCCTCCCTGGCACGATCTCCTCTGGAGTCATCTGTGTAATGGAGGTGGCCCGTTAAAGTGCCACTCTCTCACTCACTGTCTCACTTATAAATAGTTGTTTTGATTTTAGCCCCACGCCTTGTCTGTCGCTTGACACAGGGTGTGTATTGACTTCAAACCAAAATACTTTACTGTAGGCACATTCAAAAGAAGAAAAGGCTACAAGTTGTTGTAGTAATGTATACTTTTCATTTGCCATGGGTGAGTTTGGAATGATATAATTTGCATAAGATCTTTATATATACCGTGGAAATAAACTATGAATACTGCATGTTTTGCACAGTAGTACATTAAGGATTTAGATCAGTCGATTTCAGGCCGTCTCCCTCTTACATTTCCGTGGAGGTGAGGAGGATCGCATGTGAAGGCTGTGTGTAAAGGCACAGCGAGCGAGTGCTTGTGCTTGAGGGGTGGGTTTGTGGTAAAGCCTTGGCCCAGATCCTCTGACGTTCAGACTGGTGAGGCGTGTCTCCCCATCCGCCCGAAAGGCACCTCCACACCCCACATCTACTGTAGAAACAAACAAATGAGGCGAAGAGGACGGAAGGGGAGGTAGAGAGGAGAGGAAACCCAGAGACAGACAGCAACAGAGACTCCACAGCTCTACTCGTGCCCTCATTTAGAAAGCCAAGCACGAGTCCTTCTCAAAACAGTCTCACATTCTTGGTTGACGACATTTAAACGAGATATGATTTTTTTTTTCTTTCTTTCAATGATTTTTGTGTTCTGTGATGAGATGGAATAAACCGAACGTGACGATGATTCCAACCCCAGGACCTGTCCACCTGGCCGGCTGAGGTCTTTATATCTGCTGCTGGGCGCTCCACACTAGGTCTCCAGGTCAAGTCTGATTTGGGCTCGGCGTCTCTGGTGTTGGGGAATAAACAGCAGGCCAACTGCACATCTTGTGGAGTCATCACTTGTGGGGTATACTAGGGCCGGTCCACATTCAGCCAGGCAGTTGACCCTTCCACCTGGCAACAGACTGCCAACCATCTCCAATACTGCCCTCCTAGCTTCAGCCATTTACGAGAAGTGCAGTTTGACGGATGCATTTGGTGCCCTTTCAGAATCTCCAGCTCTTTTGTGTGATGATCCCCAGAGACTTGGTGGGAGGACAATCTGCCCATGAGGGAAGCTGGTTGTCAGGGGGGGGAGGGGCATGATGAGACTGTCAGGAGGTGGGGCTTCTGACCTCATGCTGGAGCTCTTCCCAGAACCATTGATCTTTGACTAGAGAGAGGGAGAGAGGGAGAGAGGGAAAGGGGGGGGCGGGTGGGGATCCCCTTTCGTGTATTCCTAGTCATCGTTGTTGAAATGTCATACACGCTGTACAAGTCTGTCTGTGTGGATGTGTGCCTGTACGTGTTTGTTTTTTGAAAGTGTGGTTATGGGTCTGTGTTTCTGTGTGTGTGTGTGTATGTCGCTAAAAGAGGCCCCTCAGCCTGGTCTCAAGATATGCATTACTGTGACCCTCAGGGCCCCTGATTAGCCCCAGTGTTTTGGCAAACATTCGAGGCCTGCTGGTGTATTTGGGTCACGGGGTATTCTGGGTATTGGAGCGCTGTCTCGTCCCTGGTGTTGAATCCCATCCTGCTTTCTGTCCTGTAGCTACCCACAGTGCTCCTCACAAGGAGGGCATGGAGATATCGTGCCATGTGACTGATAACATGTTTGGCTGTCTCTTTCTGTCTCGATAGCTATACTTTGTATGGGAGCTGAGCATCTTGTTGTTTCTCAGTCATCTTGTTCTCTTCGCTGTATCACATCTTGTGATCTCGCCCGTGGTGTTTAAGAAAATCCTAAACTTTTAGAGAGCTCATGACGCAGAGGAGGCTGTCCCTCTAGGCTACCATGAGGATGTCTGGATTGTCGGTTTCCTTCCTACTGCATTGAATAACAGCATTTTGGTTTTCGTTTATTTCTTGTTGTTCTTCATCCTCTTATCCGTTCTCCCTTCTGTTCCTTTTCCATTGTCCTCCCCCCATTCCTCCCCCCTCTTTCTCCTCCGCCTCTTCCTCCTCTCTTTCTCCCCCTCTCCTCCTCCTCCTCCTCTCTTCCTCCCGTCTCGTCCTCTCCCTCTCCTCCTGCCACTCTCCTCCTCCCCCCCTGTTCCTCCCCCATTCTCTCATCCCAGGTGAACTTCGTGGTGTGCCAGCTCTTTGCCCTGCTCACAGCCTTCTGGTTCCGCCTGTATCTCCACCCCAGCAAGACCAGCCCATTCGTCCGGCATGTGGTGGCCACGTTACTCGGCTTCTACTTTGCCCTGTTCTGCTTTGGCTGGTGAGTCCCATAGCAGCGCCCCAGCGGAGCTCAGGGTCTGCTCTGCTGGCAGAGATGGCCCAACGGGTCGATAAGCCGGGAACTGATACCGCCGTGGCGTTTCTCTGAAACGGGGGAACTGTGCCTTTCTCTGTCGCGGTGGTTGTTCCGGAGCATTAGAGGTTTGTAGTGTGAAACCTGAAACCTGGAGGTTGTTACAACGGCTACAAACACATAGCCACTTTGCTTTGTTTTAGTTGTGTGTGTGTGTGTGTGTGTGTGTGCTGATACCGTCTTTGGCCTAGTGGCAAAGGATATTCAGTAGTTGTTTCTTTCTGCCTCCTGCCACTGTGTTGATGGTGGCAGATAAACCCTGAGCTGCTCTTGTGTTGAGACGGGCTCCCCTGTGCCAACACACTCCACCTCATAGGGCCCCCTCTCAGAGTCTTTGAAGGACAAACACACAAGTACACACATACACATACGTGCACACACACGTGCGCGCACACACATACACACACGTGCTGGCAAGCCCCCTGAAATGTTTTTGCCATTATTTTTGAATAAATAAATAATAGGAAAATATGTAAAGTGATCCTCCTCATAACTAGATCCAGTGGTATCAAGGGACCGCATGCCAATAGTTCTAAGCTGATAGATGTACTGTATCATGGGGTTAGTATGGCAGTCTATCTTCTCCCAGGGTTAAATCAATATTTTTCAGCGCTAAAAAGATTTAGCTCATTAACAGATTTGCTTTAAAAGACAAACAGCTCGATGGCTCGAGCCTGCTCTGTCACATGTTAGCTGCATCTGTAACTTTAAACCCAATGAAACCCCAGGAACATCAGCAGCACCACAGGAACACCAACAGACTTGTTGGTTGTTGTCTGCCAAGGTATGGTGTAGTGTTTGCATTGCCGTATCAATCAAGATGTGTTCTATTCTTAGGAAAGCCAAACTGTTGGACACAATAGCCAAGTTCAGCACACACACATACACTTATACCTTAAGGACCAGACACATTAACAGAGGAGAGAGAGATCTCTGGCCATCTCTGCTCAAGATTGATGATTGAATGTTGATTGCAGATGGACCTCTCTGGTACTGATTCCCCTCACCTGCCATCTCTTCTGTCTTGCAGGTATGCTCTACATTTCCTGGTCCAGAGTGGACTCACTTATGGTATTATGATCCTGACTGGAGTGGAACATATGCACAAGTAAGTGTGTGTGTGTCTGTGTGTGTGTTTGGGGGGGGGGGTCTGCATAGGTGATCATGGATGAGGGAGAATGATGAGGTGGATGCAGGTTTGCCTGGTCTGTGTGTGTAGTGTGTGTGGTGTGTAGTTTATGTGTGTTGTGTATAGTGTGTGTGTGGTGTTTGTTGTGTGTGTAGTGTGTAGTTTGTGTGTGGTGTGTAGTGTGTGGTGTTTGTTGCGTGTGTAGTGTGTGTGGTGTGTGTGTGGTGTTTGTAGAATGTGTAGTGTGTGTGTGTGTGGTGTTTGTTGCATTTGTAGTTTGTGTGTGTGTGGTGTGTAGTGTGTGTAGTGTGTGTGTGGTGTGTGTAGCATGTGTAGTGTGTGTGTGTGGTGTGTGTAGCATGTGTAGTGTGTGTGTGGTGTTTGTAACATGTGTAGTGTGTGTGGTGAGTAGTGTGTGTGTGTGGTGTGTGTAGCCTGGCGTCTGATGCTGTTATGTTGGACCACCTCCAGCCCCTGCTGTCTGACCAATACTGTTAAAACTCCCCAGAGAGAAGCTATAACTCAGCACAGGCATAAAGAGCAGCCCCATTGCCCTCTGGCCCTGGGCCCCCAGCCTCTGGCTCTGGGCCCCCAGCCTCTGGATCTGGGCCCCCAGCCTCTGGCTCTGGGCCCCCAGCCTCTGGCCCTGGGCCCCCAGCCTCTGGCCCTGGGGCCCCAGCCTCTGGCCTGCTTCCATGAGTTCCCTCACCACTGCTGGAAGAGAGTCAAGGGGAAGAGAAGAGAGAGGAGTAGTAGAGAGAGGTAGAGATATACGGAGGGATGGGAAACCATCACACTTCCCTGTATCTTATACCGACAGTCCCAGAACAGTTTCCCCTCCACCTTCTCTCAGAAATCACTCCGGGGGAGACCCCCACGCGGGAGTATGCTTTATTTTTCCGATTTCTATCCCCTCTGCAAGCTGCAAGGTCATCCGAACAAATTGCCTCTCTTTCCACCGGAATGTAATAAAGTAATTGGACCACTAAAAGTGTGATTAATCATGAGTTTCTCTTTGGGTGGAAGGCTGCAGGAGCGTGGGCTGCACTTTGTCATTATCTGTGCTGAGTGGCGCCATGCTAGCTTCAGGCAGCTTATGGCAAGACCCGGAATACAAAACAGACACACTCCTGCCTGTGCTGGCTCAGAGCTAAATGAAGTGATAAGCTCCATTTTCGTCCATCCCAATGAGCAGGGATGGAGACTAGCCTGGACGCCTGCTAGTGCAGCCTTGGGAGCTGGACCCAGTGATAATGATGATGGGGCGAGGAGGGGAAACTGCATCCTGTTGCCTATATTCTGCTGGCAGCCATTTTTGTTCGGCCTCATGATCATTATCTTCCTTGTAACGAAATCTTCCAATTATTGCTTTCCTTTTTTTTGGGAGAGGAGGTCTCTTGTGCCTCCTGTGTCTCATTTGGCTCTCTGGGTCAACTTTCATCCCCAGATGGGTCCCTCATCATCCAAGCCCAGATGGTGTCACCTCTGCAGGGGTTAGCAAACTACTTGACGCTGAGGCTCCACCTGGAGGCCACGTATTGACTCATTTAACTCTTAATGTATTTCATTTGCTTAATTGATGTTACCGTTTCATTTCTCATCCCCCCCCTTAATGGGCTCTTTCCCCTGCCCTCAGTTACCCTCTGACTCAATATTGAACTACAAACGAAAGCATGCAGTCACAGGAAACAGCTGTGCGACTAGACTCTCTTTTGCTTTGGATCTTCTTAGGCATCTCGTAGCCTCCCTTCCCTAGAAGGGTGTGTGTGTGTGTGTGTGTGTGTGTGTGTGTGTGTGTGTGTGTGTGTGTGTGTGTGTGTGTGTGCGCTTCGTGTGTGTGCTGTGTGTGTGTGTGTAGTGTGCCTGCCCGCATACGTGTGTGTGTGGAGTGGGCCCCGCTTGGAATAGTGTTGTGTGTTGTGCTTCTGTGACATGTCGGTGTGGTTATCTTTTTGTTTCGCACGGGCTGTGACATTCACACACTTCTCTGCCTGGAGAATCGCCTTTTTTCAGCTGAGCATGCCCTCCTCAGTAACCTCCGACCCTCCGCGTGGAAGTGGAAGTGTGTAATGAAGGTGGCCACCTGCGTCAACAGCAGAGAGTGAAGCCATGCAGCGCGCTGCAGCGAGACAGGCCTTCTCTGACTGCTCATGCAGTGCTGAGCTATGCAGCTGCAGGAGTTATGATGGTGTTCTTTGTAGGCAAACAGAACGCAGGCCTCCCTCCCCTCTTTTTGGGATGCAAACCTATCAGTTTGAGGCGAGGGCACTGTGTGTCTGCTGTGAGGTCACATTTCTGTTGAAGAGAGATGCAAAGACAAAGCGGTGTATACCAGGGTTATGCCAGAAGCTAAGCTAGCGAGCATGTAGCCCCCACGCTGCTCAGGAATGAGACAGCAGGTGTGTGCTGGCACAGGCTCCAGCCGATCTGCATCCCTCTGTGATGGGAACCTCTCAGTAGTCCTGTCTCCATGGAGACCTCGCTCTGTCTCGCTCTGGCTCTGTATTTGTTTTTCTTTCGCCATGAGAAATATGTCATTAAAGTCTAGCTGACTTGATGATGTGTTGATGAACTCCACACTAAAGTGTGGACCAGAGAGAGTCTTGCTTTTTGGATTTGCTCGGTTGACCAAGTCCAGGGAAACCTAGAAAAAGAGTTATCAGTAGGCTAGTCTGTGTGTGTTTGTGTGTGTATTCCATACCTCATGTGTATAATGTGTGTGTGTGTGTGTGTGTATGTATTCCATACCTTGTGTATAATGTGTGTGTGTATTCCATACCTCATGTGTATAATGTGTGTGTGTCTATTCCATACCTCATGTGTATAATGTGTGTGTGTCTATTACATACCTCATTTGTATAATGTGTGTATACATACGGTGTGTGTGACTGTGTTTATTGCTCCAGGGCCGTCGTTTTCTCCCCTCATGTTAATGACCATGATTGGTCAGCAGTAGTGCTCTGTAAATCTGTCCTGCTCAGATGGTCCTGGAGAAGATCCCTGTTACCCTCCTCCCTCTGTGACTCACAGCACAAGCAGTGTTGTGTACTGGTCACACCAACGCTCTTTCATTCCTGCTAACCTCCACCACACCACAGCTATCACCCTGGTGTTCTGGTGGTGACCGCTGTACCGTCCTCTGTATGTGTTGATGCTGTGGCATCTTGACATTCCCTGAAGTCGTGAATGAAGATTCTGCAGTGGCACTGCCAGAGAGGAAGTGATGCGTGGAGAGACTAATGATGTTCATGTCCCTCTAGATACTGCCTGGTGGTGGCTCTGGGGTATCTGAGTTTCTGCCAGATCACGCGTGTGTATGTGTTTGACTACGGCATGTACTCCGCTGACTTCACCGGGTAAGGCTGCCTCTCTCGTGCTCCTTCCTTCACTTGTATTCCTCGCGTGTCCTCCTTAATATTCCTCACTGTCTTTCTATGTGTTGCTCACTCGCACGCCCCTCCCTTTCTGTCTCCTTGCTCCCACATGTCTCCCTCTTTGTCCACTTTCTGATATTTCCATTCCTTTGTTTTGTTTGGTCTCTCTTCCTTTCTCCCTCTCGTTCTATTTTTTAACGACTGAACGTTTAGTGTTTCAGACTGATTTGGTCGTTGTTGCCCTTACCTGATGAAACAGACTCTCATTTTCTCCTTACTTTTCTCTGTCTTTTTCATTCTATGCCTTTCTCTCTCTTCTAGGCCTATGATGGTCATAACACAGAAAATTACCAGTCTGGCATTTGAAATCCACGATGGTAAGTATTGTGTGTACATTTGTTATGATGAATAATACAGCATCTGAGTCAAGAGTAAAGCCAGGAACACAGTCAAGTAAACAGCCAGGAACACAGTCAAGTAAACAGCCAGGAACACAGCCAGGAACACAGCTAGGAACACAGCCAGGAACACAGTCAAGTAAACAGTCAGGAACACAGTCAAGTAAACAGTCAGGAACACAGCCAAGTAAACAGCCAGGAACACAGTCAGGAACACAGCCAGGAACACAGCCAAGTAAACAGTAAGGAACACAGTCAAGTAAACAGTCAGGAACACAGTCAAGGAACACAGTCAGGAACACAGCCAGGAACACAGTCAAGTAAACAGCCAGGAACACAGCCAGGAACACAGTCAGGAACACAGTCAAGTAAACAGTCAGGAACACAGCCAAGTAAACAGCCAGGAACACAGTCAGGAACACAGCCAGGAACACAGCCAAGTAAACAGTAAGGAACACAGCCAAGTAAACAGTAAGGAACACAGTCAAGTAAACAGTCAGGAACACAGTCAAGGAACACAGTCAAGTAAACAGTCAGGAGCACAGCCAGGAACACAGTCAAGTAAACAGTCAGGAACACAGCCAAGTAAACAGCCAGGAACACAGCTAGGAACACAGCCAGGAACACAGCCAGGAACACAGTCAGGAACACAGCCAAGTAAACAGTCAGGAACACAGCTAGGAACACAGCCAAGTAAACAGTAAGGAACACAGTCAGGAACAAAGCCAGGAACACAGTCAAGTAAACAGTCAGGAACACAGTCAGAAGTAGAAATACATACGGGAAACGATTTCAGAAGAGGGATTGTAATTGAAACATTTTATTCTCACAAATCTGAGAATAGGCTAAACACGTTTAAGAAAAAATAATAACTAAGTACATTTGTTCTAAATAAGACCTATATTATTGGAAAAAAGTTACCTTGTAGTCTTCCGTCTCTCTTAGAATGGGGAGCACAGGTGGGTAGAGAGTGAGTTGACTGGCAAAAGGCCACTGAAACTAATTAAAGAAATGGAAGATTGATGATGAGAGGAATGAAAGAAGAGTGGCCGAGTGGCTGTGGAGAATGAGGGATGACCCCTGTCATACATGGCTCCTGCCTGCAGGTCTTCATCTCTCTGTGTCCCCAGAGTCTCCTGTCGCTCTCCCTCTCTCTTGCTCCCTTGCACTTTCTCTCTTATCTTCTTAAACTGGCACATTAGCTCAGAACACGGTACTCAGCTCCCTAATGCACTTATCCTGCATATCCTGATAGAGTTGACAGTCTTGACAAGAACTAGCACACAGACAACTATGCTCTTTTTAACTTCATATATGATTGTGCAACTTCAATAGAGAGTGTTTTCATGGCTGCCCTACGGATCAGGGAACACTTGTTCACATCAGAATACACACCCCTTGAATTACTATCGTTGGCAAAAATGTCTACTTTATCACGGGTCTATATATACTGTATATATATAAAGACCAACTGGGCTCTTCCATTGTTTCCTATGGGTTTGTAGAGTAGTGAATGTGTGAGAGATGTGCAGCGTCCTGTTGTCCAAGTTCCTCTGTCGTTAGTCAGTTAAAGAGAGTGTGTTGCTGCTGGCCCTCTCCCCACCATTCACAGGCATTCACTGTAATGTCAGCTGATTAGCTGGATACTCTTGTTATCAGCATAATGGCTGCAATAAACAACACAGAATTATTCGGGCCGCTTCCTCCGCCCAGTCCTCTGCAGCAGGAGCGCGCAGCATGACGGAGCGTCATGACGGGAGTAAGTGTTTGTGAGACGACGGGCCGAACTTTCCGGAAGTCAATCTGCAGGATCTTAATGAGCCCGTACATGAGTGTGGCTCTGCAGAGTGGCCTTAAGCTCTAATGGAAGTGGATTAGCAGCCACTGGGAGGACCTTCTCAGGGAAGCTGTGGACTGGAAGTGGTGTCCTCAACTGAGCTTGATGTAATCAAGTATGGTTTCTCTGAAAGCCCTGGAGAATTACACCGTTTTTCTTTCACGGAAATGCCTACCTGTAAGTTGGCATTGATATTACACTGCCCATGGCTAGAGGGGGTACTGTGCTGTTTAATATGTACTTTAGACAAAAAAGTGACAAAACGGTATTAAATTCCCTTTGGCGAACAGGGCCTTGATAAACATGCACAGTAAAGCACATCAGTGCCTCTGGATGAAGTTCAAACACCATTGTTTCTTGTGAGGAAACCCGGTTTATATTATTCTCTTTCCTTCTCCACAAGGCATGGCTCGTAAAGAGGAACAGTTGACTCAGGGCCAGAAGTTTTTGGCTATAAGGTAAGTTTTCAAGGCATGTTGTCAGTTACAAATGTGTAGTTTGTGCCAAAACTAACTTTTTAACATATGGACTTTGACATTTTCCGAATGCTTATACAGTATATATATATCTCTCTGTGTGCCACAGTGGGTGGCACACAGAGAGAGATATATATACAGTATAAACATGGCTGTGGTGTCATGGTGCTGAATCTCTGTCTCTGCCACTCTGTCCCCTAGGCGGATGCCCAGTTTGTTGGAGTACTTTAGCTACAACTGTAACTTCATGGGCATCCTGGCAGGCCCCACCTGCTCCTACAACGACTACATTGCCTTCATCGAGGGCACTCCCTGTCGCCATAGGGACAAGGAGACTAATGGAAAGGCCAATGGGAGGCACAGACAGAGTGACCCATCTCCCAATGTGAGGGACGCCCCCATGTCACAGCTCCACTCCTCAGGGTTACTCATGCCAGCCTTCAAACAGCTTTAATCAAGGGCTTTTTGTCTCCCCAGACTGAAGTCGTCCGCAAGCTGGCCACCTGCCTTCTCTCCCTCATGGTCTTCCTCTCTGTCTGTAAAGTGTTCCCCGTGGAACGGAACATTGACGACAACTTCATCGCCAACACACCCTTCTACGCTCAAGTAGTCTATCTGTATCTGTCCATGCTGACCACCAGGCCCAAGTACTACTTCGTATGGACACTGGGTGGGTTTTCTCTTTCTGCTTCTCTCTCTTCTACAGGCAGTTAACCCTCAGAAGGCCATGCCCAAACAACATTAGCATAATATCTGTGTTGCATTACCATCGATTGACCCTGAGAAACACTCTTTCAGGCGTGGCGCGAAAGCAGCGTTCTTGTATAGCAAGGATTCCCATAAGATATTTCTTTTTACCTGGAGAACAGTGCGTTGCTTGATCGAGCCGGTGCTATTATCGAGCGGAGGAAGCAAGCTAGGCTCTTCAAAGACAAAAGAGTATTTAGTTTTTCAAGCCCTTTACCCAGAGTACCCAGTATACAATAAACCACCGAAGCCATGAATTAATCAATGTACACCTGCAGCTCAGTGTGCGTCGGTGTTTGTTGTTGTGAGGAAGAAAGGCTGGAGGTGCAACTCAGTTTTTACTGGCCCAGACACGGTGTTATCAGCCTGGAGGTCCTGTAGCAACACCACCTTCTGCATGATCTCAGAGGAGGAATGGCAAAAGGCCCTTTTCTATGGGAGTGATTAACGCGCTCCCAGTCTAGTGTCCTTGACTAATACAGCGACTCCATAGTCAGCGTAATCACCTTTTAATGATTATGCTATTAATGCCATCATCATTCATTCAATTCATTAGTGCTGTTGAGAACAGTGTCGTCGTTGGCAACGGATTGATTTGAGAGGAAGTGAGATCATGCCAATACGCAGACCTGCCAGGGGTTAACTTGTGGTTTGCTTTCTCACAGCTGATGCCATCAACAATGCAGCAGGGTTCGGCTTCAACGGCTACAACAGTGACGGATCCCCACGCTGGGACCTGATCTCTAACCTACGGATCACGGACATAGAGGTCCTATTCTCTCACAGTTGGGATGGTTTTCCCTCTTAATGCTTCTTGATCATTGACAGACACAGTATTGAGTTTGTTTTTTTTACAGTTTTGTTTTGTTTTTCAGTTTGCCACCAGCTTCAAGGTGTTTCTTGACAATTGGAACATACAGACGGCTCACTGGCTTAAAAGGTGAGCAGGCAAAGGAAGCTGCACAATCGCAGTTTTTGTTTTGATTTGAATCACCTGCCGTTTCCTGTATGAACGCTAGCAGACAGCCAAGCTGCTCTGTCAGTATTGAAATCCATTTTTAATTACATTTTAGACGCCATTCTTATTTAATGCGCGACCTGTCCTATATACTTTGTGGACACGCCCCAACTAAGGAACCAGTGGGAGACGTGTCTTGCCACTTTGTGAAAGTGGTGCCATCTAGTGGTCCTTTCTCGACCATCAGTCAGTGGTCACCTCAACCTCACAGCACTGATATACATGATGAAACAGCCTGTAGTCAGGGTGTTGGTATTTCTCAGTGAAGTTCCTGCCATTGATTGGATGTTCTGGAAGAGGTTTAACTGGACTGTTGTGGGTGACTGTGTTTTTCTCGTCAGGGTTTGTTATGAGCGCTGCCCGTACAATCCCACAGCGGCCACCTTCATCCTGTCAGCCATGTGGCATGGGGCCTACCCAGGATACTACCTCACCTTCCTCACTGGAATTGTGGTCACGCTGGCCGCACGCGCGGTGAGATCATCCTTCTTAATGCACGCACGCACACGCATGCATTAACTCCATCTCCACATTCCAAGTCTTTTGTCTCCTGACCTTGCCAGTGTAACGTCCTCTGGTTCCATTAAACATGTACTCTCTTGGAGAACAGTTTAAACATGATGCACTGCACCACTCAGCCAAATGACTTCCTTTGAAGTCAGTGACGGAGGTAATCTATAGTTAGTGTCATAGCAAGAGAATCCTCCCATCCTTTCCCATTAGAAACGAGACTAAGCATCTGTGATTCATGTGTCTTTTGGGACGTTGTTTTGCCTCTGTCAATTTCAGGGAATCCATCATAGTTAAGGCTCTCTTCTCTCACAGACACTGGGAGGCAGCCCAGGATGAGTGAAGCCTGTTTATTAGTGGCTGGTAGTCAAGCCAGATAACAAGCCAGACAGATGGATGGGTCCTGGGCCAGGCAGGACCTAATGGACCATCACCTCAGTTACTCTGTAGCTTACTGTGGGACATGGCAGCAGGATGGATGAGCAACGTCAAAAGTCAAATTTGAGAACTTATTACTTGACTTAGAAAAGTGAAGGGGAGGCAGCAGGGGACTGTGTGATCTGAGAGAGTTCAGAGAGTTGATGACAGGGGAGACTCCTACGGTGCTTCTGTCACTGACCTGTTTCCAATATCCGATGTGTGTGGTTGGTGTGTAGGTGAGACACAACGTGAGGCCATACTTCCTGGGGTCGCCATCACACAAGCTGGTGTATGACATCATCACGTGGGCAGCTACACAGATAGCCATATGCTACACAGTGGTGCCTTTTGTGCTGCTCTCCGTGGGGTCATCCATCAAGTTCTACAAGTGAGTGATGACATGGAGACCAGATTTGTCCTTCAGTTGTTTACTGTTCGTGTAATAGTTACGGCTATAGATGGATTCTGCTGTGAGTTAAACACAACTTTGAAACTATTCTTTTTATCTTTAAGGTATAAAATCAGTTTGTGGTATTTCAATGTTTCCAGTTAAATACTATTAAAAAGAAAACAAATGACTTAAATGAACACATTGTATAAACACGTAGAAAACATAAAAGAGCAAAGCAAGAACAAAAGCCAACAATTTGCCATGTTGTCTCAGGCTCTGAATGTCCCTTTGTCTACCTCCTTCCTTCCTGCCTCCCTCCCCCTCCGTTCCACCCTCTCTTCCTTCCGCAGGTCCTGGTACTTCAGCATGCACATCGGCTGTGTCCTGCTGGCCGTGGCCTTGCCAGTCAAGCCCAGGCACCTGCGTCTGAAGGAGCAGCAGAAGAGCCTGCATCAGGTCCCCGTCCTCAGTCACCTGGATCCCACAGACAGCAGCTACATCCAGAAGACCAAGACCACATGAGCTCCACCTGCCTGCACACCACAAAGACTGGCGCAGGGCAGGGAGGCCAACACTGTATCACATCCACTTCTAAAGAACGAGCGAGAGGGAGAGAGATGGGCAAAGGAGAAGAACCAAATGATGGCAGAGGAACTGTCCCATGTCAGTGTTTTAGCAGTGGGACTCTTATTCAGTCTAAAGGCACTGACACTGAGCAGCATGGACGCTGGAAGGAGGCTGAGAGAACACACCCCTACTGTGTCATGTCCTGCCCAGCTAGGATGGGTCTGATTTGAAATGCCAGTATTGTACTGTATATGGAAGTATGCAAACTTGCCTTATACCCTTTGTTCTACCCGTTTTTCCAGCTTTGGTGTATTCTCATGTCACAGGGAAACTGTTCCAGGCTGTTTTCTCACTACAGCTGAGGGAGCTTCACTTTAGGTTCAGGAGAGAGATGACGAGAGTATTAAGCTAAGTGTCGTCAGATAACTGAAAGTATTAGTGTGTTTTTACTCTTTCTCTTCAACCAGGCACACATGGTTGGACAAATGGATGAATGAATGAATGGATGGATGGATGGATAGATAAGTAGATGGATGGATGTAAAAGCAAAGAACAAGATGCCAGTGTCCTCAAATAAGGTTTTCGTTTAGCTCTTATCAAGTAGGACTGTCATTTTCCACAGGGACTTATTACAGACTGTTTTTTCCTCTCTCTGTGTGATGTAATAGAATCACTTCAACGCCACTTATGTATTCTTTGACTGCCATTGTGTTGTTATCATATAATGGGTTTGACGCAATCACATTTAAAAAAATGATGATCAAAAAAGATCTATGAAAGTTTGAAAGTAAAGTGCCAATGACAATTTAACCCATCACCTGAGCTCATTTTGCAGGCATTTGCTGGCTGCTTTACAAGACTAACTCCTACTCTTTTTGAAGTGTGTGAGCTGTCATGGGAAGTGGTATTGTAGGCCTATTCCCTTACGTAGAGGTCGATTTGTCATTTCATGTTCTTGTTATTTATGTAATTCCAATGGACTTGTAGTTTGGTGGTTGAACAGTGTGGAAAAAGTTGGTCTGTAATCCGGTTGAGCAGAAAAGAGGCACGATGTATGAATGTCTTCTTCATGGTCTGATGACATTTTCATTTAGAGAGCCGCTGAAAGTATCCACATTCCATGTGTCAGCGGTCCTCAAGAAAAGATAAAGAATGATCGTCGACCTCTGCCAATCCTGTTACTTGTTCATGTGGATGATGTGGATGGTTTGTTTTTGTATATTATGTGATTAAAAGATGTGATTAAAAGATGGATCTTTTGCAACTTTACATAGTCAGTGTGTTTCCATACAGATCTTGTACCGTGAGGTAGAATATAGGTTTAGGCTATGCCATAGGCTACTTTGTGTTGCTGTGTAGGTTACTGGCAATCTGGGGTAGTCGAACGCTCATATACCGTCACATACGGTTAACCCAGGTATGTATCCTGAGGCAAAGACGATCATTCAGATGAATGGGAACGTGTGTACAAACCAACCCTATTGTAGAAAAACAACTCGGCACCTGCCCTCTACTCTCATAAACGGTTAGACTTTGGCCGAACGTAATGTGGTTAATAAGCCAAGACTCATAAAACGCTTGAGTTCGTTTTTTTTAACCTCATTTAACAGCATGCATCTAAACAATGGTAATAGATTTACAACCTGTTTTGGAATGAGAAATTAGTTGCTTTTTTAAACGTCGAACCTAATGAACAAAAATGAATGCATTCTTATGGTTTATTGTCAATCGAATATGTATTGGAAAACGACGCTATACTATCCTACGCTTACATCGCAGGACCATATACATCTCGCAACTACACGGTGACGTCACGGATGGTGGGCGGGGAGGTGGAGCTTGAGTGACAGGGAGGAAGCTACTCCTGCTTTAGTTTTCTGGTCCACTAAAATGGCTGTTGTCGAGGATGGGGAATAGGCTTTCATTCGGCGGTTGATAAAAGATATACCGACTTAGGGACACGAGCGAAGACTCTCAAGAGCAACTCATTTCTATCCATTTGTCATTGTAAAGGTAAGACGGTTGTTACGTTTGTGTATATCGGCTTGTATGATTGTCCACCGAGGAGATCGATGCTTGACTGACAGCTCGCGATATCTGTTTCGCTGACATTCCGAAATATTGTAGCAAGGCCACAATTAAGCAGAGTTGAAGGGAATCTTTGTCATGAGAAACCTTTTTTTGTATAATATTATACAATGTTATGTAACCATGAAGTATTCGCCAGGAACGTGTAGGATTTTCCTCCAGCTTTGCGTGTTTAAAGTGGAATGAAATCACACCCTGTTACACACTTGCTAGTAACGGTTCTCCGTCTTATATGCATCCACAGTAATAAGCAAAGCACCAATAGACGAAATAGCCTCATAAGGGATCAACTAGAAAATAATAATTCAATTAGATTTTAATTATAGCAACAACAACAAAAAATGCATTCGACAATAATGTTATTCGGATTTTATTCTATTTGCGATGCACTATCCACAGGGCTGGGAGAACACAAAAAAGATATGATAATAACAGTATTATAAACAACTAGATATTGACTTAACTTAGGTGTTAAGTGATGTTAGCCTGATCTGAACATGAGCTACAGAAGATGGATGGTACCTGCTTCATACATAGTTCATGACGAGATGAGAAACAAGATTATGAGCAGATACATAGGCCTTCTGTACGGTGTCCAGAGCGAACAATACCCTATCAAACAAGATCACCATATAGATGAGATTGTGTCAAAATATCGAATGAGCCGTTGTGTTTGTGACTAGGTGGCGCACGGCGATGTGTTTTGATGTCTACCTATTTGCCACCATTTTCTCTTTGTGGCTGTCAGCTGTTATGTTTGCAGTAGACGGTGTCATGGAATGCCGTACGGTTTGTCCTCCAGGGATGGAATGCTTGTCAGTGTGTGTTGACGTCTGACTGGACCGGTCTATTTATTGCTTTGAAGCCAAGAGCTCTTTGTTTTTTGTTTTTTTTTAAGCATAAGGCTGAAATTATTGGTACAGTATCCATCTTGGTGACTCAAACGACTGTAGACTATACTCATCATACCATGTGCTTTGGGTAGATTTGGTTTTTATACGGTAAATATACTGGTGGAAATCTCATGATGACAGACTGATGAATGACGCATACTTGCATTATCTACTGTACACAATAAAGTCCATAAACTGTTTGCAAATGATGAAATTCAGTGGCATTAACCAAAACAATCCTCCCTTTATTTTCATGTAATCAACACAGCAACGTAGTAGCTGTCTAGACTACCCCTGTTTGTGCTTCCCTTACATGGCGACCTTCAATTCCACATCCGGACATTCAGATGAAAATAAGATGCCTTTTTTTGAGGGAGTGACTGGAAAATGGAGATTGACAACAGAACAAAGTTATCTAAGTGTGACAGACTGCTAGTGGGTCACCTCACTGTTGCCCTATTCATCTGTGTTAGCGTAGACCTACTCTGTACCAATCGTTTCTGACATTTGGAGTACACAGCTGCAACAGTGGACGTCACAGAAGGGGTGGGGTGGAGGGTATTTCAACACTTGCTCAGACTTAAGTCATGAAATTCTTGCCTTGATGAGTTCTTTTAGAGGCTTGGTTTATTAAAGATGTACATTTCTGCTGGCTGGCAGCCAGGCTGGCAGGCTCACGACACACTCTTACTGCCATTTCACTGACGGTCTCACGTCTAATTTAGTCTCAGACGTTTGTTTGATGTAGCAGATGCTATTACTGTATGTCAGTGGCATGCGAAGCACGGTACAGTTAGTGGAACTTACTAGCCTGTTAAGCAAACACTGGACACTGAAGGGGCAGTCTGTACCAGAGAGATTTACTCCAAGTCAAACTCCCCTCTCTCCCTGTCTTCCTCTCTCCCTCTCTCCCTGTCTGTCTGTCCGTCCGTCCATAGGTTTGGGGGTGTTAAGGAGCAGCTGCAGCCATGGACACCACCACCTCCATCAAGATGACCACCCTGGCCATCCAAAACCTCTTCAGCTATGTGGAGGACGAGAACATGACTGCCCTCAAGCTCCACCTGGACAAGTTTAGGGAGGTTGATGGCAGGAGTGATGTGAGTCTCCAGTGTGGATTCTACCCATTTGGCCTGTAAAGATGTTTCACTGTGTTGGCTTAGTAGAAGCTAACATTTATACGTGTTCCTCTGTCCCTTTCCACCAGAATGGCCAGACTCCCCTGATGCTGGCCTCAGAGCAAGGCAGTCTGGAGATAGTACAGGAGCTCATTCGTAGAGGGGCCAACGTCAATCTGGATGATGTGGTGCGAACAGCTTAAACTCTGTAAACTCTCCCTCTATCTCTGTGTCTCTCTCTTCCTCCCTCTCAGTCTTTATTTAGGTCTCTCTCTCCCTCCCTGTTTCTCCCTTTTTATCTTTCTCCCTCTCTATCTTTCTACCAGCATGCCTAAAGGCCTTGCGAGTGCCCTTAGCGCATAATAGAGGTTTTGTGGAAGAATTTCCCTGGAGATCGCCAAGGTTACCGTGATAATGGTGTTGGGCTTTCAGTAGATCTCCATGGTGACGGCACTTTCTCCTCCTCCCCCACCCTCCACCTCCCCCCTCCTGCAGGACTGCTGGTCGGCTCTGATCTCTGCTGCCAAGGAGGGCCATGTGGAGGTGGTGCAGGAGCTGCTGGACAACAGTGCCTACATAGAGCACAGGGACATGGTGAGACTGAGCACTGTTCTAGTCTCCACAACCACAAGAAGAATGTTTAAACCTGATTAGTAACCCATCAAAGGAAACATATCATATTTTGCTTGTGGTGCTATTTCTGGTTGATAGTTAGCAAAGATAACAATGTTTTTATATGCTGGTACATTGGAAATACAGTTTTCAGAAAAACATCCTAACCTTTCTGTAACAGATGTGTTACCTTGTGTGCATTATAGTGGATGTACTTGGTATTCTGCAGGGAGGATGGACTGCTCTCATGTGGGCTGCCTACAAGGGCCGAAAAGAAGTGACCCAAGTTCTCCTTGACAACGGAGCCAACCCCAACACCACTGGGCAGGTTGGTGACACAGATACTTAAAAGGTCCACTTCCTTCATGCATATCGAATGAAGTATGGAAATAGCATATACCAAGTTCCTATTTAATGCATCCACTGGATGTCTCTGCACGATCTCCTCAGCAATACAGCGTCTACCCCATCATCTGGGCAGCGGGCAGGGGGCACGCAGAGATCGTCAAGCTCCTCCTGGAGAATGGGGCCAAGGTTAACTGCTCTGACAAGGTGAGCCAGGGGTCTGGGGGAGGAGGCAGCTTGGCTGGGGCCACTTTGGCCTTATCCTGGTACTTGCCATGCCAGTGTGGATAACGCTGAGTGTGTGTTTCTCTTTCAGTATGGAACCACTCCCCTGATCTGGGCTGCGAGGAAGGGCCACTTTGACTGTGTCATGCACCTGCTGGAGAATGGAGCAGATGTAGACCAGGAGGGGGCGGTATGTCACCACATACTACACTTCCAACAAACTCAAACTCACTCTGGAAATTGAAGTACAGTTTCTGTTCTATACTTACTGTGTATCTTTTTCCCTTTCTCGTGTTCTTGACCATCCCCCTCCTTTGTGTCTGCTATTCCTTCCCCCGCTCCTCCTCCTCTGTTCCCGCTGCAGAACTCCATGACGGCTCTGATCGTGGCGGTGAAGGGCGGCTTCACTGAGGTGGTGAAGGAGCTTCTGAAGAGGAACCCCAATGTCAACATGACGGACAAGGACGGCAACACGGCCCTGATGATCGCTGCTAAGGAGGGCTACACTGAGATAGTGCAGGACCTGCTGGACGCTGGCACCTACGTCAACATCCCAGACAGGGTGGGCACACACACACACACACACACACACACATAGGCATGATACACATATAGACACAACACACATGCGCACAAACATTTTTCCAAGTTTCATTGAGTGTGCCTTGTTGCCATTCCTCATGTGTGTCCAGAGTGGAGACACAGTGCTGATCGGTGCAGTGAGAGGTGGCCATGTAGAGATAGTGAGAGCCCTGCTCCACAAATACGCTGACATCGACATCAGAGGACAGGTAAGAGCGCAGCAACACCCTCAAAACCCTCTGTCCAAATAAGCACTGATAAACACATCCTGTCGACCCTCACTGCACACACCTTGTCTAAAGTGGAGCTCTCTCACGCAGGAGAGCAAGACTGCCCTGTACTGGGCGGTGGAGAAGGGCAACGCCACCATGGTGAGGGATATCCTGCAGTGTAACCCAGACACAGAGACCTGCACCAAGGTAACGCAAGACACGTGTTCAGACAAGCTGTCACAACACCGGTCTGACTTCAGCCTCTGCCTCTGCCTCACACCCCGTCCTTATAGCACACTGAACTGGATGTGTTCCTTTTAGGATGCAGAGACTCCTCTGATTAAAGCCACTAAGATGAGGAATATTGACATAGTGGAGCTGCTGCTGGACAAGGGGGCAAAGGTGTCAGCAGTTGATAAGGTATATACATCGATATATGTATATATATTTATATAGATTACGTGATCTTGAATTAATAGATGGGACTTAAGTAGGGAAATGATGAACTAATCTGTTTTCCAGCGAGGAGACACGCCTCTCCACATCGCCATCCGTGGGCGGAGCCGGAGGCTGGCAGAGCTCCTCCTTCGTAACCCTAAAGATGGCCGCCTGCTGTACCGGCCCAACAAGGCGGGGGAGACGCCGTACAACATCGACTGCAGCCACCAGAAGAGCATCCTCACCCAGATCTTTGGAGCTCGTAAGTGGTCTTTGGTTCACCCAGAGCTCATGGACTCATGATCAGGAACCATCAACCCTAGTGGAAGAGGAAGTATCTCTGGCTTGATCCCTCTTTGTGTTTCCTAACCTCCCCCCATCTGTGTTTGTGTTTCAGGCCACCTCTCCCCTACTGAGTCTGATGGGGACATGCTGGGGTATGACCTGTACAGCAGCGCTCTGGCAGACATCCTGAGTGAGCCCACCATGCAGCCTCCCATCTGCGTGGGCCTGTACGCTCAGTGGGGCAGCGGCAAGTCCTTCCTGCTCAAGAAACTGGAGGGTGAGACAGAAAACCACCAACATGTCCTCTTGTGACTGACATTTGAAGGACATGATTATATATCTACATAGTAATGTTCTGAAGCATTTGGATACGTTTGGGGTGTTTTGTTTATTTGATGATTGGTCTTGTGTCCTCTCAGATGAGATGAAGACCTTTGCTGGCCAGCAGGTGGAGCCACTGTTCCAGTTCTCCTGGCTGGTGGTGTTCCTGTCCCTGCTGCTGTGTGGCAGTGTTGCTCTGGCCCTGGGCTTCAGTGTCGACCCCAAGCTGGCCATGGCTGTGTCCCTCAGCCTCCTGGCTCTGCTCTACGTCTTCTTCGGTGAGACTAACGCTGTGTTCTCTATGTCTCCCCTGTCTGTCTGGGTTGAGTTGAGAACCTGTTCCACAACTGTCCTGTAGAGGGCAATATAATATCAGAAACACAATATTACGCGACACGATAATATTTGCACTCCAAATATTCTATTTGCACATTGCAACGGACTAATACAACTATACACTACTTATAAAGATATACTGTTGCAGCAATGACAGTAGTACAATTCCTTCATCGGTGACATCGACTAACCAGAAGATGTTTATGTCCAGTGGTGGTCTACTTTGGAGGGCGTCGCGAGGGCGAGAGCTGGAACTGGGCGTGGGTGATCAGCACCCGGCTGGCTCGCCACATTGGCTATCTTGAACTGCTTCTGAAGCTGATGTTCGTCAACCCTCCAGACCTTCCTGAGCAGACCACTCGTGCCCTGCCCGTCAGGTAAAACCACCTGCCACTCTCAGATAACCCTCACCATCCCTAACAACCAAGAAGTTACCCACAATCCTTCAGCCGGTATGCATATTTGTAATGAAATGCCGATACACCCACAGGTTCCTGTTTACAGACTACAACCGTCTATCCAGCGTGGGAGGGGAGACGTCCATGGCGGAGATGATCGCCACGCTCTCAGACGCCTGTGAGAGGGAGTTTGGCTTCATGGCCACAAGGCTCTTCAGGGTCTTCAAGACAGAGGAGACTCAGGGTAACAGCTTTTGTAGCACCATGTCTTCTTCTCTTTGTCCCATACAACACTGTCTTAGCAGTCTTACACTACACTGAAGCTGTTACTTTTGCTTTTGCCCAATCCCATCATGCACCAGCTTGCTGAATATAAAAACAAACATTTGTGAAAGGAAAATGCTAATTACGCTGAAAAGAAAATGCTAATATGAACAATTAAAGCTAACCAAGGGCTGTGCAGTTGCAAGTCTGAGTTTAGCAAGAGCTAAAAGCTAATGGAGGCTCGGGTGAACGATGTGAATGAAGCAAGCTTGTAAAAAAGCTGTTTCTCTCGTCCGCAGGGAAGAAGAAGTGGAAGAAGACCTGCTGTATTCCCTCCTTCATCATCTTCCTCTTCATCCTGTCCTGCCTCATCACCGGCATGGCCCTGCTGGCCGTGTTCAAGGTGGACGGCGCCAACCAGACGGTGAACGCCGTGCTCATCGCCATGGCGAGCGTGGTGGGGCTGGCACTGCTGCTCAACTGCCGCACCTGGTGGCAGGTGACCGACTCAGTGCTCAACTCCCAGAGGAAGAGGCTGCACAGCGCCGCCAACAAGATGCACAAGCTGAAGAGTGAAGGTTTCATGAAGGTGAGGAGATACGACACACAACAAACTGTAGGAGATACAACCTGACAGGAGATCAAATATGACAGGAGAAACCATATGACAGGATACCTCACCTCATTGACAAGTCATATCGGATCTCCCCCTTTTCTCTACCCAGGTTCTGAAGAACGAGGTGGAGCTGATGGCGAGGATGGCCAAGTCCATCGATGGCTTCACACAGAACCAGACGCGCCTGGCGGTCATCATCGATGGCCTGGACTCCTGCGAGCAGGACAAGGTTCTCCAGATGCTGGATACGGTGAGACGTGATGAACACACACACACACACACAGGCAGACACCACCTGTCATCTTTCTCCAGAACACATTAGATGAAGGACAAGGAGATGGCTCACAGACTCCAGGCGATTCATATGTCCACAGTAGCGATTGAAAGTGATTGACTGTAAATGAATTAAGTTATTAGGAATTTCACTGGTGCTTGCTAACAAATGCAATCTTTAGTCTCGCAGAGAGAATAGCCCAACAGTGAAAGGTGCCCTTGTAAGGGGCTCAATGACGTCTCTTGGACATTAGGAACTGTAAACATTAAATCACTTATCTTTGGTCTCCAAAAAAGGATCTTTTGTACGTTTAGATGTTCTGCATCAAATAGTTAGATAGTTACTGCAACACCATGCAAGTTATCAGAAGGGGAAAACAGGACAAACTCACAGTTGAGTAAATCCTATGGTTCATGTCAGGTCTAGAAATGTACAATGCTGCCTTCTAGCTTCTGCTACGTTCTCATGGCTGTCTTAACTCACCACACACACACATACATCTACACACACACACACATCTACACACACGGCCACATGCACACACGCACACATCTACACACACACATACCTACACACACACACATCTACACACACGGCCACATGCACAAACACATCTACACACACACACATCTACACACGCACACATCTACACGCACGGCCACATGCACACACACAGGTGAGGGTCCTCTTCTCCAAGGGCCCCTTCATTTCCATCTTTGCCAGCGACCCCCACATCATCATCAAGGCCATCAACCAGAACCTGAACAGCGTGCTGCGAGACTCCAACATCAACGGCCACGACTACATGAGAAACATCGTCCACCTGCCTGTCTTCCTCAACAGCAGGGGCCTCAGCAGCGCCAGGAAGATGTGCTCCGCCGCACCCGCTAACGGAGACACCAACAACGCAGACGGTAACCGTGGAGACACAGATGGACGATAACCACGGAGACGCAGACAGATACACAGGCTGACTGACTATCTTACTGACAGAATGATGTACGGGCAAATACACAGGGAGGCAGATTGACTGACTGACAGGATGACTGACAGATATGTAAGTGAAAGCGGTCTGCATGGTTACAAGGTGTATCCTTTTCTGGGTCGTCACCCTTGGTCTTGTCTCCCTTCATCTGCAGGCTGGCATGAGGAATTGGACAGGAAGCTGTCCCAGCATAGTCTGGGAGAAATGACCAAGTTTGGCAGTAAGACCGCTCTGAATCGCAGGGTAAGAGGACAGTATGGGTGTGTGTATGGCACATGTACGTGTCTGTGTCCTTAGAAGATGGACAAAATGAGTACATTAATTGTTTATTAGGTGGTAACTTGGATCCAAAAATAAATATTTTTTGTTATGGAATCAAAGTTCAAAAATAAACAGCTGGCCTTATGCATGCGTGTAATCTAATTCCAAATGAACAATCCTGTGGCTAGAAACTGGCGTGCTAGAGACTTGTGAACCTAACTGTCACAAGCTCTTCACCCATCTGTCTATTTTATTAGTTTATTAATCATAATGTGTCCAGCCACTGCACTTATTTGCACTTTAATTCAATGAGCCATAATATAATCAAAAGTCTATCTCTTCCCCTTGATAGAATAGACCCCATGACCAGCAGTTTGGGTTCCGGCTATGTGTTACAAACATGTGCAATTTATAGCATTAATGCTCTGACCGAAACCCTAACCCCCAAGCTGTGCTCCAGTCATCTTAATCACAACCAGGTGCTGTGTATGAGAACACCAGGTGCTGTGTGTGAGAACACCAAGTGCTGTTTGTGAGAACATCAGGTGCTGTGTGTGAGAACATCAGGTGCTGTGTGTGAGAACACCATGTGCTGTGTATGAGAACACCAGGTGCTGTGTATGAGAACACCAGGTGCTGTGTGTGAGAACACCAGGTGCTGTGTGAGAACACCAGGTGCTGTGTGTGAGAACATCAGGTGTTGTGTGTGAGAACATCAGGTGCTGTGTGTGAGAACATCGGGTGCTGTGTATAAGAACACCAGCCACAATTCTCCCACCTTATTTTCTTCAGCATGCTTTGAGAAACAGTGCTGCAATACAGCAAGTTCCAATTTCTCACCTGTGTTTAGCCAGAGTGATTTCAGTTCTGCAGTACACACACAAGGTGCTTCAAGGCTTCTTTCCGTGTGTGTGCAGGACACCTACAGACGCAGGCAGATGCAGAGGACAGTGACCCGGCAGATGTCGTTTGACCTGACCAAGCTTCTGGTGACTGAGGACTGGTTCAGTGACATCAGCCCCCAGACCATGAGGAGGCTGCTGAACATCGTCTCCGTCACAGGTGACCAAGTGCCACACACACACACGTGACATTATACATAAGGAAGACACAGACACATACATAACCAATAGGATTGTGCCTGCCCAGACTCACACAACTTGTCGTTGGTCAAATTACAGGTCGTCTGCTGAGGGCCAATCAGATCAACTTTAACTGGGACCGGCTGGCGTCATGGATCAACCTGACAGAGCAGTGGCCATACAGGACCTCCTGGCTCATCCTCCTATTGGAGGAGACCGACGGCATACCAGACCAGACCACGCTCAAGACAATATATGAGAGGTAGGACTCCCTAAAACTGCACCACGCTCCAGTGGTAAAACTCCCTCAAACAATGACCAAAACCTTGTCACGCTTCAGCACTCCAGTCGGTACTTGTGTGAGGAAAAGTCCTTATTAAAGAATGAATGGACTGTAATTGGCTTCCAAACCACTTTTCTTGAACAAATCCACTGAGAGGTGATTCTCGTTTGAATTGTATTCCACTAATGAGGTTGGAAAAGTGTAATGGTTGAAAGTTATTTGAAGAGATTTACGAGTGTCTGAAGAGATGATGGTTAGAGATTTCTCACTGGGCTGTAAGGATTACTTTAAATCTGAATCCTGTTGAATTGGTTGTATTATTTTAATTTCATTGCAATTACTTTTCAGACAAAGACCTTTGTTCCCCTAAAGGCCATTTGGTAATTTTTGCTAGTAAAGAATGTTTCCAAAAGCAGTGATTTAAATTTAATCATGTCTGTGCCCTTGGAAAATGGACAAAGGACAATCAGTAGGCTCTCATCCATGACAGTTAAGCACATGGAAAAATACTTCCCCCTTTTGTTGAACTACCTTTCTCAAAAAATCTCTGAAATAGTTTTGTGGGTGATAACATTCATTACACCTTTTCCATTTGGCCTTGGGCAGTTGAAGTCTCCTTAAAACACATCACTTGAGTGAAGTGCGGGCATGGCCCTGTTTTCTGGCTCTTCAGGATCTCTAAGAACATCCCCACCACCAAAGACGTGGAGCCCCTCCTGGAGATTGACGGAGACGTGCGCAGCTTCGAGGTCTTCCTCTCGTCCCGTACTCCTGTCCTGGCAGCTCGCGACATCAAGACCTTCCTCCCCTGCACCGTCAACCTGGACCCCAAACTCCGGGAGATCATCGCAGGTATGCACCCTGGGTCACACGCATCTCAGCTTGAAACAGGAACCATGATGATGCTCCAACCCCCTTAACACCTCCCCCTAGGATAGGAGTACTTCACCCAGACACTAACCACTCGTTGCATGTGTCTGCATCCTTCTCTGTGGCAGATGTACGAGCAGCCAGGGAGCAGATAAACATGGGAGCAGTGACCTACCCCACGCTGCCCCTGCAGGAGGCTGTCCCCCGCCCCACCTCTGTCTACAGCCAGCAGTCCTCTGCCATCTCCCCCTCAGCCTCCTTCAACGGGCCCTTCAACCCCCCAGGCGTCATGTCCCCCCAGCCTCACAGCAGCTACTACAGTGGCATGGCGGGGCCCCAGCACCCCTTCTACAACCGGGTGAGTCCTTCTGACGGCACAGAACCTATAGTACCGCAGACAGCAGGCTACCTAACAACCCTCACTCTACAGCTCAACAGTCCTACAACTTGGGTTCTAAGGAAGTTCTGGTTCCTGCACTAATAAACCAGCCTAGGCGTTCTAAGAGTGTTTGCGTTCAGACGGCCTCCTTTCGGTGAGAGATGCTGTACGACCTCTGGAAACCACCCAGAAACTTGGGAACTTTTCTGATTCATTTGCCCCACATTTGCCTCCCATTACTTAAGATAATTTGCATGATTTTATCCGCCTCCTCTAAATCTTTTTTTTTTAAACGTTTGTCAAGTTGTTCTTGGTTTGTTATTCTTTCCATTTTGGGGATTTCATGTTTTTCATGTCTTTATGTTGAAACCTTAACATGGTATTTCATTTGCAAATGACTATTGTATGTGGAGTCTTGTATGTGCATACATGTCACAGTCATCGGTAATGTACTTGATACACAGTGATAGTCTCTGGGACTGGTCGCATGTCTTATCTACCGCCTTGTTGTGTCACACCATGTTCACATTCAAGCGGTTGCCATGTCCTTTAATTTTCATCCCCCTAAATGTTTTTCTTTCTCCTGGATTCCCTCCATCCCCAGCCATATTTCCCCCAACATGTTTACCAGCTGCCACGCCAGTACGTGGGCAGCTCCTACCAACCTCATGCACCTCCTCGCCCACTCATTAAAAGTGGGTACCCCAAGGATCCAAGCGGTGGACTCGTAAGTACAAGAACTGGCTGTGGCAGACACCGTGCATTTACATGGCAGCTTGTCTTGACGCTGGCTTTCATTTGATTAAAGTGGTCTTCTGTGATATCTTCAGGAACAAATCAACCCAGTGATTTTTTTTATTTCTATTTGAGCTACAATGTTGCTCATGAGCTGAGCTCCTCTCAGTTACCGCCTGAACAAATGCTGCTTCTCCATCTGCTCTCTATTTCCTTGACACTATTCCATCTCCATTACAATCACACACACCACATGTTTTCCTCAATGTAAAGGCCTGCTTCCTCTTTCTGTCTGTCTGTCCACACTTGATGCTGTCCAGTATGTCTGTCCTTCCATGAAAGGTCAGATGGGAGTTTCCGTAATGTTCTCTTTCTTCCTCGGACATAAAGCCTCGATGCCGACCTGGGTACCTGTCCCTCACATTTCTTTCTGTCTCTCTCCATCTCTTCTCTCTCCCTCTGTCTCTCTTAGCAGTTTAAGGTACCATCTTTGAAAAAGAAGCAGGTACTGAACCGTTTGGGCTCCTAACACCGGCTCACCCCATTGGCCCTCATGCTGCCCCCCTTTATAAAACTAACAACCCTCCTCACGCCTTCCGGAAGCGTCCTGATCCATCCCAGCATGCATCTTGGGGCATCTAGCGCTCCACTATCTAGCCCTCGCAGAAGTGAAATGCTTTGATTTGCTCGTGGCAAGACGTCGTAGAAGCTCGTTAGTTTCTCTGAGCATTTCAAAGGTTTTGTTTTGTCTCTGCCTCTTTTCATCACACGCCTCTTCTCCTCCCTAACCCACACTCACTCCAAACTTAGCACAGATCTTAACAGTAATTACACAGAGTTGAACTGGCTAACACTGCTCTTTGTAAACAAAAGCCTTTGGATTGGTGCTAAATATAATTAAAATAATATAATGAAAATCAAGCACTTTTGCTCCCACTGGTATTCTGATAACCCAGGCATGGTTTCTTGGTTTACTTGGGGTGAAGTAAGTGGTACCTCCAAGAGTAACATAAGCATCAGATCAAATAGAGAAACCATGTGACACAGATTTCCCTCAGATAAGGGCTGTAATCTCATTGGCTCCTCCCCTGACAGTGTTTTCTTGGTTCCTGAGGCCTTGTCAACCCCCATTAACTCCCTGACTGCTTGTCACAGTTCCATCCTCACCCTAGAGTAGAGCTCCTCCCTTCATTAGGCCAGCCTGGACGCCAGTGCCACTGACACTGAGACGATCAGCATCAGTCTAGATGATCCGTCTGTCATACATGCTGATGGTTGATGTATGTTGTCCCCCCCCCCTCCCCCTCTGCTGTGGCTCACTACGTTTGCAGGTTGGAAGGGTGTTTCGGCATGAGATTCTACTTTGTAGCAATAGAATTTCAACTCGAAAACCGAATCACGAAGAAGTAGATTATATCCCAGTTTGGGTTTATTGGATCTTGTCATTGACAGGGATTTGTGTGTGTGTTGTGTGTGTGTTGTGTGTGTGTTGTGTGTGTGTGTTGTGTGTGTTCCAGGGATCTGCCTCTGTGGTGTCTGGCACACCAGCCATCCTCCTCAGCTCCATGAACACAGACGCTGTGTGTGAGCGTGTCAAACACACCGAGGGCATAGACCAGAGCATGATAGCACAGTACACAGCCACCATCAAGAAGGTGAGCTCAGTGCGTTGGGTTTGACGTGAGCGTGTGTATGTGCTTTCATTTGTTTGTGTGCGCCTTCCTCACACACGCAAGCATTCCTCTGTGGTTTGACTCCGTGGGCGCTGTGTGTTTTTTCAGGCTAATGTTAATGGCAGAGTTCTGACCCAGTGCAACATTGATGAGCTCAAGAAGGAGATGAACATGAACTTTGGTGACTGGCAGCTCTTCAGAGCCACAGTGAGTCTTGTGTTACTAGTGTGTTTCAGGGTATTTCTGTGAGTGACCCTGGTTTGGGCTCCTAACTTTTCTGTCTGTGTCCCAGGTGCTGGAGATGCGTCACATGGAGAGCCAGATTCTGCATGAGGAGGCGCCCAGTGAGCAGGGCAGCAGTGTGGGGGAAGGCATGCGGCGTGCCTCAGCCCCGCCCCACGCCGGAGCGGCCAATCCGGACGGCTCACCGATGTACAGCTTCAATCTGAGCTTTGAGGAGCTGAGCAACGTGGGCTTGGATGAGCAGCCCAGGATCCCTAGCAACCCCCCCTGGATGGTGAGTGGAGTCCTTGGCCTCAGGGGACCTGGGTCCTAGTGAAGCTTGCTCTGTTCTCTCATGGAGACTGTGCTGGGAGCTGTCTTTTGATGCTGACTGACACCTGGAGATGAAACTCAAGCTTCCCTCCTGTCTTATATCTAGGCTCCCATGACCATATGATATGATGAAACATTACATGAATGTTCTCTCCTCTTTCCAGGGCACCACCCACCGCACCCCCAGCATGTCTAGCCTTAACTCCCAGGAGTCGTCAAACGACATCTGCAAGCTGACGGACAAGCAGCAGTCCGAGTACCGCAACGCCTATCAGGAGTACATCGCCCAGATGGCCACGCTGGAGGTGGGCGTGGAAAAGCCTGTGCAGCCGCACCCCGGGCAGTTCATGCACTCCGGCCCGGAGGACAAGGCCAAGGACAGCTCTGAGCAGGACAACCGCAAACCCTACACCAAGAGGGGGGCCAGCAAGCCAGCTGCGGACGCCACTGACTTCGCCTCCAATGTGGAAGCTCTGGACCCCATCACTGAGGAGGATGAGAAGCTGGACCATGGATCCTCCAAGTCTCTGCTGGGGCGCAAGACCTCCGCTGAGAGGGGTCTCTTCCAGGGGGCAGCCGACCTGAAAATGAAGGCAGCCGGGGGGCTGCGCTACCAGAAGCTGACCAGTGATGACGAGGAGTCTGAGGAGTCTGACTCCACCCCTCTGATGAAGGATGGGAAGAGGGCGGAGCCCAAAGCTCTGGGCGGGGCCCTGAAGGGGAAGGACTACCTGTCTGATGCCATGCTGGACAAGAAGGACTCCTCTGACTCAGGGGTGAGGTCCAACGAGAGCTCGCCCAATCACTCGCTGCAGGACGAGGAGGCGGACCTGTCCCAGTTAGATAGGGCCAATCTGATTGAGCTGGACGAGGAGAGCGTGGCTAGGAAGAGGGGCCTTCCCAGCAGCCTCAGTGGCCTCCAGGACCCAGCAGTTACCCGCATGTCCATCTGCTCAGAGGACCAGTGCAGTCTGCTGGCCAGCAGCCCAGAGGAGAGCTGGCCCTCCTCCTCCAAGAGCTACAACCTGAACCGCACGCCCAGCAACACCACCCTCAACAACAACACCAACGCCCTGCAGCAGAACCGGGCCCGCCCGCCCACCGAGGGCTCCACCTCCAACACCACCAACTCCACCCCCACCTCCTCCTCCACCAGCGAGGTCATCGTCTCCCCGGGCTCCAGCACCACCGCCATCACCACCTCCTCCACCAGCACCACCAACACCAAGCCAGGGCCGCACAACGAGAATGTGCGCGTGGTGCACCTGAAGAGGGGGCTGAACCCTGGTGACCCCCCGGAGATCTGTACCGTGTCCTCTGACACCGTCACCTTTGGGGAGGAGCGAGAGAGCATCCTGTGATCCCCTCTCTGCCCCACAGGAGCCTTGAGCCCTGACCTAGAATAGCAACGAGAGCACTCCGTCACTAGCTGTTGTGGTAGTTTGTATTAGTGTGATCCTGCATGCTCAGGTAGAAGTTAGCTTCCTAGATAGAGCTGAAGGTTAGTGTGCACTCAGTAGGAGCAGCTTTCTGACACAGTGCACTGCAGTCAAGTTTTGTGATTGAAAATGAGGCCGTCTCGTCTTGTCGTATTCAGACACTCTATTCAGACATTCTGCCATGAAGTAAAAAATAAGTAGCTTGTACTGTAACTAATTATTGAATTGCCTTGCTTATAGATACAAATCTGTCAAACAGTGTTTATATTAGCAAATGACCATGTTGTGTCAGTGGTGCAGTGAGCTTGTGAGTTGGTGCTGTGGAATCGCGATCCAAGTACAGTAGAAGTACACGCCTCGGTGTAGAAGTCAATGTTATCGTTCCGTATTCGAACAAGTGAGCCAAACGAACAAAAACGTGTGGTAGGATCCGTGTTGTCTGTGTTGCTGTCTACGTTGTTTAGAAAGAGCCAGCTTACCTGCACTGCCATAGTGACCGCTCACCTGGGGCCCCTCTGAAGGTAGAGGCGGGGCCTTCACTGAGCACACGTTGAATGTCTGTGCTGTGGTACCGTGTGTAGATGTGGAGGGCCTCCCAAGCTCAGCTAGATTCTGTCCAGTTAGGAAGTGAACCGTACCGTATTCTATATATCCTAGTTGTTCATGACAACTAGACTAGATCAAGTCTACAGTATTTATTGTCGCCTGTAACTGCCTAACCACTTGTGGCCAGTCAGATTTGGTGTTGCATGAATATGTGTGTAAGATGCATGCATTCATTCAGAATTGGTGCAAATGTCTTAAGAGTGCTCTCATCTGTATTGCATGCACTGTGGTGTTTGTACTGTTCAGACTTGGAAATAGTTGTGGAAGAAAAAGAAGATAACCAAAGTCTAACAACTTTGTCCATAATGTAACTGACAAATAAACTTTTCATGTTTATGCCAGTAGGCAAGTCTGCCTCTTTTCTGTGTCCATCTTAATCATGGTTTTTGAACCTCAGTGGTCCATTACCTGACACGAGACATGGACTAAACAAGACAGTAATAGTGTTGACTGGAATGCCCAGTAGGTGGCGCACTCTCCCAGCGGAAGGCCAACACTAGGATCCCTCTACTATTCAATATTGACAATACAATATCTACTTAATTAGATCAGAAAGTTCATTTATTAGGGCATGTAGTCCATATGGGATGAAATCAAATAAATGGGTGTTTCTCTCCATCAGGATTTGCTGGGACAACGCATTGGACATGAATTAAGAGGCAAATGCCTTGTCATAATCATATTAGTAATTTAATTTATTATTGTATAAAAGTGCAATTTACAACATCTTTCAAAAACGCAACACAATAAACTGCAAGATTATATACTCTCTGCCACAAATATGCTACTATACAGGCATGATTTCTGTCTACGTATATGTTACAGCATCCACAGTCCACCAGAACAGAACACAACAGCTTTCCTGTTTTCCTTTCCTCGCTTTCACGAAGAAAAGATTAAGTCCTCTTGTCAAAATATCCCGTTTCCGTGCTGTCCTTTCAGTCACTTTCTGTGTTCCCAGTGTCAACCCAGTGGAATAAATCGACTTTAAAACTATACCACATATCTCCTTTTAGGGGGGGAAAAAACTATGTGAAGAAAAATTCCTACAGCCAGTGAAGGGAACATGAGGTCTTGTTTTGAACACCTGCAAGAGATTGAGAGGAGAAGGGCATATTTAGAGAGGACAAGGCTCTGGACACACTGGCGCCTCAGAGGAAGCCGCAGCTCCTTTTTTCGACTAAAACCAAACAGTGAAATCCCGAACAATCCCGCACTGTAGCACCAGACCGAGATGTCGGTCGGTCGAGCGAGCGAGCGACATCCTCACAACCTCTAAGTACCATGTAGTAACGACCCTACTGTCATAACTAGTATATGCTCTCCAATTATTGCAAGCAAAATAGCAAAAGTTCCCATTCTTCTGACCGTGTGGTCACCCGGGACTATCCATCTTGGTGTTAACAGTCGTAGTTTCCCCCTCGTAACTCGCTGAATTTACAGCTAGCTTGTAGTTGGCATGTGGGTTGGTGTTATTGTGAGTGATTAAATGAAGGATCTAGCCGCTGCAGGTTGGAGACACTTACTGAGTCAGCGCAGGAGCGTGCTGCTGTCCACATCTGCGTCTGTTTCCCTGGGCAGGTCATTTGACTGCACACACACACACGCACGCACGCACGCACGCACGCACGCACACACACACACACACACACACACACAAAATTAATGATCACTATGAATTATTATGCTTTCTGTGCTGTTCCATGTGCATTGTTGTGGGCATAGAGAAATTATAGTCGCCAAAAGGTTACGTTGTCTCACACTATAATAATTAGTCAAGGAAGGCAATTATACCGGGAACATGTGTTTAAATTATAGAATACTGTTAAGAGTGCGTTTGGAAGCACAAAGGACACAGCTCGTGCTTTTAACTTACCTCGCAGGTGAGGATGCTGATATCTGAGGTGACAGCGGTGGACAGAGGATTCCTGGATGCCGTCTGTCCCAACCGTTGCTGATATTGGCAGGTTACAAAGGATGCGCTGGAGTCAAGTGCAATTTGAAGATCCAAAATATAGTCAATCACATGCTGCAGAATCTCCATTTTACTGACGTTCTTGTTCTGCGGGAGGCTGGGAACGAGTTCCTTCAGCATGGTGTAGCAGTCGTTCATGTTGTACAGCAGGCTCAGTGGATCATCCATCGGGCTCTTGCTCCGAGATATCCCGAGGATGTGTTCCGACGAATTCGACATGTTGTTTCTCATGGACCGCACCGGGCTTATGGATTTCATGTTGACTACTGAGAAATAGAAAAACGTATCAAATGCTGTATATGGTGGGATACCTGACCTCGCTGAAGAGAATTGATGCGCACGCTGTTAATTCTTCTTTATAGCGCTGGTGGACGGGGCACGCTACATAAGAGGCGAAACTGTATCGCGATTGGTCTTTGTGCACTGCCAATCACGTCTCAAAGCAATCGCATTGGTTTGTCACGATAAACGTACAAATCCCGCCCTCTATCTTCCGCATTCTTGGAGACGTTCTTAAGCAAGTAATGAGAAAGTGAGCGCTCACTTTCTTTCTCACCTGAGCTCATGAAACGCGAGTGTACCAAACCTTTTAATGAGCATGAATTTACCAATGAGTGCACAACCTTGTTAGCTCCCATAATCAGTGGGAAAATGCGGCTTGCATCTGAGACACTCCAACAGTTAAGTTACAGGTAAGAAACTTCAGGTAGGAATAGTAGCCTAGTGAGACCATCAATAGGCTTATCAGTTGCCGGGTCTCCCCTCACTCTACCAAGTTAAACCCAACGGGTTGATGGCTGGGCACCACTGGGCACACACTGCAGTAAAGAGTTAGTTCGCCGCAAGCTCCCACTTCCACCGACTCCCTGGCGCCAGCCGTGTGACGACATCCATTCACAGTAGAGCTTGAAGCCAGTCGGTTCGGCGCCTCTCAGGCGGCTGCTATGACTACCGGAGCTGTCAGTCATCGTGCGTTCTCAGCTGACTTCACCAATGAGAGTGAACTCCTCGCGGTGCCTCACTCACAGCCCCGAGCCACACACCTGCACTGGTTTGCATTTCTGCGCACTAACGCGCACACTCACTCTGGAATGCCTGTCTCATATTTGTGCACTGTTTACAGTGTTCAATTTTAAGAGGAACTTACATCGTAAGCCTGGGCACAATAGCGATGAAGGACTTTTTAGATCTCCTAATTTTGTAGATTCATTCCGTTTAAAATGTACTGCAAGTTTTTATTGGTCATCTGAAGGAAAGCCTATTCATTTGAAGGCGCTCATTCTATTCTTGTGTAACGCAGGCAGATCACCCAAGGATCACTCAGAGCGCTGAGTGTAAACCACTAACTCAGCAAACCCTTATTTTTGTTCAAACACTAAACATTCGATCACCTTGGCTCGGCAGGCCCACAGTCATGTTTTCATGATATTATTGTTGAAATGTGTTTTCTAACTTACTCCACAGACAGTGTGTTCATCCGCCCCTTTCACTGTGAGACATGGGGACCAGTGGAGGAACGACATCTTTATTTACACTCCTGTGGACAGAGCATCACAGCTCTACATCCCCACAGCTCTGAATGTGACAGAGCGGTCTCGTCCTCAATGGCCCACATTACCCAAGCGATCAGGGCTGAACTAGACTTGATCATGAGGTTGTTGTTCAGTTCTATACTTTGATCACTTGCTCGTCATATGTAGCTGGGACCACTTTGGGGCTACAGCGTGAGGATTTCAATCTCCAGTTAGTTCTCACATCAGTCGCCAGCACCTATTGAATTAGCATGTCCTGCTCCAGGATATCGACTGTACTTGCTCTGTGGGATGAATAACAGCATCCGTTCAAACCCATAAAGGACTTGTTTGACTTGTTTCCCCTGGAGTCCCCTTCCGCTCCAGTCGACTGAATGACTCCCGCGGCGATGGACACTGGCAAGCCCTCATGCTGGCGCTGTCTCAATGTTAAAGGCTTTTGGCTGCAGCCGTATGCTCGTGATGGGACTGCGAGATCAGCGCCTCAGCGCCTCTGTCCCTAAGTGCCTGCACTCAGGCGTCATGTGCCCCAGCAGCCGCGACTCATCAACACAGGTTGTTGGGAGGACAGGAGGACAGAGCCGCAGGATGGACCGACCATTAGCTGCGGCCGGCCCCGCAAAATGCCATCCCTCATCAGGGACACTTGTTGCCTGAGTCGACACACGCATTCTTGGCCGTTTTAGTGCATCTCGTTCACATTGTTTCTTTGTCTCTGAGATCAATGATTGTCTAGTTCCATTCAGATTGCATGGCTTGGGGCCCCAATCCTCCTCTAGAACCCAGACTAAAAGTCCTATTCTTACATTCATATGTGTTTTGTACTATTCAGTTCAGTGACATATATCCCTGCTTGTCTTCATAACACTGGTCTGTACAGTGAAACAGGCAGCTAATGCCTGGCAGCCAATCAGGCTTGTTCTGATCTATGCATCAGGGCTGAACCACGTCTTCCTATAGTCATCGCAGGGCACAAAGGGAGGAGGAGGAGGAGGAGGAGGAGGGAGGGTGCATCATTACATGAGGATGCTCTACTGTTTCAGCCAATTCTTATTCTGCTGATGCTGCTGCCTCAGGGTCTCATACCCACCCTCTCTGTCTCTCTACCTTTCTCTCTCTCTATCTCTATCTCTCTCTCTCTCTCTCTCTCTCTCTCTCCTGCTTAGCACTGAGGGGATGCCTTGGGCATGACTTCATAGGACAGGTGCTATTTGCACTGCTGTCTCAAGGCCTCACTGAAACTTCAAAGAAGGAGATGGGAAAGATTACTGACATAAAAGGTTAGACTTGGCGTCTCTGTTTGGCCTAGACCCCGGCCCACACTGCGGTGAACAAATGACGTCTGTGTGATGTGATGGAGGCCCCGTTTGCTCAAGTGCTCCTTGTGGAAATGCACACCCACATGTCAGAGATGGGTCACACACCTCCATGTGTACAGTGGGGATAATCTGACCAACCTGGTCCTACCTCTTAGCCCCTTCACCGCTATGTCATTCAGGAAAAGAAATGCCCCTTTGTTACAAAAGGGAAATCTGGAACCTTTGCTGATATCAAATACAATACATGCCGATATCATGCATACACACAAACGTGCGCACACGTACACACACACGCACACACACACATACACACACACACACAGAGGCATATATGCACAGAACATTCAGAGCGTTTTCGTTAGGAACTTAGGGTGTTGAGGACTGCAGGTGTGTTTGGTTTTCCCTGCTAGTTAGCCTAGGGTGACAGGGACTCCCAAACAGATCAATATGACACAGCCGCCCCTAGTTATTTACAACGTTCAGAGAGAAAATGACGCTATGAAAGAGATAAGGCAGAGAAGCCTGCTAGATGACTTACCCTTCCTATTCCTAGAATATACCTCTTGTTCCCTCCCCCTCCCCCCCCTTTTCTTTTAATCTCAACTCGTTTTTCTTCTCAGCTGCAAGTGAGTTTTCCGGTCGTACCTCCTCGCAGTATCTTTCTCTGCTGTGTGTGAATACAGGTCAGTGGAGCACGTGGTTTGTGTGTGTGTGTGTGTGTGTGCTGGGCTTGTGCTAGTGGGGCCAGGCAGGCAAGCAGGCCAGGTGAGGAGCGGCTAAGTGTGGGTCAGTGAGCGGCGTGCCGGGGAGAGAGACCCAGAGGGAGAACACCTGCCCGGCCCCGCTCCCCTCCTGCTCCACCTGCCTCAGCTGCTCCTCTGCCAGGCGCCAGGGCGGACATCTGCCCACCTCTGGGTAATGGAGCTGTCACTAATGCGGGCCGTTTACGCCTAGCACTGTGCTCATTTAGCCCCCCTCCCCCTCTCCCCCTGCAGCCCCTCCCCCCTCGCTCCCCCCCTACCGAGAGCTCCTTCTCGGAAGAACCAGGGGGCCGCAGTAACACAATGTTTTACCGCGCCCCTCACAGCACTGCTGTGTGTTTCCTCCCTCTTCTGCCACAGGTAAGAATCTCATCATGACTCCTACCAAGTACTCCCCCAAGATGAACGACAACCAGTCAAGTCCTGCTAGTCCAAGAGGGAGTAGATGAGGTTTCACAGTGAAGGAGAAGAATTTGTGGGCTCCTGTGTGGATAAGTACATTGGACTTCCCTCTTGTTCCTATAAGTTTCCAGTTAATGTTCCTCACAATGGCTGCTTTGATGCAGGCAGAGCCAGGGCTGTGGCGCCGTGTTTGCGGATCCCATGTGGAGGTCACCCCAGCCTGGCCACTGTCCACACAGCCGGGGATAATGGCGGCTTTCAGGGTCACTGGCAGGCCAGAGACAGAGCAGCTCCACCGGGGCAGAGGGGAGAGAATACCCCCTCTCCCTCCACCCCCTCTCCCTCCACCGCCTCTCCCTCCACCCCCTCTGCCTCCGCAGGTCTTCTCTCCAAAACTGTCAGTTATGACCTCAGAGCCCTGTCCTCATCTCTGATGATTCATTTTCTTTCTTTTTTTTCTTTCCTTCTTTCTTTCTTTCTTTCTTTCTTTCTGTCTTTATTTCATAATCTCTATTACACTTCCTGTGCCCTCTCTTTACCTAACCCCTCCTCCCTTTTCTCCCTCTCTGCCATCTCTCCTTCATCATCACTCAAACACAGGATCTCTTTGTTCCGTCTGCTCCTGGCATTTGCAGTGGAGGTGAGGGCATGGGTGGGCATCAACCTTGAATTGCTGAACCTGTGTCCTGGGCACAGCAGGTTTCCTGTAGACAGCAGAAGAACTATTACCGTGTCAACCAAATGGTGCAGCGGAATGAGTTTATTTCTGCGATTAAGCATCGGCTCGATCAACGCTGTACTGTCCTTCACTACGCATGAGGCCATATGTCATGTTGGAAAATGTAGAAAACCACCCAGGAAAATGATGAAGTGGCTGGACAGTTTATGGATGTGAAGTGAAAAGAGAATCAAAGCGCGTAACAGCGTGAGGGGGGCTGCCCTGACATGGCAGCAGTATTTTGAGTGTTTTCATGATGAGGTTGTGTAGAGGAAGTGAACTTCTGCCAGGCTGGTGAGAGATGCTCAGTGGGAGCGGCTGGTGGGCTGTGCTCAGAGAGGATTAAGGGGCGGAGCTATAATTAGTGTCAAGCGCCACAGGAAGTGCAGCATCGTTCTGACATCCAGTCATCGTCCCAGCAGCTGGAAACAATAAAAACGAATATTGAGCCGTTCAGCCACTGGTTTGGCTGGCTGTGTGTCATAATCCAGAACAGTCAACCCAGAACACACCCCACCCTGGGCTCGTATTGAGCCACTGTTGAAGTCATGAAAAACAAAATAAAAACAATGCAGTCGATAAACAATGTGTTTTATTATGGAAAAGCGCTGAGAGAGACAGTTTGATGGGGCTTGGCGGCTTGCAGTGTGCCACAGCAAAGTCGCATCCTACATCATCTCGGCTTGATTACAGTTTTTTTTTTTCTCATTCTAAATCTGGCGTCTAGCCACTGCGCTGCAGCAATTACCATATTATACTGCACTCTATGAAACATGCAATTTACTCATTACCTTTGCAGTCACATTTTTATGAGTGGCTGCACCTTTTACCAGCTCCACATCTTCTACTGTACAGTATGGCCCTACTGTCTTTCTGCCTCTGTGGAACGCCTCATAAAACACTAAGAGCAATCCTGCATGTCACCGCCTGTCTCTTATTGGATTTTAATCAACTCTAATCAGCCTCCAAAATATTCAGATTTACTACAGCAGCCAGAAACTTGTGATTCAACATAAACACATTCCTTCCCCTATGTAGTTACATGATGCACAGCAATGTTCACAATAATCCCTCATCATGTAAGCAGTTGTGCTGGCAAACCCTAACACACACAGACAGACCCTGACACCCTGTCTCTCTCCAACACACACAGACAGACCCTGACACCTTGTCTCTCTCCAACACACACAGAGAGACCCTGACACCCTGTCTCTCTCCATCACACACAGAGAGACCCTGACACCCTGTCTCTCTTCAACACACACAGACAGACCCTGACACATTGTCTCTCTCCAACACACACAGAGAGACCCTGACACCCTGTCTCTCTCCAACACACATAGACAGACCTTGACACCCTGTCTCTCTCCATCACACACAGACAGACCCTGACACCCTGTCTCTCTCCAACACACACAGACAGACCTTGACACCCTGTCTCTCTCCATCACACACAGACAGACCCTGACACCCTGTCTCTCTCTAACACACACAGAGAGACTCTGACACCCTGTCTCTCTCCAACACGCACAGACTGACCCTGACACCCTGTCTCTCTCCAACACACACAGACAGACGCTGACACCCTGTCTCTCTCCAACACACACAGTCAGACCCTGACACCTTGTCTCTCTCCAACACACACAGAGAGACCCTGACACCCTGTCTCTCTCCAACACACACAGAGAGACCCTGACACCCTGTCTCTCTCCAACACACACAGAGAGACCCCGACACCCTGTCTCTCTCCAACACACACAGACAGACCCTGACACCCTGTCTCTCTCCATCACACACAGAGAGACCCTGACACCCTGTCTCTCTTCAACACACACAGACAGACGCTGACACCCTGTCTCTCTCCAACATACACAGACAGACCCTGACACCTTGTCTCTCTCCAACACACACAGACAGACCCTGACACCCTGTCTCTCTCCAACACACACAGAGAGACCCCCACACCCTGTCTCTTTCCAACACACACAGAGAGACCCTGACACCCTGTCTCTCTCCAACACACACAGAGAGACCCTGACACCCTGTCTCTCTTCAACACACACAGGGATTGTTTTTCACAGACTCTCCAATAAAAAACACATAGATTAATATTAGTCACTGCCTCAAATATAAACATTGTGTATTTGCAACAGTGACTCTGAGCCAAACTTATACATTTCCTATTGTCTTTCTTGTAGAAACACACACACAGTACAGCACAGTCACAGCTACAGTAACTGTGTAGACAAACAATACACAAGGCAACATGGGAGGCGGCCATGTTCCCGTGTTTAGCGGTGGTGGGTGAGCACTCTCAGAGAGCAGAACCAGACCTAGTCCCGAGTGTGATTTATGAGCTGGTCACACCGCCATTTATCAACGCTGCTTTTAGTGCGCAGATGAGTCCAGCTCTGAGCTGTCTCACTGGAGAGTGGGATAAAGGTTAGAAAGGATGCTTCAGAGCTGTCTGGGGTTTGTTTGATGAACAGCACCCTTATCTGGTACTGTATGATAATGTTCAGTGTGGGGAGAGTGTCTAACTGAAGTTCTTTCGGTTGGAATTTATGGGTAACTCACAAACTGGGGAGACTCATATAACAAGCCGATATGATACAAACAAGCTTGACAACACTTAGCCCTAAAAAGTCCCAATTGGTTATTATTGCACAAAATTATCTCAAGAACTCTCCAGTTCCTATTACAATATGAATGTACGGCGCAGCAAAATGGTGTCCATCATTTGAAAAAGAGGTCGACCTTTTGTTGTAAGAGAGACAGAGAGAGACAGAGAGACAGAGAAACAGCTAATAGAGGGTTGACAACGGTTCAATTTCTTTCAGGCATTTCGATGACAATGAATGAGTGTGTGGCTGTGACAATGGCTGCTGTGGCCTTAGGTGTGGAGAGGCTGCCTAGCCTCTGGAGAGCTCTCAGCTCCCACGAAAGCCATGCCGGTTTTTACTCATTAGTATTCGGAGGGCAACTTTCATATTTGCAAATTAATAACGCACCCCCCCCCCCCCTCAAATACCCAGAAACCTCAGAGTGTGACAGGTGTTCAAAAAAACGCAGACGTCTGACAAAATGACTTGTGAGATTTAGCAGTGTGATGCATGTCACCAGTAAAGATGAGACAGACGGATTCCCCCTGCGAGGATGGAAACATACAGATGGAATAGGGGCAACTGTACATGACGGACCGATAAACTGTCAATTGCAACCAAACATTGAAAATAAAAACCTCTGTTCCTGACAATACGTTCTGCCGATGCCCATGTGTGCTACGATGCCCGCCTTCCGAGGCGTTGTCTCTTGTTTCAGAAACAGAAATGGAAGCTGCTCGATAAGAGGCAGTTCCTCCATTGTTTTTATTTCCTAAAGGAGAGATATTCCGAGCATTGTGGGCGTGGGGGTCAGTGTATGCGCCTCTGTGGACATCCATGTCCGTGCCACCCCACTGGTTCTGGGGCTGAACCTAATCTCTGGCCAGCATCAGAATAACCCTGACAGATTTGATGAGGATGGGCTGTAACTAAGCAGAGAAACAGCTTTCAGTTTGTATCAAAGGGTTACGGTGAGGAGTTAGTGAGCAACTGAGCATATTATCCCCTTATTGCTTTGGAATTGAAATTCAAATCCTAAACCATGTCTTTTCAGGCTGTCCTTCAGTTCCACCTCAGGAAAAAAATACATTCTCCTCCTTCCTCCCAGCCACTTTGTGTGACACTATTCAGACGGTTCCCTTTCCGCTGCCAAACCTTATCACGGCCAACCCTCTCTTTGTCTTCTCTATCTCCAACAGATAGCATCTCACATGCTGCCGTGTCTGTGTTCTGACTGACAGGACGGACTACAATATGCTGTATCTCTGCACGGCTCTACTCTGGGTCTTCTCTCCGAATGTGTCGAATGTGCATCCTATCCCTTGTGTTTCTTTGGGGCGTTACAAAGCTAGGAAGTGAAAAGGGATAGGGGGAGGATGTTCCTGTTGTTCTTTGACATGATTCACAGTCCCTGTTTCTTTAAGAGCTTGATTTTTTCATGTCCCTCTGTCTCATTCTCTGTCTCTTCCTCTCTCTCTCTCTCTCTCTCTCTCTGTCTCATTCTCTGTCTCTTCCTCTCTCTCTCTCTCTCTCTCTCTCTCTCTCTCTCTCTCTGTCTCTCTCTCTGTCTCCCTGTCTCTCCGTCTCAGGTAGAGTGGTAGCTCTGGTTGGGCCAGGCTGCATAATCATCATGAATGCTTGGGCACCGCTGTCTGTAATAGGCCCCTATATTAGTGGACTGAATGGTGTCTGTCTAGACAGTTTAATTAAGGATGGGTCTAAAACGACCCGTCATTAGAGCCCTCCTGGAGGAGAGGGAACAGTCACGGCATTGTCAGATCAGGTGATCGTATCTTTGCTCTTATCAGTTTCTCATTGGACTGTCTCCCTAAGCAAGTAAAAATGGTGCATCTGTGTATTACCTTACCTGCTTGATTAAATTTCTAGAAAAGTTACAGACAGGAGTAACTTTAGAACGTTCTAAATGTACTACATCCGGTTGTTTATGATCTGATCTTAGATTTGCCATGTTTACACCTTCAGCTATTTCTAGATGTAGACAATTTCAGGATGCACTGTCCTGAGCAAAATAAAATGACTCTAATTGCTTCTTTCAATATGTTATTCTGTTTTTCCCCTTTAGAAAAAGCCCAAACATGCAAACTGACTTGAACATCCCCGGGCTGAGAGGAACTGGCTCAGGCTCTGTCATGCCATCCTCCTGGGTAATGGCCGTCCACTTTCCTGCCTCACTCTCGCCAGCCCCTTCCATTAAAACCACAGCTCAGGTGAACGTTTGCAGACTGAGCAATTTTCACTCTCCAATTTTTGCTCTGGGTACGGTACGTTCCCTTAGTGGCCATGAAGAGAGAAGCCACTTCAATTATAAACATCCCACCACTGTCTTTTACAGTAGCACGGGCACAGGCTTTTGATAGACACAGGCAGAGATGCTGGTAGAGATGAGAGCTTTGTGATGGCTGGGGGAGTGGAGAGTGGGGAGCGGGGAGCGGGGAGGATGTGGGGAGCGAGGGGGATGGGGGGCGCTGAGATGGAGTGCTCCTGTGCAGGAGATGTGATTAGGTGAGATGGGGGTGTCTCAGGGACTGTGGGTCGAAGTGTCTCCAGGGAAATAGGGAAGAGAAGAAAGAAGGTAAATGAATTCCAGCTCAGTAGGTAGGAGATATGGTGGGGGGAGGGGAGGGGGGGGCTGGCAAGCAGAACAGCAACGCTGAAAGGCTATGCAGTGTAGTCCATGTTTAATAAGACTAGCCAGCATTAGAAACATCCGAATGCATGCGGGCGTGCACACACCCAAACACACACACACCTTCCTTTGATACCATTCATTCTGTACATAACCATTACACTTGCCTTACAACTACCATCTCAAGTGTTGTTATCAGATTATCAGCTATTTTTATCAACCATAGTCTGGAAGGGAAGGGGAAAGTGTAGCCTGGCCATGCAGTGCTGGCAGGAGAGTATCTGTACAGACCTGGACAGTGCCTGGGGCAGCTGAGGCCCATTAATTATCCAACGCATCGACATTTTGACGAATGGCCTTGTGCCACCGTGGCCCTCACAGCGTTGACTTGACCCTGCAGCACAAGAGCCCCTCTAACTCCCAGCACCTTCAAATAAATACGGCTGCTGTCTGACAATCCCTCCACTAGATGAAAATGAAATATGGACCTGACAAGATGATGCCATCGTCTTTATGATGTGTGCTCCACTGTTTCGTAAGAAATAATCGGAGAGAGTTCACATTGCTACCGCCCACAACAAGTTGAACCTGTTGTGGGCGGTAGCAATAGCTTTTTAAATAAAGCAACTATCTGTTCATAGCAAGGGATGTTTCATTGAAATTAAACTGAAATCAGCTTTTCCTTCTTAGGCACATGGTTGGTGTTGCATCGTGTCTCACCTCCCTGGGCTCGGCAGGTGATTGGAGTGTGAGGGTAGCTCTCCCAGAAAAGATAGCTGGAGCACTTACTGTAGGCCCCTGCAGGGCCATACCCCTGACAGCCCCAGCTATGGCCGCAGTGAAATATGACAACATTAAGAAGACCTGGGCAGAGAATGTGATGAGTCAGTCCTGTGTGAGAATGGGCTCTTCTGGAACTTGTAGTTATAGTTCAGCCTGTAGAAGCAGTGTCTGGATAGTACTAGCATTCATGTCTAATCTGGTATTTAATCAGTTTTTTCATTAAATGGAGGGCGAGAACTTTTTGCCACCAAAGCACATTCAAACTTTCTTTCCTTTAGAGGTTTCCAGAATAAGTTCATCTTGTAGTGTATCTTGTGTCTTTGAGGTCACAAAGCAGGGTTCTTTGACATAGGATAAGAGCTTTTACATTCAGCAATCAATTCAAGACATGAGTTTTCTAACCCATGAATACATCGGTAATGGCAAAGGTGGACTTTAATAGTGACAGGCATTCCAAAGAAATATAATTGACATCGATTAAAAGAGGCCAAGGGAAAATAAGGCAGAATTGCTCGAGTTAAATGAAGGACAAATGAATAATGAATAAGGACAAATTCTATTCCACTCAAATCCCATTTCAGGGATGCAATTACAGGGAGGCCCTGAGTGCTGATCGAGGTCAATCAGTGAGGAGAGATCTGGCAAGGCTTGCTTCATAGCTCCATCAATCCATAGAGAGGAAGTAGGAACAATGGACTTATGAGAGTCTAAATCACCAAGGCCAAACAGCGACACGACCTCATACATTTACGCATTGATCCTCAATTCTTTAGACATATATTCATGTGATGCCTGAGATATACAATATACCTTGTCTGAATTTTGCTTTAAACTTGATCCCCCCCAAAATCTGTAGCCCTTTACAATCATTCATTTATGAAATATACTGTAGATCCTAAAGGACTGAACTGATTATGGTTAATGTTCCTTTAGAAGATGATAATGCAGAGTTTTACCAAATGCATGACTAATTGTTTAAAACAGAAACATTAGACACAGAAAGCTTTTTAAGTCCTACATCCAGTCTGATGTTTTCAGTTTCATTACAATCCAGTAATATAATGTATTTAGAGTGACTGGTTGAATTAGTGCTTGATTCCCATTAATCCTGGGTGAAGCTGGCTCTCCATTTGCTCACTGTAGGGGAACACATTCTGCATGTAAAAAGCATTTCTACAATGTCATTATGATAACAGATGAGTTTCCAACACTCAGCCACACATAAGTTGCTTTTAATGTTGTTTGTCTCAGCTTGAACAAGACCTGAGACTCGGGGAGCAAACATTCATATGGCGCCATTAGTTTTAATTATAAAAATATACTCTTTCACCAAATGAAAGACCCAGACTAGTAACGACATGATTGCAACCTGAAAACAAAGGCTTCAAGCCCAACAACTTGATAGATAGCAGGATGCAGGGCAATGCTGGAGCGTTGTATTGGTGGCCCAGGGGGAAGATGCCATCAGTCATACTGCTGTGCTGTAGCAGCACAGAGACCCAAAGGACTTCTTCTGCCCGTCAGCCTCAGAATGGGACATGACAAGTGACTCACTCCTTGGGGTGTGTGCACATTTCCCTGCGAACGGGGATGTAAACTGGTGGAGTGTGTGTGTGTGTGTGTGGGGGGGGGGTTCTGTTTGTTGAAATAATTGGGATGAGAGCGTCGACAAAAAAAGGCAGATAAACATCCTGAGGAATGTGGAAAGAGAAGGTTTAGAGATGAAGCGATCCGACTGGCTGAGAGCCAGGGACATAACCCCTAACACACGGGGCTCCATCCAGACACCCAACACTAAGTCAGGCAGCGAGCTATGACAAAGCCTGCGCTGTGAGGGACAAACAGCAAGTGGCTCCAGGTAGGCTGCCTTAGGCACAGAAGGGTTGTCTTCCTAGTGTTATGTCAACCATGACGTTACCATCATGTGCTGTTGTTATGTGCGCTTGACAACTGACTGAGTCTATAAACAGGAACTATTTGCAAGACAAAGTAACAAAGCTGTCTGACAGCCAGCAGCTAGAGGATGGCCTCTTTTATATCTGCAAGCAAAATCTATCCCTTTGTGACATGTTGCAGAAACCAGGATTTGAATACTCCGTATAGAGTATCCAATGGGAAACTGAATTAAGAGCTGCATGCCATGTTTTGCATACACGGTTCCTGGGAAACCACAGCGGGGCTTGCTAACTGGATGGACACCGGGACCTGCGTGCAGATAAGATGCAAAGTCTTTGTAAGAGATGATCCCAGTGTTGCACTTTGAAGAAACATTAGTGCCTCTTTGTCTGGAGTCACTAAGGCCAGAGCCACCTGAGATGAAGAACAGTACTGACTTTCAGGACAGACACAATACAAAGTTTACATACTGCACACACACACACACACACACACACACACACACACACACGCACACATACACGCACGCACGCACACACGCGCGCGCACACACATACGTACATATGTATGTACAGATTTTCCCACACGTACATTAATATGGAACCCATTATAGCTTGTGCTGTATATCTGTCACTGTGGCTACAATATCAGTGAAGATGTCATTATCTCACCATTTCACTCCTGTAGGAAAAAGACTTTTCGGTCCAATCGAACATTCTTGGGTTCTTAGTAGAACGGAGGGTTGATGAGATGTTGAACAGAGACATTGGTGGAAGCTTTTAACGTGTACAACTCAAGATGAGAAACATCAGCAATTACACAGTACACAAGGTTAATGGTTATATGTGCTCGTCTAAGTTACGCTTGCTCTGTCCCATCCTTCTCACTGATTTAGCTTCTTAGAGGTGATGGTTCTCCTTGTGCTGCTAAATCAGCCAAGGCATACTGTAATGTGCCATTGATGGAATGCGAAATGATACACTCTGACTTTGAAGGTCTGAAAGGTTGTCTTGATTGTTTTTTTATTTTTATTTGTATGGATATCGATTAAGGGCCATCTGTTGTGATATTCTGTTCTTTGTCCTCTGTGGTAATCGTAATTTCCTCTCTTTGGAATGAGTTCTTGTTAAGATGTGGCAGACTTAATGAGAAATGAAACAAAGACAGGGAAATCCAAAACCACACCAAGACGCTTTAGATATGACCCACTTATGAATAAGGATGCCTGCACGCATTAGAGATCAGTACTGTCGCACCAAAATATAATACAAGCCTTTGCATGGATGAATTCCCTGCCTGTTCTCTGCCTCTCTGCCTCATCCTGTTTGCCGCCTGCCAGCCTGTCAATGTGCTTGCCTGTCTACCTACCTGCCTACCTGTCTATCTATCTACCTGCCTGCCTGCTTGTGTGCCTCTCTGTCTTGCTCTGCCTATCTGTCCTGAGCCATTAGCCTGTGTTGTGTTAAGGCTACCTCCTCTGGGACTGTCCTCTGTTGCTCCTCTAATTATGCCACATGTTAATAGGCAGGGACCCGTGAAGAGGACCACAGCAGCAGATGTTATTAGTTCGGCTCCTGCAGAAGAATAAAATTCAATCAGATCCCAGCGATGGCACTGAAGAACAGGGTCACTTGAGTCCTGTGTCTGGGAGTCCTCTGGGCTTTAACCAGGGTTTTACTGGGAGGGAAAAAGCACAGTGTTTCACTGCTTCTCAGCCTGAGCGAAGAGGAGGGGGAGGCGGATGAAGAGAGGAGGAGGAGGAGGAGGGGGAGTCAGTGGGAGAAATGTAGCGTTTCTGATAAACGATCAGAGTTTAGAGGTCTCCCTAACCTTGGTGCCAGTTTAGTTTTCTTAGCGATGATTTCACTTAGGGAGGGAAGAGAGAGGGTAAGAGAAGTGGGAGGGGAGAGAGAGGGTAAGAGAAGTGGGAGGGGAGTGGTGCACTTCTGTGGCCCCGTCTCCTCTCCTCCAGATGCTGGCTAGACTGACTGGAGCCTCTCCTCTGGTACATGGAGCTCCAGGTGTGAAGCCTCTCTGATCCCCCCCCCCACTCACACACACAGAGGCTCCTACCACGTGGTCTTATCCAAACACCCTGGGCCCCCTGGGCGACAGACATGCCCTCCTCTCCGACCCCTTCCCCCCCTTTCCCGTTCTGGGCCATGTGTGGCCCACACACCATCCAACTGTGAGCTTGGTCAGGGGCAAACTGGCTAACACAGTCCAGGCAGCAACACCTCCTTCCAGCCTCCTTGTCCTGCAGCGCTGCCCCCCACCCCACCCTCCCTGCCTGCCCCTTCACCAAGATTGCCCTGGGTCCTCTGCTATCCCCCTGGCAGCTCTGCTGCCAAACACTGCTAGATTGTGTCTGATTGGGTTATATGGCGTGTCAGCCCAGTTGTTATTCATGTAATGTAATCTCTGGCAGCAACGGTCATAAAGCATTTCACACTTGTCATGTTTCGACTCCGAGGGTGGTTTTGGGTCAGTGCATCATCAGGGAAAAGGGTGCTTGGAAACGGGAGCCCTAATTTGCTAAAGTGCCATTTCCTGCAGCTAGCCGTTGAGTCGCTTTCCATTAGTGTAACTACAACATAAATATGCCTCTTCTTTTTCCTCATAAAAACACTTTGGCACAAAACCTCCTTTACACGGTTGTCGAGACTTGACATGACTGCATTATTCCACGGGTCATCTTCACAAGTTCTTCCTTGGGTTGACAGAGGCCTCATCGACAACAAAGCAGAAACAGAAGAGAGGAACCCTGTTGACGTTTAGAATGTAAGTTCTGTGCCACAAAAGAAATGAAGGCCACAATGTAGTTATTAAGCAACAGAGTGCTGAATAGAACGCTATTTGACACTCCTGCTGTTTATTTGATTTGAAAGATGACATCACAATATTTAATAGCTGGTCCATTACATACTTAAGAAAACACCACAATGTGTACAGGACTGTAATACTGCTGCTCGCTTGTGACGCATCTTAGATTGCTGTCCCTCTCTGGACTGAAAAGGAGGTGTCATGTTGTTCCTACAACGCTGAATGGCTCAGTGTTCTTCACGTCACCTGGGCAGCACAGACATCCTGTGGTCACGGAGAGCACGACACAGTGAAAATGGCGCCTGTTCCCTCCGAAATATTTGTATTGAACCTTGACAGTCCGGACAGTCTTGGAGTATGGGACTAAACTGTGTGGAACCATGTGGGAGCTCTTATGATGCCTCAACTCTGTGTGTTTATACAGCACTTATAGAGAGGCAGAGTAATGATTGTGATATTCCACTATTTCCCCTAGCCAGGATCTAAATGGTTTCCAGCAGTGACCGCAACAAGCCTGGCCTGCACAGCCAGTGGGATGCAGTTTAGTGAGGCCACCATTGGCTTGTGGCCTGAAACTGGTCCGGTTCTCAGCCAGTTTACACTAAGTATGGAGATGTGATAGGAGAGGGGAAAACCCTGCATGGAATACAGTACTTGGAAGAAAATAAGAGCATTTGTTTAAATTTGTTCAAATCAATGATTCCTTTTTGTATGCCGCTTTGGATGAAGAAAAAAAAAATGCTGAATTTGCATGTGTAAATATAAACGGTGATGATTCAATTTGAATCGTTGGCTTCATTTGTGTAATCTTCATCGCATGTCACGGAGGGGACTGTAGCTTCCCCAACTAAAAGCTTGAAATAAAACGAGAGGACTGCTTATTACTGAATGTGAACATGAGCACAGTGAGCTGGAAGCCAATCGTGTCTCACTACAGGTGTCCAGAAGGTGGCTCAAGGCCAGTGTGAGCTGTGGTCCAGCGGCTGCTTGTTTGTGTGTCAGCAAGCTGGCACAACGGCAGAGAGATGCAGGTGGTGCTAGTGGTTTAGGGATGTAGGCAGGCAGAAAGGCAGGTGGGACAGGCAGAGAGGCCGAGGCAGAGAGGCAGAGAGGCCGAGCAGAGGCAGAGAGGGCAGAGGCAGAGAGAGAGCAGAGCAGAAGGAGGCAGAGGCAGAGAGGCAGCAGAGCAGAGAGGCAGAGAGGCAAAGAGGTAGAGACGGTAGAGAGGCAGAGAGGCAGAGAGGCAGAGAGGCAGAGGCAGAGAGGCAGAGGCAGAGAGGCAGAGAGGCAGAGAGGCAGTGAGGCAGAGAAGTAGAGAGGTAGATAGGCAGAGAGGCAGAGAGGCAGAGGCAGAGAGGCAAGGAAGGCAGCAGGCTGGCAGGCAGGCTGGCAGAAAGGCAAAGTCAGGGAGGAAGGCAGACAGACAGGCAGGCAAATACTGTAGGCGGGCAGGCAAAAAGGCAGGCTGACAGAGCGTCAGACAGTCAGGCAGGCAGAGCGGTGGCTGCAGATCAAACAGGACCGGGAGAGAGGGCAGATGTTGCAGCTGGATGACAGTGCGGCAGGCCCCGGGCGAGAGTAGGCCCAGCTGGGGGAGCAGCGGACCTGGCTGGCTGCAGAGCCCCAGTCCTCCGGCTGCCTCTGTCTCCAGGGCCCCTGCCCTCATGCAGGTACCCAGCCACCTCGCCCGGGGATGTGGGGGATGAAAGGCAGCCACACAGATGTCCCCCCTGCTGTGGTTCACTGGCCCAGCCAGGAAATGTCATGTTTGGCATCTGGTGGGAAGCCTTGCAAACCTCTACTCATCTCTCCACACCCCCATACCACAACTTCTCTGTGTCCTCCCAAAAATCAGTTAAGCTCAGGGCCACTTCTTAGCACACATGCTGTATTTACACTTGAACATGACATCACAGTCAAATAATCAGGACAGCGAAAGACCGTGTCATCTTGCAAGAGGTGTGATGGCCCCCCCAGATACTAATGGGTTAGCATGGCTGACCACCACACGCAGGAAAAGCAAACAAGTGCATTTTATCACACATCCTCACTTTAAACATTGGATGTTGTACCCCTGCAGAACACAATCTGTGTCCCACCACAGACTCAAACCTGTCAGTGGACACGTGTAGAGGTGCTTGGGGGTGCGCGGGGTGCGCGGGGGTGCGTGGGGGTGCGCGGGGGTGCGTGGGGGAGCACGGGGAGCGTGGGGGAGCGCGGGGGAGCGCGGGGGTGCGTGGGGGTGCTGGCAAAAAAAAGGCTGCGTGGGGGTGTGTGGGGCTGCGCGTAAGTGTACGAGTTGGAAGTGGGAGTGGAGTTTGCTGTGTAGGTCGAAGAGGAGAAGGGGAGCTCATCATTAGGGCGGCAGCTGCTCAAGCCAGACTCTCCACTGTCTCACCCACAGGGAGAGAGAGACGGCATCTGTCTGCTTCTCCCCCTACGGACACAACCCTCCCTCCGTACCAGCCTGGCCAATTCAGCCTGAAATGGTAACAAGGTCACCTCTACCAACATCGCTATCACCACCCCGCCACCCTTCTTCCCCCCACCCCAGCCCCAGCCCCCGCCCCAGCCCCAGCGCCCGCCCCCCTTTACCCATGCACCACCCTCCCATCCCGCTCTAGCCATCTCCACTACTTTGCCTTGATTTGATCTCAAACTCATGTATTTTCTTACAAACATTACTTTTTGTAATACAAAGCAGGCTTGTCTTCTCATACAAATGCGTATTGTTTCTCATATGAGTACATGATTACCTCTGGGTGTGTGTGAGTGGATGGTGAGGAAGGCGGCAGAATCTCATCTTGTTTTGTATTCATGCCTCTTGGAAACCTGTCACTGCCACACCTCCTCTCTCTAGCTCAGACATTGTAGTTTGGGCGTTGCTTTCTTTGATATGTTTCTCTATTAACTATGTCGGCACGCTGGTATGCCACTCTCAAGCAGACAGCCTCCGTGATGAGGAGCCTGTATCTCTCTCTCTCTGTGAGTCTCTCCCCTGAGTGCCCATCTGTTAGTGCTGCTGTAGCACCAGCCTGCATTCAGAAGAGAGACAGCTGGACGCTGGAACAAAACTCTTTCATGTTCGTTCACGTTCACGAGAGGTAGGATTGTAAACATCGCAAATATACCCGACCGGAAAAAAAACAAAGAATCGCTTTGTGAATAATGTATTTGATGTTTCTTCAGGGAAAACGTGGGATGTTTCCAATTTTACATCCCACACACTTTTAATGACATTCAAAAATAGCCCTGGTGAGTGAGTGGTGTGCAGGGGCTGTGTCCGCTGCCTGGTTCTGTGGACACCGAGATGACCCGGAGAGGCTCTGGCAGCATGGAAGTGGCGGGCATCTCAGAGTGGGACCAATGGGATGGCAGATGAAGAGACCAGTGAGGCTGCATGGCTCCATCTGGAGCCGGCCTTGGTAATTATGGGTAAGAGAAGCGCCCTCAGCATGGCGCCATCTGCTGAGGGGAGGGGAGGGGGGCCGCTGGGGGTGGGGGGGCTCGGAGGGCTTGAGCTCGCCTATGACAGGAGGACCAGCACCTGCCTCAGGGCCGCTGGGCCAGGCCGAGCCGGGCCCTCTGAACAGCGCCTCGGACCCAGAGCCAGCCAACCAGAAACACCGGTCAGCAGCCGTCTGGTACCCACACACACAGTGTGGCGCCGGGGAAAGGACCTGTCTGTACCCCGTTCCTCTTCACTACACACTGCTCAACTATTTGATGGCAAGTGTGTGTAAATTGTGTCCTATAATCTGCAGTCCACCAGTTTTAAGACAGCGCCAACAACTGAACATGTTTAGGAACATTTTAATGCATTACTAATGCAATTACTGAGGTAGAGAGTGTGCATAAATGATGGCGATGCTGAATGGAGGGGTGCGTTGCAGGATGCAGGGAGGAGAGTCTTGGTTTAAGTAGGTACGTCCTGAAGCCTGCGGGGGGGGGGGGGGGGGGGGTGGCGTGATGGTCTTCTCTGTACACAATATCAGATGTGCGTTTGTTTTGTTGCATCTACAGTTTAAGTTCATTTACGGTTATGTTTCACAATTAACTTTATTACCGAGAGGAATCAGTGTGGAGAACCACGAGTCCCATAACTAATTCCCAATCCCACCTGTGCTGCATTCCAGCAGCTCTTTTCATATGCATGTCATGGAAGTCTTGACTTTTGTGAGAAGCGTCGTTGCTGTGTTGTCCTTCTGTTACTGCTATTTGCTTTCTCCCTCCCTCCCTCCCTCTTCTCCCCTCCCTCCCTCCTCCCTCCCTCCCTTCCCCCCTCATTCTCTTAGTGTAGTCAGACTGTTTCAACAGATTGGTAGAATTCAAAATGTGGTGAGGGGACTCTGTAGTGGAGATTAAATGCCCTGCTTTGATCCCCACTCACTTTGTTGCCCCCCCCCTTCCCCCTCCCCCTACCACACACACACACACACACACACACACACACACACACACACACACGTGCCTGTCAGAGTGCATGACAGTCAAGCACCAGGTTGTGCTTTGGCTGCTTGAACTCCAGCCATCTCTGAAGATCCACTGGACCCCACTCACCTGCCCTTTGAGCACGCCAGAGACCTGCTCTCTCCTGCTGCGTGCCGGCAGCTCATCTTGTAGGTGACTTCTCCTCCGCAGGGGTCAGACAGAAAGGGGAAATGCCTCAGATGTAAAGGTGGATATTGTTGGTGAACCGTATCATGACAACAAAGGGATAGACAGATGTCAGGGCTGCGCTAAAGCCAATGTTAGGTTGCCCCCTAGTGGTTGCATCAGGGTACCTCGCCTCATGGAAGCGAGAGCGCGAGAGAGCTGGAAAACGTAGATGAAGTCAGTCAGGTGGTGGAGTCCTGTCCTATGGCAAGCGTCTCCTGTTAGAGACAACATGTGATGCGGGTTCCGTGTGTCCTAGCTGCAGTTGAGCGGGGCTGTGTTCCTGTGTGTTGCGTGGCCCGGCCCAGGACAGATGGCTGAGGGGAAAGGCACATGAATTGATTAGGTTTGGTGGTGAACTGTTGCAGTGAGCGGCAGCTGCCCACCTGCCCCTGCGGGTCCCTGTGCCAGGCCATGCGTGGTCCTGTGCCTCTCCGCCAGATGCTGCCCCCCGTGCCTGTGCCCGCTTTAGACCACACACACACCAGATGTTTCCCTCCACCCCCAAGCCCCCAGCCACGTCGCCCCTGTCTTGGGAGAGGCTGTTCGAGTCGAGGGGATGCCGCTGTGCTCGGTCTCTTCTTACAGAAATGACTGCATACCTTCGCTGTTTTACACAAGGTCCATGTAAACTGCTGCAGTATGGTGTGGATGAGACAGTTTGATGAACATTATCACTACTCAGATGAGGAACTCTAATAATAAGAATAAATAATATATACGTATGCATATTGTATGTCCCTTTAAGAGAGCTTGAAAACTAACCCTAACTGTGGTACAATTTTGTTATAAAGTATTTGCATGTGGCTGGCCATAAGAAAAGGTAGGTCCGAAATGCAAACAGTGTTAAGCTGTCATCCTTGCAGAAACTCCCTCTGTAAGTGTCTCTCTGATGTGGACGCTATGAGTGGTGTTGAGGCTAGTGATAAGCACTACTGAAGCCTCTAGCTCACTAGTGATGAGCACTATTGAAGCCTCTAGCTCAGCTCAGTAGTGATCAGCACTACTGAAGCCTCTAGCTCAGCTCAGCAGTGCTCACTAGTGATGAGCACTACTGAAGCCTCTAGCTCACTAGTGATGAGCACTACTGAAGCCTCTATCTCAGCTCAGTAGTGATCAGCACTACTGAAGCCTCTAGCTCAGCTCAGCAGTGCTCACTAGTGATGAGCACTACTGAAGCCTCTAGCTCACTAGTGATGAGCACTACTGAAGACTCTAGCTCAGCAGTGATCAGCACTACTGAAGCCTCTAGCTCAGCTCAGTAGTGATGAGCACTACTGAAGCCTCTAGCTCACTAGTGATCAGCACTACTGAAGCCTCTAGCTCAGCTCAGTAGTGATGAGCACTACTGAAGCCTCTAGCTCACTAGTGATGAGCACTACTGAAGCCTCTAGCTCTGCTCAGACTGCTCAGCTGGTCTGACACAGACCTTCCTGTGCTGGATTGGTTCACTGGGAGACATGAGGCACGTCTGTCAATACAAGAGTCTTGGCAAGTTGGCAAGTTTGGTACAGACAACTGAGCGCTATTCTGAGAAAAGCCTTTTTTCCCTTTGTCACTAATGAAGATGCGATCCTAGTCGATCCCTTGCCAACGTGTCTGATCTTGTGAGAGAGGGAGCCTCTCCACTCACAGTCAGTTAGTGATGTCATGGAACCTTCTCCTTCAAACCAAGTAAGTACATCAAAGTAACAAGAACAAGGAAAATGTGCTTCTTTATTCACAATATAAGTGGATTTACAAACATAAAGTACAATATGTAAAGTACAATATGTAAACATCTGAATAGGAACCAAACTACAAACGCTACAATAGCATATATGTTCTTACAGTTTGAATACAATTAGTTCATGAGTGCAATAGAAATATAAAAAATAACTAAAACCTAATGTCAGCTAATACTTGACACGTTTCTTCCTAAAAGGTTCATTTTGGCTACATTTGGCTTCAAATAAATGCACAATGACTGTAATACCTGTAATTCCTGTAATGCTACTCCCCTCCCTCCACTGTCTGTACACTGTTGTCATAGTGACAGAACGTCCCCCCCAAATAAAGCTACTGTTGATATTGATTAGTAAAGAAATACCAAAATACAAAACAATACGTCAGACTGAAATGCTTCGTAAAAACCTACTGTGAGAAAATAGAATGCTACCACACACTGACGTCGAACTCGTGATGTCACACTGAGTGCAACACTATGCGTTTAGATTTGGAATTGCAGTACATCAAATAACAATTTTGGTAAAAACTAAAACACAAGTGCAAGACTCATATCAAAGTTGAGTTGAAAAAGGCATTTTATGGCAACTTGGCTGACGAAATCAAAAGCGATATTTAAGGTGAGAAGATGAACTCGGAATGAGTGAAGGGATTCCGAAAATCCGAGGCCAGCCTGAACTTGATGCTGTTCAGGGAGGTCCTGGAGTTTGCTACATCCTGAATGCTGAAACGTGTCTGAAGAACCAGACAGATGTGCAAGCTTGGGTTTTATTAGCTCAGGTACGCTGCACTCCAAACCGATTTCCCTTGAACCAGAATCTGGCTGGGCCAATCGCACGTTTCTCTGATCTAAGACAGGTTTATGTTGCCAGTACAATGGAGCGCAGGGACAGTCCATCGCTGTGAAAGGTTGGATCTGTCCAGTTCTATCCCTTTTCATCCAGAGGTGTTTTAGCCTGCACCTTGGACATCCCCCCTTCGAAAGAGAACTGAGAAGGTCCAGACTAAATCTGCCTTTGTAGGTTAGTCTGGAGATGCCAGACTAGCTCAAACTCAGCATTAAGGTATCAATTCAAAGACTGATTCTTCATGATCAAAAGGATTTTTGTGAGTAGTTTTAGTTATACTTGATAGCTACTGTTCAGTATAGCATGTCATTTAGCACTGTCTATGCAGTATACCACACCGCATCATTCGATATAAAGACCTATCAGTAAATATTTTCATTTGACATCATTTACATATAAATTCCTGGATTTGAATCCTCATTTGAATCGGACTAGAAGATATCCGTTAGGGTTCTTTGCAGTGAGCCTTAGGGAGGTGTTCAGGAAACTCAGAAATACCGTGTGACCTGCTCCCAGGGTCATCCACGTGCACGCCATCAACAGACCTCAGCTGGTCAGCTGTAGCTGTTAGTAAATACAAACACGTTCTGTGTGCAGTCAGACAAGTTAGCGTTGGGACATCTGTACAAGACAAACTCAGACAACAACACGTCTTGAACGTCCACGTGAAGACAGACCAGCTGGTCTCCTCCTTCGGTCCAGCTCCTCAACACAACAGACATTTGCAGTGCTCAGTCTGAGACAGACGGCTGGACCTCAACCCTGGCTGTGGTTCCACAGACCTGTCTGCTTGCTCTGTGCAGGACGGAGTTCAAACTCCAAAACTCACGGGGGACCAGCCGACCTGGCCCACCGTCCACAACCGGACCTTGCCAACTGTTGCCGGGGCGGCGGTGAAGGTTAGGTGGGCAGAGGGTCGTCGTCTCCCTTGCTGCATTTGCACTTGCAGCACAGGACAAAGGGTGTGGCCAGAAGGAGAAAGGGAGAGGCCACCAATAGGAGCAGACCGAAGCCGGCGAAAATACCGACCACCTGGAGGAAGAGCGGAGAGAGAGAGAGGAAGGTAGAGAGGCAGGGAGAGCAAGAGAGAGGGAGATAGTGAGAGGGGAAAGGGAAAGAGGGGAGATGCATATCATATCGGACACCCAGTTCTGCATTTCATGGTTTATTAAAGAACAACAAACAAGAACTTCTTTTCAGAATTGTACTTATGCAGCCTACTGCCAAGTAACTAGACAGTAAGATCATCAAGCACACGATACAACAGTGACTTGTGAGCTGCAGTTAGAGTCTCTGGCGCATTCATGATCCACTAGGGGGCAGTAGATGCCTGTTCATCAATCTCAGGTCATGCTGCTTGGCTGACGGTGGGTGCAGTTGACTTGTCTAGCAGGGCTGTGGTCTGTGAAAGATTGGTTACCCTTCACTGCCCTTTAACGGTACTAGGCATGCATGACTAAAGCACAGCAGCACAGCAGAAGGGGTGACGCCAGCTATGCTGTGTTGAGGTAAACAGGCCTGTGCTTCTCTACACAAACCACTCAGAAACACAGAGCAGGGTAAGCCTGCAGCCTCTAGAAAACATCTCTTTCAGATCTTAATCAGAGGATCTGTTCTCAAAGGAGCCACAACTTTGAATGTTGTTTAGGATGTGGTTTTGGTGGGATGGGTTCTGGCCTCCTCTAAGTGGCTGGTGTGACATGTACCTGCGCCCGGTGCCAGATGACAGAGGCTCTGGAGTGGCCCAGCTTGTTCCTGCATGGGCCTTTGTCATAATGGATGAGCAGGAAGTCATCCTGGGTAGGGGGTGCAGAGGAAAGGGAAGAGAGAGGGGGAGGAAGGGGTGGGGAGATGTAGAAGGGCGGATGGGGTGGAAGAGGGAAAGAATAAAGAGACAAAGATAATGTGTCAGATTCTAACCATAAACTGGGTGGGGTATTACAACATGTATGAGGTGGTGTGTGAGTGTGTGTGTGTGCGTTGGGCTAGCAGTAAAAGGTGGCAACTCACATCCAGAGACTCCAGACAGTACCAGCAGAAGGCATGCTTGCAGTTCTTGCACATCATCTGAGCGCAGCCCTCGTCCCTCTCGATGTACACCTTACACTTGGGACAGCGCTTGATGGGGGCGTCATCCCCTTCTTCGCTGTGGTAGATAGAGCTGCAGGGGGAGGAGTCAGGAAGGAGGGGGCGGGGCTTAGGGGGGTTCTACTTTGATGAATACAGACTCCCTGGGGAGCCATGACTCTTCATTCTGCTTCATTTGTAGTACCAGTAGAAGTTGTGCGTATTTGTGTAATACTAATATGAGGTGTGTGTGGTTCTCTCTGAGTGTGAAACGTCAGATTTGAAGGCCTGTGTGTGTCCAGTCCTGTCCCAGGTGTGTGTTACCTGGTCTCCCCTGGCAGGAAGGTGGTGATGGGCATGTTCTCTTGGCAGCCCTGGCCCCTGTGCCAGATGGCCCTGCAGGCAGAGCAGAACTCCAGTCTGCAGGCGGGGCACTGGACCAGCTGGGGCAGAGGTAGCCCCGCCTCCTTCAGCTGGCACACCGCCTGGCACGAGGAGGACGGGCACCAGGTCCGGCACGGGTCCAGCAACACCTCTGACAAACACACAGGAAGCAGAGTTAACTAGCTGATACACCCACACCTGTCCCAGTGGCAGTGTGTGTCTGCCTTTGATGAGGGAGAAACACTTAACTATAGCCAACTGTATTTCCATTATGTTTAAGGGATGGAAACACAACTATACAGAGTTGACAAGACCTGTGTGACAGCACAGGCTGTCCAGGATTGATGGCTCATTTGTGGGGTTTCTGAATTAAACAGGTTCATCTTACTATGGTGCTGTCCTGGTTTGATACTGTACTGATTGGAGGTTTTCTATATGCAGAGAAAACTACAAAACATGTGCATATACTTACAATAACAACTGCAAGGAGGAGGGCAACCATTAAGGAAATATTCATTCAGTTTATTCATGAGCCAGATGTCTTGGGCTTAGTTAATTCTGAAGATGTTGCCAATTAAATCCTACACAAATCCAATTAGGAGTGAATTAGATTAAAATGAAGAAAACGCTCCCAGCCTGCATTTCTCTCATCACTCAGTCTATTTTGAGGCTAGACGTAGAGGCTGGCCCAGAAAGGACCAAGGACTGCTGAATACCAACACAGGGACCCATGTTCTCAGCGGGGCAGCCTTGCTTTCACGGTCACAGGCACAGTGGAGGTGATGGTAGTTCTGGCTCACCTCTCTCAAACTTGAGCCTCTTGTACCTCTGCATACTCTCTGCTGCCACCATGCACTCAATCTGCCAAGAGAGGAGGGGAGAACAGGAGAGAGAGAGAGAGAGGCCACAGAAGAGGTCACACACATGGGTTAACTCTTTAATCCGACTTCAGTTCTGACCTCAGTCAGGCTTCTCTTGGCTTAAAGCAACAGTGTAGTACCTCGTTCTCCTGCAGATGGCCACTTTTAGGACAGGCAGAGTCTGGACAGCTAATCGCTGACTCCAGGCCCTCTTTAATAAGAAGTTCCACGTACTGTTTCAGGCACTGTAGAGAAAGCATGGGTCAAACAGGCTATTGATCAGTTAGTGAGATTTGACGAGCGGTTTGACTGTGACACAATACCCAAGATTCTTTGGGTCTTGTGTGGCTCCTCAAGTCCCCTTCCAGAACCCAGGCAGACATGACATCATGCAGAACAGGACAGTCTGCTGCCACACTATCATTTTAAGGGGGGGAACCAAGTGACATCATCGGTCTTTAATCTGCAGCCTGGTTGTCTCCCCTCACAGCTTCTCCTCCCTGCCTCCCACCTGCCTCCTCCCTGCCTCCCCCCTGCCTCCTCGCTCCTCCCTGCCTCCCCCCTGCATCCTCCCTCTCCCCTGCCTCCTCCCTCCACCCTGCATCCTCCCTCCCCCCTCCCTCTCTGGGATGGGGAGTATTCTCACTGACAGCTTGCCTTGTTCTCCATCAGAGCGCTCTCTCCTGCACTGCTGCTCTCAATCACCCCCTTATGCTGAGGCCTACTTCAGTCCGCAACACTCGTCTGTTAAGAAGGGCAGAGGGCTGCTAGTGAGCGAGCTAGAGGTTGGTCTCTGTGTACCACTTCACTTGCTAGAGAATTGCCTTTTATAGAGCGAGATAGAACACAAGAGAACTATTCTAGTTGTTTGGTTGTTCAACTGAAGTTTACTCTAACGCTTAGTAGCACAATTAACATCCAAACAGCATGAAAGGTCAATGGGTGAAGAACATCTTCGCGCTGTGTGAACCTATACAGAAGTGTGTGTGTGTGTGTGTGTGTGCGTGCACTGACCAGGGTGCAGAAGACGCATTGGCATTGGTTGATGGTGGTCATCTGCTCCAGAGGGAACTCTCCAAGGCAAAGCTTACAGGACATGAGGGGGTCCAGAGCCAGGTCCCAGGTGGGTCGGTACCGAGACGATGATGATGTCATGACCTCAGCCACGGGTGACCTGGAACACACAAGACCGGGATGGTCATCCACTTTGAAGATAACCAGTGAAAAGGTGGGCTGACAAATTATATTTTCCCAAGTGAAACAGGTCCATTTCCTACTTTTTTTTAAACCTTGTGTTTTGTACTCAAGTGTTAAATGGCCATTCTCAGTCTTTTCAGTCTTTTAGGCAAACAGCCACAAGCACGCGTGTCACCCTCAGGGGCTGGTGATGAAACTCAGCAAGGCTTTTCCATCCATGTACTGACGCAGACCTGAGCTCATGTTACTAAGAGCCTTTCACTCTTTCCCCCTTCCTTCCTTCCTTTCCTCCCTCCCTCCCTCTCTATTTTTTTCCCTCCATCTCAAGTGTTTACAATGACCTGCTCCTAAATACCGCCAGCCTGTCGTGACAGCAGTTCAGGGCTGCTAGGCAACCTGGAGATCCATGTGACATTTGCGGTCAGCCTTTCCTCCAGACCCATAGAGGGATGTGATTGGACAGATCCCGTGGGCAGGAAGTGTGTGAGGAACAACAACTGAGTAGTGTGACTACATGGGGGGTGGGAGGGTGGGGGGTTTAGGGATAGGAGAAAGAGTCAGTTGTTTAGAACAGCGTAGAGAATGCTGGTTGTTGGTTAGGCTTCACAGTAAAAGGATTCCTAGTAGTGGCTGCTGCTGGTGAGAGTGTCACCCCCAGGGGGCTGGTGCTGGTGAGAGTGTCACCCCCAGGGTGCTGGTGCTGGTGAGAGTGCCACCCCCAGGGTGCTGGTGCTGGTGAGAGTGCCACCCCCAGGGGGCTGGTGCTGGTGAGTGTGTCACCCCCAGGGGGCTGGTGCTGGTGAGAGTGTCACCCCCAGGGGGCTGGTGCTGTTGAGTGTCACCCCCAGGATGCTGGTGCTGTTAAGAGTGTCACCCCCAGGTGGCTGGTGCTGGTGAGAGTGTCACCCCCAGGAGGCTGGTGCTGGTGAGAGTGTCACCCCCAGGAGGCTGGTGCTGGTGAGAGTGTCACCCCCAGGAGGCTGGTGCTGGTGAGAGTGTCACCCCCAGGAGGCTGGTGCTGGTGAGAGTGTCACCCCCAGGAGGCTGGTGCTGGTAGGAGTCACCCCCAGGAGGCTGGTGTTGGTGTCACCCCCAGGAGGCTGGTGCTGGTGAGAGTGTCACCCCCAGGGGGCTGGTGCTGGTGAGAGTGTCACCCCCAGGAGGCTGGTGCTGGTGAGAGTGTCACCCCCAGGGGGCTGGTGCTGGTGAGAGTGTCACCCCCAGGAGGCTGGTGCTGGTGAGAGTGTCACCCCCAGGTGGCTGGTGCTGGTGAGTGTCACCCCCAGGGGGCTGGTGCTGGTGAGAGTGTCACCCCCAGGAGGCTGGTGCTGGTGAGAGTGTCACCCCCAGGAGGCTGGTGTTGGTGAGAATGGTTCACAAGGAGGCTGGTGAATAGATAGAGAGATAGATAGAGAGGTGTGTTGGTGAGAGTCACCCTCAGGAGGCTGGTGCTGGTGAGAGTGTCACCCCCAGGAGGCTGGTGCTGGTGAGAGTCACCCCCAGGAGGCTGGTGTTGGTGTCACCCCCAGGAGGCTGGTGCTGGAACCAAGACAAGCTGGAATCTGCTCAGGAGGTGGCCTTGGGGCAAAGACCCTTGTTTGGGAGCTTCTGCCACAGTGCCTACTGGGGAAGGTATGTGTGTCTGTGTGGGTGTGTTTGTGAGAATGTCCCAAAATAACAAGTTATATCATGGCAGAACCTACCTCATCCTTCAGTCTAAGATTAGGACAAACAGAGTGAGAGTGTGTGGTAGACGGAAGACCTAAAACTGGGAGCCCGAAGAAGGTCACAAACGCCCACACACATCCTCCAGCAGCCATGATTTCACAACTTCCCCTCCTGACGGAGACACACAGACGTGGCGTGGGCTGGATTTCCCTCCCGGCTAGACAGCATTATCTTCATACTGGTCTCCCTGTCCAGGACCATGACAGGAGCACGGAGCAGATCAGGATCCATGTGCTACTCAAACACGCCACATGCTACTTTGAATACCTTTCAGTGGCTTATCTCTGTCCAGTTATTCTCATCTGGTATTCTAGGATCACTGTGCTGTTGTCATGGAAATGAAAGCCCCCTCCAAGACATTACACCATTTTTGAAATGATTTAATTGGATTGTGACCTGGCTTTGTCTTCAAATGAAATTGTGACCGATTATATCCAACAGCAGGTGACATTAGCTGTAATAGAACAGGATATTATCCCGCAAGGGGAGGCTGATGCACATTATGTTCCGCTGGCTTCAACTCCACATCGAAGCCTATTTATCATGATCTCCATTACAAGCAGGAGGAATGCTGCAGTTTACAAATAGCCAAGAGATTTCACCCCCATACATAATCTATGCCCGAAGAGCCATATTTAAGCTTGCAGAGAAAACCAAAAGGATTTTTTTCATCTTGTAACAACAGTGCGGCCAGCTGGCTTGGAGGTTAGTAGGTTGCAGGTTTCTAGCAACAAAATGGCACCTGGGAGCAAAAGAAGAATCAGCAGCTATACTGACTGCTGAGCTAAGAAACACATGCTAGCTTAACATCCCAACCTGTAGCAGAAACGCCACCATGAACAGGTAACTGATTAGCAAGTAGCTAGTCGGTCACATGCCATGGTCGGCATGCCAACACGTTATGTTCTGGCGAGGAAGATGGATGTCTATCTCTGCAGTCAACCAGAACCATGTCTTCACTATGGATGGAGGCAAGAAAAGAAGTCGAAATGACCCATCTTCATTGAGTTAGCTCGCCGTACAGCTATCTTCAAGAGTTGTCCCACTTCTCAAATTGAGATTGGGAGTGGCCCGTTGCAAGAAATAAAGGCACCGGTCACATGGGATCTATCATGGCAAATGATGATTGTGCAGGAAGCATGTTGTGCCAGATCTATCTGCGCCTTGGCTTTGAGGAAAAATGAAACGCGCACGGATCTGTACCTACGAATTCACATGCTTTTATTGTCATCCCCGACCCACAAATGTAAAGTTGATATCTAATTATTACTCCAGTAAAAAACAACACCTCACCCCATCATTCCTCGATGTGAATGATAAAAGGAATGGGGGTATCACTCTGTGATGTATACTAAGACTTTATCCGAGATTGCTAATTTTTTAGCGCGCAGCTGTGGAGGCAACCTTCCCTGTCGGTCACACGGGGATTTATTATCTCATTCTGGCTTCACACCATGTCTCCTCGTTCCCATGATCTATACTGATGCTGGATAAGCTCGTCTTTCCGGGCTTTCCCCCCCCCCCCCCCCCAACAACGCACATATAGTATAATGGTTTGGCCTACCTTAACTCAGAGAGTTCAATGGATGCACTATGGCACACGGCTAAACTCAAATCTGCAGCTGAATTTCTGCCATTGGAAAAAAGGCATCTTTCTTCAACACAGGACCTGTCTTGCAGAGTGCAGCAAGAGATGGTTTTAATGTCATGGTCCATCTCTGTCAAACACACTTCTGGATTTAGAACAGGACAGCTTTCCTTTTCTACAGGGCACAATATACAGCAGCTATAATTATATAACTTACCATGCAAACCTTACATAATCCATCTAGGTTAAAGCCAAATTACATCTTTTTTTCCCCTACTACAATGTGGCACGCTTGTGAGTGTCTCGTTGATTTTCTATCTACGGTTTTTGTACTTTCAAAAGAAATGATCAAAGCTAATTTGAACCAATAAAAAAAAAAGAATACAACCAAATTCGGAACTTAGGAATGTAGCAGAACTACCCATAAATGCCTACAAGGCAAAAGAAAGATCTCTAATCCCTCAAGCACCACATCATACAGCTTTTTGATTTCCCTAGTAAGACTCAACAGAGAGGACTGTCAAAAAAGTGAAATGTAGGTCTGTTCAATTAACGAGGTGCAGTGGGGCCTATAATTAGATAGCAACTGGTGGCCAGCGCTGCCTGGCTAAAGACATGAGAGGAATCACAGATCTACTGGAGGATGAGAGACAAATGGGTTGTTCTATAGGGAGATCGCTCTAAGTCAATTAACAAATAACAAGATTGCAGATCTCATCCAGATTCAGAATAAAAAGCAGGAATTATGTTTAAAAAGAGGGAAAATCGTCTTCCTAATGACTGGGCTGGCCAAGCAAAGAGAAGAAGGAAGAGAGAGTGCCAGTCTGAACACTACACCTGAACACTACACCTGAGTCTGACCTCAAGTAGACAGATCTAACAAGCAGTCCCACATCCCGAGAGAGAGAGAGAGAGAGAGAGAGGGAGAGAGAGAGGGAAAGAGAGAGGGAGAGAGAGAGAGAGAGAGAGAGGAGGGGTAGGGGGAGAGAGGGTAGAGGGAGGGTAGGGGGAGTGAGAGAGGGTAGGGGGAGAGAGA
>BROE01000004.1:7042019-7144892 GCA_036571765.1 Plecoglossus altivelis | reverse complement strand
GAGAGAGAGAGGGGGTAGAGGGATGCTAGAGGGAGAGGATATAGAGGGAGGGTAGGGGGGGAGAGAGAGGGGGTAGAGGGAGGGTAGAGGGAGGAGGGGCTCTGAGAAGCTAACCATTTGAGAAGGCAGTTCCCCCAGGCCAGCAGACAGAACTGTTACCTTGATAACACAAACAATACCTCTGAGACCAGGTGAAGGTTGTCTGGTGGATCCAGTGTTGTGCCAAAGCTGCACAGCAACCACTGATGATCTCCCATGTGCCCTCAGTTACTGAAGATCTACAGCTGAACGTGCTGCAAACACAATCAGCACACTAGGCAATCACAATAGTGCGCTCGGGAACATTTTGATTTGTGAGCAGGATTTTTGCATCTGTCGGGTGGTACGGCCGAGTCACTTGGTCTTCTTTAGCCATCTGTGACTTGTAAGCCCAGACAAGTGAGTCCACTGCCCAGCTAGCTGACTCACTGAACACTGCAGGGATATTCTATCCTCCTTGTCCTACTCAATCGAGTGAAAAGTTCACTCCAAGTTCAGAGTGAGCAGAATGTCAGGGATTTGTGCTTTATACAGTAACAGACACCCTCTCTGCAGTCTTTCTTATGTAACTCAACAGAAGCGCTGGGGGATTTCACCTGATAAGGCCAATGGTGTCTAGAATATGGCCAGCAGGCAGGCAAACATACAGAGGAATTCTCGCTGTGTGGGTCTTTGGCAAATCCTCAGCCAAAGGACAGAGGAGAACTGGAATGCAGGGTTGTGTAATACAGTTGATAACTACCTCACTGTCTGGGGGGGTGGGGGGGTCGACTGAATCGATTACATCACCTGTCCTTTACCAGGTGCCAAGAATACCACACAACTGCATGTCAAAAAGAGACATGGGAGATGGAGAGGAAGCGAGAAGGGGAAGGGAATGAGGGAAGTGGCCAAGTGAAACGCTGGTTGGGGAATGTGAGAACAAAACTGAAATAACATGAAAAAGAGAGGGGGTGGAGGGCAACGATCCATACAGGAAGCTGGTGGGAAAAAGGAAGGGGTGCAGCAGTTTAGACACCGGAAGTGTGTGTGTGTGTGTGTGTGTGTCATGTAGAAAAGAGCAAGTCGGTTGGCAGAGAGGAGAGGCGGATAAGGAGAGTAGGAGAGAAGTAAAGAGGGAGGAGTTACAGGGGGGAAATAGAGGGAAGATCTTTGCAGACAAAATAGCTCAAATCATCTGTGGTCGTTCATCTTACATCCCATCATCCTGCCCATCAGATAATGTCCTCCCCTCTCTTGATGCTGTTTATAACAAAATGATGACAGTTGGCTACAAACTGGCAGGAGGAAGGAAGAAGAGGAATGGGTGGATTCCTTATATCTATCCCTCAGTCTCCAACCAAGGCCCAAACATGGGCCCTGGCTCTATACGACAGAGAGACAAACGGCAGGCCACCTATCTATATGAGAAATGGGGAACACAGCAGAATATCGTCAGATACGTCAATACCTGACGTTATTTGACCCTTGGGGATGGATCGGGCTTTACCACAGAAAGCACAGCATCTCTGAGTCAAGTAAGAGAAGTGACAGCAGCCCTTGAGAAAGCAACAGCGTTTCCTGTTGCTGGCACAGCCCCACGTGGCAGCCCACAGACCCCTCCTCCTGCAGAAGACTGAAGGGCCTTTCACTCTGGCAGGATACTGGCATGCAGAGCAGAGACAGCACGGAATGGCAAACAAACACAGAGAGAGGGAGGGGGAGAGAGAGGGAGAGACAGAGAGAGCTAGAGAGAGAAATAAACACGGTACGGAATAGACGATCGATGAACCGCCCTCTGACACTCATTTATCCGGGATGAACGTCAAACATGTGAAATCATCTTTTCTCTCCCGGATGGCAATTCATATCAATAATCTACACCATTAAGCACCATGCGGATTGGGTTACATTCAGGCAGTTCATCTGCCTGCCAGTTCATCTGAATGACATGATCCACTTTGCTGCCTGCAAACACTTAAGTGATTAGATAACTGTTCGGAGGGATGAAGGGATTTGTGATCAGTCCTAATCCAAACCGCTTTGTGCCTTCTGATATAATGGTTCATCTTCCTAAGAGCCTAATCAAATTGGAATGGAAGTTGGCTCCCAGGAGGGGTCGCGTTGACACGACCAAGGGTGAAGCCGTCCCAGGTAGAGCGACACCATGATCTGCTGATGTTGCCAAACTAGAGCATTTCAGAGGAAAGAGCAGCCTGGATGCATACTTTCAGCCAGTTTCAACACTGATGTGGCAATCACAATGAAAACAACTTTGGTTCATGTGGGAGAACTACGCAGGACAGTCAACGTTCCCCCCTGCTGATCCATAAATCCTGTACTTTTTATGTGCAGAGAAGGTGCACACAGAGCTGTGTCAAAGTCAGCTTGACATAAGCACATGAACTGACCAGCCTAAGCTTGGGTTGGACTTTCACATTGGGCTATTTCAGTCACTGCATCACAGTCACAAACACCCTTAAGTAGCTTAAACAAGTGACTGGGTTAGTAGTTCACACTGAGCTAAACGATCATCATGACAGCACCACATTCTGTCCTCAGGTGAAGACCAGCTCCAGCAGGTATACGGACAAAAAGAAGTTACCTTTTGGGTTTTGAGAACAAATAGTCTAGCCGAGACAGACGAAAGCCACAGACACCAAACCACTCTGGGTGTGTTATATCTCTATCAACTTCTTTCCACATTCACCACTAAATAACCACTAAACCACAATTCAAACAAACTTCCCTTATGATTCAAAAGTTGATGGTTACTCACCCCTGAACCACCATTTCTGCACCCGATGTTAGGACAATCGTAAAACACAAACACTTGAAGTAGCTGAGTTAGAGCTCCCAATGTAGCGGGTAGACAGAGCGGCTGGATGAGCTGCGACCTGTTCCAGCCCACTGCTTGGCTGACTGATCCTGCTTAGGGCCGGCCTGGACTATTTATCCACCTTGTCCCTAAAGAGAGCTGCTGCCACAGACAGGGTCCTTGAAGTGCGCGCAGGGATGTGTGCGCGCGCGAGTGTGTGTATGTGTGGGTTGGGAAGACTTGGAGCAAGGCTGGCAGGCACAGTGTGTTCCAGTTTGAGGGAGCACCTCTCTCTCCCACATCCCTCCCTCTCTCTCCCACATCTCTCCATCTCTCCCTAATCTCTCCCTCTCTCCCACATCTCGCCCTCTCTCTCCCACATCTTGCCCTCTCTCTCACCTCTCCCTCATCTCTCCCTCTTTCACATCTCGCCCTCTCTCTACCACATCTTGCCCTCTCTCTCCCAAATCTCGCCCTCTCTCTACCACATCTCGCCCTCTCTCTACCACATCTCGCCCTCTCTCTACCACATCTCGCCCTCTCTCTCCCATGAAAGAGACATTCTTCAGACCCTCTCTTTTTTAGATCCAGCTGCACTGGCCTGTCTGTCTGCACTGTCAGTCTGTCTGTCTTTCAGCTTGTCTGCTTGGCAGGCTGTCAGTTTCTCTGACTGCCTCCTTATCTGTCTCGCTATCTACTGCCTGTCTCTCTGCTGGCCCACTGCTGCCTAATACTCAGCATGTCTCTTAGTCGGAGGTCATGAATGTGTGAACTGGGTTAATAGGTTTAGAACAAGATAATGGGTTAACTTGTTATAAAGACTCAGAGAGAAGGGACCAGCATTGATGAAGAGAATGAAGAGGATCTCTTCATCTAAAACTGAACAGCCGATACTCGAGCCTAGAATGATCTTGCACACACAAACACTGTTAATTTAGTATACAACAGGGTTCAGGAACTCATACACAGGGTACAATCTAGGTCATTGCTGCTTCAGAAACAATAACAACCTCCAAAGAAACAATCCCCCATCACAGTCTAGGTGGTCGTACCAGCCTTGCACGCCACCTCACTGGACCAAAGAGGCTTTACTGCGTCTCCACATCTCTCAGCTTACTCAAGGGTTGGGCAGTGGAGGGCAGGCCACCACATGAACAGGCAGACTTATCAAGAACCAAACCTAGGGACTATGAACCGAGTGTTTGCCTATAAAAATACTGTGAGCGACACACTGAGGAATGACTACCTCTGGATGTGACATGTAACACCACTTAAATGCAGTGTTTCAGGGTACAGGACAATCGTGCATTTTAGCAAGAAACTATAAAAGACTACCACAGCCCAACCCTCTGAGCCGAAACTGATTTTTTCAACATGAATCATCGCCTACCCAGGCTCTGCAGGGCCAGGCTATGTACACAAGCATCTAGTTGATCGTTTCCATAGTGAATGATGACTGTTTTTCATAACCTATTTAAACTCCCTAAGAAGCGAGTATAGGAATAACATACACCAATCATTCAACAATCATCTACATCACCTTTTACCAACAATGGACTGCTTTAAAGACTTTAAAACCGTGATTTGAAAACTAAACACAGCAGCCAATTTAGTATTTTGCTGTGACATTTCTAAAACTGTACTGGGCGCCGACAATCCAAGTAAACAACGATGTTTTTAAAGAGCCGCAGGACAAGCTCTAGGTGTGATGGAGGTGTCCCACGACTATTCCCTGGGTTATTTGAATCGGATTATATTAGTTGCCATGCTGGGAGTTGACAAGTGTATACGTATCTTTATTCAAACAACATTGACATTTGTTCAATCTTTTTCATGAGAAAAACAACCATTTAAAAGCGACAAGGGAAGCAAATGTGTCGAAACCGATCCAAAGGTTTCCCACGCCAGGAAACTCCGGTTTCACCATAGACAAACGGACTGTAGACATTACAGATCTGCGCTAACAACGAAACATTGCAACAATGCCAGTATTGTTTGTATTTTACTGTAATTACAATCAGCATCTCCTGCCTTACCGTGGATTCGGGTTGTGCTTGTACATTGTCTGTAGCATTCGTTTTCCCAGTGTGCTTCTTTCTCTCAAACGGTCATTTCCATTTTTCAAGATACTCTACCCGGTATGCCAGGAGATCAGTCTCTCCCTCTCCTTAGAAAGTAAAACGGCAGTCCAGCGGATATGCTTCTAAGCTTATCAAAATCAGCTGTGTTTAGTGTGACTCGCTGGAAAGACGCCATTTACGTGCTTACAGATCTGAGAAGCTCAGTAGGTGAGATGTGGTTGCTTTTATTTTCAGTTCATCCCTATCATGAGCGCCTTCTGGTGGACAGTCGGCACCTTCTGCCCGTTGAAACGATGAACCAGTTGAAACCACACGTACAACAATACTGCCATCTGCAGGCTCACGTAGCACACATTAAAACACATTAAAACGACCGCCATTCACCAGGTGAATGCTAGTGCAGTGCAAAATAACGATACATTGCACGTCCTTGGATGTATACAACTACTCACGTAGTTCCCAATTTTCGAAGTAAATCATACAGTCTGGCACACGGACGCAGGCCACTCACACAATCTCTCTCACGCACACTCTCTCTCACACACATTCCTGCCTTCATAGTTAGGTCATAATTATATAATTTATGTTATTCTAAAACATTACATAACCTAACTCTACCTATCTGAAACCATTTTACCATATTTATAATGAAGTTATTAAAGTTCATCAATAACACTTTGGCTGTTTGTCCTTGTTCCTGAATTTTCCTCCCATCCTATGTTTGGTTCAAAATGGGTCAGTTTTCCTGGAATCTAAACAGTTAGCTTGTTCGGTGAAGGAGTCACATTGTGCTGGGTAGCAATGTATGCATGTTCTGTGCCATAATGCCAGCAGTGCCAGGTAATGTGAGGTGTCCGATGTCTTAAATATCGCCACCTGGTGATCACAGCGCGTTGTTCCACGGGGCACAATGTGTCAGAGATATTCGAAACTGAACAAAACGCAACATTAACAGCTGCCTCCGAAATAACACACCTAAGGAGAGTCAACTGGCAGACACCCTATACATTGTTGAGCGAATGTATTGAATTGAATCGCTGTGTGTCACAGATGTTGACTTTGAGACTATCAGCAGAACAACGGTTAAGATGCATCAGTTAGGATAAGACGTCTTGCATCCACTAGGTGGTGACACAGAGCTGGTTACGAAGCAGCTTCCTGGCCCACAGACAGGAGGGAAAATGGGCAGAGGCAGCTGTTTGCTTGTAACAAATGACTGGGTCAAAAGCATAAACGAAGCAGAAAGCTTTGTAGACCTGTTACAGCATGGGGAGATATAAGCCAGTCTTATGTTGCACAACTGTGGCCTTGGCACAGATATTGTAGGACACTGGTTTAACAAGCTCTTTCATTTCACAAAAGATGTGGGTAGATTATTTGGAGTTACCACTGCCAGAGAAAAATCATAAAATGTTAATATAACAAAATAAGTTGAACACAACACAGTCCGGAGATTTCAGACAAAAACGACTCTTGTGTATTAATTATGGCAGACTTGTGTTTAAATAGATGAAAAATAGGTGAAAAGGAAGTGTTGACGCCTAGCTAAGGACCCCTGGGAGACAGTATCCCTCGGCATAATTATGAAACAACCATCTCAATATTTCATGAAACCAACAACACTCCCAGACCAGGGCCACAAACACTGTCTACCAAATAATGAAAGGCCAGTCGGGTCCTGAATAACGCAGTCGTTTCAGGGAGACAGAGCAGATCCAGTCAGACCTTGACAACAACAAACCCCTCCCATGTTGTTGATGTAAGTGTAATGAGTTGGGACTGACACACTCCCACTGCATTCCAAAGACATGTCTGTATAGCTACAAGTATCAGCTGGCAGCTGAATCCTGAAACAAACACACAAAAAAAACCCGTAGTTGAAGATCGTTATTTCCATGCTAGCTGACGTCAGGGGAGTTCTGTCAGGGGATGTGCAGTTTAAATATGGAGACAAGACTGCAAGGCTGGCAAGGCTGCTCATTCTGGATATCCACTTCCCTGTATGTTTCTGGGAACAATATAGCTTTGGAGTGTTCAGTACAGTGGAGGATGACATGCAGTCGGTACAGCCAAGACCTCCAGAAGCTGGTTCTTTAGGGATCCCCGTTGGAGATGTCCAGGTCATTCTTCATGTCACTTTGAATACTCTGCCAGATGGACAGGAGCTCTCCCAGAAATATCTCCTAGGAGTGACACATAAAGATCAACAGCTATAACAGAATTGAAGGCGTTCCATCATTCCGTTTCATGTCAATATGGACGTTAAGAAGTCGTATACTGATATACATTGGTTTCTCACTGTATGATGAATGTGAATAGACTAATACCAGCACGGTTCATTATTTTGATGTCATATTTTACATTATACGATAAAACATGTATAATCCTGACCATATTTGACTCAGGAGTGGGGTCAATACATCGATGGCAATGTGAACAGAAATGAACGTGTGATTTCCATTCAGCAGAGATGGGATTGTGTGACTTGTGCAGAAAATACAATGACAAACTGGGAAAGGTTCTGTGTGTTTAACTTGAAAAGCAATCTGTACTGCACCATACTGTGAGACTCAAGCGAATGAACATGGAGATTATTAAACACAAGGAATATTGCTTTCCTTTGGTTATTGTTTGTGCGTTCTGTGGTAATACATGTTTGCGTCTAATGTGCCAGTCCTGAGAAGCAAGTGCATCTCAAATGAGATTTGGATAAGGAGTTTTATTGGATTGGTTTTAGTGAACTTGGAGAAAGATTTGGAAACAACTATACTGTTGCACAAAATTGCAAACCAAAGCCTCTTGCCATTGGTCACATGGCTTTACCCTCATTAAGGGAAACAGATTGAACATTTTGCAGCTATAAAAAGGTGAGACTTGAAAACATTTGATTTACTTACAGTTCACCGTATAAAACTTCTCTCTGTTGTCTTTGTAGAACTTTTGTTTCATGAGCCGGCACAGCAGGTACTCAGACACTGTCTGACCTAAATCCAGTTAAAGGTTACACTATCTGAACTCAAGATCAAAGAGGAACAATCACCATTCTCACACTCCTGAAACTCTGTGGTGATTAGTTATGCTGACAGACACCAACTTTTAAATTCCCCTATTAGTGAGCGAGTGAGAAAGAGAGAGGCCAATAGAGAGCCGAAATGAAAGAGCTACAAAGAGAGAAAGATCTAGAGAAAGAGATGCATAGCGAGAAAGAGAGAGACTGTGACAGAGGAGGGGAGTGAGAACTGGGGAGGGAGAGACAGGGAGAGAGCGGGAGAACGAGAGAGCGAGATAAGAGAAGAAAGAGTGGTATAGGGAGAGAGCAAGACAGTGGCCTGTGGCTTTATTGATTGGTGGAACTTATAACCCAGCACCAGAACAGGAGACACACCACACCTGATGCTTCTCTCTGGGCCTTGATTACAGGCCTGCTTGTTCCAGTGGGTTCCACACAGTGATCTGTCTTCCATTGACTGATACTGTGGACATATGCTTCTTTAACCAACCCTGAGGCGCCTCCCCTCTGTCCTGAATGATGATGTCATCAAAGGCTCTCTCTCCACCTCCTCCCTTACCTTCCGCCCTGGCAGGATGGATGGGGTGACAGGGTCACGGGTGAGGTCTGGGTTAGGGCTGGGCCAATGCAGATTCTGGGACAGTGTCCAGATCCCCTGCCTCTCACCCCCCAGCCCCATCACTTGGAGGTGAGTAGTAAGTCATTCTACCAGCCAGGCTATAAGTCAGACAGACAGACAGACAGCAAGCCAGCCAGCCAGCTAATTAGCCAGTCAGTCAGTCAGTCAGTCAAACCCAGTGTCGGATTATGTTCCAGCTTTCCTCATTTTCTCAAGTTCTTTCTGTCTCTCTTTTTCCCTCTTTTTCTTTCCCTCTCTCTTTTTCCCTAGCTCTCTCTCTTTCCCTCGGTCTCTCTCTCTCTCTCTCTCTCTCTCTCTCTCTCTCACACACACACACACACACACACACACACACACACACACACACACACACAATGATTAAACTGCAGCAGCAGCATAGCCTCCTCCAGTCTCATTGGGTTTGAATGCAGTTTCTCTCCATGACTTCATCCAGTATTGAGTCTCTATGGGGTAGACCAATACCCCAGAGCCCCCAGGCCTTACTGTTCTACAGTAATTAATGACTTTAACAGGCACAGGCTGCTCAGCCAGAGAGTTCTCAGGCCTTGTTATTTGGGTGATGAACTATACAGGTCTGGAGTGCTGACAGAATCCTAGAACAGGAATTAAAAGCCTTGTGTGAGGATTTGTTATTCTGCGTAACAATCCCTGCTTCCCTCCCCACTGTCCAGATGTACAGCAGCTCCCCTGGACAGACACCAGAGGATGGTTATTATTCCAACGCTTGTGATTGCATCTGCAGCTGGACAAGCCACGCCGAAGCCAGGCCCTTTCCCATGGACCAGTGGCAGAGAACAGAGGGAGCCGAGTGACCCAAACGTCCCCGTAGGGCAAGCTGGTGTGATGGAAGTGTCCGGTTTTACTAACCCACTCCCTGCTAATGATAAACCAGGAGGAGGATTCCACTCTGTCAAACAAACAGGCCCCATGATGAGTGTGGGCAGTGACAAGCTGAGTGTGACTGAGAACATCAGCAGAGCGGTGGGGAGAATCGGACGACCGTGTGTCACTGGCTGTCAGAGCATGGGAAACTCAACTCCACTGCCTTCATGCCGTATTTGTTGACACTCTCACCGGGCACCTCCGGCTCCCGCTCTATGAAAGCACCAGAAGATGATTCTCTCTGGACTTCCTGTGAATGTGTGGAGTGAAGGAGAGCTGGGGGCTTTCCCAGGGATAGCCATGGGCGCCAGTAGTGTTCTAATAGACTAACCTTCAGCCATGAGGATTATGGGTTTACGGTAATAGACTGTTTGGGCTGACTGAATCCAAGGAAATGAATGTATGAATATATTTTGAGACTATCGTGAGTATTGCTCCTGGAGCATTGCTGGAGTATTCTACAACTCTATCACGATGTTGCTTGAACCCTAAAATGTGAACATATTTTTTCTGTGTTAAATATTTCAGTCTGAAGTGACAGGAAAAACGATTATATAATTTCCTACACAATTTTATAATCTGCACAGATTAAAGTCAATTCCGGAACAAAATACAAATGGGATTAAGAAAAGGATTAAGACTGTTTTAATCTGATCAAGAGTGCTGTACTTGTGCTACTTTGCTCAAAGGGTGCTGATGCAGACAATATACTTGGGGGCTACACAAGCTTAAATCTTATAAAGCACCTCTGGACATCTGTTAGACGCAGACATAACACAAAAGGCACTTCCCTAGATGGTCAGCACTATAAAACAGCTGACATGTCCAAGTTGCACATCAAGATGCGCTGGGTGCAGAGGGAGCTGTCTTTATTTGTGGGTTTTATTACCTGGCCTCTTCATACCGTGCAAAGGCAGGTTTAGCTGCTCACGCTGGCGGAGGAGTCGGCGCGCCAGCACCAGACGTCACTTCTGTTTATCGAGGCGGTGGTCCTTGTGTTTGAACCTGACGAGGTTGTTTGTCAAACTCAAATGTCGTCTGCACACAAATAAAGCGCTACGTTCTTAATGCATTTTAGTGATTCCTGTGGCGACTCGTTTTCCGATCTGGAACGTCACATCTGACTTCGGTTAGAACCGCATTGGCCACACAGGCTGCGCTCCTTATTGGAACAGTCGCGACTGTCAAAGAAAGGCAATACATCTACATACCCGACCCTCAGCAAACAAACACAGTCTCCATTGCTGCTCAGTTCAAATATATGTCTAGTTAGAAAAACAAATAAGTCTACATTCAAGTAATTCCATTATTGGCTTTTGTTATTATTCTGTGATTTCTTTTAACAGCAGTATGCAGACTTCAGAGCATACTTATATAGCATGGCCTACTGCCCATAACAGTAAGTTAAAGTTGCATAGGTAAAAACGCCAATGCCAATGTAGGTCGAAGGTCAAAACATTGGATGAAACCATCGATGAAGACGCAGCGGTGTTTCCACCATTGGCGGCCATGATCCAGGGAAGCTTCCAGAACGCAGCCCTCTGGAACCGCGGCAGGCCCGGCCACTGCGCTCCAGCTAGCTGCTTCAAGGCTCCGCAGAGTGAAAGTGGCAGGTCTGTTAGTGTGGCTGTGACAGATACCCTGATTGTGATGGTGAGCAGTCTAGACGGATCCCCTTTAAATGCACTGCCTTTAAAACAGTCAGAGCACTGCAGGGCTGCTCATGTCAAAGGCGCCGGGCTCCCAATGCAAATGTGGAGTGAAAAGTGTGTCGCTTTCACTGCGAATCACTGGAATACTGTCCGGTGTCTGGATGGAGGGAGGGAGGAGAGAGGGGCGAGGGAGGTCTTGGTTTCTCTCTCTCTACCTCTCTCTCTCTGCCTCTTCTTCTATCCCTCACTTTCTCGTTCTACGTCTGGGTTTTTCTGCTGAGGAATGGAATGTTATCCTGATCGAGGACATCCCGCAGCAAGGTGACATTGGCAGAGAGTTTACATTGGTGTCTCTGTGTGTGTGTGTGCTCTGTACAGTGTTTACAGCTGCCCTGAGTGTGGTCACGGAATTAGTTCAATGTGACGCTAGTATGCAAAGCAGTCTGCTCCTATGAGGCTCCTGTCTATCTAGGCACACACACACATAGATACGCACACATACACACACACACACACACAAACACACACATAGATACGCACACATACGCACACACACACACACACACCCAAACACATGCATAGATACGCACACATACACACACACACACACACACACACATACACACACATAGATACGCACACATCCACACACCATCCGATCCCTAAGGCAGAGGATGCAACTCCGAAAAGAAGATAGAGTACAAATGTTCTTACTTGACTTGAGGCCTCTAGCTTCTTTCTCTGTTCTTTTACCTGAGTTCTCCCTCCCCTCCTGCTCACAGCACGGAGGCAGTCACGGCAGCCAGTTGTGCTGAGCAACATGTAACTGAGAGGTCTCTTCTGCTCTTAAGAAAAAGGGAAGTGTGGGATTGTCGAGTTTCCTCTTCAATTATTAACGCAGCGCCCCTGGCCAGCGTTGACATTTACACTGGCCGTCCTCTCTTCAAAAAGCAGTGAGGCAGGCCAGGGTCTGGTTACCTCCCTGCTTCAGATGTGAAGCCATGTTCAAAGACAGGGGGACACTCCCTTCCACCCCTCCCTTCTCCTCTCTCCTCTCTCCCCTCTCCCTCCTTATTTCACCTTTCTCTTCTCCCCTTCATGCTTCCCAATTTTCCATCTCCCTCCTACTTTCTCCTATGCAACTAACCCTCCTCCTTCTCCTTGCTTCTCGTGCGCTCACATCAAACCTCTCCCATCCCCTCCCCTTTCCTTCCTACCCACTTCCTGCTCCTCACCGCTCTTCCCTTCTCCCCTGTTACACACTCTCTCTCTCTCTCCCTCCCCCTCTTCTTCCTCCCTCTCTCAGAGCTATGCAGCGCGGAGGATTCAGGAGGGGGGGTTTGAGTCCATTAAAACAGCAACGTGATACAAGAAGGTGACATAAAAATAGAAAAGACTGACAAAAAGGAATGTCCCATTCTCTCCAGACCAGGGGGATCAATGTGACTGTGTGGCTGGTTTCAGCCAACGCCAGACAAGCAGCTAACCCTGTCAGCGTGAGAAACATGACTCACTGGAGAGAGGAATCCATATCAGCTGTATTACTTTCACATTCTGTACCAAAATCCTCACCCTACTACATACTACATACTGGGCCTAAATCATTACTCTGCATATACTATCCATAAATCATTACTCTACAACACTACAATTACATACTGTATCTAAACTAAGTTATTAGTTACATTCCACTTGAGCATGAGGGCTGGCCTTCTGAAGTTACTTGGAGTTGGAGGGGATTCATGTGTAATTCAAACATTTCACTGTATCACCCTGTTTGCCCAGAATGTATGGTCCTTCAGTTACTCAGGCAGAGTCTTCTCTCCTCCCAGCCATGGGTACGCTGTCTGTACTGTAGAAATCTATAATGGAAATAAGAGACGAGAACCACGAGGGATCCGTGCTGTGGAAATCTGCCTGACCCTCTGTTCCACACTGGCTGTGTTCTGCTTCAATCCATACAGAAAGCAGACAGACTGGCAATGCATTACAAATGCCATTTGTTGGCGTCAAACCCCAGCCTCCCTGGTAAACAAGCCTCCCATGCACACAAACACACCACCTCTCCACCCCCCGGTGAGAGTGGGCTGTGGTCGACCCAGAGCAAATGTGATGGAGTATGTGGATGATGTGAGCAGCCCAAATGAGGTTTGTCAGATAGACAGAGCCAGCAAGCAGCCCACCCCCTGAGAGCGACAGGCCCTGGGGGCTCCTGCAGCACAACACACATTTGCCCTGGAGAGGGCAGGTGGCCACCTGTGTGTGTGTGTGGTGTACGTGTGTGTGTGTGTAGTGTATGCATGTGTCTGTGAGTTGCTGTGAGTGCACTGATGTGTGTGCGAAGTGTACATGCGTGTGTGTGGGTATGCGTGTGTGTGTTACCAATTATAGGAGTGTGACAGGAGCAGGGATGGAGTGACAGCTTCCTGCCCGATGGCGCTCGCCTGCCCGCCTACCACACATTGTCAGCAAGAACAGGGAGGAGGGTCTAGGAGGGGTATGTTGGTGAGTGTGTGTGACACAAGCTAAACTTGATCCCAAAAACCTTCACATGGTGTCCTAAAACTAACATGGTATACTACAGGCTCACAGGCCTGGTCACCAGGAATCACTGCTCTCTCACTAAGCCATCACTTGTGCAGCCTATCAGTTCGCTGGATAGGACAATCCGAGCCTTATGTAATTTGTTTGATAACAGATTACAGTGAAGTTGCTTGTTCTGACCCCTGGCTCAAATAAGCAGATATAGTAAAGTGTCTGCTTCCAGAGGATTGACCTCACTCATGTTGATGAAGCTGTTCTCTCTGCTCTGAGTCTGGCCTTAACTACTGTAACTCAACCTTGCTTGGTCAGGTGCCATAAGAGGAAGTCATCCATGACTCCAGCAAGCCCACAGACCATCTCTATCTCCACATGTCACAGCTATTCACACCAGTCCTGACATCCCCCCTCCTGGTTACAGCATGTGACAGGTAACCTACATTATTTCCTGGCACGCCGCCTATTTGGCATCTGAGGCCTGCACGTTGCCACGGTGACTCGGGTCAGACTTGAGATTGCGTGACCCTGTCACTGCGTATCCCTGGCTACTGACCCCCCCTCCCCCCACATCCCAAACTCCCCCAACCTCTCCACCCCTTCAGGGCAACATGGAGCACCGCCTGTATGTGCCCTCCCCCTTCCCCCCACCCTCTCTCCCCTCAGCCCCTCAGGTGAGCCTGCATACAGAGACACAAATGCCCCTCCCCCGCCCTTCCCCTCCCCCCCCCCTCCCTGCCTGCTGTGACAACAGACATTCAGGCCAGGCCCCTCAGTGTGTCACGGTGGATTACAGCAGCAGTCGGGTACTGAGGGATGGCGTGCTGGCAGGACGCCTGTACCAGGGCTGCGTGTGGAAGGTGTGGTGCATTGTTGTTGCACTGTTGTTTGCCTCCTGGTTGGCTCCTGGCATGGGCCCCAAGAGGTGGGTGGAGGAGGGATGCAGGAGGAGTGTTTAAGGGACACAGAGGTGGGGCTGTGGGGGGGTAGTGTGTCAAGGTGAAGCACCGTGATCTGATGTGAGAGCTGTCTCATGTGCACACAGACGGTGGCGGACTGAGACCTGCCAGTGCTGAAATATTAATGGGAGAGAAGGGGGCGGGCGGGGGGTCGTGAGTGCCATTAGACGCGGGAGGGAAAAGGCATTAGCCTCATTTGATTGCTCTCCACCTCAATAGGAGACGTCTCGCTGCATCACACATGAGTGTCCTAATGCAGAGCCCAGGGAGGACAACTACTACAGCTCCCACAACCCCTTGGGCCTGGGCTGCATGGCCAGTGAACAGCTAAAATGATTACAGCAAACTGATATCATGTAAACATTTCCCCTGAACTAGCAGCACGATATGCAAAAATACATTTCAGCTCCATTTGTCTGACCCAAAGCACACACAGACTAATAGTTTATGGGTACATATAAATCACTGATCTCACAATGCATTTATGGAACACATAAATAATGCATTCTTCATTCTTCATTTTTACAGAACCTTTAATGGCAAAAAGCTTACTTCTCTCAGCCCATTGCCCCAAGTGCCACAGGCAGGCTGCAGCCCATATGTCTGGGTCAAGCTACTGTAGGAGCCCGTGGCTCAATCTGAGCCAGGTCGTTGACCCTTCAGCATGAATATAACATGTCAGTACCTAACTGTGCTCGCCATGACAACCGTGAACCCAACAGGCAGCATTCGGCTCTTGTTATTTGCGGTGTCTCTTGACACTGTGTTTTGTAAATCCTTTCTGAGAAAATAACTGGTATGATTTCAGAAGAAAGGGATGCAGACTCAATATATTTCCTGCATATCCCCCCCTGAACACATCTTACGTAACTGTCTAAAATAGAGACATGGACGACAAAAAGAAAGGAAAAAGAACAAGAAGAATCGCAACCGTGAAGTTAGGATGGCAACAAATCATTAGATGGAACAGCACAGCTCTGGTTTGTACTACCTGATGAGAAACAGAGAGAGAAAGTGAGACAAAAAGGGAGGGGAAGAGACAGATAGATATGCAGTGCAGACTAACAGATGGAGAACAGGAGAGGTGGATGAAGAGAGAAAGACAGGAGATCATGTGTGATGTGAGAGAACGAAAAAAGAGACCAAGTTGAAAAGTCAAAACAGAAAGGAAGGTCATATTACAGCAAAAGAGAGCGACACAGAGTCAGAGCAGTCTGAGGGCTGATACCTGTGTTCAGGCCTCTCACACCGTCTCCAGCAAACACTGGACCAGACTAGGAGGCAATTACTGTGAAAGTCTGCCTGATTGGAACATCATCTGGATAGCAATTACTGCATGGCTGAGTACAAGCCATGAATTATGCAGATCCCCTGCAGATGCCACAGGCAAGAGTCAACTGGCTTAAATCAAGGTTTTGCAGTCTTAGTGAGAGGAGAGATGGACCCAGGAATGAGCTGGATGGTGGAGGGGGGGGGGATGGGCTGGAAGGCTGAGTGCCTTCTGCGTTCGCTTAACAGAGTTCAATGTCACACCTGTCTGAAGTGTAGTGACGATCTGTCATACTGGACCAATCCAACGGTAGTCTTTTTCTTGGCGGTTTACTACGGTGTGATATAAACATAGACTTCTGCATTTAGCTCGGGATCGCAGACGCTACCATGAGAGAAAGATGGCGTTATTAAACATTCATGATAACATTAGAAATGCTTCACAAATTGTCTCCTTATAAAATGCCCCTTGTTTTTGCATAATACTTGGCACAGAGCTCCATTTCCATATTCAACTATTTACAACATCATTAGAGTGCACAGACGCTGCTCTGTGCTGGTATATTGGAATAAGTCATTCTGTGCTCCAGCCATGCAGTTGATGCATACTATGCCTGTACACTTGCCTCGGGTCTTCATTGCTGGTGATGAATTGGCACACAAAAACAGGCACACACACACACATTTTAATAATCTGGCACTGTGGGAGGTTCACTGATGATGAACATCATGTAGTTGATGTTATGAGAGGTCCTTGCTGGAGAGCTGGACACTTTGTCATGACTGAGACTATTTGAAACTATTTGTCACCAACATATTTTCACAGTGGCATGGAAAAGCGCAGCAAAATGTGCAGTCAAACACTGTCACATTAATCTTGAAGCTGCTTATTTCTTCAGGGCAGTAATCAAGATCATATATCCAAGACGCTGACAAACAGATTACAAACTGGCAGCAATATCAGGTTTCATTCAATTTATTTTATTTAGCAGATGCATGATCAGTAGGAGGGCATTATGCTTTCCTGTTTAAACGTACCTCCAATACTAGACGCTGCACCAAGATGGTCATTTACAAATCATGAATCACAAAAAGTCATATTGTTTGGAATACCAATGAGGAGTTGTCCATGAGACAGGAAGTGTGTAAATCTGCATTGCTACACCTCTCAATAACCTATTATCGTACACAGTGCACCATTCTAGGGACCATTTAAAAAAAATCTATTATTGTTATCTATTGAACCTATTAAATGGACACACTGTGTAAGTTATGCAGCGAGAGATGGATGTACTGTAAAGTCAATGGTCTTTAGGTCTGTAGTATGTCTCCACCACATAGCACATCTGGTTATAGCTGTGTGCTTTCCCTGGGACATTTTATCTCCTCGGCCTCATTGTCTGAACTGGGTGTGGGAAGGGACAGGTTATTTATGTATTTGATTTTTAAGTCAGGAAGGAAGGACAGCTTTCATTCCACCCACCCGTTTTGAGTGGTAAACAGCTCCACAGACACACACACGAAAAAGGATTATGGGCCAAAACTGTTTTGAAAAGAGATTCAGAGGAATTATATGTATTTTTGTGGAGCTATTCCCATTTTGTCTCCTTCATTTGCTTTGGCGAGCTCAAAATAATACCGAGGCTACGTGCTTTTATTTCCGTACTGCATGTGATTATTTCGCCTCAGATAAAGGTGTGCTCCATTTTGTGTAATCCCCAGTTGAACGCAGACCTGAAGCCTGGTTCCAGGCAGATACGGCATTCACATTACACCTCTCCAACAGCCTCTTTTATGTGAGCAGGTGAGTGACAGCCGTAATAACACAGCAGAGGGAACGGAGGGAGCAAGGAGAGAGGAGTGGAGGGGAGCGGAGAAGATGGTGAAGGAGAGAGATGGGGGGCCCTGGTCCACCTCTGCCCTGCACATGGTCAAATCCCATGGTTACAAAGCATGTAGAGCAAGCGGGAGATGATGAGAGAGAGAGAGAGAGGAGGGGACGGGACGAGAGAGACGGGAGGAGGAGGAGGGGAGGAAGATAGCGAGAGAGAGAGAGAGAGACAGAGAGGAGTAGGAGAGGGAGGGAGGACAGAGAAGATGAGAGGAGCAGAGATGGACGGGAGGTGAGACAGAGCTCGAGACCCTGGGAGACGGCTCCACTTTATGTTACAGTGCATAAAAAGCCGGGCCCCCCGGGGTCTGTGTCTGAATGACGCCTCTCGCAGAGCAGGAGCCTCAGATAATCCAGGCTGAATCACTACAGAAAGGGGTTGAGTATCTATCTCTTGCTCTCTTTCTCCAGATCATTCTCACCCTCTCTCTGTTTGGCTTGGTCTCTCATTCTCCCTCTCCCATTACTCTCTTCGTTCGGTCTGTTGGTCTACCCCTGCGCTCTCTTACATACTGTTGGTTTGAATGTCTGTGTGTTCTGTTCTGTCCTGTCTGTTTTTCTCCTCATAGGTAGCTTGGAAAGGTAGGTATAGATTAACTCCAGCAAGCATTGAACTAACTAAGAAACCTCCTATGTGTAATATCTCTACCCGATAAGCCATTTTGATCAGATACCCCCTCCAAAATATATCACTACAATGTATGACTGGGATTTACTCTAAGTCACTATTTTGTCTGTTTAGGTTCAGTTTGAAGGAGCTGCCACAGTTTCTCCAGGGACTGTTTAGTGTGCTGCACACACCCAGAAGCCAGGGAGGCCTTCCAGGGAAGCGATAAGTAGACAGCTCCTTAATTGAACCAGTAATGCTTGCATGATTTCTGTTAATAGGCTCCCAATTCACAACTGGACATTTAATGGGCGGGGGTGGGGAGGAGAGTGAGGAGCGGGGTGGGGGTGGGGCGGCAATGGAAGGAGCAGTCGATGAGTCATGGAGGTTTAGTCTTTTAAAGTGGAACATTAATAAAGCGGTTCGCTTCCCTGGCCGAGGTCCTGCGGGTCTTGCACAGTCAGGGTCTATCGTAAGGTCACTGTCCAACACTGTGGAATAGTCGCTCAGCCATGTATGAAATGACACAGGTTTCAAATGGTTCTCATTTGTGCTGCGTTTGGTATATGTTCTAATGTGCATACCAGGCAGTACTAACCACACTTCAATTACAATCTTGCTCCATAATTGCGCATTAGGAGGACATTTAGCTGAGTCTGAACCATTACAATAAAGAAAGAGCAGGGAGTGAGATGCTTCATACTGCAAAGGCAGTTACGATAGAAATTAATCTACAGTGAAAAGCCTGTGCATCACAGGTGTTTGTTCAGAGTACGTGCTCACATATGAGGTCAGAAGAAAGTGTAAGTGCAACACACAGATGCAGTGAAGTTCATCACAAGGATTCCCTGTAAAGAGTGGTGGGATCTGGTAGATAGTGTATCTAAAACACACAACCCACTATATCTCCTGGGACCACTGAACCTCAGGCACCCAATTAAGTCTTCAGATGGTTTGAAAAACATAGTGCACAATGTATGACGAGCAAGCGACATCAAAGCACGTTGACAAGGAGGGCTCTCAGTCTTTTCAATCCTTTCCTCTTGTTTTCTTTCCCCACTCTACTCCACTCCAGTCCCTCTCTCCTCTCCTCTTGTGCTGCTTCATTGTTTAGAGACAGACAGGCAGCCTCCATGGTTTAGCCAGACTGGCCCAGACAGGTCGGGGCCCCTAGCAGGAGCGTCGCCCAGGCCTGGCCCGGCTCAGAGAGGCAGCAGAGTGTGTCTGAGAAGGCCCTGATCCTGGTGCCAGGCTGGGGGAGACACAGAAAGCTCTGGGGTGGGGTTTGGGGCCTGGCTGGGTGACTAGATCTGAGTGCTGTGGCTGGTGCCCCAGTGTTCAAGGCTGGGGACTGAGGCAGGAGGTTGGATTTGCGACTTGCTTTGAGGATAACAATGGGGTTGGGGGCTAGGGGCTAGCCTAGATGATTAACTTTGAGAAAATAGTGGACTGGAGACAGAGGCTGGAACAAGGGCATTTCCAGGACTGAGACTGGAACACGTCTGGGACTGGAACATGTCTGGGACTGGAACATGTCTGGAGCTGGAACATTTCTAGGGCTGAGTTGGAGTAAACAAGCCCTGTGCGTGGAGGTGGCTGAGCCCAGGTTAGTGGTCTGAGGCCAGTGCTGTGCCACAGAGCCCTGCTGTGTGAGAGGAGATAAGCTCCAGCACACCCTGCTCCAGCAGCAGCCTGGCCCCCCAAAGGAGCCCCTGTGAGAGGGGACGCCCAGGGCGGAGAGAGAGAGAGGAGAGACAGGGGCCCCCGGGGGTCGACGGTGCCAGGCAACCCAGCAGGCAGATTAGAGAGGCTGGGCGGCTGATTGCAGACGCCAGTAACAGGGGAGAGAAGAGGCGCTGGGACACGCAGGCTTCAGAGCGGAGAGGAAAGGTTTGATAACGACGCCAGAAAGAATGCAAAGTGCGAGGGGAAAGAGGTGTGACAGTGAACAGAGGGAGAGTCAAACACAATATCCACTTGCGTGAGAGTCGGCTGAAACAACAGTCACAAAGTCTTTTCAAACTGAATTCGGATACCAGCATGTCCTTCAAGGTCTCTATTAAAACGCTGACCCATCATCCACTCTGCTAGGCTAATTGAACTGTGCTTACTTTGCATTTGTCACACGCCTCCAGCATGTTATAGCCCCCCCTATGGCTCATTCGCTGCTCCTCTGCCCCTACGTTTACGAGCTGCCTCAGTCCGTGCCTGATTAATTCATGACTCAGGGCCGAGGCTGGGGCCCGGGGCCCTGGGAGGGACGGAGGCGCATCTGAGACGCCTACGTGCTCTCACCCCGGGGCGCTGGCTTATGTCAGACGGTGATAAAGCCCACCGACACACCGGCAGGAATTTCCTGTGGAGATGCACAAACCCTTTCTACCAGGCAGCCTCCTCTCCCACCTCCTGCCCAGGGCCCCTGCCATGCATATCAATGGGCCAAGATGCGAGGGAGGGAGGCAGGGTCGGTCGGCGGTTGGGAAGGAAAGAGAGAAAAAAAAGAGAAGGATCGAAGGAGAGAATGAGGCCGAGAGATTGAGGGCAGGAGTAAGAGAGGTGGAGGAGGGGAGATAAAAACAGGATAAAAAGAGAGCCTAATAGAGAGAGAGAGAGAGAGAAGAGAGAGAGAAGAGAGGAGAGAAGAGAGAAGAGAAGAAGAGAGGAGGTGAGAAGAGAAGAGATAAGGTAGATAGACAAAAGTATCAGAAAGATTGAATCAATCCACCATGTACAATTTTGTGATATGCGACCTGGGCACTTTTCTATCTGAACACTGGCCTGCGAGAGAGTAAACGTAATACAAACTTGTAACTTACTCCCTGCTGAGAGATCCCTGGGAGTTGACTAGCAGATTGAAAAGTACGAGCCAGGGTTGGTATGTAGTAAGTGTGCATGTGTACTGTTTTTAAATGTTCTTGTGTTTGGGTGTGTGTAATTGCGCGCATGTGTGTGTACTGTTTGTTAGTGTGCATGTATGTGGGCGGACTACGTGTGTAGACATGGGTGTGTGCATTTAAACGTGATGAGTCTGAGTGGTTGCAAGGAACATTCCATGCTTCAGAAAAGCCTTTTGGCATGGAAGAGGTTTCATGTCAGCTTTAGGTTATGTCAAATAATCTGCTGTGTCTACCTATTGAATATGGAATTTTGAAGTCGTTTGGAGTGGGGCTGGGACTGGAAGGACGTACATCAGAATTAGCATGTGAATAAATGGTAAAAAAAGGACTTCCAATCCTGCCAGTAGGTGGCACTCAAGTAATCTAGTTTGTCATACAAGGGGAGGCTCTAGAGGCATTTAGCCAAGTGTTTTAAGTTCAAACGTCTGGAAAGTAACCTAGTTCTCATAAACTCCCGGCGACAGGCAGGAGGGAGAGAGGGCCCGGAACCAGAGAGACCAGTTTTGACTCTCCTCCCTACCACCACGGCTGCAGCCTACACCTACCTCTGCAAGCAAGTTGCCATTGCAGGCTGAAGTCTCTCCTGACGGAAAAAACAGGCCATTCTTTCTTTGCGTGGTAGCTAATGGTTGTATTTGCAATATCATAAAGTAACAAACTGTCGAAAATCAAGGTTGAACATGTTAAGCAACCCTAATATGTCCACTCCTGTCATTACGGTCCTTGACAGACTGAAAAAGAGAGTACAAACTCCTCAAGTGACACAGTTGTCCAAAATTCTTAAAAATCGTCTTTTTTAAGGGCCTTTTAATAGACTGCGGACTCCCCCGCTGACACAGTGTTCTACCATTGTTTATGTAATGTTATGTCGACGTTATCATGTTTCTATGGTGACATGAGTGATGGTGTGAAACTGGGCTACGTGTTTGCTGAGTAGTTTGCGTGAGTACTGATACCATCGCTCCATCGGCACTGCAGACTGTCCATGATTCATTTCATTGCCGCTCTTGTCTGGTTTGCTAAAAAAAGCAAACCATTAAAAAAACACACACAAAAACAAACCTGTACAATTCAGTCTCCATAGGAGGTGATTTAAAGACCAAATACATCACATGCGCCAGCCCAAACTATGGGACAATCTCTCTGCAGACGTCTTAATCTGGTCCATAATCTGTTGGAGCTGAGGTTTATGTGGCTGAATGAAGACAGGCAAAACACATAAATATTAGCGCTCTAAAACAAGGCTTCTTAAGATGATAGTTGATATGAACAGTAATATACGTTGTGCGCACTTCAACAAACAGTGACTTTAGCAAAGTCACCTCGGGAGGAGGAAACTCAATAGCAAATATCAGCTGTCCATCTGCTGTTATGACATGAGGAGAACGGTGGAGATCTCTGCCACGCATACAAATACACACAGACAGACACGCACAGGCAGACACGCATAGGCAGACACACACAGGCAGCCACACACAGGCAGACACACACAGGCAGACACACACATGCAGGATAAGCAGCATGTTCAGGATGGAGTGTGTTAGACCAAGCAGTCTGCCAGACAGACACCACAGGCCCTAGAGGTGATCCTCCTAATCCTCCCATATTGACTGCAGGCCTGATCAATGGCACTGATCAGCTTATTCCTGATCAAAACGCTCCTCCTACCTGCCTCTCCTTCTGCCCCCTCCCCTCCGACCACTTCTTTCATCTGCCTGTCCTATCGAATGCCCTCCGGCCCAGAGAGCGCACACGAGAGAGCTTTGATCATGTGACACTCCCAGACGTGGATCTATATGCAGACCTCCTCCCACTGCCCCCCCCCCCCCCGGCCCATCCCTACCCCATTTCCAGTTGCCCCCCTGATCTCCCTCTCCCTCCCCATCCCCCTTACCTCCTTGACCCTGTGGACAAATGACTAAGACCCTGTGCAGACATATGCAGTCTATAGTTGGATAGTCTGCTTGATATTTCCCCTTAAGCAGTCGCTGGGGCCTCCAGGATAATTTATTTAAGGCTGGGATGTAGACACGCTGTTGCCCAGTCTTTCAGGGTAGTGTCCTTGTGCATAAATAGGTTTTCATGCATCCAGTGTGTCGGTACTAGAGGGAGGGTATGGTGTAGTCTAACCATGCTGCCTCCCCCTCCCCCTAGCTCAGACTGAAGCACTCTGCAGGATCCCTGGGGACGGGGGAGAGGGGAGAGGGGGGAGAGGGGAGAGGGGAGCTGCCTTAGAGAAAACACCCACAGGGGACTTCTATTCCACAAAATAGGTTAGTCAATGAACAATTTCACCAAGGATCATCCTGCTGTCCGAATAGCCTCCTCTGATTGTGCGGCTGGTGTGCTAGGATGATTTGCATCTAGACAAAAATGGGCAGAAATAAAGCAGAAATGTTTCAATGTGTTCAAAAATGTACAGCATACTCTGTAGCAATCAGCCCAATCGGAGGAAACACAAGTTCTTATCTCTCCATTTCCCAATTTAATACGGCCCATATAGGAATATATCTAATCAGATATTCAGTTCAAAGATCAAAGCCTGTATAAACTATTCATTTAATCATTTCCAGTCTCAGTCATTTGCGGCGATTCCCTGATAAAGTGGTTGATTCTGATCAGAATAATTGAGTCACGCTCCGTGGAACAGCTAATGCAGTCCGCTTGCACTGAGCTCTTTTGGGGAACAGTGTAGCAATGTCACTCAAAGGTCACAGCATGTTACTGTAAAAATGGTTAAAGGAAGACAACTGTTGTATTACTTGAACAGGTTCAGGCACTGGCACTTACTGGTAGAAGGTGCAAACAAGCATAAACAACAAACACGCACCCACACACACACACACGACTCGCACACGCACGCGCGACTCACACACACACACACACAACTCACAAACTCACACACACACACACACACACACACACACCACCACACACCACACACACCACACAACAACACAATACCTAAGCAAATAAACACACACACATATAGATGCGGGCACCTCTTACACATGCTCTCTCTCTCTCTCTCTCTCTCTCTCTCTCTCTCTCTCTCTCACACACACACACACACACACACACAGTGACGGGTGAGTCTATCTCCTGGATGTTCCCTAACAACAATGTTTTACATCTCAGACCAGAAGATAAGCAGGGTTCACTCTGCTCTCTTTAAGGTACACTGCAAATATGCAAACGCTCTGAGGGAGCAGCAGATCAAAGATAGAGGCCAAAGGGGAACATGCATTAACTGAGTGCTGTAATTAAAGTTGGGTCATTAGGGATAGTTGATTACCTGTCTTCAATCACTCACAGGTCAGGAAAATCTTTCATTTTCTCAGATGTAGGTCAGCTCCTTGGCAGCAGAGTGAAGATTGGAGGAAGAAGACCTCAAAGCTACCTTTCATAACCTTAAGGTCAGCTGATGTTAGGTATCTGTAAAGGATATGTGTCTTTATCACTAATGACTGCTTGACGGCTCTGTTCTGTATTTATCTAGCAAGGGTCTGCTGCTAGAACGTAGCAGACGTCACGGCCCAGCCAAGACTATCTGAGATCAAACACTGTGGCCATGCAGGACACAAAAGGGAGTGTTAATCTGTGTCAACACTGCCAATTCATTTTTCACAGGGCTCAAACAAACAGCACATTGTGAGGTCACTCACGAGGGAGAAGAGGTGTGTGTATGTGTGTGTGAGTGTGTTTATGTAACCCCCGTCCCCCCCCTGTCCCAATCTCCTCTGTCTTCAAGTGTCTCTGTGTTTATAGTGCAAAGCCTGAGGAAGACAGGGAGGCGGGGAATGATACCATTCTGACCAGACCACCACATGACCCCTGTGGACCTATGGACAGACATCACCCTGGCGTGGGGTTTCTGCCAGGATCCACAGACTGGAAACATGAAGGACTGAGCATAAATTTAACTTGTGAGAACCAAGACATGAGAGGACTGGGGGGTGAGTAGGAGGAGTTTCCTGCTTTATAGAGGTGTGTGGGGGTGGAGGTTGGGGTGTGCAGGGTACATGGAAGGGTGAGAGGTGGGTGGGGTCAGACAGTTGAGATTGACAGATTTGGTCATCTGATGTTGGAGGCAGTTGGACAAGGGGGTTAGAGAGAGAGAGCGAGAGAGGGAGAGAGGGAGAGAGAGAGAGAGAGAGAGGGAAAGAGAGAGAGAAGGGTGGGGTGCAAAGAGAGGCTAGACATCAGAAGGTCTCGGAGAGAGAGTTTCTCATTCTCATTGACCCACTTATGTGCTTCAATCAATACCCAGCCTGTCCCTTAGGTCTCCCTGAGCAGGCTGAGGGGCCGGGCTGGCGTGAAATGGCCCTTATCAAATTACTCACATGGACAAAAATCTAGAGCTCTCTGGCAATTAACCAGAGAGGCTACCCAATTAGAGTAGCTGAGCTTTGAATTCTATGATTGACCCTCATGCGCAGAAAAATCTATGCTTTTTTGGAGGAAATATTTTTTAAGGATTTTTAAGGATTATACAAACCACTCATGTCATGTACATCTTCACTCCTAAATGTTGATAGGAAGTCAGTCTGAGGTCAAGTCTCTAAAGATGAGTAAAAATGATCAATTCCAGATGATCGGTATAAAAAGTGTAGTGCTTCACAGATGCGACAATGAAAGACAGAATGCATCTGACATGGAGTACATGACCGGCTAACTCGCTCTCTCTGGGACAGACAGGCTTCTCTTATGGTCCTGTTTTGACTATCTTGCTTATCTTCTCACCCACCAAGTAAAACCACAGGAGAAGGGAGGGCCTAGTGTAGAGCCAGTTGCACAGAACACTGCTATTTCTAGAACGAGGGAGTCGTTCAGAGCATTTGCATCTGGCCCTGAGCATGATAACCCAATCTGAACGGGATTTAGAAAAACATGCCTTTTAAATCAACGCACAGTGATATGGACTCCCCTCGAGCACTCCCTTTGAACTGGGGAGTTTGTGATTATGCGTGGTGTATGTGTGTGGATATCTTTACGAGACGGTTGAAAATCTGAGCATGCGCTTGTTTGTGACTGCGTAAGTCGGTGTGTGTGTGTAGGTGCATATGCAAGCGGGCTGCTAATGCATTATTTATCATGTGCGCATGAGTTTTGAAAATAATGTGCCGTTGGTGATTATTTATAGTGCGTGCTCGTGACATTTGCTATTCTGTGGATACTGAATTTATTCAGTCCATATGGGGAGGGGGAGGGGCGGTGGACTCTTAAACTGGCATTCTACCCGATTCTATGCATTGAGCGCCCGCCTGCCGCCTCCCCCCTCCCCACCCGATGATTCACAGTGGTGTTGGACAGTAGGCAAACACTCCCTCTGGTTATGTCGCTCACCCCAGGGTCACGTCGCCGGCGATACGCCTGACGCATTTTAGATGAAACAAGGTGTAAATGCCCTTTTCCATTGACCTGTTTCATAACTTCTGTCCTACCTCATGCAACATGTATAAGATACCATGCAGTGACGCCACCTTAATCAATGTCCACCCTGTCGTGGACTTGAGTCCACAGAAGAGATAGAGGGCTGAATATGATGCAAGCATGGACTGGACAGCAGATACACATACTGTAGGTAGCCAGCATGATGGGAGGAGAGGTCACACACTGACTGTGTGTGTGTGTTTGCGCCTTCAAGAAAATCTTTGGTTTACCTGAGGCCACGAGAACAACAACAACATCATCATCAACAACAGCAAGGAGAGGCGGAGGAGGATTGGCCAACAAAAGACTGTCTGGTTCTGCACTGTCATTAGAAACTCCTCGGAGCTCTAGAGAGCCAATTACAGTGTTTAGTTCTGACTGATGCTCAGTGGTATACTCATGATCCCTAAATATTTCAATGTCTTTTATGTCCCCTCTGGCGCGCTCCTATTTCTCGATGACATGAAATGCAACGTCTTCTTGAGTGTGATAACTTTCTCTCTGCTCCCAAGCCAGGCTGCCTATGTACAGACATCCTCATTAGTCTATTGGATGAATAAAAGATGAAATATTATTATCTTGTGCCAATGCCCCTGAATCATGTTTGTGTACAATAGATCATAGAACTTCAGAGCGCTGAACTGCTATTGAATCGCAGATCAAAAGCGCTGAGAGAGATGTCTTCTGCAGTTAAGAGTGGCCACGTTTGTGTGTGCATGGCATGTGTGCTGGCACGTGTGCTATATGTGACATATTGCACATACATGTATCCGTGTTTCGATGCATGCTATGCACGTGTTGACATCAAAGCATGACACACGCAGTCGGTGCTGTACATGGTCACGCTGTCTCTCCCACAGCTCTCACGCAGCCGGGCCAGCACCAGTGAGCTCTGCCCAGTCCACCCAGCCTGCCTGACAAGTGCTGGTGTGAAAGTTTCACAGCCCAGGAGTCATGTTTGATAAAGCTTTGTGCTGACGTGGCGTGGCAGGGTGCGAGGACGGCCTTTTCACAAGGGCTGGAGGAGCACTTGACATGCAGCCCAACGGCCAGCTGTCTCAGGAATAATAAGCGATCACGAACATCTGTCAGTAACACAGCACCCTGAATGACTAATGGATGCGGCCTACAGTATGAAGCGGGAGGGATGGGGGGAGAGAGAGATACAGAGAGAGGGAGAGAGAGAAAGAGTGGGGGAGAGAGAGAAAAAGAGAGAGTGGGTGGGATGTGGGGAGAAAAAAAGAGAAAGTAAGGGAGAAAGGGAAAAGATAGAGGGGGAGAGAGAGATTGGAAGAGAGAGACAGAGATAGATGGAGATAAAGAGAGATACACAGATAGTGTGTGAGAGAGTGAGAGTAAGAGAGACGCAAAAAATATGGAAACATGGCATCACAAACCATCAAGCAGATGATATGCATATGAAAGGAACAAATGTGCTGACTGTGAGTAAAAAACGCAGTATTTAATAACTACCCCAGTAATCAAATCAAATGCCAAACTGGTTTTAATTGGTACGGCCCTTCATGATGAAATTGGCAGACGGACTGTCTAAGCACAGAAGCAAATGAGAAAAGGATGAGAGGCCTCATTTGCATCAGGGAGGCTGTTGAGTGGCACATGCAGCTTTGGAACACACAGAGAAGAAGCCACAGACTAGATCCTTTTAGGGGCTTGTTTAATCCCATGGGATGGTGACAAGAAGACTCTTTAGTTCCTGTGTGTCTGGGACAGCCTCTCTCTCGGGTCTCTAGCCTTGCTCGTCTTCTCTCCTCTTCGCGTGTATATGCTCTATCCCTCTTACTCCGTCTCTCTCCATCTGCTCCTCTCTCTCTTCTTACTCTCTCTCTGTAGAATCCCTCCCCCAGCACATCTCCAGGATGTGCATTCCCTCACCCTCGGGGGCTGGCTACTTAGTAGCCCCGGAACCCCCCGCCAACTCCTCTAAATCTGACACACTGATGTTCAGTTTCTGGCACCTGCCCTTCTCTACATCTTATGCAAGTGCCGTCTATACCTCCGTCCTAGCCATAGAGCCTATGGATGACATCTCTACTTGCTGTGCGCATCTTCCCCTAGTGATACAGTCGCCATGGGCAATACTTATAAGCTGCAGCTGAAAGCACAATCCACAGTACACTACAGGACACGCACGCACGCGCACACACACACAGGGACACACACAGCACACACACACACACAGAACATTCCACGATGGTCACACACACGCACGCACGCACGCACACACACACACACACACACACACACACACAGATGTGCACATGCACAAGTTGGTGACATGACACAGCAGACGCGTAACTTCAAACATGCGAGACAGATGCAACAGCACAGTTTGGAGCTCAACAAGATGTATTCGAGACACAACAAGAACCATGTTGCATCTTCAAAAGAACCGTCTCAGAAACAATTTATTATTTCTTAGCAGCAAATCAGAGATAGAATTTTCAGAAATTTTTTATGCAACATTATCAATATAATCAGTCTTTTTATTATACATTTTTTTAACAAACAACTTTTTTCGATCGGGGAAAACTACCTAAAAAGGAAATTGTGTGTGTGACTATCTGTGTGTGTATCTGTGTGTGAGTGTGTATCTGCGTGTGTGCCTGTGTGTATTTGTGTGTGTATGCTTGAGCTCCCTCCTGCTCCATGTCAACTGAGGTGGAACTTAGAAGGGTTCTTCCTCACCTGCAGTCAGCTGCACACATTAGTGCTGAGATGTTTCTAAATGACACTTGCTCAGGGCAGGCCACAGTGGCTCACAGGCTGTGAAAGATGAATGGAGTCCAGCTTCAATCTCAGCTAAATAATATAATGACCAGGAACACAACGTTCTCAGCTCTAAGAAGAACAAATCACACATCGCCTCCTCTCTCTGCTTCCTGGCTAGCCATCTTTATGACTGCAACTTCAGTACTTGACAGAGATACCGCAGAGGATCCCTGTCAGTGTGTATGACGTGTGCATGCTTATGTGGTATGTAGGTATCCCCTTTCCTTCATGCTTTCATAGATGTCCTGCATTTCAATCACATCAAGATGAAAACCAAGTTAACTGAAATTAACAGTCTTGGACAGACAACCCCTTTAAAGCAGAAGTCTTTGTATGGTGATCATCATATCAGTAGCATGTGTGGTCATAGAGTTCATGTTTGGAGCAGAAGCTGTGCAGAGGAGGGAGGAAGGACGCCCCCTCCTAGGTGTTGACTTATTTGATTCAGAAGAGCATCTGTCTTTATTACCTCATCCCTCTTCCCATCCGTTTCTTCCTGCCTTTCACTTAGCTCTTCATTCCATTCCATTCCAGTCTCTCTCTTTCCCTCTCCCTCTCTTTCTATTCCGACCTTTGAATCTCCCATTCTGTCATATCTCAGTACCTCCCTCTCTCTTCCTCTCCCTCTCTCTCCCACCGTCTGTGGCATACCAGACTCAGCAGCAGTGTGCTATGTAATCCTCGAGGAGCGGGAGGGAGCGGCTGGATAGGATGATTCTCTCCTTCAGGATGATGTAACTCCCCTGGGAGCGGCTGACTGCTGGGGTGCTGAGGAGACCAGAGGGTCCTTGCTGACTGACGATACTTACTGAACCACCAACTCCACACAGACACGATCTACAGGCACACACACACACACACTCTACACACCCACACACATACGCTCGCTTTAGACTCACACTGCTCACAAACACTTTACACACAGAGTGTGCCATAGACCCACTCCACATACACACACACATATTAAGACATATACTTCACTCACAAGTAATTAAATACAGTAAATCAGCCTGTAAAATAAACACCTTAAAGATCATTCTGAGACTTGTGTTGATGAAATAAATGAAATTTCACAAGATAGATCTAAAACTGCAGAAATGCTTTTAAAAAAGTGTGATTATTTAGTAGGGGAGTTTCATGGCTCGTCAGCAAACAGGCATCTCTATAAAACTGCAGTAGTCTCTGGTCCAAGTGCTTCTAGCTGGAGCCTTGACCAAACAGAAAGGCAATATCAAATAATGCCCCTCTCATACAGCTGGCCTCTGGATACATGCCCAGGCAATGCCCAGTGGAGTGAGACATACCTGAGTGACAACTTGATGAAATAAAACCCAGCCCGATCTCTCTCTAAGCCGCAGGGATAGGATCATATGCAGCATTGTAGCCATACCTGACTCAGGTACTTTGGCTAAATGGTAAACAGTTATCCTGGGGAGGAAAAGGAGACAGCCCAGCTTTCCCCCCCCAAGTCAGGCAGAGTATTTTCTAGAGAAACCAATGACTAATCAGCTTGGGTTTCCCCTGTGAAGACTAACAAAAGCACTCAGAGGAATGGCATGTACATTGGACAACAGTAAGCCAGACCTGCAATAGGGAACAGACTACAATCATGTTAAGTAACAATGACCACTCTCGGAATATGGCTGCTGCTACCAATGCAGTGATGTCATGTTGGAGTGCTTGAGTTCTGTGTCTGCTCTTTGTGCGCTCACCTCTTCACAGGGATGGACTTCAAAGAAATACAGCACATCCACTCAAACATCAGAACACTAAGCAGCTTACACTGATGAAACATGGTCGGAATGTGGCACTTCTATCACTAGTTAACAAACCCCATGCAGGAGAAACGTGTGTGTCATGGCCCGGCAAATTCTGTGCCAGGAAACAGACCAAGAAGAGTCATTCATAAAGTCTGTCCAGAGAGGATGGCTGAAAAGGTATGTGCGGTATGTGTGTAACCCCACGCCTTGTTTGTCTAACTTCAGCTCTGTCTAGAGACTATACAACATATTCTGACTGTTTTTATTCCTCTATAACCCAAACACTAAACCTAACCAGTGAGAATTACGTTCTCCTTTTGGACATATTGCTTAGGGTGGTAAATATCTTAAGCAGCTGTGTAAAACACGTGAGATAGCGACAGATTGCTGTGAGATCCTCTCGCAGATACAACACTGCGGCTAGCAGACCTAAATCTAGCTGTAAATGATGGCACCCTTTGATATGGTCCCCTCTGACCTCAGAAAACTTTGATGTGTGAAGCTTCCGTTGTGGTTTAGATCATTCTCTACCACAGTCATCCTCCACAGCTCGCTTAACATGCCTGCGCTGGCTGCCAGTGCCAATAGCATACACAAGAGGGCTGTTGACTCTCAATGGCACCCATATGCTAATGCTAATGGTTGAGCTAGCATTAGTGTAAGTGCAAGAGGCATCCTGGAGGCTGAAGCCAGGAGACTGCTGAGTTTGAAGGCAATGGAAGGTGATTCAGTAGGAATGCTTGATGAACCCCTCGTCTGCGGAGCCGCAGGGGGGCGGCCAGGCAAACACACATTCGTCCAATAGATCCATTCCACCAAAACAGCGTCGCACATCGTGAGAGACGTGTTTTAAGGGGCAAGCACACTGATCAAAAGAAACAAGGAGGATGAAAAACATCTTTGATCAGACATCAGGAATGACACAGACGAGGACAATTCAGAACACGGGTCATCTGAAAGGCAAAATATATTCATTATCCAGCTATGATGAAAGACTGCTAAGACTGATACCAGGTAAAACAGGGTGATGGATGAGATGAGCCTCAGAGAAGCTGAATGTTCGAAGAGTCTCGAAGACACTCAGGCATCTACGCCAGACAAACTGAAAAAAGCAAAGGTCTTCAGTCACCCAAAACATAAACTTACGGGCGTATTCCTCTCTGTGCTGTGAGCACACGTGCGTCCAGACAACCGAAACCCGGAGTTCTAGACCTACATCTGTCCGTCCCCATCAGTTGCGCCGCCTGTTTCACAGAGCATATGGCAGGAAGGTGTAGAGGGAGGAACACGTGTGTGCGAGGATCTGTGGTACTGTTGACAGCCACCGCCGAGTGCTACCTGGCCCACTTCCACATGATAAATTTAAATGAATGAATCATGCTGGTGACATATGCTCAAGCGACTCTTCCTGCGCCAGGAGCCTGGAGGTCCAGTGCTCCAGCAGTCGAATGGTAATTCCACAATCTGTTCCCTGCTTGTCTCCAGGGGAAACCCCCCTGAAATAGAGCTGCAGCTCCCAGATATGAAGGGGTCCACTTCAGAAGAGAAAACTATCCCCTGCTACCGTGTTTTGAAATGCAAAACTTTGAATCAAAAAATGTATTTCATCATTTTGGGAAACAGAAAATCTGATGGTTAGAAGCCTCACCTTGAGATATGCTCCCTGTTATCCCTCATACAGGGTTCGGGGCATAGTCATTCCACAGTTATAGAAACTTGTCACGGCCTAAAAACAGGAGTGGGTTTACTAGAGTTCAAAGGAAGGTTTGGTTTGCCAGAATGATGAGCCACAGCCTCTGCCTTGCCAACGGGCATGCGACACTAACGACAGGTCGGTGCCCAGAGCTGATGTAACAATCCTGCTGCCACAGATGGCTTTGAAACCCAACTCTGTGTGACTCTGCCTTCTCTTCCTTCCCCTTCCCTCCACGTCTGCTATCAAAGACGACTGACTGCCAGTTCCAAAAGTGTCTGTGATCATCTGGGGCCCTGACAAGGCCTTAATCATGGCATTCAGAGACACCGATAACCCATGTAGGTTTGGAGAATCATACAACATGGCTTGATTAGTCGAGGACATCAGGGCGAAGCTGGGTATAGAAAAGTGCACCGACAGCTGAACAGAAACACACACTACAGTAAGCTGACAGGTGTCCAACTCCATGGCGAGCCAAAGAACTGACAAACACGTGTCAGGCTTGTTGAGTTCAGTTCAGAGATGACTCACATGAGTCAGTGTGTATTTCAAACACGCTAATGTGTCGGCAGAGCATGTTTGCGCTGCCACATACTCCGTGTGACTCCTGTGCCGGTGAGGGTAAGTCTGTCAACATAGCTTTCAGCGTTGCGTTGATAGGCTCTCTGTGTGAAATCAAAGCCTCATCAAAAGTACTGATGTACGATGGTGTCTACTAAGTCCATGGTCAGAAGAGCTATATGTTCTCTATTAGGGTGAGATGTGGAACGAGAGTGAGGGAGAGAGGGAGAGAGAGAGGGGCATAAAGACAGAGACATGGGAGGGGATCTGAGGGAGGATGATTACTCAGCGCTTCGCCCCCCTTTCTTTTTCTTCCTCTTCCCTCGTATATGTAGAGATGGGGCACACATTGTTTTGAAAAGGGGCCAGGGAAAATGAAAGAGAGCTGTTTCTCCGACGCAGTCCACCACCACTGCCACTCTAGATCAAAGCCCCTGGGGATGTGCTGCTTCCCCCCTCCACCCCCACAACACCACATGCACACACACACACACACACACACACACTCACACACACACACACACGGACCAAACACCCACACATGCACATACACACACCAGACCATCACACACACGCGCACACGTACACGCTCACAATCCCCACCACCCCACTCCTTTTTTCCAAGACCACTTCTGAGAGGTGCAAGGGGGCTGGAGGATAGCAGCGCGGGGGACAGAGAGAGGGACAGAGGCGCCCCTGTGTTGGCCAGGATGATTAACCCCCTAGCCCTGGCCACGAGCTAAAGCCAGACAGATCTGCTTTCTGAAGGAAGGCTCAGCCTCTGTAATGGGACTCTCTAATTCTCCACATCAAAGACACAGACAGAAGGAGGGAGAGTGGGATGGAGGGAGAAAGAAAGGAAGACAGACAGGGAATGATAGAAAGCATGAGATGGAAAATAAAATAGAGAGACAGAGAGGAAGAAACACAGGCGAAGCAAGCACACAACTGACCGTCCGACACAGATCGAAAGAGTAGGGAAGTTGCTCTGGCAACAGACAAAATGGCTGTGTAGATCACGTAAGCTGCTGTCAGAGGGCCTGTGTGAACTTTGCCTCCTTCAACCTGAGACGGTATCCAGTCCCCTGGTTGTTAGTCGCTAGTTATGAAGTGAGCACACAGAATGCCCTTGAGTTGTTTGGCTGCATTTTTGTGTAGTCTGCAATGTCCAGGGCAGTGTACTATCACTGCTTCAGGCTGTTCATGTTATCGCCTCTCTAACCTTGGAAACACTGCAGCCCTGAGATGAAAGACAACAGCTTCAAACAGACGCAGTACTTTTTCCCCTCTCTCTGTTTCTCTGTAGTACCACATAAAAAACACCACACTGATCACAAAGTCCCTGGGTTTAAAGTCTACATGTGTAGATCCTGTAAGCCATAACCTTCCTTATGCAGGTTTACACATGAAACTATGAAGCAGGTGTGTGTGTTTGTGAATGACGAGCTGGTTCCTGGCTTCTCCACAGCAATGGAGAGAGAAAGAGAGAGGGGGAGAAGGAGAGAAAGATGAAGAAAAGGAGAGCTGGAGAGGGGCAGACACGGGCCGAGCGAGCATGCAATGACATACACAGAGAGACAGATACAGATTGCCCTGCCCACTGGAATAATTAATCTGGGCCTGGCGAACGCTAACAAGTAATGCATCAGTATATCTGAGAAGCTGGTTATAAATGGCTGAGAGGAGGACAGGGGGTTTGAAGAGACAGATCTGGCGCACCTGTGCAGAAAAACACATCTGTTACCTTCAAACACTCAGCCATGAATCACCTCCTTCCTCCAAGAGTAATTGTCTAACTCAATGTCTATTTCCTACAAAGCTATCAAGGACTTCTATGCTAGTGCAGAAGCCCCCGTCCCCATCCGTAGACTGGAACATACCAACTACCAACTAGTGCAGAAGCCCCCGTCCCCATCTGTAGACTGGAACATACCAACTACCAACTAGTGCAGAAGCCCCTGTCCCCATCTGTAGACTGGAATATACCAACTAGTGCAGAAGCCCCCGTCCCCATCTGTAGATTGGAATATACCAACTACCAACTAGTGCAGAAGCCCCCGTCCCTGTCTGTACACTGGAACATACCAACTGCCAACTCCACACCTGAGCTTTGCTAAACCAGCTGCATGTGCCAAATACCTGAGTGTGATTGAGAGTGTTCGGCATAAATTCTTGGACAGAATTGGGAGCAACAGTTCCAGGGAGTGGTCTCCCTGACGTGATGAGGAGCGGATGCAGGTCACACTCTGACATGGAGCACGAGGGGGGCAGAGAGGAGGCAGTGCCAGAGGTGCGTAGGAGACAAAAGAAACCGTTCTTGCGGTTGTTGTGAATCACCAGCACTTTGTGTGTGTCGTCCCTCTCTTTTCAAGACAGACTCATTAGGAGTGGGAGACACGACTAGGAGAGATCAGCATGAACTGAAGACAGAGAGGTGTGTCATCACTGGAACAAGGCACGTTAGACGAGGGCACACACACACACAAACTTTCTCTCAATAAGCAATGCCATTATTTGCTCTGAGTGCCTCTTTATCTTTGCGTGACAGTTAACATTTAACAGTTTAATTGTGGCTCGCTGCTAAGTATTGCCATGGCGACATCACTAGGGGAAGAGAGAACTAGCTTATGTAAGGAGACGGAAGAGGGGGGGGGGCTACTAAGTAGCGCAGCCCCCCAGGGGTAGGGTTGTGTCATATCCGGAGGGCTAGACAGTAACATGGGATCCAGGTGGCAGACGGGAGAGATGGTGGGGGTGTCATGACGACCAGTGACTGGTAGACTGACACTCGCTCCTTGGGTGGGTAGGTTTGTTGAGTCATCGAGCTACGATCATCCGGCCCACAGCGGTAGTTTTTTCCCTTTGCCCAAAGATGCACTTAGAGGGACAAGAGAAGTAAGAGAACTTCATCATGCATGTGATAATAGAACTGACTCTTTCATCTCAACTCATCCATCCTCGTATGTATCTTAACTTGTGACATTCTCGATTCGTTTCACCAAGGATCTGACAGTTTATTGATGGTGTATGGACAAATTCAAGCACTTAGCAAATAGAGATTCCTTCTAAGGTAGTAATCTCATCCTGAATTGAAAATACACGCTTTGTGTCCTAGTGCAAACACACATAAAGGTACCTTAATGAGCTGTGACACATTTCCATTGCATGAACATGATGAGTTATAACTCCATGTCTCAGCTCAAACTCATTTGGGAAACTTAAGGATAACACAGATGAGGTTATGGTCTCACCTCTCCTGAATCAGGTGACAGAAATACAGAGGATTTGGAGTGCAGGACGCCTGACCGAGAGCGAAAGGGACAGAAAAAGCCTGAGAGAGAGAAAGGAAAAAAAGAAAAAGAGAGGAAAATTAAGAAAAGGTAACCACTCCTAGAGAGGATGAAGGAAGCGAGAGAGAGGCCTCCTGTAGGAGAATGACACAGAGACTGAGTGAGGGAGAGAGAGAGAGAGAGAGAAAGAAAGGCCTCCTGTAGGAGAGAGACATAGAGACCGAGTGAGGGAGAGAGAGAGAGACAAAGAGAGAGACCGAAAGGCCTCATGTAGGAGACACATAGACTGAGTGAGGGAGAGAGAGAGAGAGAAAGGCCTCCTGTAGGAGAGAGGCACAGAGACTGAGTGAGAGAGAGAGCGAGAGAGAGAGAGAGAGAGAGAGAGAGAGAGAGAGAGAGAGAGAGAGAGAGAAAGGCCTCCTGTAGGAGAGAGACACAGAGACTGAGTGAGGGAGAGAGAGAGAGAGAAAGGCAGAAAGGCCTCCTGTAGGAGAGAGACACAGAGACTGAGTGAGTGAGAGAGAGAGAGAGAAAGGCCTCCTGTAGGAGAGGCACAGAGACTGAGTGAGGGAGAGAGATAGAGAAAGGCCTCCTGTGGGAGAGAGACACAGAGACTGAGTGAGGGAGAGAGAGAGAGAAAGGCCTCCTGTGGGAGAGAGACACAGACACTGAGTGAGGGAGAGAGAGAGAGAGAAAGACAGAAGAAGACAGAAAAAGAGGTATCCTGCTCAACAGCAGGACTGTCCCCCAGCTTGCCTTGACTGCCAAAGCTAACACGAGTCGACAAGACTGCTGGATCTGCCTGTGTGTAACATTAGTCGGGACAAGGGCTGTTCTGCTTTCAGCGGCTCAGCTATTGTTGCAGCCTCTTGGCAACACGAGCTGCTTTCAAGCAGAGGCACGAGGAGAGGGAGAACAAAAACAGGGGGGGAAGAGAGGGATCATTTCACACCGCGGAGAGCAAAATCACAGAGACACTTGTGAGCAGACAGGCCGTAAAGGCTGGCCACCACACCAACCTCTGAGAAGCCCTGCTGCTCTGCTCGGTTACATGAAGGCCATAAAAGCCAGCCAGAGAATTATGCACAGATGTGACTTACAACAATGGATTTTGCAGTGCTTTTCCCCGCCTGTGTCTGACAGTCATGACATCCCAAAGGAAGGAAGAGAGTAAGAGAGAAAGAGAGGAGGAAGGAGTGGGGGAGGGGGTCGCAGAAAGGGGCAGAAAGGGAGAGAGACAGAGAGCGACAGAGAGAGACAGACAGTGACAGAGAGAGAGAGAGAGAGAGAGAGAGGGAAAGAGAGAGATAGAGACAGGCCACAATTGCATCTGTGTGGAGCTCCACATCCCTACCTAATGCAACAGATGTAGCTTAGATTTAGCTTACACTGCATCAACTACGCCTTGCGCATATGCGTCCGCCCCCCCACCCGCCTCTTCCAACTCCCTCCCCCGTTTTAAAGCGCATCTACAGAAAGTGATATATGTAACTGTACGGCTGACGATCTGAATGCACACCACATGTGCCATGAATTACTCTGCTTCCTCCCCTTCACCTCCCCACTGTTGATCCAGCACCACGGGCCCCGGTACGCATCATTTCGGATTTTTGTCTGCTTGCCATTGGAATCAGAATGATGTGAGTAGGCCTCCTGATTGGCCAGGGTTCCATTCCCCCTCCCAGCGGATCGCTAGGAGTGAGCTCAAACCAGAAACCCCCGAGCAAAGTCTGTAAGTCTCGAGTCAGGCCTGCAATCAAGCCAGCTGGATGGGGGGAGAAGAGCTAATCAAAGACCTGTTCAGCTTCATTTGGGATCCAGGAGGATACATGCAACCTTCCTCTCCTACCTTCTGACCTGACAGCCTCTGCTGCTGACATTGGCAGGAGTGAAGCTGCAGTGGTCCTGTGTATCTGCTCTCAATCATACAGTAAGAGCTGCATATTATAGTCGTCACACTGCAGGGTAAAGCACTATGTGTCCATGGAAAGTACAGATGAAAGCATTCATAGTGACCTCACCTTGCTGAATAGGGAGGAACTGGGCTGAGTCTACTGTGCATGTGAGGCTACTCTGAGTCTACTCAGTGGACAGTCTGACATGTAGAAAATCTTACAGGGCACCACAGACCTCACTGGCTGAGGGCTCATGAAGAAAACTGTTCAAATACAGTAAATGAGAGTTTTGGCCTGGTGATTGCTTTGTAAATGCCTTTGATCCCTTTATATTAACTCCTTTGTAATTATGCCAACGTTTCCGATGCTAGGAACTGTGGCATAAGAAAAACTACTCATCGGTCTTTGATATAATGGAATATATGTGAATGATTATCTTTTCCAAAACAAGGAACTCTAGGCCTACATGATATCCAGGCATTTGAAACCAGTGAAAAGTGTAGCTTGCTTTGTGTGTATGTGCATATGTGTGTCTGTGTATGCTTGTGTGTGTGCACGTGTGTAATATGCATTTGTTCTTGACACGATATACAGTGTCTCACCTGCGAGGCCAGATCACTGGGGTATATTTAGCAGGGGCTCAGATCAGTAATTGTCTGCTGGGCCAATTAATATGGTCGGAAATGAGTCCTTTAAAAAGTCTGCGCTCCTCTGTTGTCCTTGATTTAAATCATCCAACTGATAATGTATTCTCTGAGAGTGCTTCTCTGTTCTGTTCCCATTCTAATTATAACTAGTGGAGAAAACGAGGTACGGTGGAGCGTCGACTGCATGAACCCGCCACAGTCATATCCCCTGCACTTTTTAATGCAGAACAGCCATCATTATCATTTGAAATGACCTGGGCTATTTGCAGGGTGCCGGCCAGGTGGGCTGGTAGGCAGCTGATGGGGCTCAGGTGGGTAGGGGTTCTGAGGCAGTGGTGGCTGGGTCCGCAGGGTGGGTGGTGGGGTATGCCGGCAGGTGGTAGGTGTGGCTGGTGCTGGGCAGGGTAGGCTTGGCTGACCGCAGCACTGGGATGGTGCGCAGAAATGGTAGTGGCTTGACTGCGGCACAGATGGCGCGTGCGGCAGTGTGGCTGGGTGGGCAGTTCGCAGGTAGGGTGGGTGGCTGACATGATGTGGTGCAGGGTGGCGGCTGATCTGGTGGGAGGTGGGTTCAGGCTCGCGATGCATGGGTTGGTCGGGCGCCTCAGGCCTTGCCGCAGGTGTGTGATAAAATATTAGGCAGGTTCCGAGGGGGCTGGGATGCTCGCCCCACATCATGAATTGCTGCTAGTTACAAATTTGATTCAACCTATAGAATGATAAACAACTGCAGTAGCACATCCTCTTCGTTACTGTTTGTATCCTTGATAGGTTTACATTATAAACGACCAAATGAATGGTATCAGATGTTGTGGGTCTGTCATGTGTCTGTGTATAACTCATCCAGCCACACAGCCAGAGAACTTGCTGAGCAGGAACCAGATCTAGGTCAAGCCCCAGGAATTGTCCGTCAAGTGTTTCTGTTTGTGTGACAGGATCATTTGCCAGACTGCCCTATTTGGAATCACGCAGCCAGCCATGTATCACACTGCTGCAGCTCTGCTCCCCTCAGGACCTCTCCTCGTATGCTTGTGGATTAGAAACGGCCTCCATCCTTGACGCAACCACAAACGCGCACACACATACACACGCACACACACACACACATCACACACGCACACACACGTACACACGCGAGCGACACACACATACTACATCACACACACACACGACATCACACACACACACACGCACACACACACATTACACAACCACACACACACACACATCATCACACACGCACACCAACACACACAACACACACAACACACACACACAACCACTAACACACACACACCCACCCTCTCTATGTTTCACAACAATTCAACGACCTGAACACTCAGAGAGGCCACCAACAAAATCAACACATAACATATCCATCACAAAAGGAATAGTGAAAAAAATCTCCTTCCTCCATATAAACTCCCCCACAAACCCCTTGGTCCCTCTCTCCGGTATGTTTGCAAAAATACCCCGCCCCCCCCCTTACTCTCACACTGCTTGTTTGCTGAGAAGACAGGATGAATTGATAAGATACTTTTCCGCTTGTCCACAAAAAAAAGTCTGAACTGCGTGTTTGTTTTTTGCAGGTGGGCTGGCTGTAGGAGGGAGAGCAGGTGTGGAGGAGCAAGGATTGGCTGGCCAGATGAGGGGTCAGAGGACCAGAAACTGGGCCCTGCTCAAAATGCTGCTGCTCTCAGTGAGCCACTGCCAGGCTGAGAGGTAGATCAAGACTCCATCAGAGAGCACAGCAGGCTTCACACACCACCCCCACCCTCACCCCCAACCCCACCCCCAACCCCCAACCCCAACCCCCACCAACACCTCTGCCTCCGACCCCATCTCTGCTGCACTGCCACTCTATCTCCCAGACCCCCCTCTGCCCCCAACCCCACACCATTGTCCACTCCAACTGATCCACTCTCCCTGCACATACACACACACAGTCATACATGCACACACACACAATTGCACACACAGGCACACACACACACTGGCCTCCCTCTCCTCCCATTCCAAGTGTCTCTGGGTTATAACAAGACCCTGAGGGCAGACCGCTGTCAATTAGCGCTAGCTCCCTCCACAGAGCCATCTCCAGCAGCTTTGTTAATCACAAGCCTGTTTCTTAGCAACCGCCAATGGAGGCCCTCGCTCAGGACAACGTGGCCTGCACCCCTGAAAGCATCCCAACTTAAGAGGAGCCTTGAGTGGCGAGCCAAGGGCTCAAAAGACCCCCTTTGCAGATGCCAATTACGCCCTGTACATTTTCTTTGTGATAAATGTTGGAAAAACAAGGTTTAAAAAAAAAAAAAAACAGGGCATTGAGAGAGACTCAGGCTAACATGTTTGGTTATGTGTGTACTCTTAGATAAAAAAAAGGGTGCATGGCCAGACAGCGGTGTGTACATTAGGCAGTGCATGACCCAACCAACAGCAAGCGCTGGAAACATGTAGAGATATTACACTTCCACTGATTAAAACCAACAAAAGGTCACGGCAGCGGCAGAGATCTCGAATGAAAAGGAAATCTCGAAATTAGCAGTTGCTCAGCTGTTTGTTATCATTACACTGTTGCAGTCCTTTCCTCCGAGTGCCGCAATCACGCTGGCTGCAGTCATCCTTGGTGCCACATGTTCATTGAGGTAGGAGCATGAAAGGCAGACGTTGTCTGGGGGGGGGTACGCTCTTCCCTGAGCGACATGTAGGGTCAGCTTCTGGGACCAGGGCAGTCTGTGTGGACCACTGGTCCCTGCAGACAGCCAGAGGGGCTCATGAGACTGAGAAAGGCAGCGGCAGGAGAGGGTAGAAGGGAGACAGACAGAAGGCTGGAGGAGAGGAGGGAGGAAGCTTTCATGCAGGTACATTTTCCAGGCTTTCCCCAGAAATAGGGGTTGTGGCCCCCCTCCTCATCCCTCCCCCTCATCCCTCACCCCTCCTGCTCCCGGAGTGTCATCACAGGACGATTTTGTACACAGTCCTGTTTGCGCCGTCTCCAACCTGATAAGTGCAGAACATCTCTTCAAAAGAGGACTGGCACTCTGTAATCAGTCGTGTCAGCTTTGATCTGCTGGGGAGAGGGAGAAATAATGACATGCTTTCTGGAGGTGCTCTTTTCACAATAAATGAAAGCCGAGATTGCATTTGGATTTTGCGGGGGTAATGAGAGCTGCATGCCCAGGGTGGATGATGGGGAGGGGGGATGGTGGAAGGAGGTGGAAGAGGAGGAGGGGGAGAAGGGAAAGGCAGGATGGAAGAGGGAGGAGGGGGAGGAGAGGAAACTAAGGGGGAGTGGACTGGCAGTGATGATGTAGTCGTGGCTCTGAGTGAACCTTTGAGTTTTCCCTGCACGTGAAGGACCTAAGCGTTCAGCTAGTGCTCTCCCTGCTCCATTTTTTATGGTAACATGCATCAAGTGGAAGTGAAGATGTATTGGTATTGTTTGTCTACTTCCCAGTTATCTGGTGCATGAGAAGCAGTGTTTGTTTAAAGGTGGTGTAGGGTGACAAACCATCAAAAGTACTGTATATAGGATATGGTGAAGGTCCACTCATAAACTTCAGTATTTCAGGATGGATGACTAAAAAAAATAAGCTTGAAACCTTAAACCCTTGAGAGTGGAGTATATCAGTTCAGGCTTTACCTAGACTGGTGTGGATGGGCAATACAGGCAGATGGAGAATAGAGGGAGAGACAGAAACAGAGAGAGAAAGAGAGAGAGAGAGAGGAACCTTGAGGTGCTTGTGACTCATCTCTCTGGGTTTGTAGAACAAGCCCAAGGTAAGTGATGTTAATTATGATAATCATGCTGATCATTCTGATTGAGACCCAGCTGGGTAAACACAGAGCAGTTCAGAATGCTGCTCTGCTACAGCAGCAACAGGATATCTCTATGCAGTCTGTTTGCCATCAGATGCTCCGATAACAAACACATGCAATGAATCAATTTAATCCTCACTGAAATTTTCAATACAATGTCACGCCGTATTGTATATCTCTCTGATTCAGGAAAGCCAGTGTTGGTGACCGTGCATTACAATACCTTTGACTATTTCCTTTGTTATTTTCTGCTGGAATGGAAGCTACGGCTGAGAATTCACACAGTGACTGGAACACACCAGGGGGCTTCACTCACAAAGAGAACAGTGATTTACACGGATGGAAATGAACAGGTTATGCACGCCAAAGGCAAAGCACAAACGGCTCTGCCGGAAACGACATCCCATTTGATAGGGTGACATACCACGTCCTCGCTTCATGCTAAGTGCCTAAGAGACACGAGGACGTGACCTTCCTCCAGCTTAACCTCAGACTCCTTGACTTTTATTACAGACAGGGACCTTAGCACTGGACTGGCTGTGTGGTGGTGGGGTGGGCGTGGGGGTGCAGTGGGGTGGAGGGGTGCAGTGGGGTGGAGGGGTGCTTAAGGATGGAAACCGAGCAAACAAGGGTGAGTCCCCAATTAAGAACAGTGTATGTCCTTGTCTCCAGTGAAATGGAAGTTGACTCAAGAGTGGAAGGAGCCATTTTGAAGGCAGAAGAACATGACGCTTGGGATGAATGGAGACAACTGGTCCCCCTGAGACTGTACATATTGAGTCTGTTGGGGATTTGCTTCATGACAGATTTTGCCAATTAGGATCATTTCTTGTTGTAAGCTATCAGTTGTTCATAAGCACACTGAGACAAGGAAGGGATTTGTATTTCAGCATTTCAACAGGATCTGCTTTATCAAAGATGCCCACTTGCAGAACAAGTAAACAGACTGGAACAGGAGCTTTCTGTCTTAGGTTAGTTTGTTTCAGTCTCCGCAGCTGCTGCTTTTGGAGGACATCTTGAAAGCTGAAGCATGTATCTGCACAAAACAAGCTGACCTTGAAAAGGAGGGCTTTTTTCCATCCTCCCTCCCTACTTCACTTAATCGACTGTGCCAGAGGAAGGAGGCATGTTATAGCCTAACAAATCACTCCACTGTGCAAACTAGAGCTTACCATTGGATTGTGCGGATCCTCGATCCATCTAGATCCAGTTGGATCAAGCTAGATCAACATTGGTGCACAGACAGATCATAAGTGGTTGGGAAATCAGAAGGGCAATTGTGGGCATGTCGTGGTTAAAGTTATAACCATAGGTTTCAAGCAAGGAGGCCTGGCTGGAAAGGCCAGAGCAACCAGTCCAGGTTTATTAATACACGGCTCCGAGTACTCGAGGAGATTGTTTATTGTCGCTCTCTTTCCATCTCTCTCTATGTCGCTCTCCCATAGCTCTCTTGCCCTCTCCTCTCGAGCAGAGTAGACGTTGCCACTAATCATCATTTCCCATCATCGAGATGGACTGGAAAAGCAGATAATTACAGAACTGTATTTGGGTATCAATGAATTGCATTTTGGGGCATGTACAATTATCAGTCATGTGTACAAGGCTGTACAATACACGATAATGATAACTGGCACGAAGTTGCATGACTATTAAATGAGGATATTCCACAAGCACAAATAAAACTAGTTCATGTTTAGAGATTGATATTGCAGCAGCGAAGACACATAAAAAATCCGTTTCCGTCTTCCATGTTTCTTGTATTTTCATCCGTTCAATCTTTGGAAGGCTCTATAGAAGGTTAGATGAGCTGCGTTGATGGGGCGGCTGAAAAGCCCCTGTTCACCTGGGATGGACTATGGCAGGAACAGCTACTTCCTTGAGTTATGGCGCAACCTCCAGAGACTTCGATTAATCAATGACAAACTCATTCAAACAAAGCCGTGTCTTGCCTCGATTTATGAGTCTGCGCTTGGCTTCAGCGGGACGTTTTCTCTTCTCTGCCGGACAGACCCTGAGGGACCAGGCTAGCCTTGAGCCTCACACCATGTCAAAGGGCTATCTTTTATCCCCAGCCAGACAAATCACAACACAAGTGGGGCCTCTTCAGCCAACATGACAGCAGCACAAATAAATGACTTTGACTGACTGATTCATAAGGTCAACAGATTGTAATGGTTGTCATAGCAGGGATATTGACAAGCTACCTCTTCTAAACAGGGATGGGATTGATGCGCCTGTGTGCTTCTGTCATTGTTCCTTGACTGCTCTGGGTTGTTGCTTCAGTGCCATTATGCCATCTGGAGTTATTATAAGATAGCTCAAGCTCTTAAAAACTGTAATCAAAATAAAATGTTTTTAACCTATAAAACTAGAGCAGGCCATTTAAATCAAATTGAGTCTTGGAGAATGGTGTAATTAAAGGTAGATAGAGGAAAGTAAACAACACTATCACGGGCCTTAGATTGGCACGAAAGACAAGCAGGAGGCCAGCCATGCTCAGATTAGGGGTGTGTGTTAGGGGTGTGTGTGTGTTAGGGGTGTGTGTCTGTGTGTGTAGTGGTGGTGGGGTGACGAGAAGCCTCATGAATGTATTTATTTACCCTGAGCCACCAGACCGTTTCTATATCCCAGGCCCACAGCAGGTACCATGGGGGTCAGCCTGCATCTGGGAAGGAGATTTAGCAAACTGAGGGGGTGGGGGTGCACGTGCTCGTGTGTGGTGGGGTGGGGGGGCGTCTGGAGGTGACCAGAGGTCCCTTTCTCCAAATCCGGGCCGCTTCCTGGGCCCTCTGCACTTTATCAGGGCCGGACAGGGCCGCAGCGTCTGTGAAAAATGTGCAATAAGCAGTGGCAGCCACTCCTGGGTCTTGTTCAGGGACTTACCATTCATCTCTACACCCCCACCCTGCCCCACGCTTCTCTGCACATCCGTGGCTTAGCTCTCCCCCTCCCTCAGAACTCCCTCACCCCTCCCCCATCCATCCCTCCCTAGCACGTTATCTTCTCACCCTGGTCAGGGGGTTTCGGCTGTGGCTGGAATGAGATGAGACGGCTGTTTCCTCCGTGTTCATTCACACTCACGCTGGAAATGAGCTCCAGTTTGTTTTTACTCCGTGAAAACCCTCCTCCCCCTGATCACTTTGGGATCCTGGTACCTTCCACCCCAGCAAAGATTTGTCCATTTGCCATAAGGTTTATGGCTGCTGCTGTGCTCATGGAAATATAATGACAGGAATGAAGGAACAGCATGACATGGGGACTATAACAAACACACTGGCCAGGAGGGCAACAAATAGGGCAATGCAACCGCTATGTCTCTAGGTGTTAACATCATAAACCCCCCTGCCCTTTTAAAAAGTGTCTGAATGGCCTTTATTATTGCACAGTCACTTTGCTGGAGCATGTTGAGTGGGGTGGGTAGATACCCACTTGTCAGCAGAGAACTGGAGAACAGTAGCCTGGGTCCAGAGTGGCATCATTACCTCGGGATCTCTGTACAATGACATTTCAAAGACACATGCACACCTACACACACACATTGACATTTGTGTAACAAAGATTAGCTAATTTCTCAGTTCAGCTACTTGGGCTGGGGCTTTCACAGGAAATGGTATCCATGTTAATGGTTTCTAAATCACCCTCCAAAATCTATGGAGTGAGACAGTCTTCTACACGTCTGCCTGTTTCACAAGACTTTTTTGAAACTTTGGTGAGGTTGCTGGCCTGCTTGACTCCAGGCCTGAGGGCATATATAACCATAAAGCTTTCTGTTGTTCTACAGCTGATGTCAACCCCCTCCCTGACCCCCTCCCCCACTCCTCCCCCACTCCTTCCCCCCAGGCCTCCAACAGCCCAGGACGACAGCCTCTCCACAGGGTGCTTGCTTGGGCCTGGGGTTATTCTCATGCATGGGTCACTTTTCCATTACAGCCCCTCACGCACACCTCCATAACCTCCTTCCCCCCTCTAACACCACCTGCCCCCTGCCTGGCCCTCTTCTCCACCCACCCTTTCTTCCACTCCTCCCCCCTGGCTCCCCTCTCCACACAGGGGCCCAGTAGGGCTGCCCCAGCCTCCCATCTGCTGTCCGAGCCCCAGCCAGAAGCACTGCGGCTGCTGCCTCCACGGCTGCATTAGCAAGTCAATGAAAGCCAAATGACCCCAGCAGCCTCTCTCTCTCTGTTTCTCACTCACTCTCTCCTCGTTCCTTTCTTCAGCTGGCCATAGTGCAGACTCCGTAAAGGGCTTTCTGGTTCTGAAAAAGCTGCCTGAAGAGAGATGTGGTGTGGACTGCACAGTCTAACGCCCACACAAGATAGGGAGGGAGAGAGAGAGAGAGAGAGAGAGAGAGAGAGAGAGAGAGAGAGAGAGAGAGAGAAAAATAAAAATCCTCTAATGAAATCCCACAATGATTGACGGTGAGAGGACATTAGTTCTAGAGTTTGGAGATGGCAGAATGCAAGAACAGCTATAAATACTGTAACACATACTCCCCAGCCATGAGGGCCAGCGTAAATATGGAGGGATGTGAATACAAGGAGTGGGGTGTGGTTCTGACCACCTTCTCTGGCTTCAGAATGATCTCAGAGAACTCCTTCAGCTGACCTGAACTTGGAGCAGAATAATAATATTGATTGCATTAATGATACAATAAAAGGTCCAGTGCAGGTCTGTGATTTTGTCCAGTGAGACTCTGTCTGAATGTTTCCCAAACTGTAACCTGAGACTCATTTCCATGGGCATGCCTGCTCTGAATATGGGAAATAAATCCAGGCCTGTTAATATTTAATTGCTCGGGGGACCTGCATGCAACTTTTATCATTTCCGCGTGTCATTTGCATCTCTGTGGCGAGCCCAGAGGACAGCCAGCAAGTGAGAGAGGCCGCGAGGCGGACCCGGGCACACCGCCAAACAACGCCCGCCCTCTAATGTGTGCAGACAGGCAGGGAAGACGGATAGATCCAGGGTAGCTCGCTGGGAGATGGGTGGGTAGTGGGGGTAGAGGGGGATACATTTCGGGCACAAGCGGTGTTGCGGGGTGGGGGGTGATGCGTTGGTGAGGGGGGATATCAGAAATACTGAGGCATGAAAGAGACAATGAGAGATGGGGAGCTGGGTGTTCAGGATGGAGACCGGAGGAGCAGAAGTGGCCAGGGATGAGAGAGAGAGGAGAGGAACACAGGGGAAGCTGACGAGGAGGAGCGAGGAGGCCAGGGCAAGGGAGGCCAGAGGTGGGTGGGAACGACAAGCCAGGGGAGTGCTGAGTCACCCGCAAGTCAGCTGGCGCCCCCTCCCCCCAACCCTCCCCCATCACCCCCTGCTGCTTGACTAGGGAGGTCAGTCTTTATGCACATGCAGACATGGAAAGAAAGCTACAGTATTGGTGGGAAGGTCGTGTTGACTTTGGAGGGACAGCTTTTTAATAACGCCCTGAACAGAGTCAACCTGTTCCCTTATCTGCAACCCACTCCCAAAGATAAAACTGCAGGGAGCTTCCTCTGTTTCAAGGAACTTCTCAGAAAAGCCCCTGTCAACTCTCCAGAAGTTCTTCTCAAAAGCATAACAAGTTTTACTCTTCCACTGTCAAAGGAAGGTGTCAAAAACAGGAAGAACTCACTCCAAGGGTGAGTGAAACAGTCCCAGTGTACTCAGGAGAACTGACTATTCGTCTCTTAGGTGTAATGAAATTTCAATCCAACATCCCCAATGATCGTTGTGACATTTGAGATGTCATGAAATAGACTCGATGAACACCTAGACTGGGAGCACAAGTAAAGATCAAACTTTTTATTATAACTTTGCCTTAGATTTCTGTTGCCACTTCCTGACTTTTACGCAAGCTTAACCTCAACTGCGTCCTCAGATAGGATCGTCCATTAAACTGCAGTTATAAATTAAGGGAAGAGAAGTGCAACTGAGTTCAAGCTGAATTTTCTTCCACCGATATCTCATTCGTGGGAAGCCTGGACATGCTTGCAAGGAGAACGAATGTGTTCCATAAACACTGTCCGAAAGGAAATGGGATCATCGATGCCTGAAACAAGACTGTAAAAGCCAGCTACCATATTTAGAGTATACAGAACATAAACTTGCTTGAGCAGGTCATCACTGTAATTGCATGCGTGTACTACCCAGGATGGTGGGGTGAATGGTTTCCAGATTGCATCCATTAAAAACCATTCAGGGTTCAAGTACTTGAGACTGAGAGAATGAGTTAGCATGCATAACAGACACACTTTCCAAGACATTCTGGACCCCCTTCTTAACCCAATGAATAACAAACAAAATGTACTGTGGTTGATCCAGGGGACTTTTGTCCAACTGACATATATCTAATGAAAAATGATCCGACTGTGGTACTCCCATCTCACAAAAGAATAGACTTGCTGCAACAAGACAGGTCTTTAGCTTAGTTTATGGTGTGAATTATCTCGCTTTAGGTCTTTGCTGTGTACTTCTTGCCCTAGAATTCCTAACTAGAGCGCTGAGAATATGTCTGTATGATTGCACAAACGCATGGCCAGCATTGAGCCATGTAACAGTAAAGACCATGGGTGATTTGACTTCAGCAGATTTTTCCACTGAGACACAAATTATTTCTCACAGGCTCATAGGTGTTTTAACAGCCATGGATGAAACAGAAGAATAAGACCAGCAAAAGGACTGTTTTGTTTATTGCATGTTTATTTCCAATCATTTGCCCCGAGGCCTATCATCGTCCCTGTTGTCAGCTTTGACACAAAGAGCAAGAGAATCGGAGGGCTGTGCGTCTCTGCATTAGGCTCCTCTTAAGAATCACACTCGTTTACCATGCTGTTTCCCCCTGACGCTCTCTCTCTTCATCTCCCACTCTCTCCCTTCCCACCAAACACGCTCACACACACGTATACGCACACATCCTAACTACACAAACACATGTACACCTACACACACATTCACATCCACATCCTGGCTTGTTTTCCAAGCAAACAGAGTGTGACCAAACTGAATTCCCACAAGAAGGGGGTGGAGGGTGTTGGAGGTGGTAGCGGTAGAGCTAGTGCCTGTTTTGGGGGGGGAGGTAGGCAGTGGGGGATGGGGAGGATAGGCGGGGAGGGAGGGGGGGGTCATTGGACACGTTTTGTAGTTAAAAGCTGTAACCCACCTCCTGCATGCCACCCCCGAGGTTTAATTACCAGGAGCAGCCTAGTGTGGAGCTCACACCCACGCAGGGAAGCAACCAGATCTCCTCCGAGTCCCACCGTGACACACGGAGGGGGGGCGGGGTGGAGGGCTGCGCCACACAATGGTCTCCCTTTAATCTAAGGGAGGCTGGAATCGGCACGAGTGATAACAAAAACATACCTCACACATGTTGAGATTAACACACAAAACAACGACATTGGCCCTCAATCCAGGCAAGAAACACTCCATCATGCTCCATTCTCTAGCGGCCTTTCCCTGCAGGTCACCAGGCAGAAACTGCCGCTGGAATGGGTGACTGATTGAAGTGCTCGAGGGGTAAACTGCGGTCGGGCTGTCGGCCGAATAGATATGAATCACGCTTGGAAACCCCGGTAACCTCAACTGTTGCTCATGGCGGACACAAAATCACGCAAACTACTCTTATACTCCAGGCGCATAAAGGACCCCCCCTTCCCCCTTCCCCCTCCCCCAAACCCCCATCACAGGGGGCCAAACATGGCCGCCACTGATCATTCCAAGTGGCTGCTTTGGATTAATATTTAATCGTCAGTGGGATCAAATCAACCTATAAAAACAATAGGGGCCTACCTACGAATGCAGGGTTGTCTGTCTGTGGGGTGTTACATGATTCACTGACCGCCGGTATATCTGGTCCCACAAGGTCCCTTTCATTATCGCACAGAGCTGAGGAAACAGGGGCATCGCTCCACTTCATGCATTATTTATGTCCACGACTGTCAGGAAAAGCTACGATATTGCTGGATCTACCGAGTCTGTGGCTGCCTCTGCTGCTGAAATATAGAATAAATCCTTTTGGGAGAAACACCCCAGTGTGTGTCCGTATACTGTCTGGAGCCCTGCTGCATCAAGTGAAAACACACACACACAAACATACAAGCAGGCACACACAACAACACGTGCATAAACATCTTTGTAGACACACAAGCGGGTATAGACAGACATGGGCACGAGGCAGGAGCACACACTGAACCCTAACCTTTGCAGTGGCTTGAGACACTGTTATTAAACATCAGAGAGAAACAAATTGGTCAATGAATCAGAAATAGAGAGCGAGAAAAAAAAGAGATAGATAAAAAGGGAGAGAGATAGAGATCTGGATGATGAAAAAGGTGTTAATGAACCCAGCCAAGATAAGATCTTTGAGGTTCAGCGAGTGGCCGTTGCACTCAGAGGACAGAGGACAGTTAAAGTCCTCTGTCTGGGTAGATAGATAGGGCCACCATTTGTTCAATTTACTGCCTCTCACAGCTTTCAACCAATGCTTTTCTTTAAAGCAACTAGGAAGCTTTCAAACTCGTCGGGCCACATGTCCTGTCGATGTGTACAAGTGCTCTATGAGCTAGAAAATGAGATGAAACGGCTATTTATTAAAACTCTCTTGTGTACATCTGATCATTGATTGCCTTTTCTTTTTTTGATGGAGAAAGCTTTGTCAAACTTCAGTAGAGTCTGTTGTATTTTCCCGAATGGTGATTAATGTCTATCTCTTCATCTGTTTTAGAAACAACAAGGAAAAATGGCAGAAAACCTAGAATGACAGACTTCTCAAGGTATTTTCCCCTTCACTCAGGGTATTAAGGAGGTAAGGGGAAATCTTACACATTGCCCTGCAATATTAAGCCCATAGAGATGAGGCTAATGTTTCATGAAGTAAATGGATCTGACATAATATTAGCCCACTAGAAGCCTACTGCTAGCCCTAAGCCTTTCTACTATCAGCCAACTGTTAGCCCATGACTGAGGTTAAGGAGTTGAATAGCGTAAACTCACTCCACACCATGGAAGAGCTAGCTTTTCAGTAGCATAGCTGTTAGAGCAGTGCTTATGTGAAATGCCACGGTCAGAAGACCTGAGATTCAACCTATCAGCGGACAGATCAGAAGATAGCGATGCTGACGACATAGGTGACACTGGACCACTGGAACACTGCTAGCCTACTGCTAGCATACTGGTAGCTAACTGCTACTCCACTCTACACCACATCAGTGCAATATTAGCATACCTTGAACACACCAGTTACAACTACAGTAAGATGACTTTTAGCCAATGGCTAGCCCACAGCATGGCTTCTGTTTGACCACCACTGGCTAGCTTATATCCCCATCTAGCTTTCTAATAGCCCACTGCTATCTCGCATATAATACTAATAGCCCACTGTTTGTCCACAGTTATCTCCTGTGTTCATACTGCTGTGCTCCTGTTGATGACTGTGTGATATTAGCATAAGTGATGGAGATGTGCTTGGACTCCCAGCCCACAGCAGGGCACCCTCTTAGTGAAAGGGTAATAGTCAGTGGCCAGAGAGGGGAAAAGTTCAAATGGTTCAAAAGGATCAACGACTCAGTGTTCAAAATTCAAATGTGACGTTAAGTTAACATTTGCATAACGGCCCATTAGAGCTGTGCAGAGCATTTTTCACTTGGCTGGCTGAGGTTAAGTACACCACTATAGGGGAAACAATGGCAGGGCTATAGATGGTGTGAGGCATAGAAAAGAATAAATGTCATGGTCTTCTATGTCCAAACAGTTCTGGCTTGTGAAATGTCCTCAGTCTGGGACTGGGTATGCATGCCTGCCTGACAGACAGGAGTGACTCAGCAGATCAAGAGTTGAAGTAAGGAAGTGTGGAAGAAAGTGGGAGTGCCATTAGCCTGCAGAACGAGGGGAGATGATCTGTGGTGAGACAGGGCTGACTAGGCTCTTTAGAAACCCATTCATTAGCTGTACCAGTGAGACATGCGAGGGGAAGGGCTTGTGGCAGCCCTCTCTTGTGGCCTCTCGGCTGCTGCCATGCTAAGTAATATGTGTGTGTGGGTGTGTATGTGTGTGGGTGTGCATTTATACACACGTGTATTGCTGCTCATTGTGTTAGTGCACAATTTGAGTCCGCGCAAATGCATGTGAGTATGCCTGTTCATTTATGCATGTGTATTTGTGGGCATGTGTGTACTTGGTGTGTGCTGTTGCATGTGTGTGTGTATGTGTGTGTGTGTGTGCTGTCATGCCGGTATCCAGCCCTGGTGTATCCATCCACTCCCACATGTGTAGAAAAAGTAAAGGAGGTGGAGAGAGGCTAAACCCTACAAGCAGTAAATGAAAAGCCCTCTGCAGAGCTGCTCAGTGCAAATGGCCTGCTCTCCTATGGCACATATGGGACTTTTTACAGCTCAACGTGGACGCTTTTCCCTCCTCTAAAAGCTGAGCCATCGCTAATGACCCAGCTCTCTGCTCCGGCTAACAGATGGGGCCGAGCAGCAGAATGAAAAGGACTGAGGCCTGGAGAGAGGCGGGCAGAGTAAATGGTGAATGTAGAAAACAGCGACTTTTCAACAGGGGGGGTGGGGGCTTTAAGGCTTTCATTTATAAACGTGTTCTTCTCAGAGATATATGGGGGCTTCCTCTGGTCTGTCAACAGAGTATTAATGAGACTTTGGAAATTGAGGGATTAACGGTGGAGACTCAAGCCAACATTCAGGCCTTATGAGGCATACTGAAATATAACTGGATTTGCCCAGATTACTAAATAGCCTGCTTTTCATCCAATAATGTTTATGTCTGAGAGAAATAATGAATCGCACTCTGCCAGACAAGGCAGATGTCCTTGTCCAAACCCCCGGAATGCACTCACGGCTTTAACCGTTTTTCTCAGGCCTCTTGTACGTGCTGAACCCATCTGCGACTGATGTTGCTGCACGTATTTCTCCCAAGCTCAAAGTACATCATAAACAATTAAGAGAATGGTAATATAAGGCCATAAATAACCTACTGAAATAGCTCATAAAAACATCTAAACATGCTGAAGTCCAGCAAGCAGCCCTGCAGAGACGCTTGCCCCCGGCAGTTTTAAGGACACATTCTCTACCATATAAACACAAACCATGTTAAGCAAACCAGAGGTGTGTTAAAGGGACATTGAGGAGTTTCCACCAGCAGTGGTTAACTAAGGTAAAGGTGTCCCCACTCGGAGTCCTCTGGTCTGGGTGTTACTCCCTGCCTGCTGTGGCAGCTGCAGTCACTGTGTTCCCGCTACAGTGGCAAATGCCTGGCTGCAATGTTAACCAGAAAGAGCAGCCGGTGTAGTGAGGCTGGAAACAATTTTAATGCCTTGTCACACAAGTGCGTTTGTGCTATTCCTGGGCCGTGTTTAGAAAAACATCAGCGGGGGGTGCGGGGAGCTGAGGGAGGCGGGGGGGGGGGGGGGGGGGGGGGGGGGGGGGGGGGGGAGGGTCACCTAATCGCGTCCTCTCACACTGGCCTGTTGTGCTGCGTGCACTGGAGCGGTCCTGAGACACTGGTGACCTCGTCCACCCCGCTCCCCTCCCCTCTCTCCCAACACACCCGGAGCTCAGCAGAGCCCTCTCTGCCCTTCCTCTCCCTCTCCGTTTCCCCACCCCTACACCGCACACACAATTCCAGAAGGCAGATCATAGCCACCAGGACAAACAGGGAGGGAGTGGGGAGTGATGGACGGAGGCCGGGGGGATGGAGGGGATTGATGGAGGAAGGGGGGGGGAGGCGGCAGAGGCAGGAAGCAGCCGCTTGGCCCTGTCTGACCTCAGCTTGTTTTTCTTTTTTTCTCCACTGTTTGTTTCTGATGAAGAATTCACTGTGGCCCAATGAGCAGACCTGCTAAGATGACAGAAAACCTGCTTCTCTCTCTCATTCCTTTCTGTTCACCTGTCTCTCTCTTCACTCACTCTGCACACCCCCCTTATCTTTCTCCATCTTTCACTGACCTCAATAGATATCTGAATCGTCATAATTCAGGCCTTTCCTATATTCTCCTTCATACTGTCAGATTAACAGGATCAACATGTCACACACAACTACCAGGACTGTCTGAGCCACAGCAAGAGCCGTGTGTCACACAGATCTAGCCTACAAGGTCTCTCTGGACAGGTTCACATGACAAAGTCACACTCAGTCAGTCCCTTTTTCTAAGTAACAACAATGCTCTTTATGGTGATGAGGAAATTTGAAAGAGGCCATTTGAATTGAATCATAGATTGTAATTATAAACGTGTCTCTGCACAAAGCCCCTATGGAACCTGCCCAGCCCACACTCTATCCCAAGGTTGTCAAAAAAGCTTTGCCCGCCACATTGCCAAGATATAAAACACCATTTATATTCATTTATTCAACTCCCTTCCCTCCAACCAACCCAAATTATTCGGAGACACTCAGGACACATATAAATTAAGAGGGTCTGTTCTTCATCTGAATCTGTGAAACAAAAACCAGGGGCAGATTGAAATCCTGTCACCTCCACGCTGTCCGGAGCACTTGGGCTGTCAGTCAAAGCTCCCAGCCCCACCTTCCTGCCACTGGCAGGTCATCTGTGAACTGCCAGCCCCCCGCAGGAGAGCCAAGGTGAGCAAACAGCTGTTGTTGTGGTGGAGTGATGTTATTATCACATAAACAGACCGGGACACGCGGCCCTCCCGCATGCTCGCTGATGGAATATTTGGCTGAGCAGAGCCCCTATGATGGAGGCGGCCATGTTCCTGTGTCCTCCTCCTGGCTTGGCTTGTGATTGAAGCATGTGAGCTCATTTAAAAATGCTTAACCGCGGCATCCTGAGGGACAAGTCTTAATCAGAGGTTGACAGATGATGGCGAGGACAATGGATACATGCGTCAAAAAACACACCGTGGATATATTGCATTTATACAGATGTTGGCAATGTATGCACATTTATGCATTCAATCAGAAAACAATCATCGGAGCTCTGGTTTAGGAGTCGCGGACGAATTCACGGAGAGTGAGGAGTGACAAAGCCACATGGCAATTACCGTGACCCTTCTCCCAGTCATCTTTTCCTTTAATCAGATATTTGACAGGAGACCACCAGACGAAAAGATATAACAGATGCTTTATCCAAGCTTATGAATTCCATTCCGACTGTGTTTTGATTGATCCCGGTCAGGTGAGTAGCCTTTGGAGCGCAATACCTGCATCATCAATCATTTTCTGAATTACTTGAGGAAAATCTCACTGAAGTCAATGTGACAATAAATTAGGAAGGGGGAAATTCTAAGAGAAATTACAGGTCGAAATATGTCAAGAAAACACAGTAGCCTAATCTGTGCTGTTGACAAATACAGTGGACAATGTCAAACAGCAGACCCAGTATGGTGAAGGGAAGTAAAAAAAAAAGCCAAATTTAAGCAAGTTTATGCATGTCTGTATATGTTTATGTGTGTCCATGTGTGTGGATGAGAAATCCAAGGTCTTCAGAGTTAAGAAAAGCCTGAGGCCCAGAAAGTTATTAATGGATCAAACTGCATCCAGACGAGGGCCACGCTGTAAATGTATGGCGGAGTCATCTGCAGCTATGATTAACATGTCTGAAAATACAACCGCACCAAAGGAATGACTGGGCGGGCGACGACTGATCCTGGACCAGGCATTAAATCAAAATCTCATTAATTGCTTGCCTCAGAGGCCGAGGCACCGCAGGCCCCTGCAGGGACGACACCGACTGCTCCTTCCTCCACTTTTCTGTTCCTTTCCCCGCCGGACCACCAGAACCAAATGTGTAGCTTTCTTTTCTGTTCTCTTCTTCCTGTTCTCTGGAAGGGGTAGCATGACGCTCACCTTCCACTTACAGAAATACATTCATGTTTGTGTTCGACTTCGTCAGAAGAAACTCTGTCTTCTGTCCATTTGGAGAAAGCTACTGAAGTGTTCATCTTGAGTTGAGGGTATGTAGCTCTGTTGATGTTCACAGTGCCCTGTGGCAGACATTTTACGAGCATAAACACCACCTGGAATTGCTGTGTCTATAACATCCCGCAAAGAAAAAGGGATTTTTTTCTACGACTTTGAAACTTGAAGAATCAACCCAAAATGTTGCATGTGCACTGCATCCCCTAAACCCCAGAAGACCTGGACCCAGTTAGGAGATGCGCAGCAAGCTTTTAAACGACATTATTTCCTCTCAGGAAAATGACAAAACAAAAAAAGTGACACGATGGAAAATTGTGAAGGTCAAGAACAATCTACCAATGAAATGACTTGTTTTACTGAGCCAGTCACTCCAATCAGGCTAACTGCAACACTGCCTCTGAAAACATCTTGCTAGATCAGTCCCCAGTGCCTTTTCCTGGTGTGTGTGTGTGTGTCTGAGTGTGTTTGTGTGTTTTACTGAGCTGATTTAGCCATGCAGTGGATACCCTCCTCTAACAGCAGTACGGCTAAGTAGGGCCATCAATAGTGATGTGGCAGACTGTGCCTCATTGGGAAACATGAAATGCTATGTCATTGACCTATGATGTCACTATAGAATCTTAAAAACACTGGCTCACTGTCTCCAGCCGGGGCTATGAAGCGGACCAAATAACCTTTCTGTCATCAGGGCCTTAAGGAGTCTATGGAAGGTCATGGCCAAGCTATTAAACTGATTTCGAAAAAGAGAATATCACATACTCCAGGAATATTGGCGTGTCAATCACACAAGCACATGCTCCCTGGGTATGAGTTGCTCTGGCGGGTGGGACTTTAAAGCTGTGAGTGAGAGACAAGCCGTGTCGCTGAGACGGAATGATGAAATTGAAGACGCACGGGCGCGCGCGCACGCACGCAAGCACACACACTCATGCTCAAAATACAATCACATACACACAGATCAATGTACAAACACCTAAAATACTGTCGGGGAGGCCTGCAATCTGTTTGAACAACACTGAAATAAGACCCGTTAAATTACATGTAGGCGGCACACTGTCACAGGTAGTAGTGCAACATGTCAGCAATCAATTGAGACAGTCTGATCCACACCTTGGTGTGGCTCCCTGGTGAACTGGGAGAGGGATCAGGTGATTTGTTTATCTGTTTGTGCTCGCTTGTTCGCCCCTATGTGCTGCATCTCCACAGTCACTGACTCGTCGGCACAGAGGAGCTCTGAAGACTCATTTGATCCTTTGCAAAACTGTCGAGTTCACTTCTTAGATCCCCTCAGAGGTAGAGGAGAGAAAGGGTGCATAGAGCAGAGGTGGAGAATGAGACAGAGTGAGACAGAGAGAGTCAGAGAGATGGAGGGAGAGAGAGGGAGAGAGAGGGAGAGAGAGAGAGAAGGGGAGAGCAGAAATGAATCAGAGTGGAAAGACGAGTGAGAGATGAGATTAATCAAAGACAGTGCTTTGCAGAACTCCTCCACTGCTCCTCCCAATCACCCTGGTGATGACTCTGCAGAACTCACATGGTGACCTGTGCGGAGGAAACCAGTTAGCGTGAGTGTCTGTGTTTTGAGGGAAAGTATCTCCGAGTTAGCGGGTCTTTTTTCCATTTGGTCCAGTGCTTAGACGAGCTGTGCACGCACAGTATGCTGGAGGCCGTGATACCTCCTGACTGATCTTATTGCGTCATGTCCGACTGAGTCAGTGTGGGGAGTTCTCATGTTCCCATGCTAACACAATGACTGTAGCTGGCGGCTCCTCAAAACCCTCACCTACACCCTGCTGAAACAAGCCTGGGAATCACTGAGAAGCGATCACTGGAAGGTGAGTGAGAGAGACACAGAGAAAAGACAGACAGACAGACAGACAGACAGACAGACAGATAGACAGACAGACAGACAGATAGATAGATAGAGCACAACATCCAGTTAGAAATGTTGAGAGTACGAGAGTTTGTGCGTGAGTGAGAGAGATAGGTCAAGTCTAGTGAAAGATTATATGGGTTTGGGTATTTCACAAATGGCAACTGAACAAGGTTATTTATAAAGCAGTCACCCAGGATCTAGACAGTACTAACCAAGGAAACCCAAACACAGATGACAGGAATGTTTGAAATGTGTGGTGATCATAACCATGTATCACACTGAAACATGAGTCAATGATTGCCTGTAACAGTAAATTACCTCTGACAGGTGAATTATGGGGACATTAAAACATGCTCTTCTGTCTGTCTGTTTGTTAGTGAAAGAAACAAACAGACGGACAAGCAGGCAGGCAGACAGACAGGCAGGCAGCTAGACAGGTGGGGGACTGAGGGGAGGTGTGATGTGACAGCAGTGAGGGTATATGATATGAGTCCCTGAGCTCTGTGGTGGGGCCTGGAGCAGAACGCTAGGCTGCCATCCGACGCTCCCCTCAGGGACTCAGCTCTGATAACGCCCCCACCATGCTGACATCATCAGCTGTGGTTAGAGGTTCTGCAGAGGGCACCATTAGCATGGGGGAGAAAAGAGAGGAGAGATGAGGAAAGGGGGAAAAGGAGGAGATTGGAGATGAGAGAAGGAGGGAGGGAAGGAGTAGGAGAAACGAGTGAAGATTGAGGAAGGAAGAGAGGAGAGAGAGAGAACCCTTTCACAGTTGCTTCCACTCACAGATAACACACCCGCATGCATTCATTCAAGGTATTTATGGTTAACGGACTCCATTAAACAATTGTGCGAACCTCTATGTTGGCAATAAATATATTTTGGTACATACAACGGACGTACAAGCCAAATAAATCCTTCCCAACTCAGATCATTAGACCTTGCATTCTTTTAAAGGTGCAGAGCCAGTTTACAGAATGCAGCAGTGGAGCTCAGTAGCCTCTTGATTGAGAGAGAATAACATAAACATCTAGATTACAACAGGCTTGGGGCGGTAATTGGAATCTGACTGAAATCATGTTTAGTCTCCGGAAAATGAACTGGGCAGATACTAATTCTCAACAGTTGAGCAAACAGCCTGGGTTTAGAAGCTTCTCTCACATTCTCTGACCCCCTGACCCCTTGACCCCTGGGCACACCGTCACATGGATCCAATCCACCAATCACCAGATCCAATTGCATCATGGGTAATCTAAGCAAACAAGCATTGGGGGAGGTATTCTCCAAGATGCAGGCTTGAGAGAGAGAGAGAGAGAGAGAGAGAGAGAGAGAGAGAGAGGGAGATGATGAATATAAATCTACAGCCATGTAATCTCACTGTATCTAGTGCCATGCATCAGTTTGAACAGGTTTAGCTGAATAAAAATGTTTGGTGGAAAAAAACGGCTTCTAAATTGAGCCCATGGTAGAAATCAGACGTAAGTCATCAACGTAAGCTTCCACAGCTGAAGTTTCAACCTCTACAATACCAGGATGGACTGGGAGTCTGTCAGTCAAACCAGCCAGGTAAAATACAATAGCCTTGGGACGGAGGCTGGCTAGATCCCAGCCTTGGCTCAGCTTCCTTGTTACATTCTTAGCTGTGTGGAGGTGGCACTGTTGTTGCCCCTCCCTCGCGCTGTGCTGATAGGGCTGAGTGTCGAGCCCTCTGGAACAATTACAACATCATTAGAGGGACTGAGCGCTGCAGCCCAGACATATCCACACGCCCAAGTGAAGTAGAGAGTCCAGAGCCAGACGCCCCCTCCCCCCCTCTGCCCCTCCGCCTTCCTCCGTCCCCCTGCCCCTCCCCCCCTTCGCCTTCCTCCGTCCCCCTGCCCCTCTCCGCCTCCCCCTCCGCCTGCCAACATGCCAGACTTCCCTTCTATCCAACCCCCCACACCTTCCTGTCATAGTCTGCATGATGCCGTGCAGAAGCGCCCATTTCAAGTCCCTCTACGATATGAACCCAGATGGGTTAAGTTCACTCAAATGTTTTGATTTAATTAATCGCCTGGAAGCCATTTGAGTTAAATAACTGGATCAATTGAGTAAACACCTTTATATATGCAGGTGTAGTTCGCTCAATGGACCCCGCTCTTCAACTCAAAGGACTCTAAACAATTAATTTCATCAAACCAATTGAGCAAATGTAACATTTCAGTTTCTACAGTGTAGGCACGTCTCTCTTGGTCTGCTTCCTGCCTCCCCTCCCCCCTCCTCAGCCCAACAGGCAAAGCTCTGCTCTCTGTCTCTGTCACCATGCCCGCCCTTGCACCAGCTGACAGTGCCAGTTTGAGGCCGTCATGGATGGGTGTAAATTTCTCTCAGTGACTGGCTCTCAGTTAATTCAGGGGCAAGGAGGATAATGATGAAGCGGGAAGTGTCTCGTGTTGAGAAAGGGTGAGTTCTCAGACAACCTCAGAATCTCTGTTGGTCTTAAATTTGTATCCACTGAGTCTAAACCTAGTTTGGTTTCACCCCCTTTCCGAACTAGGGGTCACAGAAGTGACACTCTGTCACTGGAACAGTGGCCAGTGGCCAGGGATGTCTAGGGCTTTTAATGTCTATCTACAGCCACAAGCTTTATGAGACACATTATAAATACATGCTATGGCATGGCAAGATGTTTCTTCTTTCATTTTTTCCTTGATCCCCCCAAACAAAAACAGTGTGACCACGTTAATCAGTGGATAAAAGGCATACCAGACTCAAAGGCATCCTCCACACGCTGCCTACCATTCCAGAGCCCAACACCACACGCAGAGGGTGGGAACAAGCTGAAGAGCCAATCTAACAGAACCTGAGAAACAGCTCACAGCCAGGGCCCTTCTGACTTCTGGACTTAGGCTGGAAACAAGACCTTAACATGGACTTACATCCGTGCCCTCGCAATGAAGCTGTCTGAGGGGTTGAGAAAGTCTGCGCAAAGTCTTTGCATGTTCAATCGTCTTATTCTCAGGTCGAATACATGGTTTAGTTTAGCTGCAGCTTCAGCACAAACATGGTTGGCTCAGATAGCAGGGCATGGGAACGTTTTGGTTCTGCTTGTTTCTCTCTTCTGTAGAGGGAGCTGTTTTAGAGCAACGGTTTCGGTTGAGCTGCTTTAACGTGCTGTCCTCGCAATGTCTGTGGGCATGCGGTCACACTAATTACTGTTCACTTTAATGCTTCTAACATCCATTGTAAAGTGTGTTCTCCGTCAGCGTGTCTTGGCGTAGCTGAAGCTAGGCTCCCAGCTAGCTCTGCAGTGTTTCAGAGGTTAATCCTCTTTCAAACGAAACGCTGCGTGGTTGTCGTCTATGCTGTTCGGTTTAAGGAGGAGCCCCGGCAGAAACGACAGGAGCTCGGAGGAAAAAGCTTGGGGGGGCTTTCAAACCAAAGGGTGAGGTGAAGCCTGCTGTCCTAGACACCAACGCCAACTTTGAAACCTCTCTGCACTGCTTGGAGAACCAGACTGTGAACTCAGTGTGAACAGGGTGGAGGTGGATGTTCCTATTCTGAACTGTTCATCGCTGACCAAAAGGGTCATCTGTCCATTGGTCCAGGGCAACAAGATATTACAAGATGGTAGAGCCTGTGAGATGAAACAAACAGCAAATGAGGAGTCTAGGTGGGCATTTGGAAGAGTGCCAGAGATGGCCCCTGCAGTTCACAGAGGTCATCCCAGCTGAGGTGATCAAACACATACAGCAAATTCCTTTCATGTGTTTTCAAGATTATGTCAGCAAAGTATCTTATTTTGCCATCAAGCCCACATGGCCTTAACTTGCCTGTTGCTTTGATATCACCTAGGATGGCTGTCATAATGGAGCTGCGATTGTTGTAAATGGATAGCTCCGGTCCAAATCTGACATTGTTTAGGAATGGCAAGCATGTGCTGGTAAACCGAAGCACGAAGGGGCCTGTAATCACCCCTCGATTATGTTTATTGTTTTTCCCCTCTCAAAAAGTTAATTTGATGACAGTGAGAGATAGTGCTGGGGGTTGTTAAATATACAGTCACGCTCGGAGTGTTCTCACATCCACGGCAGCTGACGTCAACATGACGTGGTTTAGCCCATACAGTTCCACATGTGACACACACACACACACAAGTACAGGACACACATCATCATGTGCACCGATGTATCCACACACTATGCATACACACACGCACACGCATGTTACACATATACACACTTTCACAAATACTCACATTTCATGTATCACCAAGAGACAACTATAACATGCTGACCAATACCATCACCAGCCTGCTGCTGCTCAGAAACGATCCTGTCGTCATTGTTTGTAAAATGCCTCAATCCCAAAAGGACTCAAAGATGCAGCACGACCTTGCTCTAAATTCACCTCAAGATTGGCACGCAAAGTTCACCTCAATCTAGCCCACAAGTTTATGTTATTGCTAACTATCAGCCTAAAAACATTGCTAGAACTGCTCGTTCGAAACATGACCATGTGAAAGTATTCATCTTACCCATGATGTGTGATGTAAAATGATGCATTTGTTTGCGGCCAGCATGAAAATATCTTAAAGGTCTTTAAATACTTCAGTTATAAATCACATGAGAGCTAGAGTGGTTTTTGCTGATTTAACATTTTTCTTGTCACAACAAGCACCCGCATTGTGTTTTATTTCATAACATGTCATGTGAGAAAACGAGTGTGTTCTTGGTAGGAAGATGGAATAGTCAGTTATCCATGGGGTCGGTTCCCTTTAAACCCTTGTGTAAATTTGTCCATTTGGTTTGAATTACTGGCTATGAGACAAGTAAACATTGCATTTGGCCGAGATCCAACACAGTTCAAAAGGGGCATGGGGTAGCGATGACATAAGGCAGGCTGGATTGGAGATTGACGCAGCTTTGAGGCAAAAATAGTCTGATATCTGGTGGCATAAGTTCCTGCTATGAGTGGTAGTGAGAGAGAGTGGTTACGCCAGTTAGTCAGACCTCTGGAAAACTTCAGCCATTAGCACTGAACGGACATGATGATTTGTTGTTAAGGGGTGGGGCCAAGCAGCTCCTCACCCCAGGACTGGACTTTAAACCAGCCAATTAGTTTTTCACATATAAGGGGCATTGTGAGGGGCACACATTAATTAGAAAATGAGCAGGAACAGTGGAAAGCTCGAGATGAGGAGAAAGAGAGACAGAGATAGATAGAGAAAGCGACAGAGAGAGAGACAGAGAGAGAGAGAGAAAGACAGACAGATAGACATACAGACAGAGAGAGAGAGAAAGACAGACAGACAGACATACAGACAGAGAGAGAGAGAGACACACACACACACACACAGAGCAGGAGAGAGACACACACAGAGAGAGACACACACAGGGAGATAGAGATGAAGAGAGAGAAGAGGGGCCCAGTCTCTACTGCTTAATTATAGCAGGGAGAGAGATAACCTCTAGATACACCCCACCCCCCTGCAAAAAAGACATGCAATTGGTTCTCCTTTGGCGTTGACATGTTTTCCATTGGCTGGGCTTTGGTCTGACAAACACCCAGTTTGTGGCAGATGGAGGCTAGATTCTGACAGCTGTTGAGTCCTCCTCTTTTCAATGTGTCTTGAATTTGAGAATACTCCCCCTGTCTTCTGTTTTAATGACTTGGTGTTGTGCAGTTTCTGTGTGACAGAGTGTGTCTGCAGGCACGCTTCAACGTGTAATTAACGTTTAAGCCATTGTGTGCTGTCACACTTTGCCAACATACAGATCTCCTTCCCAGTTTTTCCCACGAATACACTAACAATGGAAAACAAGACTGGAACTGTAAATGTCTTCAAAATAATATGATTAAAAACATTGCCTTTCAAGGTCTCTCCGCAACCATGTTTTATGCATGTGATGTATGACACAGTCTGCCTGGACGTACAAAAAACCCCAGTGTGTTGTGTGAACTTGCATGGATGCAAAGATGATTAAAAGATCTGAGGAATGAAGAGAAAAAAAGTGTTTCGTCAGATGTACTTTCAGACCACAAGGAGCAGGAGCCCAGATGAGCCAAGTTCTTTCTCAGACAGGAAACTGCAGGACCTCTTTAACAGCCCTAAAACAATTCAATAAACTAGTCAAAGCACCACCAAGTCCTGCAACGAAACCCACAAAACAGACAAGACTATATGTTCCCAGTATCTCTTATCGATGCAGCACACCAATCTGGTTCTGAGGCCATGGACAGTTGGGAATCATATAGACCAGCCAATTACTCTGTCAGATAAACAGCAGAGAAAAAAAAAACACAAACTAAGAATGTTCTAGTTCATTCTTTCCAACAAAAGGAGAACTAATTCAAGAACGTTTGACAAACATTGAGTGTACTCAGCACTGACGTAAATACAGAAATAGGCCTCCTGGAAATCTATTGAGCTTTGAAGGAGCAAGTCGTGTTTTGCACTTATTTCCATCTGTTTGCTGAAGAAAAAAACGAGACCAATTGTTTATTGACAGCCTTTCTGTACTAGGTAGCATATTTTCCTTCCCTCATGCTTTGAGTGTCAAGCCTTCTCAGAAGTGCCCTTGTCCTCCTCCGACTTGTGTTTACACATTATGGGTCATATCAAAACACGAATGAAGCTTTGGATTTGGGATGAGGGTGAAAAAGGAAGGTCCTTTCCTGTTTTCCAATTGCTCTTTTGTGTTCCCTGGAGGCAATGGATCTCCTGTTTCCAACGTTTAGGACAGTGCCACTGCATTCTCCAAAACTAAGAGTACTCCATGACAACTTCTACATTATCTAAAGTCAAATTTCCCTACTCAGGTCTCAGGGCTATTTGCAGATTGTTTTTCAGGTATACGCAAAAGCATGAAAAATCCCTATAATTTCCTTTTGGATTAACTGGATTCTGTGAGAAAAAAATGAGTTATATTGTGAGCAGTTTGTTCTAGTTTCAGAGAAGTAAATCTGCGGCTCCCAGGGATCTACTCCCACAGAGGGCGTTGCATCGGTGTGCTTACTGCTCACAGGGCAGCCTGGTCTTATCTGCACAGAGAATCAGCAGGAAGTAACAGAAAGCCTGGCTTATCTGTCTTTCTAGCTGGGATGGGGGGGGGGGTGTTAAGGGCAGAGACATGACGAGCCTGGTGAACAGCAATGCAGCTGAGCTGTATGGGAAATGAAGAGAGGGGTCAGACACCAAAGCAAAACAGACTCAACAGGAAGAGCCATCAGGAAGCCAGTGTGATCTGGTTGGTGCTGCACCGGCTAGCATAACAACAGTGCCAACACTTCACTTGAGTGTGGCAAACAGCAGCCTTGCAGCCATTTTGGCTCATGCAGGATTCAATTTGGTCATGTCAGAACAAAACGACAAGTTCAGCCACATAGTCTCAACATGAGAGGGGGTGTGAGTGCCGTGAAAGACCACACTTTCAGGGACTTAGTGGTCTTGAGGTAATCCAAACAGACGTTTATTTAGGTTCATTTTAATTGTGTTTCCTTCTGTGTTTATAACATCTGTATCTAGATCTACGAATGTGACGTTGGGAGTAAATCGGCCCATAATCCATCTGAAAATGAGTCTATGTTACTTATTAAGATCAATACAGCCATTAGAGTGGACTGGGAATGGTGCTAACATGACACATATGAAGCAATTGTTCAAACAAGATCACACTGAGTATCATGAATGTAAAAATGACTGTTTTGGTCATCTGGCACATGGGTCTCCCCAAGCATCCACTTTAATCCAGATGGAAAAGGATGATCCACATTCATAAAACAAAACATACATCACACATGTGTTACTAATGACAAGCAGTATTGAAGCCTTGTAACTCCGTGTAACAAAATGGCTGCCTTGTGAGCACTTCATTGAGGTACAGAGTGGGCCTAAGCAGCTCTGTGTCCTTTTCACCCCCATCTGGAATTGTTCCTAACACATCCTCTGACACGCACCTCAGGAGGGTCCAGGGTGGGGCCAGACCTCTCCAAGAATGTTGGGGAGCACCGTTTTGACTTCCTCTGGACTGCTTGGTGCATTTGACAATAATGGATGAGGCTTTTCAAAGAGAGGAGAGCACACTGACCTTGCTCTAAGAGGCACCTGCGTTTTGCCCCAAATAAAGGTACAAAGACAGCTTTGGCAGCGGAAAGTCCCTGGAGAAACCCTCAGAGATGATCTCCAGCTACTGCAAGTCACATGCATGGGCTCCTATTCCTGCTGAAAGAGAAGCCTGAACACGCTGACAGCCGTTGCACAAGCCTGATATGGGCACCTTCAACTAGAGAGAAACGGACGCCGTCTATCGTAAGTGCACTTGGAGGGAAAAAAAGAAAAAGAATCAGATTAATCCTGAGCCTATTAGATTCCTCACTACTCATGACATGCCATTAGGAGGCATTTTAACACATCTACAATGTGACTTAATGGGGGTGAAGTCTGGGCTTTCAGCCGCCAGGGCGAGGTTAGACGCGATGCACAGTCATTGATTTACAATTTCTGCAGCGTTGTGAGGTGAGCCGTGTCATGTTAATAAAGATTAAGACTCGTCCTGGACTCTAAAGTGCACTTTCTCCTTAGACGGCTGGCTGGGTGGCATCGTACGTGGAATGCGGAGGCCTCACACAGGAATGAGAGTTTTCTCACTCTGCATATTCTCTTTAGGTGTCCATATAGAAATCTAGTGTTTGTTACCGATCCGAAACAATTCATGGACTAACAAAACCAAGCGTGAGGAAAATTACTAAATTGTTTACCTTGAAGGCAACATCAGCCTGTTGGTGAATGTTGGGCTTGTTTTGCCTGCAGTGCCCTCATGGTACACTGCAGACTGGAACGCTGTGTGACCGCTCTGAGCGGCTGTCCACCCCTATGTTTCAAGGTTCCCTGCTCTGCTTTAGTGTGCTGGAGGAAAGTCTGACTCACCTGTCCATTATACATGGCACTTCCTCCACAATTACACCATGTCAGAGGAGTAAGAAAAAAATTGGGGAAAAACAAAACAAAAAATGGCAACTGAGTATGTCAATTCTGCTTCGTTTAATGACACAGTGTGTCTGGGTGAGTGACGACAGCAAGCTTTTGTCTAAAACGCAGCAGGGTAAATGCAGGTCTGGGATGTCAGTCGTCAGGGCTCATCATAGGGGGAGCGGCGTCCTCTGCCACCCCGGCCGAAATTGTTTTAAATGCTCAGCAATTAGTGGGCCCGAGGTTGATATTTAAAGGATGAGGAAGGTGTACCGTGACTCCATTAGAGGCCCTTGTACAGGGATTTGCTTGCATCCTGACCTTACAACTGGCCGGCTGTGTAAAAGCAGGACAGATTCCACACCCAGCACGCGCCTGGGACACTGTCTAACCAGCCCACTCAGGTTTGCTGAATTGTTGAATTACCACTGCTAATTAAGAACTCTACATAATGACAGGGCTTTAATGATTAATCCATTTTACGCTACTTTGGTTTTGGAAATTAAATGCTCTGTCCTTTTACTGGCTCCTTATATGGTAATACCATCCCTCCAGATCACCCTGGTGCGCTGCTCCTCTGCTCTCATTTTGAAATTTGACTGATGTGCTCCAGTCCTCCCCTGAGCTACAGAAATATCTTGCTGTGTGTCCACCTGCAAATGACAAAGTGTCTCAATAAATCACTAACAAGATTTTAGGCTTATTTTCAGAGGCGAGACCCAGTTAGGTTTGATCAATGCAATCACAATTCAGTCGGTGTGGGTAACACATAACCGCCCTCCCACCTCCCGCCCGCCCGCCCGCCCACACACACACACACACGCACACACACGCACACACAGACCACCTCTGTTGAAGTGGGAGAGCTGTTAGGGCTAAAAGAATGTACTCAGTGCTTGTGTCCTCTGCAGTAAGTAAGAGCAGCTTTCGTGGTTTGTTTTGCCCAGGTTGATAACTTTGTGAGGTAGCACAAGGAAGTCAATAAAACCATGTGACAGATCCAGTAGGTCTACTGTTAAGTCGAGGGCTGAGGGTGAAGACTCCCAACTGTGGGATGAACTCCAGCAGACACTGTTAAATCAGCTTATTGCAGATCTCTTAGTGCCGCTTGATAGACTATGCAATAACAGAACCTTTACATACCTCATATGAAACAAATCGCAAGTGACGGACAGAGGCCAGTGTTGGCAACATTGAGGTTATGGCTTTGATTTCCCCTTGACCCATGTGAGTATGTGCATCAATTTAAATGAAGGAGACTGGATTAAAATATCTGCATTTGTACAAATCTGGACATCATAATCCAATTAGTGTGTTTTGTTTTGTTTTACCATCAAATGTTCATCTCTTTAAAAATGACCTACTTTCAGAATACTTGTACTGTAGATTTGGAATACACAAAATGCTAACTCTGCCATTTCATTCATATGTACTGTACGAGCAGAATAAAAGTTAAAGACGGCATTCTATATTTTTACCTAGGAACTTAATTTTATTCTTCTGTACATTATACTCAAGTCAGGAAACAGGAAACCAATTGGAACAGAGCCAAAAGTGTTTGATCTCAAATGAGACAACACCACATTACATTTGTGTTTGTTATAAAGCCAGAGACACCAATACAACCTGAGGAGATTATGATATTAAACACAGATTATAAGATTATGAATTAAATAAGGTCTAGCTATCCAGACAAAAAAAAAAAAACTAATCGAGAATCCCAAACGGGATCTTAGTCTGGGAGACACATTTGGGACGGTTTAAATCCACTTCTAGGACCCAAAAAGCCACAAAGGCCCCGGTCTTACATTCATCATCATTAACCTCTGTGGCACCCACAGCTTCCTGTGCTAATCATCCACTGAGGCGGGCAACAGATCGACTTTCAAATTAGAGCCACTGACTGCTGATGTGACAAGGGAGCAGTTGGTCTGGGTCGGTAACCTGGGCAACCTAAAGAGTGGTGGAGTGGGGGAGCCCTATAATGGGGATTACAATGGTTGCCGTGCGATGTGCACACAATGGAATTAGGCCAGTATTAGACCGAAATGAATTTGAATGGGGAGTTTGCTGGTCCAGTCAAAATTGCATTCCCTTTTGGGTAATTGTTCCAAGGATGGCCATGGAGGGAGGTGAGATAAAAGAAAACTGTGCTCTCCTTCCATGGTTAACCTATTCAGTTATCTTTAGCTACGTACAAGGGAGGAAAAAGACAAGCACAGGCAAAGCACAGTGTCAACATGCTTTCACAATTAGAAGCATTGGCATATTTAAGGTACTGAACTACACTTGAAATAAAAATCCCCTTTCTGTTAAAAAGGGGGAAAAAGTGATGAGAAAGAGCTGTTCTCTAGAGTTTCTCTCTTCTCCACACCGCCCTACTGTACACCCAGGGATAGAGCAGGGAATGTGTAATCAAACCCATGCACCTTGGCACAGGTCCAGATAGTGACTTTCCTTCCTATAGATCACCGTACACAGCAGAGGAGTAAGCAGAGCTCCTGTAGGCTGTTATACAACCAGAATGGCCTACTCCTGCCTGCCATATTTGCCTCCCAGCCCAGCAAGAAAGTATGTGTTCTTTGCGTTGGTTGTGGGTCAGACATCAATGAGCCTTGGTTAAGAGCTTTACTGAAGCAGATTATGAAAAGCATACAGATAATAGATGAGGAGACACACATAAACTCTTTATCCTGTCCACGCGGCTATTCCTTTTGCATCTGTTCAAATCCGGTCACACCAGATTAAGTGACATTATCAAAACAAGTTATTTCCAGGTTACCGATCAGCAGACACATCACACTCCATGACACTGTGTTCTTGATTATCTGCTGCATTGTGGCCACACCAGCAGTAAATGTTTGTTTTTTTGTTCTTCTAAACAAATTATTTTTTCAATATAGTCGCTTCTCTGTTGTTATTTGTGGGACCAATCACCACCCAAAAGGGACCAGGGCAGAACTAAGTGCTACAGAGTGGGAGGGACAGCTGTAAAATTGCAAATAAATACATCACATAAACCCAATTCACAGTAATGCAATAAATTTCAAACAAGGCTGAACAAGCCCTCTCGGCCCCTCTCACTAAATAGGAATCAAGCCAAGCGTAGATTCTCTAAACAACATTAGGAGTGCAACAGCCTTGAGGTTTATCTGTGTGCTGTGCTTGCTAATGATTTCAGGCCGTCCTTTAAGTTTTGCGTGTTACTAGATCTGCGCTCTCTTTGCCAGCAGTTTTTTTTTTGCCTTCTCAAACAGGAAGAGCATCTGATGTCAATACTAGAAAAGCGTAGTGGATCGCAATCCAAAGGCTGAAGTTCTTGTGCGGTAAAGCTCACCCATGTCTGCACACTCAGACGCTCTACCACTGTTCTGCCCCATCTCCCTCCAAGTCCAAATGGATCGAGATTCTGGCTTTTCAATATCTTCCAGGGATTTTGGAACCAAACCCTACAATGCATCCCGCAAGCGGCACCATTTCCATCCCCTTTCTAGTGCCTGAGTCTATGTATTGGGTTTATGTACAGCATGCCATCATTACTTTACCTCACAGATAATGTTGACCTTGGCATCATTGTATATGAGGACTGGCAGCTTCTCTGTCACGTAGTCTGTCACAAATAGAGAGGGCACTACACTGAAAGATGACCTCTGACCCGGTCTACCTCGCTTGTCACCTTACTTTCCTACTGGTTTACACTTATAACATCACACAAGCCTTCTTATACGTATGTGACCGCTGTTAAGTCCCATCCTGAACCCGAATTGATGTTTTTGTATCTATTCTTGGAGAATGCATCTATGGAAGTGAGAAATGAGGAATGGACATCAACGTGAAGCAATAGCATCAGATGTTTCTTGTCATAGCCTATCTTATCCCATGGAGAGAAGTACCTCTTGTGATCCTATCAAGAGAGTCTTGACTAAGGGCCTTAGTAAAGTCAATACGGTTGGCTGTTAGCATTGATCCTTTTAAATGCCACATAAGTTGGCTGCTACAATGTTAGCAGCTCAATAACCAGTAGAAGTTTGTATAGAGGTATTGAAATCTTTATAGAGGAGGTGATTGTCAAAGTTAATGTACATCAATATGGTCTAGTGGGAGATATGTTGTGTTACCCTAGTGCAAGAAAGACATCTAGATTCTAAAGGTGACATTCTTCAAGCCTTGAGCATATAGATGGCTACATTCCAAACTGGCAATATGGAAGTCATCCCCTAATGATAAACACTGGTTGAATCCATTATGACCAAATGCAATTAACGCCAAGCCCACAGAAAGAGAACTTGAGGCTACAAGAGACCTGAAGTCTTCCAGATTCATGCCTAGCAAGTAGCAATCTTAACATATGATAAATGTATCCATTTCCAGTTTCTGTGCAAGAGCAGACTACCCAATAATGCATATTTAGTGAGTAACGACAAGGCAACGCATGTGATTTCCAATCAGTGTTCCTGTTAGTACACCAAGGTGTATTTAAGATAACATTCATGTAATGTCAGTGAAAGCCTTGTCCAGGACACCACCAACCAAACCCAGTGTTCTCTGAGCATCACAACAGTACATCAGTCTTTACCCGGTAGTCCTCCACCTCATCCCATGTGGTGCTCTCATAATAAACAAGCTCATTCAGTTGCTTCAGTTCCAGCTGATTTATTCAGTTTTGTCAAGATACAGACTTCAGCATGACGACAAGAAACGCATTTCAATTGCTACAAAAAACGCGGATGGTCCATTTTAAGAGTAGCCTATATTGCACAAAATAATGAAGAAAACAACATGTGCCATTAAGATGATAAAATGCGAAAAGAAGATCCAGTTTCACACCTGCTATTTGGGACCCATTCACACCAATATACATAAACTCCTAACTTTACTATTTTACAGAACATATACAATCTTGAATCTAGTACCAGCAATGAGGTCTATATTCCCCAATTCCAATTTACTCCTTAGACGCACCAAATTGAATCTACTTCTGTACATACCCTTGCTTAAAATAAATCAAGGCATTTAGATGCAAGTTGATATAATTTAACCCTTGCATGCTAAACGTAACTGAAACCGGGTAGAAGTGCCTGAAAACCTCACTGAAAGCACAGTAAGAACATTCCCTTTTACTGTACAAAAATATGCCTGAAAATATTTTACTTTTTTAAAAAGATGAGGTATGTTGGTTATGTATCAAAATGCTTCCTGCCATACCTGTGTTCTATAGCGGTTTAGCCTACTTTATCATTTCCATACCAAGACGGAATCGGAACTGATAACAAAATAACCAATTGTGGAATACAGAAATCACATAAAACTTTTTTTTGTTGAAAAGTTACATCCTGAACAGTGTTATCAGATTTGCCCAAATTCAGCCCAGCCGTGTGTCAGACCCAAGTAGTTACAAGTGGGACGGGAATGCATAGTTCAGATTCTACTCATTGTGGTCCACTTAATTTGAGCAGTTTCACTGCAGACCCGAGGAAAATCCATAAAACCCTGTCATGGTGACAAATGTCACTGTTTTTGCAAAAGTACCACATTGTAACGAGTCTCGTTTCAGTTTGTGGCGCCTCTTCCTCCTGCGCTCCGAAACAACCACAGGGCTGGCAACAAACTGATCATACTGTCCTCGTTACCAGCGACTCCTTCATGAAATTAGTAGGTGAACACCAAATCGGAAAAGTTCGCCTCGAGCCAATCCCCTGCGATCATTTCGCTCAGCTCGGGGGTACAATAGTCTGGGAATTCAAAGTGAGAGCTGAGACTGCCCTCGCTGAAAGAGTCCAAGTCTTTATCCACCAAAGAAAGAGACAGGTTTCCTGAATTTGAGTTCCCGAGCTCTGATGCATGAGCACCGGATGCCAAGTTTAAACTGAAGTCAACCAGTAAGTCGTCCGAATCCTCACTGGAGCTGGACGAGGTGGAGACAGACCTGAATGAAGATGCTGGTGAGAGTGAAGCAGGGCAATTTGTGCTCTGCTTAGTAATGTTCTTGAAATTGTAGAACAGTCTGTTAGGGGCAGCGTTCGCATTCCTAGACTCCTCGTACATGCTCGCGCCCTCCGACTCAGCAGTGGAGCTCAGCGTGGGGCTGGCGGGCACTTTGGCGATGTTGTAGGGGATCGGTTCCTCGTCCTCCTCCACTTTAATCCGAGAGGCTAGTTCTTCCTCGAAGTCCTCATCGTCGTCGTCATCTTCCTCGTCGTCAGTAAATTCCCTTTTGATAGACTTGCTGGTCTTAAAGCTGGTAAAAACGTAGTCATAGCGAGGGTCATGGGACGGTCTGGTTGTGACTGCCTTGGTAGTTTTCAATTTAGTGAATTTCTTTCCCGGAGCTTTAACAGGTTTGATGCTCGTCTTCTCTGGCGACTGTGCCGCTGGTTTTGTAGAACTGTCAAGCTTTGGTTTTTTCTTGGGTCGGTACTTGTAGTCAGGATAATCAGCCATGTGTTTTAGCCGGAGTCTTTCGGCTTCCCTGATGAAGGGAATCTTTTCACTGTCCTTAAGCATTTTCCATCGCTTTCCAAGTCTCTTGGAAATTTCTGCGTTGTGCATGTCCGGAGACTGCTCCATGATCTTTCTCCTCTCGATTTTCGACCAAACCATAAATGCATTCATGGGTCGCTTGATATGACCGGTTGCTGTCTTGCACCAGTCTGGTTTTAGCGGCACCGGACTGCACGCCATCATCAGTTCGTTTTCCTCGGAGTCAGTAGCTTCCTGGGACATGCTGCTCTCCGTTTCGCTGTGTTCTGTTTGCTGCACCATGTTCCGTCGTGTTTCAAAACGACTGCGGGGTTGTAACTACCCACAGGCACTTACTGCGTTGCTCGCTTTGGTCACTCTTTTCACTTCTTGCTCATTCAATTCAACCTCTCTCCAAAGTTACCAACTGCCTTCTTAACTAGTTCTTGAGTCGCTCGGATCGGTTACGTCATTTTAATTAGCCAATCACAGCACTCCTCTCCGCCCAGCAGCCTCCAGACATTCCGTTAACCCTTTCGCTCGCTCTTGATTTCATTGGTGGCAGTATATGGGGGCGGAGACTTAATGCTGTCTGGACATGGAGTACGAGACAAGAATATTGAACGCACACTGACAGTGTCGGGATGAAAGGGTGTATCATTGGGGGAAGTCATGACAGGAGTAAGCCTTAGCCTCTCTAAACCTCTCTAAAATATTGATTTGCATTGTTTACTTTGGCCAAACAGGTATATGTATCACCAGCAGATACAGAGAAAGACAGAGGGTGGCGCCTCATCACTGTATATTTTCAGGAGAATTGCATAATTTCGTTTTTTGTACATAAACACTTTGTCTGCACATAGCACACAGATTAGTGTGTAATTGAGAGGACTAGATGGAGCATCTTGCAAGGAAACCAAACTATATTTTTCTCAAACCACACACACATAAGCAAAGACTGCTGTGTCAAGGAACAGAGCAGCCTCCCTCCCTAGACCACCCCAGCATCAGTCCGCTTGGCCAAGTGCCAGATCCACCTCTTATAAGGCTTTCTCTCGCTCTCTTTTTGTCCCCTAGAGGGCAATCATTTACCCCTCTCTGCTTTCCACCAGCCCCCTCCTTTCCCTGCCCCCACTCAGTCCCATGCGGTGACACACTAAAATACAGAGATAGAGACAGAATGAGAGACAGAGAAAAGAGCCCTCACCAGCTTCATTTTGTCCAGGAAATGCTCAGCCTGGTTAATGTAGCGAACCCCAGCTTCTACCACTTTACAAAAACAGACAACCCAGATCCCAGCATTCTGATCAGATGTGGCTGCTTACTTCACCCTCACACTCCCTCACTGGCACTAGCAATATTGTTTAGTGTGCCCAATTTACCAGTGACATGTTTGTTGTATGTGTGTGTGTGTTAAGTGTGAATGCATGCATGTGTGTGTGTGTGTGTGTGTGTGTGTGTATGCAAGTGAAGGGGGAGGATGTGAGATAGTGTGTGCTGAAACTAAATTAACAGACGATCACATTTGATCAGACCTGTCCAACATAGTTTCTGGTTGTTTTTGAGGTGCTGCATCACAACCATGTGTATGTCTTGTTCTGCTTTGCTCAGGGCCCGGAACTCATTAGCAACAGAGGCAGGATCATTCGAACAGAGCAGATAATCAGCACTCCAGAGTGAAGTAGTTCCACACAAAATGTTTGTTTTGTTTACTACGACAGTGCATTCCAAACACTGGAAGATTGAATTTATATTTAAAATACCAATATGGTGCTGATCCCGTCTGTAGTTTTTGTAGTTTTGTTTTTTTAAGGGGTTAGGTTTACAAATCAATCACTCAAATGGATACAAATCAGAAGTGTGTATTTGCTTACACGAAAACAGATGTACAGTTAGCCCTCATAGAAGTGCCTCAGCATGTTCTCAACACTGAACCAATCTCAAGCTGAATATTGGAGATTCTGGGATGGGGTTCATAGACAGAGACTATACAATAGATATTTATACATATGTGTTCATACATGCTTGTCAGCAGTGATAGCATTTCCCTCTACTGTCCATGACACCAAATAAGGATGTGCTTTAATGGAAAAATGTTACCCTAGCATGGTAAATGCACAGTAAATGCACAACAGAGAATTGTAGCATTCAACTGTATTCATGCTTGTCTCTTTAAATGTCTTTTTTTTACATACATTCATTTGCATGTTGGGACAAGTATCCCTGTCTGAAAGAGAAGGGGACCAGTGGGAGACATAAACTTAACACATTAATGGTGAGCTGTTGATGGGCGGTGCTCCTCATTCACATAGATGAGTCAACCAGGCCTGCATCCTGCTCGTTGTTTAGGAATGCAGCTATAGTATGGGCTGTATGCTGGGGAGGAGGAGAGGGTAACTAACGGCCTCTGTTAGAGGTGTGAAGTTGACTGTCCCTTGTTGGGGTATGCAGAGAGAAGCAGTTGGGATTACTGCTTTATCACAGTTGTTTTGGAAGCAGAGCTGTATAAGCAATCTGTTCTCCCAGGAACGGGACTGGTGTTGGATGAGCGACCATGTTTGAGTGGCTGCTTGCTAGATACGCTGTAAAACAATAACATCCTGTCCTCCAGCAAAGGCTCTCCTGGGAATACTCACCGGCGCTAACTGCAGATTAGACATGAAGGGTTTGTGTTGATGATTCGGGAGTCTAACACAAATGATGATCTCTATGATGGTTCATACCTTTGCAGACTGTTTGTTTTTCGGTGTAACTTTTACTAGGTGGTTATGGCAAACCTTCTGTAAAACCTTGCTATTAGAGTTGAGATTACAATCCCTTTGTAGGTCTAACAGTGAGGCAGTGGTACAGTAATAAAGATCATGTAGCATGACCAAAAGAGGACCGGGATAAAGAACAGATTGGTTAGGTTCCAGTGCGATTTGCTATCTGGATAAAGGAGAGGGCCGACACTGTAATTGACCTGACGCTTCTCCATTTTCCAGGTGTGCTACTTTCCAGACAGTTAAAAGTGCACGGTCTGGCACAGTCTGGTCATGAATACAAACACAGAAACACTTCGCACCTTCTGCTGCGTTTGTCACACGTCGCTCGAGCAGTCTCAAGTTCCTCTCCCCCTGTCTTTGCATGAGTACAGAGACGGGTGTGGGGGGGGGGGTTGTTAGGGGCTTGGACATTAGCATCAAACTGCTAGCAGTGTCCTCTGTCCGACAACACTTCTTTAGCTGCAGTTTGCGGTAGATGGTGAAGTAAACCCGCCTGGAAACCACAAGTCAGCACGTGACCTTACAGTCCTTATTGTATGGATGTGATGGGGAAACCTAGTCGTGCATTCACTTTCCACCTGTTGCCTGTGACTGTCTGCCTGAGGTATATAACAAGATCGAGGAACATACACAGACTATAAAACATTATTAATGAGCGGTCAGAGTTCTAGGCTGTTGTTGATGACACACTGTCTGCTCTCAAGACCTTGACAGTGTCCAAACCAGACCCAAGTAGTGGACACATGACAATGTTTGCCGCAGCACGTTTGTTTACCCCCTTTGTCTGGTAATAGTAAACATGTATGGAGCAGGTCTCAGGAGGCCCTGACCCGCTATAATGAGAGTATGTTTAGTCTGAAGGCTACGACCTGTGTTGATGGATTGCTCTGCCTGCGGGGGAACTATTTCCTGACACTCCGTGAAGGCACACAAGGTGCGGAGTGGACGTGGATTCACGTGTGTGTGCGTGCCCTTTTCAGACTATTGATTTTCGGCAGCCGGCTTGGTGTCATAGTTACATGGGCCATGCATATGTGAGAGGGAGAGGTGGCTGGGCAATGAACACATCTATCAGCCAGTGTTTCTCTGTGATTGTCCTGCTCAATACCATGGTTACATAAAATCAAATTAATTTGTGATTGTTTAGTGCAAAAAAATGAAACAATAAAACTGGGAATTCTGAGGGAAAAACGATACACAGAAACTGATTTTGACAACTGAGATCAATGCCTTTTGGTGCCATGGTTTTCTGGTTAATGAATCCTGACAACTTTTCTCCTTGAGGGAGGTAATTCAGGATGCTGGATGCTGATCGCCTGTTTTTAAATGCTTGCAGATCTTTAAACCAGGAATCTGCCCTGTCCACAGTCCACCTACATGCATGACCCCAGCTATGGTGAGAGGCCCTCTTCATCCCCCATGGGGACAGGATCTGGCTACAGCAGTATTCACCTACCAATAATACTATTACTACTGATACTCTCTCTCTTTCTCTCTCTCTCTCTCTCTCTCTCTCTCTCTCTCTCTCTCTCTCTCTCTCTCTCTCTCTGTTTGTCTCCTCCCTCTTTGCTAACACATTGCCTTTTCAACAGTCTTTGTCTTATTCCGTTTGATACATATTTCCCATGCTGAATGCATTGTCCAAGTATTTGGAGAAGTACAGTAGGAATTGTAAGATACAGTAGCAGGTGACTATGGGTTGATGAAACATCTACCTCCCATAAATTTATTTAATGTCAGATTTTACACTGTACCACCATGATTTCAATTGAAGCTAAACCGATGAATTAGCTAGCTGTCAGGAGCTTATTCACAAATTGCTCACAGCTACTTGAAATTGAAGTTCGCCTGCAAGCCCATTCAGAGTGCTTTATCCTAGGGGCAGGCTAATTTAAAGGTAAGTAGAGGATGTCATCAATTGTGAGCAAATAAGACAATGGTGGAGTGGTGGTGGTGGTGGGGGGTGGGGGTGGGGGGGCGGCAGAGGCGACAGCCAGGAAAAGAAAAATACAAAGATAATGATCATGACTCGGAGATAAAAGAAGCAATTATTTCAACCTAGTTCATCTCATGTTGACATTCCAGTTAATTACCTGGTGCCTGGAGAGTGCTGGGGTGAGCTGCAGCCTGACAAACCCAGGCAGGCAGAAGCAGGGTCGGGCTGCGCTTACACAGGACCAACCTCCTGGTAATATTATCCCTGGGCCTTGCTTTATCAGACCCCTACCATCAGCATCCATCAACAGGGCCACACTCTGCCCCCACCACCACCACCACCAACAAGCCTCCAGACCCATGAACAATGGGCCACAGTGGAGGAAAATATATTCCTATCTATGCATACATTAAAAGAGGAAATAGGAAAATGGATTACAGACATCCTATCCTCCCTTTGACTAATGTAACTTTTTGGTTTGTCTGTGCTTTTTCATCCCCCAGATAAGGAGGTGTGCGCTGCCATCCGTTACCTCTCAGGCCATAGATAGTCTGATTGTGCTGATTGGAGGTAAAACCAGGATGTAGATTTTCCATGTTTATGTGTCACATGCCTCACCTACGGCTGGAAGCGTGTCTTTTCAATGCTGTTCACAGGTCAACCAACTAGCAAACCATGAATAATGAGGTCGGTATAAAAGTCTGGAGTAGAACTTAGTTTAAGCATGAATCTGTGCTTTGTTTACTTATGTTCATGTGTGCTCATTTTATGAACACGTAGATGTGTGAGATTCATAGCAGACCCTTTCTATAGAGAGGTGGCACCACAAGGAACAGAACATCTCCACTAACATATGACACAGAGAAGAAAAGATTGTCTATCCACCTTTCTCTTATGAAAATAGGAGTTTTACCTATGGTGAATACTTATTTCATGGGGAAAATAACTTATAAAACCGCTTAAACTCCAACATTAATCTGACTTCACAATGAGATCCTCTCTATTCATTTTTCCTGTGGGTTTCATTGGCTATGATAGGCAACAGAGAATAGACCTTCAAATAATCCTACACTGGTCAGGAGATAAAATGTAATGCTGAATAAATATGCACATATAGACTGCTATTTTCCACCTTTCCATATCAAAGGTCTTCCATACCATTTGAGAGAGTCACCTCCCCAACACACACACGCACACAGACACACACACACACACACACACACACACACACACATGCACACACACAAACACTCACACACCTACCATCAGTCAAGTCTCTTCTGTCTGTGCCTCATAGAGGCCACACAATACTTGCTGTGTCCCCACAAAGGATTTACATGGGCCAGTGTAAAACAATGCTACATCGGTCAGTTCCCCTCATTAATGAAACATAAATGTTTTATCTATGACCAAGACTTAATATTGAACCTTTGCCATATTTCTGTGACGACATACCTCTTCAGGTACGGCCAGTCACAAGAACTGTGTGTGAGTGTCTATGTGAGGTGAGCAAGTCGGGACTCAAACAGCCATGACGGATAGGGTGAGTAATACTACAGAGGCTGAGATGAATGGGGTTCCACGCCCTTCTACGTGGAACACACCAGTAATTTCCTCAGGTCATCTCCACTTACATGTTGTCATTTTTCATGCCTATGGAGAAAGTGGAGAGGGGGCCATGCGATAGGAGGTTGCGGCCACTGCTGGGAGATAGATGACTGAACTGGGGAGACTAGGAAGCCTTTGCTCACCCAAATGAGAACCCTATAGTTGGAAGGTGGGAATAGGGATGGCTCCGAGATATAAAACATACAGTAAATCATCTTATTGACTAATCTATTAGGTCGTTAATTCACCTTGGCTTCGCTGATCCTAGTTTTCATTACTCTACCTCTGGGGATCTGGATGGTGAAGACTGAGGAAGCAGAGCTGGTCACTGTGTCAGTCAGTTATTTGCCAGCTATCTGTCTGCTGTGCCTCTTTCAGATCAAGGCTACAGTGACTATGGACACTGTGGTAATGTCAGGCCATCCCTGTCCCCCACATCCGACAGCTTCTCTCCTTCCTCCAGATGTTTAACTCCTCATCACCCAAATGAAAAACATCCATCTCTGGGGCTGCTGCCATGTTGTGCTGTGACCTCTACTTGTCAACTCCCTTCCTGTAACAATGGTGCTTGATGAATGATGTCATCCCCGCCGTTCCTAAACATACCACTCGCTACCGACCGCAGCGGACCTCGTGAGTCACAATGAACCTCTGGGGATTGTCACAGGGGACTGCGGCAACCAATCAGGAAGCAGAGCTTATTAACCTCTGGCATGATTTAGTGGTTGAATTTTAATTAGAAAACAGTTTGTTCAGAGATGTCATGTGATGTGTTTACACGAGGAGTATAACATGGGTTTCAGCTCACACGGACCACTTGATGTTTAGGCATCCAAGAATTTTGAGTCTTTGACAATACGAACGTTTATTTTTCCAGTCCTTTTTTGCGGCGATGACAAGAACACCCAGTCATGGTTTATTTATAGGTAGATATGCAGGTGGTTGGTATAACCAGGAAACACGCGACTTTTGCTGTGCATGACAGCCTGCTATTATTCATGATAATTATTAATAGCATTTGTCTGGGAACATCCAGACTGAGTGGTCTCACACCACGGTTGTTTAGCGAATCCACCATGTAAGATGAGAGCTGTCTTTTTCAGGTAATCTTGTTAGCTTCCTGTTTTGATGTCTGTATTCGTCCTCTAGGAGAAGCAGCTTGCTACCAGTGGCTCAGAGCTCCTGGGCTCACCGCCTGAGGTGTGACAAGGAAAAACAAACAAACAAACAAACACAAACCCAATGGATACTTTAGCTTTGTGAGCCGAACTGAGTTAACATGACTTCAGATAAAGAGTATCTGATCAGATATGCCCTGGTGTACTTCCCTTTCCCTCATCACCACCATTTAATTTAATAGACTGAGACTCCCTCCACGGGGAGAGAAAATCTTCTCAAAGAGTCAGTGTGAGCGAACGTTTCTTTGGAAATATGTGTCTGTGAGTGTGTGTGTCTGTGTGAGTGTGTGTGTGTGTGTCTGTGTGAGTGTGTGTGAATGTGTGAGTGTATGTGTGTCTGCTCTCCACCCTCTGACAGGCTGCCGGTTGCAGGAGATTGCATGTGGCATGGAGAGGGAGGAGAGAGCGAGACTCATATATAAGATTCTCAGCTGTGCTGGCCGTATCCCCCCACGTGTGAAATATGCCCAGACAGATCCCAGTCCTGTCGTTACCCCGCGAGGTCAATTGGGTTCATGGTGCAAGGAGGGTGAGCAATGAGGAGCAAAGCAGGTCTATTGGTGGGGAGCTTGGTGTAGCATAGATGAATTGCATAGGAAGCACAGTTGTAGGCTTGCTACACAGTAGTTATCATATGCAGCAAGTAATATTTGCATGTAAGTTACACGTATATTTTAAGAGTAATAAATAGAGCATGGATGAGAATGACCTATATTCAACAGTCCACCCTGTAGGCTGGTATAGACCCCTCCTCTAGGCAGCCTCTCCTTCTGTAACGCACACTCTTTTTTTAACACCCACACATACACCTCTTCATCTCCTCTCCTTCTCCAGCCCTTTCAGAGTACTTCCATCTGCTTGTATGTCTTGGACTGTCCCTGTAACGGAATGCATGCCAGTTGCCAGTTGTCTTCGGCCTCTTTCCTCCTCTCCACCTCCTCCCTGTCCCACCACCCCCTGTGAAAACCCCCTGCCATTTTATTTTCCATCCTCAGCTGGAAGGATGTGGGTGATGATTTATAGAGCATGTCCAATTGGTGGAGAGCGCCAGAGCCGGGCGGGGCCGTCACACGTTTGTTGGCGCAATAGGTATTAGGGGCCAATCAGGCACCTTCTCAGCCTTTCTAAAAAAAGAAAAAGAGCCGGAAATGGAGTTCTCTCGCCAGATATCAAAAAGCTGTGTGTTTGCTGGGATTCAGATGAGCACAGGGGTCAGCAGTGAGGTTCCCACTTGCGAGGAGAAAAATATCCAGAGGTGTCCACCACAAGTGAATGCAAAGTGCTGCTTATTATGAAAATTGCCTACATAAAAAAGAATAGTTTCATTTTCCAAACACCCTCTTAGCGGCTTTGCCTATTTTCCTGGGATGTTGTTTTTGCTTTGTTGGGTTGTCAGGGGCCGATCAATATGAAATAAAATAGGACTCAGGCCTCCGAATGGAAGACTTGGCACAGGACGATTTTTGAATCCTATTATAACATGACTGGAACTGTGGGAGGGCTCTTTTGGTGCATGGAGGCAGGCAGGCAGGCCCACATTACTTAGCCTGGGGCAGGAGGGAGGGCACTCAGTCAATAGGATGAATGGTGGAACCACAGCTGCTAGAGGTGCATTCAGGGATTCTGGAGACATGCTGATGGCCTGTCTGAAGTAGGCTCCACTCTTAGAAAGGACTCCCTAAGCCCCTTTTGTCACCCCTTCATGGGCCACAGCAAACACTGGTGTGTGGGTGGACCCAGGACCACAGCTGTCCAGCAACGAGAAGAGGGAGAGGTAGAGAAGGAAGGAGGGGGCAGGGAAAGAGAGTGAGAGAGAGAGTGAGAGAGAGACATCGATCGAGAGTGCCTATGTGCGTGAGAGAGAAAGGGGCATTTGCCCCCCCCCCACCAAATGTGAAAACTAAATGTAAACTACTGGTGCCACCTGGAGAAAATCCACATTTACTCTGCCAATCACCAAGAGCAGGGAAGGAGAAAGGTCAAAAATAATGTTTGGGACCACGTGGTTCACACGGCATTACAACATTAGCTACATCCACGATACAATTTCAGAATGCAGGGATGTGTGACAGACCATCTCCTGCCACGGCCCAAGCACACAGTATCCTGTGAAGAGATGGGGTTTAAATTGAAATCACAGGCTTAGCCAATGCATTGCTATGCACATTCTGTGGTGGTATGGGCCTTAACATGTCCCTGTCCCGCTCCAGTCTACTCTGTATTCAGAAGGCTGGATCTGGAGGGCAGACAGACCATCAAAGTGACAGCTTGCTAGTGTGACAGAGCAGTCAGAGGACCCAGGAGATATCACAGGCCGCAGATGAGTGTGAAATATATGTCCCAAAGTCCAGTAAATGCCTCTGCCTTCCACCATGACCACTTCAGAATCCTAATGTTGAGAGGCTGTTGTCAGGAAAGCCACCAGTTTGAGGAGGGAAAGAGGAGAAAGGAGTACAGGGCTATGGGTTAGCTTTCTCTGCTGTTAAATATGCCTGTTTTTGGAGACATTGTTTTGTTATTCCGTGAGTCACATTATCCTGTGCATTTTATATTCTGTATTTCTAATTTACACCTTGTTTTACATGACAGAAACTAGATTATAAACTCAGGCAACCACTAACATCTTGTGTTGGCTTTTGAATTCAGTCATGTGCCTCTAGAAAGTTGCTTTTAGATCGCTGCCAGAATGAATGATAAATCCAAGGAAATCATGTGGACAGTCCAATGACATGTTTACATTGTGCTTAGGTGATTCTCCTAAATAATCCAAAATAGACTCAAAACCATTGTGTGTCGTTTGTATTGTCCCTAAAATAACCCTTCGTGTTTCACTTCTTGGTAATGAATGAGAATCAAAATATCCTGTGAAATTAAAGATAAAAGTAAATCACACATCACAAGTTGAAGAAACATCTGAATGTGAGACAAAAACAGGAGTGACGCAGGAGGACAAGAAGGAAGAGGAGGAGCAGGGGTGAACAGGAAACATGTCATTTCTTTTTTTAGAGGAATGTTCTTAAAATACTGAAGATAGGGCCAAACCATGAGCTGCACCGAAAGTGCAGAGTTCAGAACTGGAACAATCTGAAAGAGGCCATGGATGCGAGAGGAGAAAAGGAAAGAGAGCGAGCGTGAAGAATGAAGAGAACGAGAGAGAAGTGAGAGAGAAGAGAGAGTCAAAGGAGAGAGAAAGAAGAGAAAGAAGCTAAAACTATCATCTGCAATCCCTCCGTTTTATCTGAACTTGCCCCACACAAGTGAGACATAAGACTGGGCTGTAAGCAGTCATGAGAATAATGGCCCCATTGATTTCTCCCGTGTCCCAATGCTGCTCCTATTGACTAACCCCATGCTAAGGCATAAATCTGAACCATAATAGGATCGCAATGCAAATGAGAGCTACTGTTAAACTGCTCTGGTCTGTAAGTGGATAAGACTGCTCAAATAGAAAGAAATAAAGAGAAAGAGAGAAAGAAAGGCAAGAGGGATTGAATGGAAGTTTAACATCCTTGCGGACTCCTTTTCACAGGGGCTAATGGGTGGGTTATATTTTTTGATTGGGATCTGACCCTTGGTCATTTGATTGTGCACGACTGCAGTTAGCCAAATAAACATGGCAGGGACATTTCCTGATGAAAATCAGGGGAAGTGCATGGGTTTGGAACGGTTCATATCTGACTGAAAGTCAAAACTCTCACTAATTTCCCACAGAACAGCACAGCATATTCGCAGCCCATACTTGATTTCAAAGACAGGCCTTAAAAGTCTTACCGTTCCAAAACACAGGCTGCCAACTGTCACTGGCAGGGTTACATCTCTTTTTAATTTTCAGCAGTGTCAAGATGAAGAAGTAGAGTGGAGCAAACGCAGACACGTACAGCCAGTCGGACAGGTACACATCTCACCTCGCCAGAATGAGACTGATAAGAAGCCGGGAGGAGACAGATAGCCTACACCAGGGAACATTTGCCTTGGCTGTGCCAAACATCTCAGTGCCACTCAGAGTCAAAAGATGGAGCCGCGATATCCTTTAATAGCTCTCACCTCAAGCGCCTTACCTCACCATCCCTCTCTGACTGGGCCGTGGTTAGACAACATTAAATCAGGTAGACAACCGAGACAATTCCATTATGTGTCTAGATGAGGGTGGTGGATGCAGCGCGAGGACGAGATGAGGTTCCAAGCGGCAGAATGCAAATCGAGGAGGCAGCCTGAACGGAGGAGGCTGCTAAGTGTGTTTGAATTATGCTGAGGAGGAGCGAGCGTTCCGCCGCCGCTCCTCTCCAAGCCTTTATATCATTCATGTGTTTGTGCTTTGATTTAGCCACGCTTATTTGAAGACATGAAAGTTGCCATTATGTGAGAACTACTTTTTTTTCTCTTCAACTAGAGCAGTGTCATTTGGTGTGAGTTGGAGGGGGAAAAAAATCTCAAGCTTTAGCGAATGTACTCGCACAATGTGAGGGTTATTTACCCAGTGCTTTTGAAAGGGTGAACACTATGAAAGGGTGATAATGACACGAACTTGGAAGGTAAAAAGAAAAACATGTCGATTTAGCTAGAGTTGGTTTGAGCATAAAAGGTCAAACCAGCTAGTCTTTCTGTGTGTTTAAAAGTTGCTCTGAGCACAGTCCTGTAGCTCTGGCAGACCTCTTAAAACTGGACCGTGTTAAAGCAACAGGACTCTGTCTAGCGCCAATGGATGCCAATTTATGTTTTACAGGCCCGCTATCCTCGCCTTCCTCACATGTTTTTACACAAATTTACCAAATTGGCCTTTGATTTTATTGAGCTGACACTGTCAACTCACATCTGGAGAAAAGCAAGCGGAGAGACCTTGACTGTTGAACCCACGGACCACTGTGCCACATTCAACTGGCTGTATATCAGTCTACTGTCTCTCTATCTATCTCTCTCTGGCTCCCTCTCTCTGTCTCTTTGTCTCTCTCTCTGTCTCTGTGTCCCTCTCTCTCTCCCTCTCTAACCCCACAGCCCCTTCCCCACCACACACATACTCTCTCTTTCCACACCTCTGCCAGAAGACTCTGGGAGAGGAAGTCTCACTCAGGACACACAGGGGCCTTATCAGTGACAGACACGATGCTATGAAGGATTCTGGGTACTATGCCTGGAGATTAGAAACCCTCTGAGCTTCTTGAGGTCTTTCCTCCCTCCCTCTGTCTCTCGCTCTTTCTCTTTATATTTCAGTCTTAAGCCTTACAGCTGCACCCTGGGGTCACTATAATTGGACCCTCATTTCCTGACTTTGAATGGTCTGAGTAGGTTTAATTGACTGATTTTTTTTTCACTGGCGTTGAGATATTTAAATGGAAACCAAATGCTGACGACGGAAAAATCCGTGACCATCAGATAATCTCCTGACAGCAGAGATGCAGACGCGACAACACGTTTCCGAGCTGCTCAGCTGTTGCTGCTGTGTGCCCATGATAACATTGGCCCCATACCGAACTTTTAACTCCAGTACCAGGAGATCAGACATCATTTGTCATCAATGTTGTGCCTGCTTCATGTTCATGCTCATTTAGGACCACAGCAGATACAAGTGTATATCCAGATAATAAATGAGCATTATCTGAAAACCAGCATTTGTTTGTCGGTTTATAAAGACAGCTACTGTTGTTTCATGAGTGGTTGGGCATTCTAAAAACAGCTATTCCCCCCCCCCCTTCCCCAGTGCTAATGGAAATTGCCTTGTGCTTTGAACAGTCCTTGATTGCATTGATAATAACGTGCCAATTAAGTGTGTTTTGCTTTGCTTGCATTTGAACCTGCCAACAATGGATCCTTCCTGAATGCCACTGTATTCGCTGCTCAAAAATTAGCATATGTTGAAAAAGGACTGAACTCAGATGATTCAAATAGCTTGTCTCAGGAAATGAAGTAATACCCAGATTTTATAGGAAGATAAAATGTATCTTTATCTGATAAATAGAAGGAGTCTCACAAAAACTACAGTCCACAATGTTTTTTTCTTCTTCTCCAAACCAACTGCGAGTGCCTCAGTTTCCCTATTTGGAGAGAGAGAGACACTATCAGTTAAATGAAATTGTAATTCATTCACTGTAATTTCTCTGGTTTTAGCTCCACAGTGCCTGTTCATTTGAATCTTGTTCCGCCAAGGTGACAGCTTCAGACTGGCATTACAAATATGACATCATCCTACACTTGGTGTGTTTGGTAATCCGCCATTTTCCTCTTCCAACCTTCCAGTGGCTCTTGGAGACAACGGCCACACAACAGACATCCACTTCACAAGTTCCAAATACACGCTGAATCCTCCCCTGTCTGGCGGTGTGATGGCGTGAGCCCATGGGGACCTGCTCAGAGTGGGAGAGCTGTGTGACCAGCTGTGGTCCCTCATCACTGACCTGCCCCCCTGGCTGGGTCCTGCCTGCCTGCTGGTTGCTCATGTCGGCCCTGCTCCTGTATCTGTCAACAGCGCTGGGGGCTGACACCCTCCATGTCAGCACCGTAGTCCCACCCGGCAGGCCAGCCTACTCGAGGGGCCCCACTCAGGGTCACCCCCCCCCCTACCCCCACAGGAGACCAAGTCTGCATGGTGACGGGGGGAGGAGTAGGAGCAGAAGCAGGAGCAGGAGCAGGAGCAGGAGAGAGAGGTGGGGCGCAGAGGCCCTGTGAGTCAAGATGTGGGCAACTTGTGAAAAAAAGAAACGTATGTTTCTACTCTTCGAAAGGTAACAATAAAAGAACATTAAAAATACCCTTTAAATGTAATTAGCAGGATGTTAAAACGTACTGGGCAGCGCTCCTTTGATGTCGTCCTTGTTAGTGTGGAGACGGCCAGTAAAAATGGAAACGGGAATCTAGCACTGCCTTCCAGGCTGCAGGTGATTTCACTCCACTCTGCGGGTCACCCATAACAACATTTGTCCGACCGGGGGTCAGGGAATGATTGACTAAGGACTACATATCTACAAAAGAGATCAAAGAATGAAAGATTCTGAGAATTCCCGTACTTTGAAAAGGTTATTATATGCATCTGTTCACACATTTCTTCATGAATAAGACTGTAGAATCTCCATTTGAAGAAGCACGTTTTTCTTTGCCTTGCAAAAGGTCCCCTGCAAACTCACTGTAGGTTATTAGATTCTCTGGTTCGCAGAGTCAATGCTATGCTAAGTGTGACTCAGCTTTACATAATGGATTATTGCAATTGCAGAGAGAGAAAGAGAGAAACAATAGGATATGGAATGGGTGTCAGGTTGGTAGTGAACAGTGATAATTACCAGCATGGCCCACGTAGACTCAGACCAGTGTAGCCATGGATAGACTAATCTCAGGGGGGCTGGGAGTTCAGGGCAGGAGGGCCATGGGGTCCCAAGTGATTCCCAGCTATCCTGGAGACTGTGGAGGGCGATTCATTTGCAAAACACTGGGGAATGGGCCATCCAGAAAGCCCCCATCCCCACCAGTCTCCCTGAAGAGATGCTATCTTGTCACCTCAATAATGGCTGTGCATACAAAAGAGACTTCAGCCTCTATTGGTTCTTGAATTAAAATTTGAAGGGGGGGTTGGCTGTTAGGGGGGAATGGGGTGTGTGTGTGTTTATGCTTGTCTGTGCGTGTGATGGTTCAGATAGCTATACCCAGAGCGACTTGAATTACAGCGCCGCGGAAAGCAAGCCAAGATTTAGGATTCGTTGGTCTGACTACCTCTGAGAAATGCTAAATTGCTTCAGCAGTTTTCAGGCACAAAGCAGAAACAATACTGTACTCAATCCTAATTTATATACAGGCTAGAAATGGTGTAGGGACAAAGCACCCTTGCACACTGACAGGGCTGAGCCTCACGGCTGCTTGAATGAACTAAACAGGGAGCCTAGAGGAAGTAAACAGGAAGGGCACAAGCACATTCAGCCCACATGTTGAGACTTGTATCCACAGCAAACTCAGACGGGGCAGGAATATGAGCTAGACCCACACACACTCACACACTCATGCACACGCTCACACATGCACACACAGGCACAAACACACACTCACATGCTCACACACGCACATACACGCACACACACACTCCCACGTACTCACACACACACTGGCACGCATGCACACAAACACACACTGAATTTGGAAGTGCATGCAGAAGGGAGAGGTCTGCTTCCTGAAAGGCTGCCGGATCAATTTGCAAACGGGAAGGAAACACCCCTGAGGAAATCAATTTTGGTCGAATGAAATCCATAGTTATCCAGGCTCCCTCACACTGAGAGATGCTGATACAGGAAAAGGTGGCCTGCAGGTGATAGATAAGACTTATACATACATCTTCAGATTTTCTAACCTTCACTCTGTCACACGAACAGATGCACCCGAATGCCCACACGCAAACACACACACACGCAGACACACGCAGACACACGCAGACACACGCACGCACACACACACACACGCAGGCACACGCACACGCACGCGCACGCACCCACACACACACACACACATACACACACAGGCACACAAGCACTCACACAAACAGACTTTTTGTTACAATTTATTATAACTATTATGTCTAAATACATGGAGGAAATGCACCAAGGCCATACCTCCATGAGCAAACAAGGCCCTTGACTAAGGGCCAAATGAACTATTGGTGGAACCCTTCAAAGTGCACCTTCCTATCAAGAGAGAGCAGGACCAGAGTCCAGCACAGTGAGGTGTGGGCTGAGGACACATTCATCCAGTGGCTGTCCTCCAATCCACTCCAATCAGTCCTCGTAACTCCTCCAGCACCGTCTGCAAAGGCCTCAGTTGACCCACACACGCTCACTCTTACTCGACCAACTACTGCCCAAACACTAGGGGTTTATTTTTATGGGCTTACTTTTCAACCTCAGGCAAAATCTGGCCGTAATATGGGTTCTGAGAAAGAACGAAATATTGATCAACACACAAGACATTGAGAAAGCCGTCTTGCAGCAGTCTTGGACTAGACAAGGGGCACGACACGAGCAGTCAGGTTCAGCGTTCTCTCAGGGGATCCAACTAGGGGCTGAGCAGTCAGCAAGTCAGGCTCATTCATAGCAGATAGACTTAGAAACTCAACATCAAACAGCGACCGCATGGCCACAATTGCAGGCTGGAAATCCCCTTCCTAAGTCTGCGGTAGCCATCTTTTGTTTCAAGATGAAAGCAAATTATGTCATGAGTGTAAACAAGAAGGAGGCGTATGAGTCTCCGTTGTAAACAAGTCAACCACCAAAAGTCATTACGCCCTCTTGTAATCGTCTGATGGCTCCCTTGCAGTCCCAGGTACCCCCACTCACCATAGTCACCACTGTAGTACCGGTGACTCAGCAATGTGATCCCCTGACTGGTGTTATTGCCAGTCAGACTCTGACCTCAAGAATGATGGCACCTGTAAGATTGATCAGCCTCACATCATCACGCGTATTTATAAGTGAATGTTCGGCTCTGATAAACATGATGAGAGAGAAGACAGCTTCAGAACAAAAGCTCCGACTGAGAGCTTAAGGGTGATAGTTAGCCTACTGTTTAAGCTGGTTGTCAAGTGTTTTTTTCTCGTTCCTTTTGAGTGCATCTTCAGATGACAGTGAACGTAATGTCCGCCAGTGATTCTCCCGACCTTTGAACCACTTAGCCTCTCTCTCAAGCCCCTCCCCACTGTGGCTCTTGTACTTTACAATCAGGATCCATACAGCACCAGAGAGAGATGATTGGATACAACAGGACGGCAGAGATGTTCTGTGCAGACGTGACAGCAGCTCGCAAGCCCAAAATGGTTCCAACGCACCATGATGTCCAAAACATTTCATTTTCCCTTCGGAATCCTGTGAATCGTGTGGATAAATAGCTGGGTCAGCTTGCTCCCAATCTTCCTGTCTTCCTGTTTGGCACAGGCTGAGGGGAAGTGTTGCATCCTCCGGGTAAGCATCGACGCTGCGCGTGTGACCGATAGATGCAAACACTTATCAAACGAAGGCTTTCTGCCTCTGACTGAACTGACTGACTGCGCTTGTCACTGAAACGTCTCTATGCTTCTGTCTCCATAGATAAACTGTTTACCTGAAAAGAAAACACATTAAAAGCACAGCGAAAACATGTGGAGGGGAAAAACAAGACGTCAGATATATTTCTTGTGAATTTTTTGTCAGAACAGCAGTCTGGTGTAAACCCTGGTTTCTCTATCCAGATCAAATCGTCACCGGGGGTATTTGATTTGATTCTGAACCAGCACCCTTTTGAAGATTTGATCAAAGCACGCTTTATTTTTGTTTGCTCCTCGCACAGCACAGAGAATACAATTTCCAGTGGAAGACATGCAAATGGTGCACGGCTCTCAAGTCCAAGTGTAATTCTTTTCATCTTATCAGCTGCGGGCCAGGCTAGGCAGGGCCTTATCCACTCTGCTGCTGTTCAATATTTATAGAGAGATTGGACTGGACTGCTCCCTCCTTCCATGGTTTTTCTGTCTCTTGATAAAAACCAATGTAAGCCAGACCATGAAGCCATCACCAAATTGGTATACATTATTCTCAGAAAAAGAGTGGACCAATTTAACCAGATAACCTTGCTAACCTTTGACTTGTGACCTTGTGAATATTAAACAAGGGAGAGGCTGAGGTTTTGCCCTAAACATTGTCACTGCCTCGGTCGAGCCTTCAAAGGCTCAAGAACCTCACAGACAACTTCTGGACAGGGGCTCACGGCGCCGAACGTCTGTTGGATTAGCTTTTCCATATTGCTTACTTCTACCTTCCTGCTGATCTCCAAGCAGAGGCAACAGAGAGGTGAAGACCAGGCCCACCCGCGCAGGTCCTAATCCAAAACACACAGATGTTTTCTTTTTTTCCCCCTTCCGGAGACAGAGCCATCCACCTCTCACCCCCACCCCCTCTGCACTCCTCGCCCCCCATTCATATGCTATCTGGACGGTCTGAAAGGAAACCTAATATCTGTGGGGTAGGGAGGGGAGGGCCACAAAAGGGTGAGTGAACAATGCCCTCCCCCGGCCCAGGACAACAATCTGGCACTGAGAGGAAGGAGCTCTCCCTATATGTTCCCTCCAGTCATGAATGACCAGCACATTCCTGTTGCTGCCTGGTGCACTGTGTTGGGGCCAGGTCAGGGGCTCCAGAGCTCCAGAGCAGGAGAGAGAGAGAGAGAGAGAGAGGGCCCAGCTAGGACACCAGTCCCAGCCAGCAGCTGTCCAGCAGCCCTCCAGCCCACCTCCTGTGGTGTTCCATCATCTCAGCACACAGCTCACTGCTCCGCCATCAACCCCATGTGCCCACGCGCCCCCCCCACCACACCACCATATACAAGTTCAATCAACTATCTTTCTGCTCCTCTCTCACTTTCCTCCAACTCCCTCTCTTTCTCTTGCGCTCTCTCTCTTTCCCTTTCTATTTCATATTCTCTCTTTTTCTTCACCCTAATTTATTTTTTGTGTGAAATAAATGGTTACATAAAATATAACTGTAGTGGAAATAACACTGGCCATAAACTAACAGTACATAATTTATTGAGCGTTAAATAATGTGGTACACAACCATTTATATCCTGCTCACTCATAAACCCTCCAGAGAGAGAGAGAGACTGTTCCTGTTCACTGTGGTACGATATTATTTCTCCTTAGGCCCATTTGTAAGCAGACGCTAATCAACATCTGGATATATTTCTATTGTTTCTACGTTTGCCCAATTTCTCCTGTGTCCAAAATGTCCATCCAAACCTCATCAGCAAAATGCCACGGGATGAGTGTGGAATCATCTGGAAGGGACATGCGACAGCCAAAATAAACAAGCTGTCCAAAACATCTGTGTAAAAGTGAGCAAGTGTTCACACCTGATTTGTAAAATGAATTTGAAACACAATCTGTCCATTTTTGTCTCCCTTCCAAGCAGACGCGCAGAGACAAACAGCAAGCAGAGCACCAGAGGGTGCCTCCAGTGGCCAGAGAGAAGAGCCAGTGTGACGTGACTCCAGCTCAAATCCTCCTGCCTGCCTCCTCCCTCTGTCTAGGGGGTTGAAATGGGCCTGAGGAACTCGCGGGTGTCTCTGACGCACCAATCTCTGGTGAGAATTGATTTCCCCTGTCCCCAGCAGCAAAGGCTTGGGTCACATCCCTGCCTGCCTGAGCAAGATAAAAACCAAATGAAGTGAAACCAAGTCACCTGGAACTGCAAAAGCTGTGATATTGCCTCAAATTGACCAGCTCGATTTAGGGAGCTCAGTGCGTGTACATGGGGCATGGGTGTGTGTGTTTATATGCCTGGTGTGTGTCTCTGTGTGTGTGTGTGTGTGTGTGGGATACGGTGACAAGAGAGAAACACAAGGACCATTACATTCATGGATTGGTTGTTTTTTTCCCCAATTTTTTTTCTTTACTAGAATGAACTGGTTTGTTGTAACATCCCTTTCCTGTGTCTGTCTCCCTCTCTCCTTTCTTCCTCCATCCCTCTGTGTCTCTCGCTCTTTCTCTGAGGCATTTCATCTGATTATGAGTACTTGCAAATCTGCGACAGTTTGATTGATGCCTCTCGTCCATGAGCAGAATTTTGAACAGCACCTCCTTGGCGCTCATCGCACACCCAATTATGTGTCTGGAAGCCGGTAACCTTGAATTTATGTTGCCACGGCAACAGAACCGGTCATGCATTATGGATTATCATTGAAATTCTACACCACCTACCTAACATAATAATGGGAGCTTGGGACTTAATCAAATCAGCCATTCAGAGTGTGTCTCACACTGTGTGTGTGTGAGTACGCCTGTGTGTGTGTGTGTGTGTACACAGGCGTGCGACACAGACAGAAGGACCGGCTCCCTCATTGTTGGGCGCGGGGTGCCGGCAGTAGGGTGGGCCAATGAAGAAGCTGCAGGTCCGGTTGCTGCCTCAGAGACAGTCTGCCCTGGACCAGTGACCAGCCAGAACTCACTCTCAATGCCTACTCCTCATAGGCTGGGAGCTCCTGCATCGGCAGGCAGCTGCCTATTACCCACCAATGAGTTATTGACATGTCACACAGCCACGAGGAGCAGAAAAAACTTGGTAAGGACCCATTGAGTTTATAAAGTCCGAGTTAACACATTTTAAAATATCCTGTTGCCATGTCTGTGGGGAAGAGAGTGTGTCGGCCTATTTCTCTCTCCTTCCCATTCAGTCCGTCTCTCCATCCGTCTGTCTCTCTGTGGTCCACAGGGCGTGCACACATGGCTCATAGATGACATAATTGTGGTGAAATTCAGTACAAGATGAATGCAATCTATTTCTCTGGGCCTGCGGCTCCTCAGTGCTCATCAGAAGGAGCCTGGCCTGTAACGCTCCATTGCACTGTGTGGTTGACACACATACAGAAATACGGGGACACTGACCGACAGACAGACAGACAGACAGACAGACAGACAGACAGAAAGACAGACAGACAGACAGACAGACAGACAGACGGACTGACAGACAGAGACCAGAAACATCAGTCACTCTTTCTGGGGTATTTACAGACCGAAACAAGAAAGGATATAATGTAACTGCAACCAATCATCAACTGCATCAAGGGCACTGCACTATCTATCTATGATGTTCAACACCGACATCTCACTTAGTGACATTATCATGGGCACTGTGCACTATCTATGGTTCCAGGTGTGTGTGTGTGTGTCACCAACATCTTAATCACCAACTCTATCACGGGTGCTGCACTCTCGTACACATGATACTCTTTTTTATTCGTCTATAACATTTATAATGACTAATGCATTGTTTGCTTTGATTAACAAAGAATTGTTATGGCTCTTTATTGCACACAAGAGTCAAACTGCCAGGAGATTTTGTTTCACTGTTTTCCAGATAAACTAACCAACTGCCTGACTGACCAACAGGCAGGCAAGCAGCAAGCAGGTGAACAGAGATATTTAAGTACATTATTGATGTCATGTGCTAGTTCATGTTTTTCATTGTAAATATCCCATGTTGCCGGTAGATCTACATGGTGAATAACACCACTCTGGTATCATTGTGCTGTAAAATGTGTGGGCGAAGGCCTATTATCTAATGGTTCATGTCCTGCGTCACTCTTGTCCTCCGCTCTGATTCTGCACTTTCTAGCTTTCCGGTCACATGCCCTGCATCAAAGGAGCCAGTGTGAGCAATGCACTTTGCTCCTGCCAGTGGGGAGTCTTCACATGGACCCAGAACCTGGCCACTCTCATCCTCCCACCCTCTCATGCCTCTGCCCTCACAAACCCACCCACCCCCCGCCCTGCCCCCACCTCAGCCAGCCTGGCCTTTACTCAGCCCTCTCCAGTGCTTTGAATCCTCTCTGTGGTCCAAGCTCTGCCATTAGGTTTTAATGGAGTCTGCCTGATCACTCTGCTGATGCTGGGCTAGGGAGGTAGGGGATAGGGGGTGGGGGGCCACTCCAACCGACCAATAATCACAGGCTGGGGGGGCGGGGACACCCTCTGGTACTGCACGCATCGCAAGGATTAAAATCAACAAGTATAAAAAGTCCATGCGCATGGATACGAATATCCATTTCCAGTTTGACATCTTAGCCTATGTCTTTAAACTAGCAATAAACTCGCCTGTGCTGAGTAAATAAATAACGTAAAGGGACTCATCTGGTGCGAGTGAGCAGGCAAGCTGGGAGGCAGCTCTCCCTCTCTGTCCACTGTTACCTGCTCCTCTCAGACACAAGCACAAGGTGAGGGTGACTCAGCCTCAGAGTTCAGCTGTCAATACAGACATGACAGGACTGCAGAATCACCAGTCCACACTTGATTGTTCGGTCCCCAGTTAATGGCTCTAATGACTTGAATGTGCTGGGGTGTATGTCTTCATTCTCCGTATTGAGTAGCGGGCAGGAGGCTTAATCTTCAACCGCCGAGGCTAAATTAACACTGGGAATCAATGGGAGAGGGAACAATGACTTTCTCCTCTACTCCGTTGGAAGACCTTCCATCCTTTTCTCTCTTTTAATGGCTATGAATCAAACACGGAGGGTCCAGGACACAGACAGGGCACTCTGAAAGGCGGAGATAGACAAAAGACTCTCAAGTCATTATTCCATAATTATGTCCATAATGTCCTTGTGGCTGTGAGGCTGTAAGCAGAGAAAGAAGCACCTTGAGATGAGGAACGGATGGAAGCTGCTCAACTTCACTCTAACAGCAAACAGAGTCAACAGACATGTAATCCGCCCTCCGCATCTCTCTGCCACATCTCACAGCAGCACGCACCCTCAACATGGACGTTACACACCAGATGTCTTAGCAGATGCACATGCGAGAGCAGCCTTTGGACAAACTTCTTTGTTTAATCCTGTCGTGTCCTCTGGCTTTAGACTCATTGATATATGTATAGAGTATAGATAGATATTTAATGCATACAAATATTTCTCACAAAAGAAATCCTATCCTACCATTCTGAACAGTGTCTGTCCGTACCTTCCATCTATTATTGATGGAGTAAGACGGGATGATGTGGGATCGGAGGAGGGTCAGTCCCTCTGACCTCCCCCTGGCCTCTCCCTGACCTGGCCTCCCCTTGGCCTGGCCTCCCCCTGGCCTGGCCTCCCCCTGGCCTGGCCTCCCCCTGGCCTGGCCTCCCCCTGGCCTGGCCTCCTCCTGGCCTGGCCTCCCCCTGGCCTGGCCTCCCTCTGGCCTAGCTATGGATGGAAGTAATGGACATTGTCGCTACGTGCTCCACAGCACACAGGAGCTCATTAACCATCAGTCTTGAGCAGCATAGAGGTAAAATCAGCAAGGTGGGCTTTGCCATGTAGTGTTGAGCAGTGTCAGCCCTGTCACTGTAGGGCTAACTTACACTATCGCTTAGTTGAGACTCCGTGCACATGAATGAAACTCATTACAGTCAGAGTAGCTTTGGGCTAATTCTGTTGCTGTATTTGTTGATGCCCTTTTTTGGCCCTTGTTTCACACAGAGGTCTGTCAACAATTTCTTGTGACTAATGCGTGTCCAGGCTTTCTCTCTCTTATCTAGCTTTCTATCTCCTGTTCTTTCTTGTCTTATGTCCCTCATTATCATCCCTGTGAAGACAACCAGTAAAGGCTTCATGCTCGACTGTGAATCTGCAGGCCTGCTCCATCCACATGTGCCTGAGGGTATGGAAACATCGGTAATGAACATGCATTCATCATGCTTAGCCAACAACACAAAACTGGGCCTGTGATCAAATACATGGATTTACAGTTGCTCCACTTTAGAGCTCAATATTCTCTACTCTAAGAAGCAGAGAGGCAGTCTCTAAGGAATAGACAAAAATGTACATGTGAAAACATACAAAACGGGATGTCTATATATATATATATATACTGTATTTCTGCAGAGAAATGTGAGACAGACCTGGGTCAATTCTTTTTTGAAAACATTTGTGAACATGTGCTACCCTCTCACATCTTCTCCTACAAAGATGTCTGGCACTTGTGTTTGTGGATCATCGTACCAGCCTCCCTCCCTGCCAGAGCAGCAGCCTCATCCTCCCAGGCCCTGGACTCACCCAGACGCTCCGCAAGGCAAAAACAACAGGCATCCGCAAATATTCAATCAACAACTGGGGTACGGTGCAGATAAAAAAATGTCATCTTAAATGATGTTCAGCCCCTGATTGAGGGCAGCTCAATTGGTGTTGACAGGTCCCAAACAGAATGTGTCAAAGCATTAGCGGTGGTGAGGTAACCAGATGAGCAGGTGATGGATTTGGCTGTCTGAATTCATTTCTGCGGGGCCCACGTGCACAGGCGTCGGGGTGGAGCGCTGCATGTGCGCCTCTAATTAGCCTCCAGCACTTCTAGTGCCCAGGATGTGGCAGTCTAAACAACACTGCTCTCCCTACTGAAACCCATGGCTCTGATGGAAATATTCTGAATTTTCATTTTACGTGTTTTTGAATGGAGGGAAGAAGGGAGGGTTGGGGGGGTAGGTTTGAAGACTGAGTGAGGGAGGGTATGGTGGAGCAGAGGGTGGGGGGGGGAGTAATGTTGTGAGACAGTTGTTAACAAAAGCACCTCTTATTTCCATACACGGTCGAAAGATTGGATGAAAGGGAAAGGAGTGGAATGGGACTTTCTGATAAAGCAGACCCTGAATGTATTCATCCACCAACAATTCACTTTTTGAATGGCTTAAGTGGTAATGCTAGGAACTGAAACCTAAAAGCTAGTCTTGTCAGAGGATACCAGGTAAACAGAATGTACTATTGCCTGCTCACAAATCTCCCCCCACAACAAGTCAATATACAATATTCAGCAGACTTATGAAGTGCAGAGACCTTGGTATCTAAATGCAGACCTGTGGTATGAACAAGGGGAAGTAGGCCATTCAGTTGCAACTGAACAGAGATACACTTCCATAAAACCATGACTGGTGGTAGAGAACATTTGATTACTTTCTAATGCCATGTCTGAAGTGCACAGCGACATCTAAAAATTGACAGATTCATATCCACCCTGCATCAATATTGATTACTGATGATATTTTCTACGGGATGTAGAAATCCAGTCTGATTGGGACATGGAGGACTGCCCTGATAGACAGCACTTCAACAAATACACCTACCCCTCTGCTCTGCCCCCCCCCCCCCCCCCCCCCAGCCCCCATTCCCCCCTCCCCCTGCACGCCACAGGGGATCCACTGCTTCGGCGCCCAAACCAATCCCAGGCTGGGGGATATGATGGGCCTCTTTCTCCTGGATCACGGAGAATATCTGTCGTCTCCCCCTCTTCTCTTCCGTCTGTCCCTCCAAGCATCTGGCCTCCCCTGGGTGGCAGAGCGAGGAGCCCAGAGGCACTGCCTCATCTGTGACACTCTCAGCAGAGACCTCAGTCCCTCGCTCACCGCTGGCAGAGAGACCCACACCCAGTAAAATGGTTTCAGCCAAGAAGAATAGTGTGGAGCTGAACACGCTCCAGCTCCTCCAGTCATGTCCCTCTCTACTTGGGAGCTTCGCTAGTTCAGTGGCACCATGTGTAACCTTGCCCCCCCCTGGCCTCCCACACATAGCAGGTACAGCCATTTATCCGTCCATCCTCCTTGTTACCAGATAAAAGTGTACTCACTCAGAATCTGTCTGTGCAGCACTTTGAAGAGACATGCACCACACATAAACATTTAAAATAATGAAGTAACTGTCAGTGCTGGGAGCGCTTATGTTAGCGTGGTTATGGACAGAGCCCAAGCCTCAACAGATCTGTTTAATATGGCGAGCAGGGAGAAGTAAGCAGCTGGGAAATGAATGGGCAAAACCGGTAAACCACACACTCACACACACACACACACACACACAAACACCAACAAACACACACGCCCCTCCCCCCTCACTAGCATCCAGCATAGAGCTTGCTTCTTGACGGTGGGTGAGGGATTTAGGCCAGAAGACCTCCCCCATCTCACCCCCACCCCCTCACCTCCTGGGATGAGGGTGAGTTGGGGATTAGGCCTGTTTAGTGTGGTAGCTCAGGTCTTCAAGGTCCACGAGCCAGAGAGTGGGAGGCTCCTGTGGGTCTCTGGATAATGGGAATGAGTAGGCCTGGGCCGCAAAGTCCTGGTTCTGGTAAACGATCATCTCTACTCTCTGAGAAACAGAATTGAGGGCAACCGAGAAGGGATGATGCAGCAACCATAAATCTACCACTAAAGATCGTTGAGAGATTGAGATAGATAAACATTTGATGGTACGAAGAACAATGAGACATGTTTCACAGGCAGCCGTGAACAACCAGTCAGACAAGCATCGAATTACTGGGACTTTCTAGATATCTTGATCTTGTTCAAAGCTTTCCACCTTACTTTCATCTTCATTTCACAACTTTGAGATTAACTGGAGCTGGGTCTTCAGTACAGATGGATCATTTACTATGTATGAGTAGATTTTGGCACTGTGCTATTTGTCGAACATGATGTTCTCATTATTTATGCAGCCATTACAAACCCAACAAACTGGCAGTGTGTCTGTAATGCACTGGCATAGTGGGTCCCACATTGATATATCACACTGAATCGCCAAAACAGAAAAATATGTATTCAGAAACACACAGGGGAACACAGGCGAATGGAGCCTCTTAATCACAGTCAGTTCTCTCACCAAAACATGACTGTGCATGAGGCTTCGCTATATACCCCTCCCCCCTTCACCCTCTCGCCCCCTCCCCTCCCCCCATCCCCCCCCACCATCTCTCTCCCCCTCACCCATCAAGCTCATAAACCGCAGTCACAGAGAAACATACACCTTCAACATTCCCCATGGGTTATAATGGATCTCACACTCTGAAAATTGATGCAACTTTCTCGCCGAATTGCCATGAAAGCGAGACCTATTTTTACCTGCAGAGCTAAAAGGAGGAATGGGCAGGAGAAACGATGAACCGGGAGGTTTTCGTCAGGACAGGTCTGGTTGGCGTCTCACGCAAGAACTGTGCAAGCCAATCAGGCACACTGAACGCCTTATCTCCAGCTGGCCTTTCTAATCCCCAGCAAAATGGGGTGTTTTAATTGCAGTGAAACGGATGTTTCCCCTAGCTCTCTGTATCTGGAAAAGAAATATGCAAAAAGATATATATATACGTATATATATATATTTGTTTTAAATAACTGATATCCTCTTGCATATATCTAGTTAATGTATAAGTAGCAGGGCGGATGGCTTCAATCAGTATACATAATCACACAGTGTTCTTCAATTATGAGCGGATTCAAAAAGTTGTTCACACTGAATGTTGCCTATTTGGCTGTTTTCCACTGACAATTATATCTCTCCTCCTGCAGCTGTGTATATGCTGCCCCTGATTAGTTTTTGCCTGGTCAAGATCTGCTCAATCTGGACAAATAGAAGTGACATATTTTCCAGTTATCTGGCGTGTGACAGGAGTCTGGCAGTGAAGAGGCAAGCTTGGCACCAGAACGGCACGGCGGTGGCACGTTCCGCTCTGCTGTCTGTTGTCCTGCCCGTGCCAACTTCTCTTTTCTCTAAGCGGACAGAAACTGTCCGGGTGCATATAACTGAGCTAATAAGGAGAGAAGGAGAAGGCTACTTGTCATTGACTAGACCTTCACTATTTTTACTGTATTACTGTATTTTACCGCATTGCTCGTCATTTGCGCTACTTGTTGATCATTGGGAGGAGAGGAAGGCAGGAATGCAAACAGACTCTTTGCCTCTGACTTTCCCTCAGATTTACTGTTCATCAAAAGCCCAGGTGGCATATGAAGCATTTATTCTGTAATGAAGCAATCAGTGATTTATTTTCACCGCATTCTGTACAGTAAGCGGCTATTTAGTTATTCCGGATACGGCATCAACATGGTTGTGATGATGAATAAGTAATATGTCCGGTCTCATATTGAACATGAAACATGTTTTGATCAGAGCGGCACAGCGTGACAGAAGACAGGAGACAGCTGAAAACCTCACTGCCAAACCTTGAGGGGTCTGTTCCCCAGCAGCAGCAAGCAGCACCACCACAGAATAACAAAAACAAGAGAAAAGGGTTTATAGGACTGAAAAAAGGGCTCTTTCCTCAGCCACTCAACGACAACCCAATGGTTTGTGACACACGACACATTTGGAGGCTGAGGGGAGAAAGAGAGGAGGGCGGGGGGGAGGGGAAGGGAAGGGAGAATGAGAAAAAAAACACAAGGAGTCCTTTATCTCTCTCTCCGACTGAACAAACACGCTTTGCCCTGGAGTCCTCACTCTTCTGGGTGTGGCCAACCTTACAGGGGTTACAGGGCAGCTCTCTAATAAGCACCCCACACAAAAAGCCCCAGTAGGCCAGTGGGAGGAGGAGGGGAAGAGGAGGAGGAGGAGGATGGGAGGTGGAGAGAGGAGGGGATTGTTGGGGGGCAGATGCCAGACACCAACGAGAGCAGATGGGGCTTGATGAATCCTGAAAGGGAGGAATTGAAACCCGCTGAAGTTGCCAAGCGGCCAGCCACAATTATCGCCGCGCCTTTGGGTTCATTGTCAATTAGAGTGGCGGTTGAGGCGAGCGGCAGCTGTGGCAGATGGCGAGGTTCCAGTGAGACAGAGAGAGAGAGAGGGAGAGGGAGAGAGAGAGAGAGAG
>BROE01000004.1:6992977-7041991 GCA_036571765.1 Plecoglossus altivelis | reverse complement strand
CTCTCTCTCTCTCTCTCCCTCTCTCTCTCTCTCTCTCCATCACTGATAACAGCCTGCTCATCACATGTTCAGTCCCTACAGCAGGTCTGGGTTGTCTGCAGTCACTACATGACTCCCAGGGAACAGGGTGAAGGGCAGAGGGCTAGAGCAGGGCACCTACCATGCCTTAGCCAAAACCCAGGCATCATGGTCCTCAAAGCAAAAATGGAAAAAAAAGATAAAAGCAGGATAAAAAGATAAATTACATTTATGTGACAGTTGTGAAAGTATGCACATTTTACACCTCCTCGTAAAAAAACCATCTTACAGAAATGTCTCTTGCAGTAAACAGTACTTATCGTTCCATAAGATGTCCTAACTTTAGAAGCGCCATGAACTGAGAGCTGGAGTTTAGGACAAATCATAAAAAGAAAAACGTTGGGGGAAGAAAATAAACAATCATAAAGAAATATAACGTCAGCCTCTGAGTAAAATCTGGGCAGGTATATTCAATCAATGAATCCCCCTGCATTTAAGAGGGAAAACAAGGATTAGGCCTTGGCCTCCTAAATCTATGGATTTTGCATGGATCTGTTCAGCACTCAGACACCAGCGTGAGTGCTTAGAGGAAGCTGGGAGACATAGGGATCCTGTGCTACATTTGTGTTGTATTGAACTGAAACATGGTTGAATCAGCTGAATTTCTAATGGACTGAATGGGTTCTGCAGCATTGGTGGCCAGCCAGGAGGACTGGAGAGGGGAAGCAAAGCTGCTGAAAGGACAAAAAACCACCAGGTCTATTTTCTCTCTCACTAAAACGCACACATGTACACATGTACACACGTTTACACACTCGCTCAAACACGTACACAGAAGTGTCCACACTATCAAACACTATCAGAGACACACACTCACAACTTTTTAGTAGCTCATTCCCCCTCTACTGGACAAAGTGCACCAGCAAACTACAGCGTCATCCATCATGGACTGAGAGGTCAAAAAGGGGTGGGTTGCTGGGTAGCTAAGGGTGAGGGGCAGAGTAGGTGGGTGTTTGTGAGTGTGTGTGTGTGTGTGTGTGTATGTCCATGTGAGAGAGAAATACTGTGTGCATTAGGTTGCATGTGTATGCTTGAGTGCTCATCATTTGTGATTCTATGGGAGCATAAGCATGTGTGTTAAAAAACTGGAAGAGTGGGGGGGTCACAACCTGTTCCACTCCCCTGCCAAATCTCCAGCCCTGCCCTAGCCCCTGCCCCAGCCCCTGTCCTAGCCCTGCCCTGCCCTAGCCCCTGGCCCTCCCCAGCCCCTGTCCTAGCCCAGCCTCTGCCCCAGACCCAGCCCCTGTCCCAGCCTCGTCCCTATCCAGCCTCTGCCCCAGCCCCAGCCCCGGCCCTGGCCCCGGCCCCTGTCCCAGCCCAGTCCTGTCTCAGCCCAGCCCCTGTCCCAGCCCTGTCCCAGCCCAGCCCCTGCCCCAGCCCCAGCCCAGCCCCCCTGCCAGCAGATGGGAACGTGTCCTGCTGCTGGTCTGTGCTCAGGCTTCTGCTCCTCCTCCAGCCACTCCAGCCTCCACAATGAGCCCTGCATTGTGCTGAGCAGCCACCCCTCCCCCTGCTTTGTCACACTGCTACTCTGGGAGTCCTGTCTCCATACAGCTGACTGGGGGCCATGGGCTGATGGGAGTATGTGTGTGTCCATGTGTGTGTAAGCTATATTTTTGTGTGTTTGTGTGAGTGTGAATGTTGTGGTGCATGTGTGAATGTGTGTGTGTGTATATATATATGTGGGTGTGTGAGCGCTGGCACACATTCGTGAGTGTGAATACCATGGTGCATGTGTGTGTATGTCCATGTGAGAGAAAATAGAGGTTTAGAGGGCGGGGTCAACTCTCCATCTGCTGTGTGAAGGGCCACTACAGGGGTCAGAGGTCACCCTTACCAACAATAGCCATTAGCGATGCTGACAGCACGGTCCCAGCCAGCCTGCCCTGTCACCATGGCAGAGAAGAACACTGAGCCACGTCTTTCTATGCACAGCTTAGACTCTGCAACCACAACCACTTTCAATAGTGCTCAATCACTGTCTGACAGACACCATTTTGGTTGTCCGGCATTCAGTGTCATGCACTGTTTGATGGAAGAGATTGAAATATGTCATATGGTGTTCAACTGTCCTACATTTCTCAAAGGATGTCAGTTTCAGTCTTTCCTGACCACAGAGAGACACCAAGCCCTTTATCTATTCTCTGCTCGCTGTCTGCCAACAGTGGTTAGTATCCTCATGTGTGTTTAATTGTATGCAGGGTAGTCAGGACTGTTAAGGAGAGTCAACATGCAATCTGGCTGTGTGTTTTCCCTTTTAATTAGAACTGTGTGCGTTTCATTAAACCTGTTACAAAGGGAGGATTTATCAAGCTCAAGACTAATCCCAACAGTTTTGTTTGTTGTTGTCATAGACTATTAGTGTAGTCTGTGTACTCCTGTCCAATCGTAATGGCTGGTCCCCCAACACTGTCGGACTGTTAGACAAGGTACAAGCCATCATCGTTTCATGGAATAATTCAGCTTTCATTTTTATTATTTTAATTATCAGTGTTAATTAATCATATATTTGGACTATTTCTCCCATCAGAAGCAGTTTGACAGTTTTCAAAGTTGGGTTTGGTCACGGAGGCTAGCTTCTGTAATAGGTGATGTGTCAACTTTTAGTCCGAGCATTTTATCACTGGTAAACAGTTTGTGCATGGTCAAACATGCAGGTACACTAAGACTTGTCCCCAGAGCAGAGGACTTCTCCAAGATACAGTTGGATATAAACTATTGTCCACATTTTTCAAGTGAAGTACTAAAACATTGGGATGGGTGTGTAATGAAGACATGGTGAGAAAGAGAGTCAGTCTCTGTGCTCATCCTCACCTTCCTACCTTCCCCAGTTAAAGACAATAGTTTCAAACTAAACCTTGGTATTATGCCACTTCCAGCCTTGCTGCATTGTAAATGACACTTCCCAAAGGGAGCTGCTCCTCTCCAGTGTGGATGCCAGGCCAAACTAACCCTATGAACAGTATTTTCTGCCAATATCACTGCTCTTTCAAAAGCCTGTTTTCTCACTTTAGACTGTCCTCCCTCTCTCTAGCTCCCTCCCTCCCTCGCTCACTCTCTCTCTCACACTTTCTTCCTCCCTCCTCTACTTCATTCTACCTTCCCTCCCTCTTTCCATCCCTCCCTCCCGGCCTTCTCTACCTCCAATCCTACTTGAATGCAGAGAGCAAAGCCTGCGGTTGTTGCTCTCTCTCTCCTCGCAGGCAGGGGCTCTGTAGTGGGCCTGATCTGAAGACTTATCTGCTTAGAAAGTCTTCCTGGTGGAAAGTGAGGCTTGTGAAGCTTAGAGGACAGACAGTTGGCTGAGGCTTAATTGCCTGGATAAGAAGTTTCTCCCTCCTGAAGGATCGATTTTTCACTTCATTTTTACAGAACTATGATGTTCATAATCGTTGAAGGTGGGCAAAGGAGCGTGTGTGTGACTTTTGTTTACAGAGAACTGGACTAAATGATACGTTTTTGTATTTTGTCATCATGAAAATGCCAGTGGGTATTGTAATTTTTCTCCACAGACTACATATTGAATTATACCTCTTCTGGTTCCAAAAGCAATGAGCTGGGATTGAAACTTACAGTACAGCACTAATACGATGTGGTTAATATTGCAGGTAGTCTAACAAACACACGCAAACAAAATCACATAGACACATCCCTTTACAAGCCACTCTCGTAATCAAGACATTTTGCACCATAGTATTACTTTATTTGTTCACCATACATTCCTCCGTTTATTACTGTAATCAAGATGTTATTGTTGCTTTTAATTAAGCAATTTAGATGTTATTGTGGCACTATAGTTGAACTGTAATACATTTTAGTATGTCACAGTATTGCGTTTTTATTCTCTGTGCCTCTTAGCTGAACTGTGGGTACTTTGCAATGCAGCTAGTGTATGCAGATGGTTCCTTCACTCCAACTGTACAAACAGGAACTCCTGAACCATTATCTTCTACTGAACTCTGTCCTGTATTCTCTATATGCACTGTTTGCAAGTCGCTTTGGATAAAAGCATAAAAATAAAAAGAACTCCGCAAATGACCGCCACTGTTGATGCCAATAGCAGTTCTTTCACAAAACATTCTGGAATCCCTATTGAAGGCCATTGTTTTTCTCTCAATGAGGCTGTCAATGGTGCCATTAGTGTGAATCCCAATGCATTTGAGCCAGGTATTCATTTCCCCTGTCCCGTTGTCCATGTTCCCTGGAGATGGCTTATCTCTTTTCTTATCTCTTAACTCTCCCTCAAGCCTCCTTTAGCTTCTCACCAACACGTCTGTGTTTAAAGACTGGCGTCACTCAATAAACGGCATTAATAAGCCATTATTGGTGCGAATATTTCCCCTTTATCTCCCAAACACACATTTGAGCCCCCGTGTGAATGTGTTAATGATTCACATTGCGTTAATTAAGAGGCATTGAGGAGTGGCATTGTGTTCATTATCTAGTGTTCAGCACTTCCTCCCCTTGTGGCCCAGGAAGAATGCAACATTAGTTAACATTCTCACTGGCATCTCTATGCCGAACTAAGGATGAATAAACTAATTGGGAAAAAACAACATGCATGACTTGTGGCTCTTACCGTGTGTAAGCTATTGAAGTGCTATGGCCCTTCCTGATGTGTATTGCCTAACACACCACCAGGGTGTTAGGATTATACATTTGGCTACTCATTTATAATGGCAAGGTTGTTTGTGCATCCAGCCACTAGCATTTAGGTAGCACACTTGACTTGACGAATCTTGAGTTGGAGTTGATCAACAGAACGTTACAGAGAGCAAGAGAGACGCGCTTTAATGTGTAGCTCGGTCTACGAACTCCCCTGAGAGGAGCTAAGTATTCTTCACATGAGATGCTTTCTATCACGCAGAATGGCAAAGCAGTTTTTCGTAGTTTTTTTTTTTCCAGAACCGAGCCAAATCAAACAAAGTGAGCGCTTTAACAATAGGGACCGGGCTCAGCCCGCTGCAGAGATGCCACCAAAATGCCAAGTTGAATTCAGACTCCAGGAGTTATGGGGCGAGGAGCCCCCCTAAAGCTCCTTGTCTTTTCTACGCGTGAAATTGCATTCTGGGTGCTGACGCTCCTCTGTCAGTCTTGCGAGGGTCCAGGCTGGGTCAGGCCAGGCAGGCCTCAGCGCGGCAGAGGAGCCTACTGATGCAGAATTAGAGGCCCCCCTTTAAGTCCTGTGCTTCTTAACCTGATTATCAGGCCAACGCACACTGGCAGACACAGAGATATTCATTAGAGAGACCCAGTGGGACTGCTGATAAGACAGTGGGCAGCTGCAGAGTGGTGTCTGAGGTGCTAAGAATATGTGCGTGAAATGCAGACATTTGCATGTGAAAGAGATGGGCGCCCCAGCTCTTCAGCAGTGATTTAAAGCTTCAGGGAGTCTGGTGTTTGGAGAGCTTTGCCCCAAGAACTACGAGGGTGATAGACCCACAACTCTGTAACCCTCAGATAATGTCTTTATGAACATATTGTTGGTGGAAAAGAAGCTAAATAGGCAGCTAAACTTATATACAAACAGTTGCTTCAACTCTGATGCACTAACAGACCAATGTAACCTCATTCTACTGTGAAAATTGCAGACAGACACTTTGTACAACATGACAGACAATTTGTCCAGCTCACTATGAATGTCCCTGTGCTTCTTCAAAGAGAAAGTTCAGCCTAAAAGTGTCCAACCATCCTCAAATTACCCGTTAAAAACCTCCCATAACCTAAATATAATTTCCTCCCCTTGATTTACAAGCCTGTTTGTCAATCGCAGCAACCACAAAGGTAATTGGATATAAGAGCCGTAGGACGCAGTCAGGCCCTGAATTTATCATGATTTTCTGTTATGACAAATTAGGACGGCTGTGGATCTGAATTCACAGTGTTCATTTGAGACCAAGCCAGCCAGGAGTTCTCTGACTGTTGCATCTGTAAATGTCATAAAACATCAATTATATGCAGCCTGCAGCAACAGAGCTCCTGACATTTCATGCTAGTTTTAGTCTAATGCTAAGTCCATGACACCTATCTCATTTCCTGGTCTCTTTTCAGCATTTCACAAGGCTCCTGACGTTGTCTCCAGAGGGCCTCTGACTTTGGCTTTTTTAGCTTGCTTCCCTATCACTGGACGGACAACTGCACTGATAGACGGCTAACCTTATCCTATTGATCTGCAAAATATGCTCTTAGCCCAGCAGTTTCATGCAAAAACAGACACCACTCCAGAGCTAGAAATCCAATTATCTACAATGACGATGTTCTGGTTTTGAAGATGAAACTTTTGAATAATACTCTCCCTCTCTGTTCAATATCCTTAAACTCAGTGAAGTCCCTGATATGGCAGCGGGGCTTAGACTGCTTCCTATCTCTCCTGAGTCACAGAGGAACTGATTCTCCAGCAGTCGTAGATAGTGGAATGCTTCACAGCCAAATGGATTTCATTCCTCAAAGCTGCTCAACTGAACAAGCTATCGAACACCCTCTGTGCGGATTCTCGGTATCTCCTTGGCCATCCTCATCATCAGCAACATCATCATCGTAGATCTACCTCCAAGAGAACTAAGATGAATTTCAGTGTTCTGCATTCTGGCTTTACCATCAGTCACTTGAGTTGATGATTCTGCGGAGGCAACAAAGTTTGACCATGTGTTGCCATGGAGATGACAGCATCAGGACCTGGGCCAACGTCCAGACCAGCACCAGAATAAGAACCAGCACCTGTAGCTGGTCTACTCAACAACACGATCATCGAAGACCAGGTCCCATTTCCCTGGTGTTGAATGTAATCACTTATTACTTCATAGATTAGAAGAAGAAAACACCTCAAAAGAGGTCTAGGCGGTTTTGGGACTAGTCTCATGTGCCTCGCTTGCTGTGCTGACATGAAATGACTGTTTGTCTATTGAGATCATGAACAAACACATAATTGAGTCGTCAGTGCATTCTGATTGACTTTGCTCTGTCTGGGCAAATCAAGGACCTCGGTTACACTAAAGACATTTTTATATCAGTTTATTCTGTTTTAGGTTCAAACCACTTGTTGAGAATTTTTTCTTCTTCGTTTGCATGACTTTTTAATGCCTGTTCTTTGATAATAATTTTCTTTAGAAGACATCTTTAACATTGAGATGAAAAGCAAAGGCTCACTGATGGAAAGCCTCTGTCAAATAAAGTTTAAACTCCTACAGTTGTGCGTAGTTATTCAAAGAACTTTCAGTAAATCAATAATGGAAAATTATAGCGATTTAAAAACTAATGAAATATCATCTGACAGGCAGATGTGTTCCTTTTAAGTTAAAAACGTACCATCTAGAAAAAAAAGGAAAAAAAAAACGTCTCCAGGGTTCCAGGGCAGGGGTGTGCCTGGACAGCTATCTAGCTGGCTATTGTAACATTATCCAAGGACCCCAAATAACAGGGCTCTGAACAAAGCCATTTAGTGTTCGAATATTATGGAGGACGGGACACAAGGAAGTTGGGGAAACGCAAGGAAGCCAAAGAAAAAAAGAGATTACGGCCACAAAGGAGAGGGATGGCCTGGCTTGGCCGAGTTCAATGAGTGTGAGGTAACGGTGTCAGAGGAGATGAGGGAGACATTTCCTCAGGAGAGACACTTGCAGGTGAGTGATGGATGCATGCTGGAGTCTCTACTTAAAGCCTCTCCACTCTCACTCTTAATTTCACTGACAGTGTGTGTGTGTGTGTGTGTGTGTCACTCTGTAGAGATATGTCTTGTGTAAACATATGGATAGTTAGAGCACTGGAGCTTGACTGAGGACTTGATGTTCACACACACACACACACACACAAACACACACACACACACACACACACACACAGAGAACATACTCGCACCCAAATATTCACACATGTATACACATACTCACTCACTCACTCACTCACTCGCATGGGAGCAATGAAGCCATATATTGCAGCTTTGTCATCCCCAGTCACTCATTAAAGCACAGCCATTCATTTACCAGTCTTTAACAATTCACCTAGAGTGACCCATGCATCTGAATAGAAGCCCCTTCCATCTGAACAGATGGTGGGAGCTCATGACTGTACCACATGATTCATATGCCATGAACCAACTGCCATCTATAAAATCCCAAAATATCCAAATATAATTGCATTCACAATCCATGGCATTTCCACAGACAACAAATGCTCTGCATCTAATCTTACTGCCGAATTTGCTCTACCAACTTCGTCTGATGTGTAATTAAAATAAGCAGTCATTCTAATTACTTGGGACAGAAGGTGATTTGCATTATTATCATTTCTTTGAATATCAAGTCTCTCATTTGCATATTTTCATTAACCCCAGCAAATGAATAATTTACACCTCTCGCAGACTTGACAGAGTTATCCCTCGTTTTTTTTTGTTTTTTTTTTACAGATATTTTGTTTACATTTGAAGACGTGTGTGGCTAGTGGTTGTCTCTGTCCTCCTACTAGCCCAGGCCCAGGTGTGTCATACAGATCTCAGAGCTGTACCCCTCCCTGTCTCCATGGAGATGGGGTGATAGAGGGAGTGGTTTACAGGAGGAGGAGGTCCCCAAACGGATGTGTGTACGTGTGTGTGAGGGAAGGAGGGGCAATATGCAGAGAGTAGGGATTGTTGTTGTGCGTGCTTAGAGCAGTTAATACTGAAGAAGTGACATGTTGGGACTGGTGTGTACAATGTGTGTGTGTGTGAAGGGGGGGGGGGGGCACAGCAGGGGAGAGAATGAGGGGCTGATGCCAAAAAAAGAGGATGAAAAATGGGCTTGGAAAAGATGGGAAGGAATGGGAGTCTGTGTGTGTGAAGGGAGAGGGGAGTGTGTGTGTGTGGAGGGAGAGGGGAGTGTGAGTGTGTGTGTGGAGGGAGAGGGGAGTGTGAGTGTGTGGAGGGAGAGGGGAGTGTGTGTGTAGAGGGAGAGGGGAGTGTGTGTGGAGGGAGAGGGGAATGTGTGTGTGTGTGTGTGTGTGGAGGGAGAGGGGAGTGTGTGTGTGTGTGGAGGGTGAGGGGAGTGTGTGTGTGGACGGACAGGGGAGTGTGTGTGGAGGGAGAGGGGAGTGTGTGTGTGTGTGTGTGGAGAGAGGGAGTGTGTGTGTGGAGGAGGAGGGGAGTGTGTGTGTGTGTGTGTGTGTCTGGAGAGGGGAGTGTGTGTGTGTGTGTGTGTGGAGAAAGAGGGGCGCGGCGGCACTAGCGATGAGGGGGAGGTTGGTTGTGGGATAGGGGTGGAGGAAGGGGGGGGGGCTCATTAGTGCAGAGAGAAGTGTTTGGGAGATGGTGCCTCCTGTGTTGCCTCATCAACCCCATAGTAGGCAGCAGACTCTCCCAGTTACACAGACAAAGGTGTGTGATGGGGTGGGGGCACGATTGTCTGTGAGTGTGTGCAATATGTGCCTGTGTGTGTGTTCATTAGCACACTACCATGGGACTTTTCTGTGTCTGCCACATAAAAGCCATCACTAGTCCTCGTAACAGAGAATAAAAAATGATCTATGAATGCCTCTTCTTTTTATATTAGCACTGTCAAAAACAGAAATGTCTGGCTGAAAATAAACAAAACAGTCTCCACCTAAATTAGATTTACAGTAGAAATAGAAAAAAAGTATACATTGTATTTCCCCTTTATTTCAATAGAAAGTAATCTGAAATATTACTGAGTTGTACTGGCAAATTTTGTGAGCAGACTCAGAGCATGAAAGCGTGTGATATTGCATGGAGTCCAAGAGCAGCGCTCTGGGTGAGAGCGGACGGCATGTCAGACAGGTTTTGATGGTGATTTAATCTGTTTCCCTGCTTGCTGCTCTCCTCTCCCTCGATGCCTCCTGACAATGACTAGTGGCAGAAACATTATTCAAAATTAGAGACTTTCACACTCCATTTCATCCGCATTTTCCATCAACCTGTGTCTGATTCTCTGTGCTGGACAATAAAATGATGTCACCCCCTGAAATGATGTCAGCTAGGCAATTCACTCCAGATCACTTCTCCATAAGAGGATTTGGTGGGAACTGTAGTATGTGTGTGTACATGCATGCGTACTCATGCATGTATATGGTGTGTCAGCGTTTGGTGCATGCGTCTGTATTCCTAACCTCATTATCTGGGAGAGACCATCTGCGGTGCTGGCTCACCTCAGCTGTAGTTGATATTGACCGCTAAGGCAGACGACTGGTTGGTAACAGCATGATGTCATTGTCAGAGGGCTTGGATTACCAACATTACACAGATGGGATGGGTTTTGGCAGAGGTGTGAGGATGAAGGAGACAGGGATAAAGAGAGAGAGACAGAGGGACAGAGAGAGGGAGAGAGAGAGGGGGGGGAGGGACACAGAGAGAGGAACGAGAGAGAGATTGAAAAGGAGATAGAAAAAGTGAGGAGAGAAAGAGGAAAAAGAGAGTAAATACATTTACAACAGAGAAATGCAGGAGAGAAAGAGGGAGAAAGTGCGAGTGACAGAGGACAGACATAGACAGAGGGAATAAGAAAGAGTGAAATCACACCAAATCCCTCTGAGCGCCGTGTTTGTAATGTTTACTATTCTTATGAAGCTCTAAGCTGCCTGTACACACAAGTGCACTTTTCAGCAAACAAAAAGCACCTGCTCCGTCTTCTTCTGTCTCCCCGTGTCTATTTCCAAACTACGTTCATCTGAGCTCAAGCGGCAGAACAGTTTTCCGTATGAAACTAATGAGCAGGATCTGTTTCCTGAGGGATTCGTCTTCATTTTCCCAGTTCTGCACGGTCTCATGTCTGCCACCCACACCTTGATTAACATGCATGAGGCTCAGCCAGGATGCGAGCTCACGGGAAGGTCTCCCAAAGTCAGAGTTGGCTTCCGTTTTTTATTTGGGCGTAGCTGAGGGTGTGAAAGCCATAAAGGCTTTTGGAGAAGCCTGACTGGAGCTTTTCATGATGAATACAGCAGAGCAGTGTCTTTTTGTCTTTCCAGAGCCTTGATATTTTATTTAGACCTCCAAATCAAACAGTCCTTTGTAAGGTACTGTATGCAGAGAGGTAGAGTTTGGAGTGACACGTCCTAGCAGGGGGGCTCATCTTAGCATTTCATTCACAGCTTCCTGTTCTCAAGCTGGGGCGAATAAACAAATCAGACAACAGGATCGACCAGAGGACTTTGAATCAATAATGTTGAGAAAATGTTTGCTTATGCTGAATGCGTGCTTTTATGTGGAGGAATATAGAGCGATCAATTAGTGTAACAAACATTTGACGACTTGGGTTTTCGTTGTATTTTTCTAATCTCCTCCGCTGTTTGGTAAATGGTTTTTTTTTTTGCATGCAAATACGAGTTTTAATTAACAGCTCAAATTTGGGTGACTTGGCGGCGTGTTGTGATCTATTATTTTGTCTTGCCAGAATAAATCATGAATACACAAATATAATTTACACACAGATAATGAGTCTTTATTTGGAAACATGCAAAATAGCAGATCAATCATGAGGCCTCAGATAACATCACCATAAGAGTAATTGACCTGTTTTTCACCAGCCAAACTAAATTACAGCTCATCGACGAGCGCCGGATTACTAGAACATAACTACATCATTGTCCCTCAGAGCTACGGTCAAATATCATCTGTGCATCCAAAAAGGTTCTGGAAGATTCTTTGATCCATGAGGCATTCAACAACATAGCGTTGAATATTGCAACTGTGAACCACTCATAGCAATCTGGAAATTAACTGATTCATTTGATCTAGTATTTATTTTTTTAACACTGAGTCATTCTGTTTGAAATGTGAGTGAACACCTTGTGTACTACCCCAGCAGATTGACTGTTCGGTGTCGTGTCTGGTACAATTTCCACGTGTTGGAAAATGACATCTCCATTTAGTCATCAGGTCTGTGCGTTGGAGAGAAATGGTCCCTTAACGAGGTGACACGCAACTCCACAGACCCAATACCACCTCACGGCCAATCAGCAGCATCATATTGGTAAATGCTTCGAGAAATTACAGTTTTATTGATGATATGCCACTACATACCACATGGAACGGCAGGATACGAAACTGGTTTCGTTTACCATGTGCACATCAATAGTTGTTTTCTTTAACTGCACACGCTGGTTAACTGCTATTTCCAGGCAGCCATCTTATACAGCACATTTAGAGAATTGTCCATTAGTCATAGTGGGCCTTGGCATAGAAACCAGGAAGCAGGCATCTGCCTCCAATAATATTGTCTTTGCACAAACTCACGCCCAACCATCAAAACACTGAGAGAAAAACTGAAAGATGAAGAGAGAAAAAGAGAATAGAAAGGAAAAGGAAGCGAGCGTGTGCGAGTGAATGGGCAACAGTGAGAGGGAAAGCACAGCAAGGTCCTCAAGGCACTGGTCTTGACATTAACTCAGAGAAGACAAACATTAACTATGTTTTGGACTAAAACAATATGTCATTGATAGGAAAACAAATCACAATGACATAAGGACGTGCTGTTGTAATGCGACCGCTTTCATAGCCACCAACGGTGTACAATGGACATTCCTCGTATCTTCATTGACTCTTATAGTTGTAGGACAGGACAGGCTTCAGGGAGCCCCACGCGTTGAGTTGCTACATAAGCCATGATCAGAGACAACATGACATGACCTGTAAAAAAAGTGTTTCTCTTCACTACTTCAAGACGAGCGAAACGTAACCAGCAGTGTGTGTGTCCACGTGCGTCTGTGCGTCCCTTATGGGCTCACGAATGGGTTCCGTCTGTATCTGTGTGTCCGTGTGTGTGTGTGTGTGTGTGTGTTGATTTGTATGTGTGGTTTGTTTGTGTGTCTGCCTGTGTGTCTGTGAGTGTGTATTTCCCAGCCCAGTACAGCAGGGCTGATGGAGGGTGACGCAGAACTGCATTATGATCCATACTGAAGATAGCAGGATGAGTCATCAAATAGCAGACACACTGGCTGGCAGGATGGAGCTAATCATATCACGCTTCTCTTCATCTCAACAGCCCATGAGGTTGCCCAAACGCCTTGCTTCAGTGTGAGCGCAGCGGAAATTCACTACTTGTAAAAGTACAACGTTTGAGTGACTGTAACCAAACATAACATTTACCGCTTTTCAACTTCATTGGACACTGAGTCGATACAGCACATTAGTGCCTTGAAGGGTTCAAACGTAAATCAAATCATGCGCCAAAAGAAAGATTTACGTTTGGTAAATATGCTTTCAGCCTTGAAGTGTAAAAACACATCAACCATCAACAGCACATCTTTGTCTTTGCTGCTTCCAGTGACATGGTGGAGAGGTGTTGCTGTTAACACCAGAGGAGGCTGATCATGTGTGGAACCAGAGGGAAGGCTTCGGTTCAGCTGGTGGCCCCAGGTCAGCACTGCTCTGGAGGGAAACAGGGATGGTACCAGACTTCATACAGAGAGGGCCACTGGCACACCTGCTTGTTTCACATATTGAAGCAGCTGAAAGCCTCTGAGCATGGCACAAGTCGGCCCACCACAGGATGTCTACGTCTACACTGCGATGCACTAATAAAAGATGATGCATATCATTGACCCTTGGTGGTGAAACCTCTCATTCAGACATAATTGAATTACCATGAGGTAATGTGATTCCAACTGTATATCACCCATGCTTCAGTCTTTATTTTTTCCAACAACGCGGTGCTTAATGGATACATTTCTGTTCCCCATGATGACGGTGAGGCACATCAATGATCACATGACCCCTGCTTCTGTCTCAGGGATCCTGTGTACTCTAGGTCACCAGCAGCCCAAGCAGGTCTGCATCCTGATGGGACTGTATGTTCAGCCCTGGGACTGTTTACTCACTCACACACACACGCACACACACACACACGTACATACACACGTACATACACAAACGCACATGCACACATAAGCGCACACACAGAGACAAACACACGCACCATGTTCTCCAGCCTCCCATGCATCAGGGTTGGACACATGAGATTGCTGGAGCAGCCTGGAGCCTCCCTTAATTCCCGCTGAAATAAAGCATGATGATGACAATCTCTGAACAAAGAAAATAAATATTGTTTTTATTATCATCATAATGATTATTTATGAACTTGAGACACCAGCGACCGGACTGCAGAGAAATGAGGAGAGCAGTCTTATCATGATGATCTGTTTATTCGGCTTTCAGCAGGGGTGATGCATCACCTACATGTGACACCTACAAGACTGCAGAACTGGTGTATCCTTGTTCTGATTCATGAAGGAGAAATCAAATGTAAAAATCTCCAGCAACTATTTAAACCTCAGTGACCACCTAATAATTCCCCTCTAATAGACTGACAGCATTATGGCCGTCAATGGCAGAAGCCTTTGTCTCGTGTCAGCACTGAACAACCACTACCAGTCACGCAAAGCATGGTACAGACAGCATACAGATAGTATTAGTGTTCCTAGTATAACAGTATTCGTCCTCTTCTCTCTATTCTACTCTAGTCCATCCACTCCCACAATATTGCTGGAGGGAAGTGCATCTATTATCCCAGCAGTGCTCCACAAGCGAGGGCGCGGGTATCCTCATTGCTGTCACTGCACCCATGCTGTGGGGGGTCCAAGGAGCTCAGAGCTAAGTGTGGACGCTTAATCCCTCACATCCAGGGAGAGAGAGAGGGAGCGAGAGAGAGAGAGAGAGAGAGAGAGAGAGAGGGAGAGAGAGAGAGGGAGCTAGAGAGAGACAGAGAGTGGGAGCCAGACAGAGATACATAGAGAGTGAGACACAGACAGAGAGAAACAGAGAGAGAGGGAGCCAGAGAGAGAGAGACAGAGAGAGAGAAACAGAGAGAGAGCAAGAGAGAGGGAGACAGAGAGAGGGAGCCAGAGAGAGATAGAGAGTGAGAGACAGACAAAGACAGAGAGAGATAGACAGAGAGATAGACACAGAGAGAGACAGAGAGAGAGAGAGAGATGGGTATCATCCAGGATCACACTTGATGATCTTCCTTCAGATGATGCTAAGGCTGTCGTCTCACCAAGTTTCCTTTTCTTCATAAGTATAAAGTAAATCTGAGATGTGACCTTCATCCTCGTTTCCCATCATGGCGTTTTCACCCTGACGCAGTCGTTTAAGCATTCCACATCCTTACAGGGGGCAGTGCCAAGCAGGAGAGTCCAACGTAGTAATATTCTGTGCTTCCCAGAGTGTAAAGGAGAGAAGTGCTTTCATTTGGCGGGGTAAATCGACTAGAGAAATTCGACTCCTGATGAGGCATGAACACTCAGAGGCCCTCACCATTGGTCCACTGGTGATTTATCCTAATGGTCACCCAGGGACCAGCTGGGTAAGAACGGGTCAGTGCATCAGGAAATGAAAGCTGATGTCAGGCTGACGCTTCATTCTGTTGGTACAGTGAGGCGTGGGAGTGGAGGGGGTGATGGTGGGATGGCGAGGGAGGAGGAGGAGGAGGGGGGGGGTGTCAGCAAACAGTGAGAAGCAACGCAAGATCACGTACCTCAGGCTCACTGATGCCGCCTCAACCTGCTTTCTTCCCAGGTTTCATTCCGGTATAATACCCTCACTTTTAGGGCCTGTGCTGGGGGGAGGTGGGAGGGTTGGCCCGGCCCAAACACGATTATCTCACTGCGCTAAAGCCCCCAGCCCCAGGCAAGGCAGAGCAATCAGCCCCTTGGCCCAACTCCAGGGAATGTATTGTCAGAGCCTGGTACTGGGACAAACGAGTAAGGGACCGCACAGGAACAACATCGCAAACACTCAAGTATGTTGTTGTATCACCCGCGCTACACACCATGATGATAACAGACAACACACACTAGCTGTGGCACTCCACAAAGCTCACTCATTGGAAGCGTGCTTGTGTGAATTGTGGCCGAGCCAGCTCTGTTGGGGCAAGATGATCCACGTAAACACAAACACTACGCACGACATATACACAACACGCTCAGAGATCATTTCTAGTGTGCCGAGCAAAATTACTATTTGCGGATGAGGACGAGAGGAAAGGGGGCAGCTGGGGGTGCTGTGGAAGACCGAACAGTGAGCTGGTGGTCTGGGGAATGTGCGATGCCAAGACTCGAGTGTTAATGGAGGATGCTTGTGTGATAATGGTGGTATGACGTAAGCGGAGCGTCGTCAAAACAGTATGCGCGAAAACATAAGCGTCAAGCTGAGTGTATAAGAAACTGTGTCAAGAACGGACCGTCACGATACTAGATGTGATCGCTTCTGTTACACAGTTGAACTGCTGTCGTCCATTTTTTTGCGCTGTTCTGGTAGAGAAGCAGTGATCATTGCGTAAAAGACAGTGATGAAGCCGAGAAGTGCCTGGTCGAATAGGTGAAACCCTTCATATGGAGGGGGAGGTGGGGTGGGGTGGGGGGGGAGGACATTTTGCAGTGCGCCATCAATCTCCAGGTGTCACTATCATTTCCTGAGTTAACAAGCAGTGGCAGTATTCCCAGTTATTTATGTAGCCTCAGTGGGGTGGAGGGTGGGGGTGGGGGTGAGGTGGTGTGAGGCAAGGTGGTGTGTTGGGGTGGGGGTGTTTGAGAGGCAATTATTGATTTATTTACGCAGCACAAATAAGGGATGCATTCAGGATGCACCGCTGAACTGCAAAAGAGAGGGAGAGAGAGATAGAGAGAGAGAGAGAGAGAGAGAGAGAGAGAGAGAGAGAGAGAGAGAGAGAGAGAGAGAGAGGGATAGAGCGGTCAAGTAGCGCTGGGCAATTTATGGCACGGCCTTTGAATGAGCTTTGAATAATTCTTAATCTCGTTTTCATAGATATAGGCAGGATCTTTGGTGTGAGGTTGCGTTGCAGGTGAGATAATAATCTGGTTATGCTTGCAGAGAGTGGGTGACCCTGCATGACCTCAGGAGGGATTGATTTAATAGCCCAGCTCCAGGCGCATGCAGATGAACCTGAACTAAAGGACAGACGCAGCAGGGACGAGGGCCCTGAAGACTGTGGCCATCAGGAGAGGAAGAGCAAGGGACAAACAGAGGGAGTGATGACAGAGTGAAATAGAAAGAGGAGAGAGACAAGGAGAGAGACAAGGAGAGAGACAAGGAGAGAGACAAGGAGATAGGGATTATAAAGGGTTGTTCTGGGCTGTTGCTGCCGGCTTCTTGTAAGAACTTTTGGGATCTTTACTTGGATAGTCATGTTATCGTGACACTGTATTTGTGTGTATTCATCTCTGCTTTCCCCGCATTGCTAGCTGGCACGTTTATTGGCTTGCTGTTTATTTGACGTCTCTGGCAAACCCCGTAGTAGCCATCTCACCCCGGATTTGTTGAGATATAGGCTTTGTTGTCAAAGCTCCCTCAAGTTTCTGTTGTATTTCCGCTGAGGACCACAGAGCATGGAGACAGTTAGTCTCCTCCGTGGACCACTGTTTAGATCTACCCTCCGTGTGTTGCTGAAGCCAAAGTAGAAGCATGATCACTGGAGGTTCTTCCCTGTAGGTCTGGTTTTTTTTTAAATGGTGATCATAAATTCAGTACTGGCGTGTTGCAATAATGCCACCCCCAATCCCTGATGTGTGTGAAACAGTTCTACACCAACCAAGACTTGGCACCACCCTGGAACCAGTGTTCCTGGCCAGAAGCCAGGTCTTCTGCTCTCAAAATGTAAAGAACTGCTTTGAGATTGGGCACTGGCCTTCAAACTGAGTGTCAAAGGAGTATGAGAGAGATGGAGAGAGGAGTGAAAAAGAAGGAGAGAGAAAGAAATGAGAGATTAGAATAGAGAGAGGAGTGAGAGAAAGCCAAGGAGAGGAGCGAAAGAGAAAGACAGGAAGAGGCACACAGACAGGCAGGCAGGCAGGCAGGCAGTGAGGGCAGGGCAGATAGACAGACAGACAGACAGACAGACAGACAGACAGACAGACAGACAGGCAGGCAGGCAGGCAGGCAGGCAGGCAGGCAGGCAGGCAGACTGAGTGACAGAAAAAGAGAGACTGTGATGGAAAACCACGATCAACAGAGATAGACAGTACAGGACGACTGGTGACCAGTGTAGCACATCCCCACACCACCCGTGTCATTTCCTGTGACTTTGCTGTCTCACAGAGGAGTCGCAGTGAGTGAGTGATGCCCAGTTGTGAATTCTCTGCCCGGTTTTATTTAAGCGCGGCGAGATGAATGATCCCGGTGACTAACTCTGATAGATAGTCCGTGGAGGACAGAGGCGTGGGATGACTTAAGAGTTGCTGTGAAAAAGCTGTAATTCAATAGGCCAATTTCCAAGGTTGGGCCCCCATCTAGGTGTCAGTGAGGAGGCAGACAGCTGAAGAAAATGTGCCCTGGATTTGATTTGCTTTCCACAGGGGAAGGGACATGTTCAGACCCATCTCTCCCATGTGCCCCATGGCTAATCTGTGTCAGCCTCTCTGTGTCACATCCACCAGCATAGAGCATGTTTCCTCTCCTCTTTCTCTCCTCTCCTCCTCTCCGCTCCTCCTCCTCTCCTCTCCTCCTTCTCTCCTCTCCTCCTTCTCTCCTCTCTGGTTATTAACACGCTAGCGTTCTCCTTCAACTGTTATCATGAATGCCTCATGTGAAGTCTCTAACTTCCCAGTGTCTCGACAAGCACTGTCATCTTCCAAGCAGCGCTCTGGAAATCTGCAGCAGATCAATGGCTGTTGTCGTAATTGCGTCTCAACGGTTACAAGCAATCCGCTGATGACGGTTGTCAGAGATGGTTGAAATCTTGACTCAAATAAAAGGCTTTTTGAGCAATGCATGAGGGGTAGAAGAAGGAGGGAATTGGTCTGGTTACACAAGTTTTGCGAGGAAGTGGATAGTGGCTCACACTATCAGTCTCACAGACACACAGAAATACATATGATACATACACACGCATCACACACATCACATCACAGGCTTGTGAAAACGCTGGGAGGGGAGAAAACCTGCTCGCTGCTCACTAGGAGAACTGCATGCTCGGCACACATAGATTAATTCATGAGTCTGGAACTCCAATGGTTTACAGCTAAATCTCCCTCTGCGGAATCAGAACTTAAAACGGCAGGAACTTTCCTTTAATGCCTCTTTCTAATTGGCAGGAAGTTCAAAAAGTTAATTTTGCCATCTGTGTTGTGCCTTGCACTCCACCTTTCACTTTGAGAGAAGAGAGAGAATGAGACATGCAGCATCTGAAGTTTGGGAGAAACTGACAACATTGAAACAGGAAGTGAGTCAGCTCTGGCGTGGCCTGTCACTCTCTACCTGAGGCCATCAGTCAGGGGAAATTAGTCAGGCCATGTATCCCCCTCCATCCTCTGGTGCTTCTCTCTCTCTTTCATCACCCCGTTCCTCTCTAATTCCCATATGACGTGTCGCAGTCCTCCAGGGCATTCCTGACTGTATCCTGACTGCTCCGACTACAAGCTCTCCTGACAGTGTTCCAAGGCTGGGATAACCCAAGGAAGAAACTTACTAGACTAGTTGTGGCGTTCTGGAGGCAGCCGTGTCAAGTAAAAGACATGCTACACACACTTCCAGAGAGGGGAAGAGCAAGGGGAAGTGGATGGATGTTTCTAGAAGCGCTTATTTTGTCTGGGCCTGTGGAGACTCACCTGTGGAGAATGCTGGTGTGAAGCAGCCTCAATTACAGCTTGCATGTCTACACACACACGCACGCACACACACACACACACACACACACACACACGCAGACACAGACACACTCCTGCAGACAATAGAGATTCATTATCATTTTCCTGTTTCTTTCTACCCTCCAGCTAAACAATTACATGGACTGTAAGTTCAGACTCTAATGAGGACATGTGTATATATGACTGAGAGTGTTAAAACAACAGGAGGAGCTGAGGGCAGTTTTAAAAACTCTACTGTGTACATGTACATATATGCACACACATTTCCAATTTTTCATTTCCATATATTTTCCTCCTTGGGTTTTCCATAAAGTTCATGTGCTTCTCACATCTGAACAATAGGGAGAAAAATACCACACATTTTACAACATGATTAAAGGACCATCTTCAAAAGGCTATATTCAGTGTCTTAATTAGCCTCTGGTCTGGAGCTCCAAAGACCCAGAGGTGTGCTGTGACCCTGAGTGCAAGCAGCCTTTTCAGCCCTTTCAAACCTGGTTGTTTAGACAAATGGATTAAAGTTCAGGACAGGGGGAGGCCAGGAGGATGGATGGCTTGACCCCTGACCCCTGCCTTCTTCACGGAGCGGTGAGGTCATCAGTGTTGATCGAGGAGCTGCGCAGGTGCGGTGTGTGTGTGTGTGTCTGAAACTTAATTAACATTTCCATCTCAATGACTTTGCCCTTAGACAGGACACAGACCAGGGATGGTTCAATTAGAGCCATCGTTCAGATTCTTATCACTCCATTCAATATGATCATTAACAGGGGTGGGGGTGGGGGGGGGCTGCTTGGCTTACAGGAAAACTAAGATAAGTCCTAAGCAGTCTGCAAAAGGAGTAGGCAGACGTCCGTATCCCTCCGCTGGCTCCTAAGATGAATATTTGTCTTCCTGTCATTGGACGGCGGTGCTGTCATCGGGTAGCTCAGGCAATGACTCATCAAGGAGCCATCACTCCCACTGACTGCTCCACACCATCAGAATTAGTCATGTGATTATGAACAGGAATGTAATTAGTCAAGAGAGAGAGAGACAAAGGGCCACAGAGGCACCCACCTGAAGGAGCTCCCGGGCAAGTACCTGTGGACCAATCACTCAACCAGCCAGGGTCTACACAGGCTGACATACTCTGCTGAGGGCCCTGGTTTGCAGGTACAAAGCTACACACAAAGCCCCATGCAAAACAACCTCAATAACTAGAACTGACACTCCGAAACAGCAGCACGGCATTTGGCTAAATATTGTTACCTTTGTGTGCATTCATAGATTTTTTCTAACCATCATCAAAATCCCGCTTTTTTTGATCAATCAAATAACTATGGGCAGGATTTGAATTCCATCATATTCCTAAACTGAAGTGAGTGTGCTACTCTGTTGACTGAGTTCTGGGTACAGCCTCCGTGTCCGTGGAGTGTGTCACTGAGCAAGGCCAGCCCCCCGGGCAGCAGTCACATGGTGTCTCTGTCCAGCGCCGGGGGGTTGACCATCCCGTCGACACCGCGGTCCAGTTGCAATGCTGAGCAATTGATCTGGACGGAGAGCTGCCATCAGATATTTCACTGCAATTTATTTCTCAGCTTCCACGAACACTCTCCGCCCCCCCCCCCCTAACGCATGCTGCATATGCTTTAGGTACAGGGAGAGATCTATCAAAGTAGAACGAATGCAAGTATTGTTTTTAGTTGACTATCATCCTGATGTAGCGACTGAAGTACTGTCAGAGAAGACCCAATGAAGACAGACAGATTGTCTATCCTCGAGTTTCTTTGACAGTTGTCATTTAAGTGGCTATAGAGGAGGCTGCGTCATTTAAAGTGAGACCTAGCCTCTCAGTTGAATTCGACCCAAAGTTGATTTGCGAGGTTTCAAGGACTGAGTGACCTGCACTCTTTGACCTCGGAGAGCTGCACTTCCCATACAGCAGACGTTGCACGGTAACACACCACACGCGCATGATGCACCGGGATGTTTGCACTCAGGCGCAGCTACAAACATGCAGACTAACTCAAAGATTGATGCGTACAGCATGTACTCTGAAACACGACTCAATATACGCATGCACGCAAAGCTGTCATCTATTCATCTACCGGATCTCTTTGCATTGACGTGACTCAGAACCAAAAGACAGAGTGATGTTTTCAGTTTCCAAGGGGACAGTAAAACAGCACATCATCAAGATGAACTCTCATGAAGCTACTGACAAGGCCACAAACGGTTACCTTGGTCCCCTCTGCGACCAGTATTACTGTCCTCCTGTGTTTCCTCAAATAAATAAATTTCCTCCTGACCTTTTTAAATTAACGAGGCTGTATAAAATATCACTTAATCTGACATTTTCACATTTTATTGCAGGCAATAATACATCTTTCATTGCACCAGCTGTTTGTGCCATTCAGTTTTGAATGCAGATGAGTACCTTGTATATAAGGAATATAAAATGTGATGTATGAGACCACCCAAGAGTATTCTGTGGGCTGGATGCAAATACAGCCTAGCATGAAAACGACTGTTTTGGACATGAGCTACCTGTCAAATGAGAGTGTATTGTGGGTTTACAGGGATGATATCATTAAGCTTAATGGCAGTATCGCAGTACATCCGCTACATTAACTATTCCTCTCTATGGGAGTCTCCACTGTGGAGAACTACAACAAGCAACGCTTCAACACTTTGGACTTTCCCTCGGTTTTCTTCTCTGCTTCAGCCTACATGAGGGCTTATTAGAAACAGCGATTGTTGAACTTCTTAGTGCGCCTAACGTATTGCTAATGGAAACTGGTGTCACGCTGCAAGGTGCCTGCAGTGAGGCAGAGCCTGGGGGCACGGTGTTCAGGAGTTTAGCTGGACCGGAGTTCTCTAAAAGACGGCTCTCGACACTTCGCTCCCTCGGCAATGTGAAATGTGATATTACGTAACTATGATAAATGACACGGCACAAACACACCTCGCTAAGTAATGAGATTAATTACAATTAATCATTCTGGACGGAACTCAAGTGCAGCCGTTGATAGGCTTGTCGGTTTGATGCATTGCCTTTATGAGGACCGCTGGCCAGAGCTTCCTGTCTGTCCCTCCAGGCCGCAGCACAGCACGGAGCAGCACAGCACGGAGCAGCACAGACAGCACCTTCCACGGACACCCAGGAGACACAACCCTCCCTGCATACCTGCTAGTGTCGCTTTGCATTTACTACAGGTGCAATTTGATTTTATACGCTTCAGTTTACCACCTGCCATGCAAGAAATCTAATTACGGTCCAACTCTGTTAAATTCTGACGGTCTTTCATATTCCATTCCAAGATGGCCAACTGACAGGCCACATGCATGCACACGTACTCTCAAATGTATGCATCTTGTGCCTGGCGTCCCGTCCCATCCCTCCCCTGTCAACCCCTGACTTGGATCTGACAGTCCCTCAGCTCCACGTCCGCGCGCGCGCGTGTGTGGTATGTGTGTGCTTCTGCATAAATGCATGGCTATATACACGTTTGAGATGTATAGGAGGCAGCATGTGTGTGTGTGAGAGCGTGATGTCCGGGAGAGGATGTGGATCCTCTCCCAGATCCCCACTTCCATCATGCTTCTGTTGCCTTTCTTCTTTCACGCAGCAGGAAACATCCATTTGTATAGTTTAGGATCTTTCTAAAGTCAGACGACCAGGAGAGCCAGTTCACTGAACCACTGAAAGACTTCCAGGACAAACACGGTCTTGATTTTCCAGCAGTGGAGGAATCTGTATTTCCGATATATCGTGTGTCAAGAACGTACCGTCGACCTAATTTCCCAGTAAACAATAACAATGGCTCTTCACAACCGAGCCGCACTGACACATTCTGTTCATGGAGTAAATATTACTCAGGCTTGTGTGAATCTTCCCCATTTATATTGTGGGATATGTTTTCAAAGACACACAAGCAAAGTTCTCAGCAAGCTGCAGATGATTATGTCACGGTCAGATCCAGGAAGTGGTGCTGAACGATGACATCAGGGACATCCAGGAAAGTCATGGATGGAGCTAAGGAGAGACCGGGGGGGTTTGAATGGACTAGACTTGCACAGAAAAGGCTACTGAGCGCTGAGTCATTCAACAAAGATAGTTTAATCCTATCCTAGGCATAGAATGATGTCATTGTGAGTGAGGTGGTATTAAGGTCTGACCTGAGAGTGCACAGTATTGAAGTCCCCGTTTTTTTCTGCATCAGCACAGTAAAGTGCCCTCAGTTCAGAACGATACAGACTAAAGTAAAAGTTATCAAAAAGAAATTGATGACTCAAGATGAGGTAATTGGAGAGGACAGAGACAACATAAACATGAATCCAAACGACTGAGTCACACCACGTTTGGGAAGTCAGATTCCTGCCTCTGGTTCTATCAGTCATTGCTGTTCTAATAAAGCTGAATCACGCCCCAGCTTGTTCTTTGCATCCTCCTGTTCATTCCTCAGGTGACATCATCCTCATCTTACTGTAGTTCCTTTGGTGATGTCAAGTGCGTGTGTGTCTGTGTGTTGACTCCACTCATGCTGTCACTGTGATAAACATAAGATGGATCCCTCACCCCCGCTCCCTCTCCACATCGCAACATCACCCCCCCGCCCCCGCCCCCCACCGCCTCTGCTCCTCCCGCCACACACTGACACCTCCATGCAAATCCACAACTGACAGTTAGCCCCTGGCTATAAATTCCTGTCAATTCAAACTAGCTTTCAGAGAGAATTTTTCAGCTCGGCCAGTGGACTGCATTGAGCCACTATCAGGTTCCATCCCACTTCAGAATGGCTCACCAGAGTACGCAGGGTGGGTTAGAACTATGTACTCAGGAGAGCCCTGAAGACAGGGAAAAGGTGTTCCAAACACTAATGGCTGCCCCACGTTAATGAAATCAGAACACCATTTGTCTTCGACAGCCATACCTCACAAGTGCAGGTTTTTACATGAGTAGTACTAGTCCTCGATCAGTACCACTGACAGCTTACACAGACAGACAGGGAGCGGGGGGGCAGTAAGTGTTAAATGGGAATCTGGCAGAGAGACTTGTGACACATGGTTGTTGGCTGAACCTGGTTGTCAAAGCACTTCACCCTGACCACAAGCAGCTTCGAACCGAAGTGACAAACCTTTTCATCAATATGAAAATGTTGTTCCTTTGGTCTTCCAGGTCCAGTGCATGAGGGCTGTGTGTACCAGCCGAACAATGCCCAGACAGGAAGGCCTATGCGTGTTCTCACTTTCAATCAGCTAAACGTGTAATGCTGTGCTGAGAGCGAGGCCCCAGGCTAGGGTTATCTGACAGGTACAGAGAGGTGGAGGGAAACAGGGTTGTGTGCTTAAATGGTGCAGGCTGAATTCCATAGCAGACAGGCCGCTAAATAAAGAGAGTCAAGGACAAACAAACAGCAGTCTATGGAGAGCACTGTGTGTGTTTGTCCTGAGGGCTGATTAACAGCAACAACACACAGACTTGGTTAGGCGCTTCTTCTTCCCGTTGTATAGATGGTTGTGCGAGTATAGAACTCGAGGTGAACGTGGTGCCACTTTGCAGTCAGAACAGCGCCATCTGCTGTTGACATATCATGCTGTCTAAGGTGATCGAGGTTTACTGTTGTTGTTGATGTTTTTTTAAAGTTTTAATATGTCTAGTTGAATTACTACTCCACACAGTAAAGCAATCACCCAGAATAATTCAGAATAATTAAATAGATGTTTGTTGTAAATATGTATATTTCACATTTTTAAATAACCTTTGTCTCGGTAAAGCCAGAAAAACACGCTCTCAAAAATACAAACGCTTTTCAAGCCTGCACACACATGTGCACACACAGACACACACACAGACACACACACACAGACACACACACACACACCCACGCAGAATGAAGGTGCTTCCCCAGTGAGTCTCCTGCTTTTCTCTTTGACTATATGAAAGCATCTCCATGAATCCCATTCTCTGTCAGAAGCTGCAAAGACAGGCGTGCGTCTGACAGCTGCGCGCTGCAGCCTGCCTCCCCCTGTTAGCCTGCTTCCTTTCAGAAGAACCTGCCAGCCAACTCCCCCACCTCTGCCAACGGGCTGATGCCACTGACAGGCCTCAGAAGTTGATTGTCATGCAATGAAGTTTGTTTGTCCCACAAAACAATACAATTCGACGGGGTGCGCGCGTGCGTGCGAGCATGCGTGTATGTGCGTGCGGTTTTGTGTGCGCACACACATGAGGATTTCTACATGATAAGTGTGAGCGGATGTTTATCTGAGTGCGTGTGACCGTGTGTTCGTTTGAACATCTTGCTGAGGTCCTGGGGCATGTCTTGTGAAGGTAACATAGATGAGCAGGGTCTTTGTGAGACCTGGTGATGGACAGGACGCAGCCCTACAGATCTTCTGATGTGTCCGTGTGTGCCTGGAGCCAGGGTCTCCAGGGGTCAGCTGTACCCAGCCTGCGGAATGAGCTCTGGGGTCAAGATTAACGTCAGAGCCCTGTCATCTCCCCGCTGCTCTCCCAGCGTCCCCAGACAACAGTAATGGCCAATAAGGAGCATCGTTATTGACCTGTGACCTCCACGGGTTGTGCCGTGCCTCTGGCTGGATCGTCTGAGGTCGTGTTTGAACCCTCAAGGCGGTGAACAGGAGACACAGCAGCCGCTAACAAGGCAGGGACTTGTCAGGGAGGGTAGTGGGGAGATCTTTTCTATGGGGTTTGTTAATGCCCAATCACAGGTTTAAGCTTATCAATACCTTCCCTCATGTAATAGCTTCTATTTCTTCATTCTTCATCGTCTGCATTCGATAAGCTGATCTGAGAGGGTCTCGTTTCACAGTACTTTCTACATTCCTCTGCAGTCGCTCGGTCCCTGGGAGACGAGCCAGCCCTCTTCTGTAGTAGCCATGGCCAGTTTTGTCTTTAGCACTCATAAAACCCAGACATATTTCTAACTCTCACCATCTGAGTCGAATGACCGTACATCTGCTTGACGTTTTCTCACGATCACCTCTTGGAGTCATCGTGGAGGTCTGGAAGAACACCGGATCTCGTGTCGAGGACTGCATTGCCCCGCGAATGAGAACTGGGAATCAAACTCAGAATCAAATTTCCTTTTATACTCTGCTGAGGTGAAGTGCATACAACCTGTATGTGTGCCCGCTTGCTGGTGTGTGTGGTGTGCGTGCGTGTGAGTGAGTGATGGAGTGTGCAGGCGTGTGTGAGTGAGTGCGCGTGTTGGCGTGTGCCTGTTTATATATATGTGCGCTGTTAAAAAACCTTGATGCGTCTGTCTGCCACTGGGGTGACAGATGAGTGAAATAAGGGGATAACACATGAATAGCTAAACAAGAGTGATGATGTGGCGTAAACCAGCCCAGAGCTGAGGAGAAGCCATTGATTAAGTGGGGGATTTGGTGCGATAAAGCTGGCTGCCTCCCGACACATTGTTGCACACTCTAATTACTCCAGCGGGCAGCTCAGAGGCTGTGGCCCAGCAATTAATAGTTACCATTAGGAGATGATTGGGAGAACAGCAATGAGCTATTTTTTATCGATTTAGTTCTGCTTTTATCTCGGGGTTCTGCATGAAATAAAGAGTCTGTACACTATTAGTGGTACCTCTCGCACGTGCACACGCTATGTAAATCCACAGTAAAGGTTTTAGAGGGTAATAACTGTCTATTCAATTCACGTGAAAGCAAAAACTTGGCTATCTCAAGAATAAAGGAGACTATTATTCAATGTAGCGTATAAGCCTGTGTCTATTTCCTATTGCTAACAGGGTGAAATCACAAGAATTGTCAGTAAATCTATCCTTTGAATAGACTGTCCATAATTGCCCAATTACATCCAAGCAGCAACCACACAGTCTGTGCCGTTGTTTCCAAGACCACCTCACACACATTTGAAGTGACTTATGAGTGCGACTCATCCACCTCCAGACCCTGTCAGCAGGCTCCTGGCTTGCCTACATGTGGATCTGTTTGTGGGTATTGCTGTATTTCCGTGTGTCCACCTCCAAACCTTAACTCCATTAAAAGTCTCATCTGCTGTGTGTGTGCGTGTGTTTGCGTTCTGTGTGTGTGTGTGTGTTTGTGTGAGAGAGAGAGACATTGGGATGTTGGTAATGGGCACTGGAGATGTGTCCTCACTTCTGGCTGTCTATCTCTCCACATTAAAACAGGGGTTCTAATCGATCGGCAGGACTTTATGGGGGATTAGAGATTGTTTCTGCCCATTCATTACTGGGAGATGTAACAGGTCTGGGTCAGCCCTTCCTGCATTCATTACTGCTCTCCCCTCAGAGGTAGAAGCGGATATCAACTGGAAGGTTGGAAGAGGATAGATCAAGAGCTGATCGATTGCAGGGCAGAAGCCACTGTGTACAATTACAGCACTCACCAGGCCTGCTGGAAACTATTCCCTGTGCATCCAACTTATGGGAAACTTTGCGGGCGGTTCTGTATTCTTTACTAGCCTTAACGATGAGCACAAGTCCCCAGATGTTTCTATTCTGAATAGTGAGCTAGATTCACAATTACCCTGAGATCGATTCCCCTGCCAAATGGCCTCCATCAGCCATTTAGTCAAAACCTGGTGAGAATTGGCACAGTTCAAGACAAAAATGAACGGATGGACAACTGCATTGATTTATTGGCTTCTTCATCAAATCGGCATGCCATTATGGAAGGATGGACTTGGTAAACAAGAAGCATGAGGCCACCATGCGGCAGGTCAGCTGTGTGTTCATTCAGCTGTCATCATCCAAACAATCTAATCCAGGGAGAGGCGCCTGTTTCAGGGCCTGCCTGCCTGCCTGCCTGCCTGCCTGCCTGCCTGCCTGCCTGCCTGCCTGCTTCCTGCCTGCCTGCCTGCCTGCCTGCTTCTTGCCTGCCTGCCTGCCTGCCTGCCTGTCTGCCTGTCTGCCTGCCTGCCTGCCTGCCTGCCTGACAAGCTGGCTAGTCTGTCTGCCTTAAGGTGGGCAGGATGGCTTGCCAGCTGAATGCATGCATTTTCTGTCTGGCTGCTCCGGGGGAGAGTAGGGGCCCTGAGGATTACACCCTCATTAGGCAGCAGATGTTGGCCAGCGAGGCTGAGAGCGTCACTCAGTCTTCGTCTGACCTGGCCCCACAGGACAACGCTTGTTTACATGGCTGCCTCTCTCTCCTTCTCACCTCACCTTCCACCTCCCCCCTCTTTCTCTCCCTCAGTGTCCACCTGCTGCCTCACTCCATCTTCTATTTTTCTCTCTCTCTCCCTCTTTCCCCTTACCTCACCCCTCTTTCTTGCCTGTTGCCTCACTCCTCAGCCCCCTCTCCTCTCCTCACCTGCCACCTCTCCCCCCTCCCTCCATTTACCCCCCTTTTATCTATGTTTATGACATCCTGTCTTTCTATGGGGTCGCAGCATGGAAAATTGTTTCAATTCAGCATCCAGTAAGTAATTAACACAGGGAATATTAATGTTCTGGCAAAATTTTCTCAGCTGATCTTGTCAAGCTGGGAGTAATTAAAGAGAGACCAATTTCTGTTGCGCTATTTTATCTGCACATTGCCTGTACATTTGACATTTCATCTCTTAAAGATGCATGCAGTCTATATGCAGTATTATCTTCTCTCAGTAATTAGAGTACCATTATCATAAGTGTGCTCTCTATTGAACACACACCACACCGCAAGCCCTTCAAAGACAACTGGAAAGGAATATACAATGGTTTACATAGGGATAACCATCAAATGGTTATTAGCTTAAGGTAATCAAGGATGGTGGTAGAGAGAGCCTTAGGGAGCACTCACGTCAAGGCACATCACAACATGTGCCTACGCATACACTCTCCCAGTCCAGCATAAGAGTTTGGCACAAAGTAGAGCCTAAGTAGGTGAGAGCCTAGTGAAAGGTCATGGAGGATAACGTGATGGATTTGGCTGGCTGGGCACCCTGGGTATGTATGTCTGCGTGGGGTCCCACTCTGCCTGCTGGCCCCCTGCAGAGGTGATGGATGGAGGAACTCTCACACCTGTAATAAGGCCAGTGCTCTGTAGGAGCTCCCCCCAGCCCCCCCGGGCCAGACATGTTCTCTCCCAGCAAAGAACACTCCAGCGCCATCTCCTCTAATGACAGAGAGAAAGGTCATTCTGTCAGCTTGGCGAGGGCCGATATTCAGACACACTCGCTCGCTCTGTCCCTCCCCGTGCTCAGCCCACACATGCACACACGCCTCACACAGCCCACCACACACACTTGCAATCCAACACACACATCTTGCACACAACCAAAAACACACACACACATTTCGGCCCCCTCACGCCAACACACACATACACTTAAGCGCTTACAACATCCATACCCTTAGCTGGTTCACACACTGATGCTAGCTGAGGATAAATCCATAAAACAAAGACTTTCAGGCATTTCATCAGACTGTTTCACGAGCTGCCTGGACCAGAGGCAGACCAGACTTACAGCAGTGGGCCAATACAGTTAGAACCTGGCATGTGTGCTGGCTTTCTGCTCACCACAACAATGTAATGACCACAAAGGAGAGTCTATGTTGCCGAAGATAGTGCAATGAGCCTGACTAATGAACTTCCTAGAGACAGTTGCCTGTTTTACCCACTTGCTGACCTTGCAGGCATGCTACATGTGAGTGTATATAAGCTGTGGAAACGTCCCCAGGTGAGCATTCTTGTGTTTGTGTGATGCTTCTCCTCCTCCCTCCTCCCTCCTTCTCTCTGACTCCCCCTCACTCCCTCCCCTCCCTCTACACCTCCCTCTACCCCTCCCTCTGTCTTCTCTCCACTCTCTCTCCCTCTCACTTCATCTCTCCTCCTCTCCCGTCCTCTCTCGCGCTGTCCTTCCTCTCCTCCTCTCTCTGCCGTTTCTTTCCCACCGCCAGCATGCAGAGGCTCATGTTTCATGCTGTGAGTGCTCTCTTTCATCACTCCCCCTGGTGTTTAGGCTCCTCTCATCCAGCATGGCTCTCCGCCAACATACCGGCGCACCTGGTCGGCAAACACAGCCTCAGCATTTATCAGGTCCGGGGCAGCCTCCGTAGCAAGAGGAGAACCAGGAACGGGAGCAGACAAAAGACAGCATATCAAGTTGTCCGCCTGTGACTGTGACAGAGCGCAGGGAGGGAGACGCGTCACTTCCACACCGCTCAAGAAAGGACCTGAGAAGTTGAGCAGGAACTTGTGTTTCTCATGATATCAGCTTGTCCTGAACTATGTGCTGTCAAGTGGTTCCCAGAGAGCTGGTGACTAACCGGTGGTATCAAACAAAGATGGAATAGGCTTTATTTGCCCTCTGCAGGAACAACCCTGACCTATTACCAACACAGTGCTCTATCTAAGGTGGCAAATAAAGGAGCTCACTTCACCAGTAGTCCTACGTGCGTGACTTACCTCATGTATGTTTGAGAATGGAGCTTTTCCCACATAACAGAGCTGCAGCTTTTCGTTTCACAGAGCTAAACCCAGTTCTCCTGTACTGTACTCTTCTGCGGCAGTTGTTTAACCCACACACACCAGGCGGAAAAGCAGCAGAAAATCCCAGAGACAGGAGACTAGGAGACAACTCCAGAAGAGGAGCATCTGTGAAATATGACACTCGGCATTGTACAGTAGCACTTCAAACGCTCTACAGCCATGGGGTGCCGCGGCTTATGAATGCATTTTTAATTACCCAGAAACGGATACCCCGCTGGGGCGCGGAGTTCACGGAAGTTCATCCCCGGCGCCCCCGCTGTTTGATGTTTCCCATCAGATGTGAGGTTCCCTCTGCCACCCACCCCCTCTCCTCTCCTCCCCACCCCACCCAGCCAGCCACATCAGGCTCATTGAGATGTCAGGCCAAGTCAGACTTCCTGCTCTGCTGGGCTGGGTGCGGGGAATCGACAGCAGATACAGACACTGAACTATCAATATTAATCACAAGGAATGTGCAGTTAGAGTCGCAATATTCCGGGGCTAACAGTGCAGAGTCCCCCACTAAGGCCTAATCACTATGAGTTACACTAGGAACTCACAATCCTGTACTTGCCATCAAGTCTACACAGGCATCACTTTAACAGCAGGAAATTGCTTTAACAGGATACATCCTTTGGAGATTTTTTTTCTACATTTCTTGTTTTGGAGAAGTACAAGATACATCTGAACTACAAGCTTAGACTTAATGAAGAGCGTTACGTAATTGCGCTGTTTTATTCTTTCCGTCTTTAAGGCTCCAGTAAAGCAAGCTGCAGGGTGCACGCACCGCTGAGCAGAGGGGGAGGGGGAGGTGGAGGGGGAGGGAACACACCACTGCACCATGGACTCAGTCAACTTTGCTCTGTCAAATCAAAGTAGGGAGAGCATTGCAGCATGGCCAACACTCCTTCTCTCTTTGTCTCTCTCCCGCTCTCTGTCTGTCTCAGTCTTTCTCTCTCACACACATACATATCGATATGCAGGGACATCTGTGAGTGGAGAGACACATTTAATATGAGTCTGTCTTCTCCATTTGCAGTGTAAAGTTTAATGAGCACCTCTAGGGCTGGCACCACATGAATAATGTATACATTATTCTATTTTAAAGCCAACAAGAGGCATCTATCTTGTGGATGGACCTGAACCAATGTGATGGACTGGTTGGAAATTAGATGCCTGGGGCGGACATCCAGTAGAGGCATTGCAAAACACATTACAGGGCGCGCGTGTCATCCCTCCAGTCCCCTCTCCGCTGGATCCTGATGGCACACACCCCTGACACAGACAGGGCTTCATCCTTGACCGGGCTCACCTGGGGAGGCGCAGGTGAACGGGACTCACTGTAGAGAGGAAGGTGTGCCCGGCGATAATGCAGGTTTCAATGACAGACTTGCTCAATATCCACCAGGTAATTGCTTGCGAAATGACTCCATTTCGGTTTTCAAAAGCTGATTTTCCATGACAAGACAGGCAAATAGAGGTGCCTAGGCACCGTGGAGTGGGGAGAGCGTGTAACCTCTAAACACGTGCCGCATCTCTCCTCTCCTCCTTGGGGAAGCTAAGCTACCCATGTGTGAGGGACACAGGGAGTGCCCAGGGGGGAGGATGTCCTCTGGGACAGATGGGTCCTCCACCCCCATCCCCCACCCGCCTCAGCCTGACTGACTGGCTCTTGAATAAATCTAGTCATGTGGTTGTGCAAGGACCTGCTATACTTCCACAGGCAGCTACTTAGAACATGCATCGCGGTAGACTTAACATATTGAAAAAGGCAGGTCTCACACAATGCTCCCAGAACATGCTCACACACATACACACGCCCACAGGTACAGAAATGGTTCTGTCTGTGTGAAGATTCCATTAGAGGAGCAGGTCCACTGTGACAGTCTCATTCTTTTTCTCCGAGGTTTTAACTCAGCCACTCACGGTTTTCTCTCTTTTCATTCCCAGTTAGAAAATGGTCACCCATTACCCCACAGAGAGCCTTACCAGTGACCTTTAACCCCAGGCTGAAAGGCCTCAGCACTGTTATGGGGACCATCTATTTCAGACCTCTTCACTCGGTAGCCCTTTTAATGAGGAACGCTTGGATACCAAGGTCGAGGACTGTGTGACACGGACAAATTCTGGACCTCCAAACAACCCCCCCTCCCTCCCTCCCTCCAACCTCACCCCCCCCTCCAACCTCCCTTATCCCTCAAATCCTCAGTGTCCTTGCCAAAACACCCCGGTCTCCATAGCGACTCCCGTCCCAAACCCCCTGCTCAGAACTCAATGGACCCCCTGTGGCTCATCCATTGTGGGTCTAAAGGCCCTCTCAGATTCTCTATTAGTCAATCAATTCTTTTGGATCAATAGGAAAGCCATTGGTCCCCACACACACCTTTCATTACATTACTGGCCCAGGCTGGGACTGAGAATTGTAATTCTCAGATTTGCTGGAGTGAAAAATTACATTGTTTTGGGGGGGAGTGGGGGATACTAATGACTTGACTGAGTGTATGATCTATAGAGTCATGGCCATGTTGGTTTGTATGAGACTGGGGGAGGGGAACAGTCTGTTTAGGACCCAATACCCTGAAAGCTTCGAGATAGAGATGTCTCTCTAGAACGTTTCTTACCATAGTGGCTATTACATACAATCACATAGAATCCTCCTTCATGTGAGTATGACACATGTAGACATACTCTGAGGAGCGTGAAGATATCCGTGTTCTCACAGTAAACCAGCTGTTCCTCACAGTGCATCATTTACAGAATACTGCATCTACTTGTACAAACCAATACCTGCAGCTTACTTCTACTGTTAATGAAAACAATAGAAAGTGAAACAGAAATCCGCAACATTAAAATAATTTATAGATCAGATGTTACTTGCTTGGTTCCTTGCAGAGTGCCAAACCTCGGTGTGTATAAGACAAGTGTTGAAAAGGACATTGGACATATGTCGGGCTCACACAGCGGTTTCCTCTAATGCACCCAAAGGTTTTACGTATTAGAGCAGTGTTGGTGCGTTAGTTCCCCAAGTGAGTGTCTCGCTCTCTGTGGGGTCAAAGGGCAAAGCGGGGGATGCTCTGTGTGAGGCAGGGGAACTCTCTTAGTAAGGCAGCGTGAAGAGGAGGAGGAGACTGACAGAGAACAAAGAGGAGTAGAGGGATGGTTAGTGAGAGAGCGAGTGAGAGAGAGGGGAAGAAGAGGAGAAAGAGGAGGAGGAAGAGCAGGAGGAAGAGGAGGAGGAAGAGCATGAGGAAAAGGAGGAGGAAGTTGACGGAGGGGCTTGGGCTGACAAAGACATTGTATGTTGCAGTTATTGAGGAGACAAACACAGGGACATTGTAATTGTCCTCATGTCGTCCTCATGACCACTGTGTCTCTGGCGGCAGGAGAGGTGTTCTAGCAGATCACTCTGACCTCTTTAACACAGGAAGTGTTTGTGAATCACAACACTGACTCTCTGCGGTCAGGGAGACATAATGTGACCAAGACCCCACTTGGCTGCACACGCATCCTCGGGTTTTTAACCAGAGTGAGGATCACGTCCAGGGCAGCCAGAACTCACCAACACAGCCCTGCCTGAACATGACACTGCCTCGCTATGAAAATCAACCCTTTTTACTGTAAACAAAACACATTTTAAAACACCCTAAACCTTCACCCTATGACAAATCTAAGAACCCAGAGGTCAGTGTAATCCTTTCACTACTGTACACATAAACATACCCTCTATGAAGCTGACACATATTACACACACCTTCCTCTTTTTCCTTCAGGCAAACCCATAAAATGAACATGCCAAGATAAAGGTCATTCACGCACGCACGCACACATACATACACAGACTCAAATCGAATGCATTGTAAGGCCAGCGCCCACGGCTGCAGGCTCGTCGTGCTAGCCAGTTTTGCATTCGATTCTGAAACATCAAACTGGAGATTAAATCACAGCACTTACTCATGCTGACCAAAAGGTAGGGAGAGCAGGCCGCACCAATGAGATGAGGTGACTGTGGTTCTAAATCATTGAAGCTAATGCACAGTGTCAATACAGCCACACCGCTTCCCGTCGCTTTTTATCTCATGGAAGCCCATCAAACATTTAACAAATGAGAAAGGGGAGGAAACCGTGAAGAACTTTTGCCCTTCTGCCATTTAACCAAACACGAGTGATCAATTTTACATGGCCTTGCTGAATTTTTAAAATGGCAGTCACCCTCTAAGTCAGATGGAATGGGTCAGATTGAATCCATCAAAAAGTCAATTATAAAGACAAATCCAGAGGCGTGAGTCAGGCGGATGTTGGCTCACTCCGGACATGATCACCTGGTCATGTCGTGAAATAACATTCACGCTGCTTCTGCTGTTGCTCCATCCCCTGACTGGAACATGTATCTGTGTCAGCGATGCAGCGGTGGGAAGGGGTGGGCGTGTCTCCTACCTGCCCAGAGCAGCGGAGGGTGTTGCTGCGTCTTAGTATCTTCTGATGTGGGAGACAGCCAGGAGCTGGGAGCTGATCCTGAGGGTGAGCGCAGGAACCAGAGCTCCAGGGTGACAGCCCTCAGAGCTGAGGGAGCACACCTGGTATTACATCTGACAGAAGGGGGGCAAACTGAGGGAAAGATAGACAAAGTGTGAGCAAGTGAGAGAGAGAGTGAGAGAGAGATAGGGAGAGAGAGAGAGAGAGAATGAGAGAGAGGGGGAGAATGAGAGCATGAGAGAGAGAGGAAAGGAAAGGGAAGGAGGAACAGTAGGTGGAGGAGAAAAATAAAGATCCATCTAAGCTTTCAGAGAGCAGGGACTTGAGTGCTCCTTGCCGTTGACAGCAGCCTGCATTATATAAATCTGAGTGGTTTCATATTAGCCTATTGACTTGCAACAAACAAATTGATGGAATAGAGGGTATAAAAAAATGTAGGGAAAATGCCTTTGAAGAAATGTATCTGTGAGGGTCGTCGGCCTTGGTTCTCAGAAGGTTACACCTTCCCTCCACACCGACCTCCAGTCCGAGACGTGACCATCACAGCTGCCATGCAATATTAAAGTGTTCCCCAGTTCCCAATGCGCTTTCAGTCAATATTTCTCCAGATTTCCCATTGCACCTACACCTTATAGGGGTGCTCAATAGCAGAAGACTTGCATCAGCACTTTTCTGCTTGACAGAAACTCGTGGAGTGCCGGTCCTTTATCACCTATCTCCACTGTGTCGAGAGAGAAGAAGCAGACCAGAGAAAAAATAGAGTAGACTAGAGTACCACTTTATTGATCCTATGAGTGAAATTGCACTGTTACAGTGGCTTAAGTAACAGCACAACACTGACTTCAATATAGAACCTAGCCAAGCACGCCTAGAAAGTGCAAACATGCTTATGGATTGCAAAAGACTGGTGTGAGCTTTGCTAGTTTGTGTTAAAGGGCAAATATATGACAAACACCATCCTGACAAGCATCCCCAGCTTAGTGATAAACATCCTACAGCATCCATACAGTAAGGCTTAATGGGAGCATGATGAGAGTGACACATTGTAAACACTCAGCAAATACCAGCTTTGTGCAACATTACCCCCCTTCCTCACCACCCAAACTGAAACATTACACCCAAAACAATCCCTGCATTCTTGCTGATCTTTCTCTTCTCCCAGCCCAGCACTCCCCTCCCCTCCCCTAAATGTTCCAGTGCCCTCATTTGGCTCCAAGGTTAGCGCGAGCCCCCCGGAGCTGCAATCTGTTCGCTCTGCCGTTGCCGCCGGCCTGCCCAAGGTCTCTCCCAGCCCCCGCCCACTGTAGCGGAACAGGTTGTCCTGTTTGACCAGATGTTTGGTGCAGTACCCCCCCTCTTCCTCCTCTTTCACTTCCAGGAGCCAGTCTCGGGTCTCTCCGGTCCGTCCATCTGCACAGCCGTCCTAGGGAAGCCATTAATTTAGCCCCAGGCCTCTGGGCCAGACGGATCCCAGAGCATGTGGACAGTCATAATTGTGGCCAGTGAACTGACACTGTGAGTTATCCTCCTGACAGCGCCCCGCCCATCCTTGCCCATCGTGTTCTGGAGGTCGAATGCAGATCGAGGTCACAATGCTGAACAGGGGAGCAGCGTTGACGTGGCCCAAACATCTTAACATGACACGCATCTCATCTACGTCAAACAGCACCCTCTTTGTTATGTGGCCTCCAGAGTTTTAATTTCCGCTCTCCCAGATCTGGGATCGATGGGGTGAGTATGTGCCCTTTTGTGCTGTACCCCCCTGACAGGGGTCAACAAACGAAACTGACAACTTCCGAGGTAATCAGTTTGTTGACATTATTATTGGAAAGTAAGCCCATGGATCCACACAAACCATTACAGACATATAGCAGAAGCTCTGGTCCCTGAGTGCTGTGCTTTAGAGGAGAGATAACTGTGGAATACTTCGACTAGGGATTGTTTACGTCCACGCGGAAGCAGAGAGGCAGGACCTGAGGGAGGAGGGGAGGGATGCAGGGAGGGAGGGGGGGAGGGGCTGAGGTGAAAGAACAAGCCGCTAAATTTATATTTCAAAGAGAGCATTTAAACTGTGAGAACCTTTGAGTGAGTGTTTGCACCCCAGCGCTCATGCAAAGTTAATGTCTCAGACGCACTCGGCGTAGACCCACAAGGGACCTCTGCAATCAACAGAGAAAATATCTTTCACTTGGCCTGGTTATTAAACTCAACCAATCTGTATGCAGAACGTACCCCTCACACTATCGCTCCCTTTATTCCTCTCTCTCTCTTTCTAGCTACCCCCCCTCTCATCTCTCTCCCTTCCTCTAAACTCTCTTACTCTCTCACTCTTTCCCTTTACTCTCTCATCTCTCTGCGTCCTCCTTCTTACTCTACCCTCATCTCTCTTTCTCATTATCTCTCTCTTTCCAGTACTCGGAAACTCAGAAAGAGTTTTTTTTCCCAGACGTTTGGCAGATACGGTCATCAAGAGAGTGTGAAATTGCTCTTTGACAAACACATTGGGAAGGGCCAGTGGCAACTGCGGCGACCAGTTAATGCGACTGACATTTTTTAAGAAATGACGCCACGTCTGTGTATTGATTCCTCCTCTGCAACTTCACACAAAGAAACAGGAGAGGAGAGGCAGAGAGAACGAAAGAGAGAGGGAAGAGGTAGAGAGAGAGAATGAAACAGACCTGTCTTTCCTCAGACCTGTCTTCCCCCTCTCTCCACCTCCCTCTCTGTCTCTCGTTCTCTCAGCATCACTCAACCCAAAGTACACCTTTCGCACACAACTGTGTGATTTGTGTGTACTCAATAGCTAAGATGCGACAGAGAAAATAAACCGGGAGGGGGGGGGGGGGGGAGAACGGGAGGAACGTGACGGAAGAATGTCATTGAGCGGTGAGCATGGCTGCCGGTCTGGTGTTATTTGTTGGTGTTGTGAGAACCGCCGCTCTGTGCCGGCGAGGAGCGCGCAGCCCCCAGAGGTCAGACTGGACACCTGGGAGACATGATTTATGGGCAGGCAGCAGCGGCAGCGCTACAGTACAGCTGTCATTCATTAGAGCTGTCAGGGATATCATCGGCTGTGACGTCGGTGTGATTGGCCTCTTATTTAATCTTGATTAAATACAGACAGATTCTCCACTCTTCCAGCCCTGTGACTGCATACCAAACACATCAGGGTTAGGATGATTATTTTAAGAATACAAACTACAGACATGCACAGACAAACACACAGGCAGAAATGCCCGCTCACACAAACACACACACACATACGCAGGCGAGTGGGTGAGTGTAAATACGCAAGCAAACACACACACAACCATTCAAACACACTCAAATCCATTGGGTGCAGTTGGGAATAGACGGCTGTCAGGCACACGCTTCAGCCCTGCCAGGCTGGCTGGTGGGACATCTGTTGGTGTTAGACAGATACTACAACACTGCCCTGCTATCCCTGCTGACTGGGATAGGCAGGTGAGGATGACCAATGCGACAGAACGACATGGCCATGCCACATACCTGAAACCACTCCTCACCTTAACGCATGGAAGGACAAACAGTTCAATCATGACAGGAAAGAGAGAGAGAAACAAAGAGCGAGAGAGAGAGAGAGAGTGGGAGGGAAAGAGCTTAGCGTGGGAAAGTACTCTCTCCAACTCACAATGCCAGGAGGCTATCTTATCAAAACAACGGTCACTTAGCAAAGATTGTGCAAGTTAAGGAAATAATGCTGGACTTCTGAGAGGATTTCTGGAAGGATCACTGGAAAACACCAGCACTTGGCAACTTTCATATTCTCCGTTAACACACCTAGATTCAACGGGCAAAAATATCTGCTTAAAATGCGCCTCGATCTCTGCAGATAATCACAAAGGCTTTAAGACACATCCGAGAAGACTTGTGATCTAGGCTCATCATTTTGTCATGGAAACAGGGAGGAGAGACTGATAGCCCCATCTGTCTCTTGAAGAGGGGCTGTAAATCGCCAACTCACAATGTATGGCTGGGGGAGTGGATTGCTCGTGGGCTGGGGAGCTAGAGAGGTCTGTGGGATGGGGAGGGGGATGCAGTGGGGCAGTCTGTGGGGCAGTAAGGTAGTGTGTGTGTGTGTGTGTGTGTGTGTGTGTGTGTGCGTGTGTGTGTGTGTGGGGTCTTCATTCCCTCATCCCACTAAGCCTAATACCAGGGAGGTCAGGTCAGAGTTGAACCATAAAGACTGGTTTGTTTATGTTAGGGCTTATTCGAGTCCTCAGGGAACACACACAGACATGCTGGAACACACACTGACGCGCACACAAAACTATGACACCTACACACTCAGGACAACACATACATTTCATAAGTGGTGTAATTCGCCTCCCTCTGGTGTTCCTCTTCACATGCATCTGTCTCTAAACTACAGAGTGATCCCATGTCGTTTCAATCTCAACATGCTAATCAGGTATGTGAACACTGACATTTCTCCAAAAGGTGAGAATCTGGAGTCTTACTACAAGTGTACTACACTGATAATGGCTGCTTTTCTGTGTGACAGGTAGTGAGAGGTCATGATGAGGTCACTATGTGTAACCCTAAGCTTCTAGGGTCTAATCTTACGACAGCTTCCACTGCTGTAATTTTGCCTCTTGACAGAGCCTACTTTGGGCACCATGCTGTCTGACACGGCTTGTTTTACAGACGCGTGTCAAGTTTAAGAACAGATCGCTGACCGTAGCTATAAGGGTGGTATTGATTTGGGTGGATTGTGGTTGAGACCCTGGTGCAGGATGAGGGCAGAGGTTGGTGCTTGAGTGCAGATAGGAGAGAATGAGTTTCAACCTGTAGCACCCCAGCTCAAACCTCTGCTTGGTTCAAGGGCTGATGAATGCAAGTCTGTGATGAAGCTCTTCATCCCATGTCCCATCCTCCCCTTCCCCTCTTCCTCCTCCTCTTCCTCCACCTCAACCTCCTCCTCAACCTCTTCTTCCTCCTCTTTCTCTTCCTCCTCCTTTTCCTCTTCTTCCTCCTCTTCCTCCTCCTCCTAGCCCTGTCCTGTTTTCAGATCAATGATCATTAAAACATTTCTGGTTTGCATAGCCAAGGGGAAGGATCTCTCTCGTAGGCGGAGAATATTCAGACTGAAAAATACCCCCCCACACACACACACACTCATCCACACTAACCCACACACACAGCCCTGAGAGCATTATGCTTAGCACTGTCAGAGGCCGTGACATGTTAAGCACTGTCAGACAAGACTGAAACAGAGGACCATAGGCAGGTGCAAGAACTATACACACATATAAGCACACACAGACATGAATGGAGCTCAGGGACATATGTGCCCATAGGCCCTACATAATAGGGTTTTAGGGGGGGGAGAGAGAGTTCCCCCCAGTTCAAACATGGAGCCTCATCCAAACACACTGGGGCTGGAATCACACACCCCTAATTTAAAAGCTTCAGCACAACTCAGCATTAGCAATTCAGAGTGTGCAGCTGCTAAGGCCTATAAGGTATCGACAGGGAGGTTAGCATGTGAGCTGTTTAGCAGTCCTTCATATGATCGTTCACCTTTAGTCTTTCCCAGGGCATTGTGGCTGGGCTTGGAGGCCCAGAAAACAGCTCAACAAAAGCAGTGAGTGCACACACAGAAAAACACACACACACACACAGACACACACACACAAACACACACACAGTCTCTTTCTTTTAGAGGCTGTAAAAACAAGGAGACGGAGAATGCTAATGATGGAGAAGGTTTTGATATGGTAAACTGTGGGCTTCTTGGTGTGCACTCACACACACAAGTGCTGCCAAAAACACATGAAACAACTTTATGAATATTTATTTTTCATTTACTTAACCCCCACCCCGCCCCTCCCTCAAAAAAAAGAGGAAAAACATGCTATGTACACACAGAGAAACGAGAACGATAGCGTTGCACGTCAAAAGTTGCTATGGGGTTCTGTTAATGGATGCTGAAAGCTGGGATCTGCCACTGCTTCAAACGCATGTGTTTCTGGAGGAAGAGAGTGGAGGAGTTTGGGAATGGTGCTCCCTCAGGGCTGGGGATCATTTATTAACGTGTAGAGGCTGAATCTTAGTCCTGTTAAATATTCCTCCTATTCCATCAGAGCAGAAAGAGATGGAGGCTTGGGCGCGCTGCATTATATATGATAAATCACTTTGCTGAGTTATTAGTTGTGACATCTCAGAAATCTGTCCCGCACTATCTGTCATCATTTAAAGAAGGTAATGAAAAGGGATTACCGATATCAATATTTATCATATGGCAATTATTTTGGTTGTTTTTGCTTTACGGCCAAAGTGGGTTGTGCACATTACTTTCATGCTGTTTCTCAGCTGTACAGATGTTGTAAATAGTAACTGGAATCATGAGATGTGCTTAGGAAATATACGAGGAAAAGACCCTTCCTGCAGACTACTTACTCTTTGAAAACATAAGCTTGGAAAACATTGGTGCCTTCTGATTCTGAAGCTGTGTAGTACGGATGCTGATGTTTCACATTAAAGCCAGCTTGAAATTCCAACCCCAACACAACATCTCAGCGAAACTTGAAACTGCAGAGCACATTTCAAATCTTCCTCTCATCAAAGACAACAAAAACGCTGACTGACATCCCGCAATTCCGCCAGCCGGTAAGTGACAGAAACGTCCTCTATGGAAACGCCAGGGAGTCTAGGTGGGCGATTCGCTGTTTGAAATTCATGTGGTGCCCTTTATCAAATCAAATGACTCGTTTGTGTCAGTATGTCTGATTGTATGATTGGGGAGCCAATGGCGGTTCCTTTCCGCCCTCCCAGGCTGGGAAATATGAACATGTCACACATTAAATCATTCTCTTGTAGCGAGCTCAACTATTACAGTGGACACAAGCCATGAGATCTGACACTTGGCGACTATCTGTAGTCTCCATGCAAATGAGGACACCCATATTGCCCCATGCATGAAAAGACACAATCAATAATTATCAACTGGCTCATTCACAGGTGACACATATTCTGCATATTGGGCATGAGTTATGAATAAATGCAAAAGAAGAAGACTTGTGGAACGCTACGAAAATAGCGGATATTGTTGTTCTGTTCCAAGGTGTGTGTGCGTGTTGGCGTGCGTAAGTGTGTGTGCGGCCCCCCAGGGGGGCGGCATGATTGTAAGATGGGGTTTCTCGCCCGTCAATTGCCGATTCCAACATTGAGATTCAATAAGAGATTGTTAAGCATCACCCCGCAGTGTGAAATGCATTCTGTGGAGACAAAACAGCAAGGAACGTATCAAGTTCTAATGGATAGACAGAACATAGAAGCGGTTTCATGACATTGATGGCATTTTTATACTTGGAACACCAAGGACATGGACTCTAGTTCTGGTTCTAGAAGGGAGAGCGAGGACGCATGTCTGATCTTGTACCTCTGATGTCCAAGGATGGTGCAGACACTTAGAGGCAGATGTATGCGGTTCATCTTCCTGGCTGATCACGTCTGACTCCTGTCAGTCCTCCTTCTCAGGCTACTGTTGACCTGCCAGTGACTCGAGCTCACCAAACATAACCACCGGCAACAGCACTGAGCTGCGTGTGGAGAGAAAGTATGTCAAATATACAAATGCTCCAGTGTGTCTGTATGTTTGAGAATGTACTTTGGTATGGGTGCGTGAGCATTAGTCTCTGTTTGCGAGGATGCGATCGTATGTACATGCATGGGCACATGTCTCTGTCGCTGTGCGTGCCAGTGTGTGTGACTCCATCGGTCTCTGCTGTGTCCCTGTGTGCCTTGCCTTCTCTAAAGAGCAGAACAGGCCCACCCAGGTTATCTCTCACAAACAGTGAGTAATCTCAGAACAGAGATGGTAGACCACACAGCAGCTCCTGACAGCTCAAGGTTAAAGACAGACGCTGCATTATCTTGAGCAGAACATCCTCCATAATGTATAAAGCCCAGTGGCTTACAGTATACACATTCAAGCCAGCAGGCAACAGGGGAAGGGAACACGTGCGTAGAAACACAAACAAAATGTCAGGTTGGCGTATTTGGACCCTGCGCGCTGCGCGGCCGGTGAGGCGAAGTTCCGTCTGTACTTGGAGCTCTGCTCGCTCTCTCGCAGCGTGAGTAAATTCGCAAATTGACACGGGAGCAAAAGTGAATGAGGTTTCTGATGGAGGTTGATTGAGGGGGCTTATTTTGTCAAACTCTCATCACCCCCCCCCCACACAACACACACACACACACACACAAATGAGTGTGTGAAATCTGTCACGTTATGACCAATTACTGTGTAAGGCACTTGTAGAGCACATCACTCCATTGATTTGTGTGTGTGTGTGTGTGTGTGTGATTTTGACAATGGTTGAGAGCCGTTGAAGACGAATCACTTGTCCTGCTTCACTTGACATCCCCAAGCTAGTTGTGTCACGGTCTCCTGCTTGCAGAGTGCCATTCATTGGAGCTTACGCTCTGTCTAGTCTCACTTACTTGAAATTGTTACCAGAAATAAACAACACGAAGGTCATAAAGAAAAGCAGACAGAAAACTGGCAGGGAATTAGGAGTTTTGTATTGAGAACATTGTATATAACTCCAATAAGCCTTTCATTTCATTCTCTGTGGACCAAAACACCACATCAAATCCACGAAGACAGAACAGAAAACCGATCAGGGGTTCACCTTCATTCAGCTTTCTTAGGTTTTTAGTCAAGCACTTTACAAACAACTGTCGCAGACGTTGTGTGTATGTATGCTTGTGTGTGTGTGTGTGTGTGTGTGCGTGTGCATGTTGGTTTTCCCACTAAAAAGTTTTTTGACTTTTGTTTGTCTTACTGTAACCCCCCCCCCCCCCCCTCCAAGCGCTAATGTTCTCAAAGTCATCCTGGAAAGCCTCTCTGCCCTGGTATTATCTACAATTGTCTGCACATAAGTATTAACCACGATAATAACTGTCGCTCAAATAACTACAATAAGTGTCAGTCGGTAGCCCTAGCCACTCTCAAGCTGTCATCCGGAAACAGGATTTTGGGTCAGGGATTAATGTGCTCTCCCTGATTCAGCCATCCACCCCAGCAGGCGTCCCCACCATTAGGAGCGACCTCTGATGACCTGCTGACCTCTGTGGTGCTGGGCGCAACTGCGGCGAGCGACGAGCTGTTCTAACTTATCAAAGTTTAAGCAACCGAGAAACGAGCAGATCTGATTGGAGCGACCAAAGTCAGTGTCACATGGCTGCTTTAGCGACAGCCCCAACCCTCCTCCCCCCAGGCAATCACAGAGGGGGCGTGGCCAAGTCATGATGGTCTGATCATGGGGCAGGGCAGACCCCCACGCCTGCCTGTCTCTTGGCTGCACACAACCAGACGTCTGGAACAGCACTCCCAACCCATTTCAATCAAGGAAAGATATATATTTTATCACTACTCCAATGCCTCGCAACCTCTGGGAGCGAGCACAACTGTTAGCTTCTTAGATCAATGTGTTTTTATTGTCTGTCCTGCCACCCCCCTCCCCCGCTCCCCACGTATCGCACATATCACACTCCGCCTCATTCCTCATCCAGATCAGCCTGTCTGTCACACAGCTGAAAGCAAATCACACATGAGGAACAGAGGTCAGGACATTCTAGGGTAGCAAAGGAGAGAGGATAGGAGAGGAGAAAAGAGGAGAAGAGAGGAGAAGAGAAGAGAGGAGAGGAGAGGAGAGGAGAGGAGAAGAGAGGAGAGGAGAAGAGAGGAGAAGAGAAGAGAGGAGAGGAGAAGAGAGGAGAGGAGAGGAGAAGAGAAGAGAAGAGAGGAGAGGAGAAGAAAGGAGAATAGAGGAGAAAAGAAGAGAGGAACAGAGAGGAGAAGAGAGGACAGGAGAAGAGAGGACAAGACAGCAGGGTGAAAGAGTTTGAAGGGAAAAGGAGACGAGAGGTGGAAAGGAAAGGGGAGAGGAGACAGGAGGGGGAGGGGGGAGGAAATAAGGAGGGAAGGAAAGGGATGAGACGAGGAGAAACAATTAGAGCTGCAGAGCCAGAGGGAGTCAAGGGGATGAATTGGGAGAGATGTCACATGGAGTGCCCAAGGAGAGCTGGCCAGCTAGAAGACGCAGAGCCCACTTCCAGCTCTGGCCCTCCCCTCTGTATTGCCTCCTCCCTTTATCTCCCAGAATTACAGCCATTTATCAGACTGTGAACAAAAACTGTCAGCCTCCCATTACTGCCCAGTCCCCCCCACACTATCTAGACCCCCCTAGCACACAAACGCACACATGCGATGCACACATACACAAGAGCACGCACGTGCGAAAGCACACAAACACAAGCAGCCACACACGCACACGCGCACTCTGACACACATAGGGCTCCCCATCAGACACACTTTAATGGCTTCAGAATAAGCCCAGACTGAAGGTCACAGAGGACATTCATTAAAACACTGTAACTTGGCTAATTGAAGCTTACTCAACGCTTGGCATGGATGAGTGGCCATCAATAGCACAAAGAAGCCCCATTGTGGCACTGAGTTGAGGTAAACAGCGCAGACGCACGTCCAAGGGATGAATGGGATGTACGGGGGGAGGGGGGGGCAGGCGGCCGGGGGGGGGGCGCAACAATCATGAGCCTGACACACACCAGCTAACGTTAAAGCTATTATCAGTAAGTGCCGTGGCAGCCTCTCATTACCATGGAGCCAGGCATGGTGTCAGATCAGCGCAGGCCGCACACGCCTCCACAGCACTGCTTCTACAAGCCCATCCTGTTGTTGTGTTTAGGCTTTTAGATTTGGGACGATGTGTGCCAGATAATATAATAATTAAAATTCAATGCGCTAGAACATAATCCTGGCTTTGAATGGATCATGTGAATGAATGGCCGTGTTTTTGTTTGGGCTTGATTTCATGCTTGTTTATAAGGACTAATTACAACTAAATTTAGTGTATCGCGTTGGTGAGTAATTAGCATTTGGCGCTACATGTAATTAGCTCTTGATAGATTCATTGGGAGGAACAGAGGCATAAAATGAATTGTAATAGACTTAAAGATCTGTATGGATCCTATTCAAACCCTTTTTTGTCCCAAACGTGTCTGGTTCAGAAATCACTAGCTCAGGCAGAAGCAATTGAAACCTTATGGATCTAGCTGCTTCAATTGATTAACCTTCTTTTTTTGCCGTCACTCGGTGACACGCAGCAAATTCCCTTCGTAGTCTCTATGCCTGCATATAACCTATACAGGGATCCTCCCTTAATAGTTCCTAAACAGTGTTTGACTTCTCCGCTTGAATCCTTTTAATTGAGTTCATGTCACAATTAACCTTGGTTGGTGAGTCAAACAATCTCTTCCTCAAGGGTATTGATCTGATCACATGCTCACCAGGCCTTTCTCTGTAGTACATTTGAAGGCCGCTGTGTAAAAAAAAACTGTTTACACATCAAAGGTCTGGAATATCCAGTATAGAGCAATGAGCACAATATGAAATGTAAGGTATGCTTCAGATATTGAAGAAAATAACCTCTAGACAAGTTCAGTAGATTATCTTGTGGTTCTAGACATGATTCTTCCTTGGATTCTGCTTTGTGAGTTGTTCTGCACCAGAGAATCAGAGCCGATGACAGTAGCTTTCTTACTGTGTTTCGGAGACCTTCATGGTCTACAGGCTGAGGCTAGCTATACCTGCAGCTAATGGACACAAGCTGAAGGACAGACACCTGGGAGCCCTGACGCCTGTCTGCTGTCTAACCCGGGTCCTCAGCAGAAGAGCTGCAGGCACTCCTCTCACACTGGCCCAGCTCAGGCCTCCACAGCCAGCCTCCAGGGCTGGAGAAGAAAGAGGGGGACACGGCTTGGTGTGGGACTCCGAGGCCCTGCCCTGCGAGTGATGTGGCTGGGGGGTGGGGCAGAGACTGGGGGTCGGGGCCACACAGGTTAGATTTGCCACTAGATACGGTGTGACAGCAGGCTTATTGCTCTGGCCCACAGGAGGAAGTGAGATTGGATCTGTGATATGAACAGCCGGGCTTCAATCCATCTCCCAAGGCTCTGGTAGCAGATTGGCCTTGGTCTGTAGGCTACAGGTCTATATCAGCTTCTCAACCACTCTGCTTTCTACTGGACAACACGCACAACCAAACATACACAGGAACACAGCCAAGCCATACACAGGCTTTCACAAACTGATCTTCACAATAAAGCAACTCAAAATCCCATCACAGGAGACATTAGATTTAAAAAACAGTATAATCCAATGAGTGAGACAACAACAGCTTGTTTTCAAGGGCAGGTATTATGGTTTTTACACATGCTTATGATAAATGAGAGAGAGGGAACATGTCCTCTGGAGATGCATAGGATGTCGACTACATTGTTCTGTAGATCATTAAGAGCCATGAAATGCCTGCATCCACCCTATTTTTGCTTCTGCAATACATACTTAATGCCTCTTTCCCTAGCAAATTAAGAGTCATACTTCACAAAATGACAGTTATGAATAATACACGTTCAGTGGCTGAGACAGACTATTGGACACTGGAGGTTAGAAAACAATAAAAAATTCATAAACATGGACTGTTTATATTGATTCCTTCCTCATGATTGCATTTTTTGATTGCTGGGCCGTTTTATCTGGACAAAACAGGAATAATGAGGATGGATACAATGCGTATTGCATCTGTTTTGCTGACTTGGACTTTCTGAACCTAATTTGTTATGTTGTAACTCTAGCCTTAGCAATTTATGCTTGTCGCCTATTATGCCATTTCTCCAATTTGACTGAAATCAATACCAATTGCTGAACACTGAGAGGAAACAGATGGTACGGAGGTAAACGTTGACCTTTTGTCAGTAATGAGATGCATATCTGGATATGAGCGCACTCAGGTGATAGTTTGGATCCTGGGTTTGTTCCAAGAGCTGAGATCAATCAAACGCAAACACACGCAGCGACATGAAAATGTTGCCAATATGAGCCGGTTTCAAGATTCAGATGAAGACCATGCTCTGATAAATCCTTGGTTTACTGGTCTGTGATTTACTTCCCAAAAGAACCCCAGAACTCCCGCTCATCATCACATCATCTCTCCGGATCTCTGTCATCTTCAAACCTGACCTTGATTGAGGCGGCGAGGCGACGACCACCGCTAAAGAAGCTCTGGGTATATTTTACTCAGTAATTATCAGATCAGGATGATACGCGCGAGAGAACAAACATCTCAATCGGGGCTTGTCTTCGCAATGAGCTGGCACTCATGCCTTCCTCCCCGCCATCTCTGCAGGCTGGCGCCGGCGCGAGAGTATCTGCAGTCGAGCTGTGTCAGCAGGTACCTGTCTGCTGGAGCTAATTAGGCTTCACTTCCTGTCACTTCCTGTGACGGACTCCCTTTTCAGGACACACATTGGTGCACCTGCCAGGCAAGGAAAGGCTATGGAGGGAGGAGGGGAGAGGAGAGAAGAAGAGAGAGAGAGAGAGAGAGAGAG
>BROE01000004.1:6943920-6985600 GCA_036571765.1 Plecoglossus altivelis | reverse complement strand
AGAGAGAGAGGGAGACAGAGGAAGGTGAGAGGGAAGCCAAAGAGAGGACACCCAGTGTGGTCCTGATTTAGCTCTGGTTGGAATATTCCGCTGGCGTTGTGGGTTAAAGACCAAAGTGTGATGGATAAGATCTCATTACAATAGGAAAGTGAGGGTTTAATTTCCTCTACGCGTTCCATCTTTATTAATGTCAGGACCAGCAGGTAGTCAATTGCATTAGGGTTTCGATCACCCCCCCTGCCACCCCCACCCCCACAATGACAAACATGAAGCCAGGGCATTAAGGTAGATGAGATAATGGCAGATTCTACACCAGCAAATTAGGTTACATCACACTAACTGTCTTATTTACATTTTCATAATCATTACCAAATAGCTAGAGGCAAAAAAAAAGGTTTTCCTAAAACTAATTTCTTTATCCCCCCTGAGGATCGAATGTTCTTGTAGCTATACATATCTTAGAAATTCAACATAGGCTTGGTTTTCTCTATCAAGTTCTTCTTCACCTACTCTTGAACATGCTTGATGATGAATGTCATCAGGGGGTACGAATGCAGCATGGGCAGGTCCAGGGGTGATCGGAGAAAATACTTGCATGGATGAAATACTCCTTCAGGAGTGGGAGAGACTGTTTTCTATTGAGATGTACTGCAGGGCCGCCAGTAAGTCTTCCTGCTGTTAAAGCGTGGCATGTTTTATGATGGTTGTCAGTTCAATTGATAGCCTCATATTCCTTTTACAGGTGTTCAGAGGGGTGGAGGTGGTTTCAACGCATGAATTTCACTCTGGTGTTCAATAGTTGGGTCACGTGATCACCGATGGCAAGGAACGTCATGGTATTTCTGGGTGTAAAGTCAGGCGATATGTGATGTTATGAGGTGGTCCACAAAATCATCTCAACATTTTGTTTCCACACTAATATAGAAAATCAACTGTGTAGGGAAGAAACCAAGTCGAATGCTGGACTTGCTGCAGTTATCAGTTAGTCAAGCAAATTATTAGATATTGTTTAACATGAAGCCTACTGTTGCTATCAGTTCAATTTGATTTGTGTTATGATTTTTACAAGGTTGTTGCCATGGTCTTGGTCACGTGACATAAATCTCTCAATGTATCATTGCATGCCAGAAAGACAGCTTGTTAATGTGAATAGTATGGATATTATTACGAGGTTATGGGTATAAAACCATTTTCCCTGTGTGGTTTTTCATCTGCTATTGTAGTCAGTCAGTCCCACATCCCAGCGTTTGTGATAACTATGTCTAATAAAGTTTTACAAACATACAAGCTGAGATAGGGCTAAAAGGGCCACACAGGAAGGCTAATTGCTGTAATTTAGCTGCCTGGGTTTAAATGGCCAACGGGTTGACATGCAAGCCCGCCTGTCCGCTGACGCTTCGCAGACAAGGTCAGAGGTCAGGTCCAAGAGCAGCATTGTGATGGGGCGGCTGACCAGAGGCGGGCCTGAGCTTGCACAGCTGTCTGGCAGGGTCAACTCTGAAACCTACAACAATTGGGTGTTTCTAGCAGAAACTGAAGCTCAAACACGTGAAGTTCTCTCCTCAACGGGTCACTGCTGCCAAGGCATGCCTTGTGAAACTTAGCTCAAGGTTTGGGAAAGATAAAAAAGGCAGTTGCACTGTGAGAATTACAATATATAGTGGCAGGCTGGCAGGTTGCTCATACACACACAGGCTACACATAGACCTGAGTCTAAGTGTAGAAACAACACTGTTAGTCCTTCTGACCTCATTGTGCCAATGGTTTCCCTCAGTCTAGATGGTCTTCCTACTCTCTAGCAACCCTTTACTGTAACAAAGGTTCCTCAATGCATTGCATTTAATCAGGTTTTAAGTCAGGACGGACATTTCCAAAGAGAAGAAATATACGAGTAAATCTCACAGGTTTAAACGCTGGAGGACTTGGAAGAAATGTCATTGCAGATAGAGGCAATGATATGATTTTGCAATGTCAGTCTTGAAATCAAATTCCCGGTTTTCTTTTAAGATGTCGGGCATGTCAGTCCACACAAATGCTGACTGAGTGGCAATAAGGAATGCAAAGCAGGCCCCTACAGTCCACGTTGAGGTGAAGAGAGGAGCTCAGGGTGGTTTATGGGGAAGCCATTGACATGGCAACAATGCCCAGGCCTGGACTCCCTCACTGTCCTGTAGATAGGGCAGGGCTGGAGGTGCTGGGGGCCACGGAGGGGGGTCTCAGAGCCTCTGCTGTGTTTGGACACCTGCTTGCATTTGCGGAGCTCCACGGAGAAAGAGAGAGAGAGTGCTATTGTGGCCGACCACCCACATGGCTCAAGTGTGAGACTGACTGGCCTGCGCTGGGCGGTGCTGTGCAGAGCCGGCCTGAGAAGGGATACAACGCTAAGCCATATCTATGTAGGCCATCTGTTACAGGGAGAGCTAGTCCACCCCCGACCGCACACACGGTCAAGGGGTGCTGGGTCAGTGAAAGAGAATTCCTTCTAAAGCCCCGCTCTGAGATTCTTAAGACCTCTTTTGGATGGAGGGTTTAAGAGCCACTGATATAGGCAGAGAGGGAGAGAGGGAGGGAGTTGAAACAAGAGATGACGCAAAGTCTGGCCATAACTTTCTAGGATGGCAAAACTACTGCTCCAGTATGCTTGGGGAACTAGAAAAATAAGAAGAACCCAAGAATAAAAGACGAAGATCAATGGAGTCCCCAGTGAAGTGGAGGCATAATTAGTCCTGACGGGCGATATATGGAAGGTCTCCTGTTGTGTTGACCCTACATGTAACACCGACACCACATCTCCCAAAGGAAAAGCTTATCTAGTGCTGCTGTGAGTGGCTGAGACAAAGGGTCGGAAAAGTCCTCGTCACTCTGCTGTCCCCCAAGACGCCTCCCTTTGCCTCTCGCCTCCCCCTGGCTCGCTGAAGCCAGCTAAGAGGACATGATATCACTCAGTGCCACCCCTCCCTCCCACCTCAAATGTTTTTATTTTGGGAGTGCTTGTCTCTGTGGTGGGGCCCCTCAGCCCCGGGACATCACAGACACTCTCTAGCTCATGTCTTATCACAGTGACTGAGGGAGAGCCACCACAGGCCTCCCATCTAGGAAACACACAGACCCTTCATATGGAGCCTTCCATCATGTCAGCAGCACCATCCCTCAGACTCCCCAATGGTTCCTTTCAGATGCCGTCATCTACTCTCACAGATCCTCCCCCTACCACATATGTAGCGTATGTAGACTAAAAGCCCAGGCAGTATTTTAGTGTCCGATGGTACTGTGACATCTGGTAGGTTCAGTGAATTTTACAGAAAAAAAACAAACCTTGAACAACCCTTGAACACCTTCTAAAAGATGTGTTTCCAGGGGAACAAACAAGGGAAGTCGATATCTAGATTACCCGACAGCAGCATTCAACAGCTAGTCTGTTTGGATCAAACAGCACAGCCTCAACCACTAGGGACCCTCATGTTGTCTACTCTCACCCCCTCCCCCCTTTTTCTCTCCTCATTTTTCTCTCTAACAACTGGCTCCAGAGCTCTTTATCCCCAGTGGAGCTGCAATGAAGGCAGCCTAATCTCCAGGCAGGTCTGCATTGTCCTCACGTCCAACCCTCATTCACTGTCTCCAGCAGGTGGACTCCAAATGTACTCTGCAGTCTGTCAGAGAGGAGGATGAAGCTGAACATGAGACATATGCAAGTGTTGGGCACGGAATTGTAGGCAGGTTTTCCATAACCCTGACGATATCATCCCCCCAGGGATGAGCTACGTCTTGTGGATAACTGTTAAGGTTACCACTGTGAAGACATCTATCAGGTGCAGGGGAAGTGCTGTCAGACAAGACAAGCCACATGCAGTCTACGGCCTCAGCCAATATTGCCAAGAACTAGATACGTGTCCTGTGATACTGTGCCACCTGCAGTCTAACCATGTTTGGATTACTGCACTACCCGCAGCATAATAACCATGTTTGGGATACTGCACCACCTGCAGCATGATAACCATGTTTGGGATACGGCACCACCTGCAGCATGATAACCATGTTTGGGATACTGCACCACCTGCAGCATGATAACCATGTTTGGAATACTGCACCACCCACAGCATAATAACCATGCTTGGAATACTGCACCACTCGCAGCATGATAACCATGTTTGGAATACTGCACCAATAGCAGCATGATTAACATGTTTGGAATACTGCACCACCTGCAACATGATAACCATGTTTGGAATACTGCACCACCTGCAACATGATAACCATGTTTGGAATACTGCACCACTCGCAGCATGATAACCATGCTTGGAATACTGCACCACCTGCAACATGATAACCATGCTTGGAATACTGCACCACCTGCAACATGATAACCATGTTTGGAATGTAGCCCGGCACTTCATCTGTATTCTTCCCAGTTTTGAAACAATAAACCACCAATTTTTCCTGTCAGTAAATCCTTTCAAATTAACACATTTGATTATGTGTCACCCTCCGATGGGATTGCAATTCTACACCAATTAGGTCATTTCATTCTTGATGAAAAGAGAAAAAATAATTGCTGACCATTAAAGTATTCTGAACAGATTGTCTTAATTGACAGGAAAACAATTTAGGGAATATAGTGTGATTACCTAACAATAACCACAGGCAACACACATCTACACACTATCTCACAGGAAACAGAGACTGTTACTGTGATTAGTTCAGTTGGAAAGTAATTAGTTTGGAAAGACTGGTGTTTCATTTTGATGGGATCATAAAAAATGAACAAATCAATTGTATTTTTCATGTTTAAACTTATGGCTTCAGGTTTAACAATTTTACAGAATGACATAGGGAGGCAAGCAAGTTATATTGCCTCAATGACATTTTTAACGATCTGATGTCACATTTGAGTACTACTCGTCATTTTCATGTCCCTATGAAAATATTGTTAATTCCACAACTGAATACAGCAGCTGTAGCAATAGACAGAACTGGAAGGCTTCATACACTACAAGGTACTGCTTTGCCCTGAGTATCTAAACAATCCGATGAAGGTCTAGATATAATGACAGTTTCATCATCTTTTTAGATTATTGATATAAACTGGTTTATGTTGTGTTGTGGCAATTACAGAAAATGTGCTTTATATGAGATCGCAGAAAATATGGTTTAAATTGTTCTTGTTTTAGAATATTTTCGCCAATTATTTTTTATATTATACAATCACCCCAATCTATATATTGGATTTTGTCCCCTTCTGATAAGACACCTTATTGAGACTGAGTTCATGTGAAGCAGAGCCCCAGTGAAGATCCACAGGAGGACCTGCAGGCTCTCCACCTCTGTGAACAGCACACTGCCAGCTTGGCCTTCCCACTTCTGTGGGACAGTGACAGTGAAGAAACATAGCTTTAGGGCAAGAACATTAACAAACCTTCATTTTATGCACCATTAAGCCTTGAGTTATTTTCAAAAAATGTATATCCATAGATGTGTACAGAGTGTGTTAATTTTTTTAGGGTATACCGTTGAATATTGTTAGGTTATTAGATGACTCGATTCACTTTCGATCAGTGAGGTAATTCATCTCCAGAGAGGAGGGCGGGGCCTCGCCATACCCACACTTACCCACGATCCCCCCTGCTGTTGATTCAGGCATTAGGAGAAATAACAGAGCCATTTATCTGAACCGCGCAGGGAGAATTCATCAGCAAAAGCCACTGAGAGAGCCCCCCCTAGGCGACTAATTTCCTGTATGCTGTAATCACACACACTCCCATTCATGTAGAACGGGTATGAATCCTAAACAACAACAACATCAAGCACATAGTGTCGAGCACCCAGGAAGCAGGTAGACGGACCAGGGAGAGGTTTTATCGGCAGCTACGTAACGTTTAGATGACAGGGCGTCTGTCTCCTGCTTTGACTGTCGCCAACACAGCAGGAAGTTCCTTTACAGTCTAGAGGACAAGAAAAGAGCGACAGAGACCAGGAGCATTACTGTCGAGGCAGCAGGAAGAGCAGCCATGAGTCTTGACTCCACCCACATACGTGGGAGCACAGGGTTGATCTTGGGGGAAGGTGAGGTTGCATCCGTAGACAGATGAGGGTGAATGTGGGCGTGGGTGGAGAAGTAGAGTAGAGTAGGAGAAGGGGGGTGAGAGAAAGGAGATATAATGTCAGATTAAGTTAGAGTGGGGCCGGGCGGTCTGAGATGCACTCTGTGATAAATTATAGATTAAGTTAATCTCAGCGTGTCTAGTCGTGGCCCTTGACAGTTGGGTGCCTGGAGGAGAAAGGAAGCAGGATGAGGAGGCACGTAGACAAGCCAGGCGATGGCTCAACCCCCTCCTCTTCTACATTCTGTCTGAATGTGCAGCTCAAAGGAAGGAAGGGATCTAACCGTAGAAAGTGGGATCTGATGATTTTTTTGTACCAGGAAGAGGAGCGCCTCAGCAGGGGCCCTTTGGTCAGCTAGTCTGGCAGCTCTATTCCAGCGATATCTTGCACTCCTCTCTAGTTCTTTTCCTCTCTCCCCCTCATCGCAGCAGGCACAACAGGGGTTTACTCAGCCCTCTCTGAAACGCCTCACTTCTAAAAGCAAAATTTCCTCTGAAGAACTATTGCATTGCCCGAAATAAGGAAAAAGAACGAGACTACACAAATGTGACAAAATGTCTCCTGGTGGCTTTAGTGAAACAGCTCAAATCAAGCCTTCTCTCCAGTGACATTTCATGCTTTGGGATGATAATCGAGATGCAAATGCGGTCGGAACATGGTTTAGGAACACGTCACTGGGTCTTTGAATCATCACTCAACCTCTAAACACAGACAAACAAAGCTGTGTATGTCTTTGTTCACCAGCAAAGTAGCTATTCATCCAACACAATGAAACCACAACTAAGGAGAAGAGAGTGTCAGTGAAAGTAGAGAAAATGAGTAAAAGAGAAGAGGGTGAGAGAAAGAAAGAACAGGGTGAGATGAAAGAGCGGTCCTTTCTATCCCTGACTGACAAGCATTAACACACACACATAATTTACACCACATAGTGAAATTCCAATAAGTGTGAAGGGCATCATCAGGAAGTCACTTCTGGCTGTGCCTGTGATGAACTGTTCAGTCCAGTGGCAGCTAGCACAGAGCTGTGTCGCACACACAGCCTTGGCACAGAAGTATGGATGTATATACATGTGTGTGTGAGTATGTGTAATATTGTGGGTGAATTACGACATGCCACGCTGCTTGAACACACCTTTTTTGCCTTCAATCAATCCTAGTGCTTTATTACAAACAGCAGGCTGCAGTGTCACTGTAAATCGCTGGGTCATTGCTCACGTAACCGACAGCTCTCTGAAGAAAGGGGGGGGGGCAGGGTCACCCAGGAGGAACTACAAGAGGTAATGTTTCACTGGGTGTGAAGAGTAGATGGCATCATCTGGTGCAGGCTTGCGCTGTCCTGAGGGAAAGTGATTGGTGTGACCATGTTGGCGTGTCCTTTCGCGTGCATGAGAGCGTATGTCCAGATGTGTGTGGGGCCTCATCTTTTAAAAGCTCTGAGGAACAGCATTTCGTCGCATGCCCAGACATAAATCACTGATTATATCTGGCTGCTTGATGACGTTACAGTAGCGTAGAACAGCAGAGAACATTGCAAACCCTGACTGAGCCCCGACTGCTCCATGACTGTTAGCTGCCATGGAGCAGGGCCGGCACAACAGGGCTGCACTCACCTGACATCGTGGCCTAGAGCTTGGTGCAATCTCACAGTTGACTAATGAGTGTCCAGACTCTGACGAACAGCGGGGGTGATAATTCAGGTCTGAACCCAGGGGGGCAGTGGGTCCCACCCGGACATTAGCCTCCACAGTGGCTCCCCATGTCTGGGCTGCAGCCAGCGGTGACAGTGCCTGAGCTTGATTAAAGCTGACCTTGAGAATGGATGTGTGTGTGTGTGTGTGGGGGGGGGGGGGGGGGTAGTGTGAGAGCAGCTAACCAAGGCTGGCGGAATAGGCACCAGAAAACACCGGGAGACGGATCTGAAGTAATTGCGTCAGAAGAGACTAAAGGAAATCAATTACCATGAGGGGGGGGGGAATCAATAGGGGTTTTTTATCGCTAATTTCTGAAGAAGATCGACTGAGAGACAGAGCAGGGGGGAGGGGGGAAGAGGGGGGGAGTTCAGTCAATTGATCCAGTATCTCCTTTTTTGTATTGGCATATCTCACATTATTAATTAAGAAGAAATGCCCAGCCGACTAATAGATAAATTAGGCAGTATCATTAAATCAACATTTATGATTGTGATGAGGAGAAAATTGGTGCTTTGGTTAGCCTTGGTCTTCATGACAGATAGAGCGATCTATATAGTTGCAAGTCACAGCTAAAAATGATCAGAGCCAGGTGTAGTTACAGCAAACTGTATTAGGGAGAGAATCTGCTGCTACTCTACGGCGCATCCATATACCGGCTTGGTCCTAGCAGGGTCCTTCTGGGGAATCTGCTGGGCTGGGGTTGTCGAGACTTGGCCTAACACCACAGGCTGCTATGGGGACACGTTGACGGACACCAACAAGAGGTTTGTGTGACATCACAGAAAGAAAGAGAGCGAGAGAGAGAGCGAGAGAGAGAGCGAGAGAGAGAGAGGAAAAGTCAGCTATCACCAAGGACACTACAACAGCATTTAATATTGAAGCAAGCTGGTGTTTCTGCAGAAGCAGTGGCCATAGAAGTCACTGAAGGCATCCAAACTTGGTAGGAGGAAGGAGGAAAAAGTCAAAGAGTCACAGTGTGGGGCAAGGAACTGAGAAACAGACCATACCCTTTCTATAACCACCCCAGGGAAATACAGCTATGGCTGGCACTACATGTTGCGGCAAGTCATAAATCTCTCTGGTGGAGCTCCCTGAGTGTGCAGGCTTGCTGGGCACATGGTAGGCCCCTCTGGGAGGGCTGTGGACGGCACACTGACCTTCCTGAAGCGGACCGAGGAGGCCCTGCCAGAGCTGTGGCAGACGTCATACTGTTCCTCCTCAATGACCTTCGCTCTAACCTGGGAATGCACACGCACACAAACACACAACAATGACACACATATTAACACAGATATGTGCATACGCACAGGCATACGTACACGTTGACGTAAACTTCTAGATGAGCACACACACTGACACAGACACAAAGACAGGCACGGAATGACACACACACTGACTTATGTAACTTGTGCGGAGACAGTCCCACACAGTCCTTTGTGTGACCCAGACGGCGCTGGTTCGCTAAGGATGTCCAGGTATGACTGGGGTACAAGCCCTCTAGTCTGGGTCATCTCATTTGATGTGGGTTCTGTGTGTTTGGATGCTTCCCCTGGGACTGGAGGAGATGCGTTACCTGATCGACTGGCAGGTCCACTTTGATTTGCTGGTCCTCTGGTATCTCTGCGGCACCTGTGGTCTCCCTCCTCCTGCCTGTGGCTCTGAACACACTGCCCTCTGAGGACAGCCATTAATCACTATTACTGCTCCTGCTGACAGCCAGTCAGCTGACCAGTCAGTCAGTCAGTCAGTCAGAGAGCCAGCCATGCATTTGGTCAAGTAGCCCAGTCAGTCACCTGGCCAACTCTGCACTCTCCTTCTCTGCTTCCTGCTTATTTTTCCTTTAACTGTGACCTAATCAATGAGGCTGTCAGTCAGTGTTAGGATTGTGTCTGCTTACACTGTCAGCCCATGCTCTCCAGCCCTAGGTGCTGCTGGGGCAGGCCCAGTCCCACTGCTCTCAGCCCTGGACGCTGCTAGCGCAACTCAGGGAACAATGCCAGGGAGAGGCCCACACAAGCCTGCTACTGTACGCATTGATTGTGAGAATAGTCACCTGGGAGGGTCATGTTGCCGATATTCATATATAATGTTTGAACAATGTGTGAAACAGGTAACAGAGAAAACAGCATTGCTAGCAAATAAATAATGCCTCCGGGGTCTTGTATAAATATGCCCACAGAGCAAAAGAATGAAATAATAATGGAAAAAAGCAGCAGTTATAAAAATGCAAAGTGCCATCCCAAAACAATTTCCCGTCAGATGAAATAGTGATGAAATGAATGATTGATGGTGGTCCTGACTTCCTTTGTGCCCAAAATGAGAGAGAGACAGAGAGAAATAGAGAGAGTGACAGAGAGAAATAGAGGGAGAGAGCGACGGAGAGAGAGAGAGAGAAAGAGAGAGCGACAGCCATCCCTGGCAAGGTTGAGAAGACTCCCTGCTTGGCGCTGAATTAATTTATGATCCTATTTGAGGCAGAGCTGAGTAAAATATTCACCTCATAGCCGTGCTCTCTCTAGGCTGGTGAGGCGCCTTAGCATGATTTAACGGGAGCTCTCCAGTGTATTAACACCAGGTGCCCACACATATACACGTTAGCATGCATCAACATACACAATAAAATATGATGGTTGTGCGTGAGAGAGAGAGGAAGAGGGGAAGATGTCTGGCAAATGATAGTGTGCTAAGTGCGATGAGGATTCAGTTCAAGTGTGTGTGTGTGTGTGTGTGCATGTGTGTGTGTGCATGCGTGTGTGTGTGCGTGTGTGTGCGTGTGTGTGTGTGTGGGTGAGTGAGTGTGTACATACCCCCTAATGAGAAGAGCGGGCTTTGAGAGACATGCTTCTGCTGCTTGGCTCTCTCAGGCTTGGCGTAGAACAGAGAGTCTGCCTTGAGTCTGTGATCTGTAAACTACAGCACATGAAACAAAGCATGTGGGTTGGTGAACACAGATAGGGAGAGATGGGGCGCATGTTTATGCATGAGGCTGTTGTTCCTCCACAGCACTGCTCCACCTCGCCTCTGTGTGTCTGCGTAACTTCTTTAAGTTGCTGTACCCGGGGCACGCCGGCCTCAGAACCAAACCTCCTGTTGTTAGATATGATCTTCACTGATCACGGAGAATAAGAGGTGGTTTCGGTTCGATTCATTTCTGGTTTTAGAAAAGGAACTATTGGACATTTTGATGATGAAACCCTATCATTATTTGATATGGTGACTGGTCTTTACATGCGGGACTATGTTGAAAATGATACCGTTCCTTGTGATGTCGTAGCCTGCACTTTGATTGACATAAATGACAGGTACATGGAAGGATTGTGGAAAACAACATTAATATTAAACTAAGCTGCGAGGCCCCTAGTTGAATAAAGATGAGGGGTAGAATGTATATACTCTTTTGATATAAAGAGAGTGTCAGTGTGTGTTTTTGATGTGTCTTCTTTTTCAGTCCTTTTATTCTACTATTGCTCTAAGTTGTCCAGGCGCTGATAAGCTTTGTGGGTCCCCAGTGACTGTGCTGGCATTGAATGAGTCTGGTTCCAATACATCTCATGCACAGCCAATCAATCACTGGCAAGCACTGCAAACTAATCATTTATTGATAGAAAGGAGCAGCCATGAATTTCTAATAGCATTCGTCTTATTTAACAGTCCAGATCAAACAGAGAAAATCCAAACACGCTTGGAGGGGGGAAAAATCCTGGGAATATCCTTCTTTTTGGCAGCCAACAGGCAGTTATTGATGGGAATGCCTCCAATATGGGAGTGTTGATGGAAAAGAGAGGAAGAAAGAGAGAGAGAAAACCATAAATAAAGAAATATTAAAAGAAGGACAGAAAAGAGGAGAGTGGTTGTTGGGTGTGCGGGTAACAAATCAGAATTTCACAGGCGTTACATATCAACACCCGGCATCTGGGTGAGATATTCGCTACTTGGAGGACAAGGAATTGGAATGTTCAAATGTTTTATTAAAGTTCTTTCTCCCCATTATGGTTGTTTTCAGTGGGCTCTCTCAGGGCTTCAGGGCATGGGGGAAGTGAACCGATCCCTTTGTGTGTCTTTCTGAAGCCGACACCGCAGGCACTGGGTGTTTGTTAGCGTGCTAACGCTGCATCCTGGGACATGATGGATGTTTATTAGGCGGCCTTCTCAAAACGCAGGCAGAGGCCAAAAGTTTACTGATCACTCCTACTTTCAATTCCCAGTGCCCTCAGTGAGAGGTGAGACATCTAGAATTCAGACCTCAGGCCTTCTATTGACAGAGGCTCGGCCGGCAGACGGAGCACAGCTCAAACAGCTCGCTCAGCGCCACTGACCCTCATAAGGATCATTTGTTCAGCTTCTCTTCATTACACCTGCCCTGGTCCTGCAGGGAAGGCGCCCTGGGTTTCTGTTCAATATTTAGAGGTCTTTGTTTCATACAACCACCCCTGTGGCAAGAACAAGCTGCTTCTGGCTACTTGAACTTTGAGAGGGTTATAAAATTCCACCACATCCCTCCATGATGTTAGACATCAAAACACCAGAGCAGAAGCATAAAACACACACGAAAACTACCCCCCCAACTGTACTCTGAACAAAGTTAAACATGGCATAATACAGCGGTTCCAGTGAATAAGAGATTGAGAGCGATTGGTACGCCTATTTGTGTGTGCATGTGCACAACCTTATTCAAAATAAGATGTAACCCCAGAATGCGTGAAGCTTAGGCATGTCAAACAACCCGGCCGCCATACGGCAATCAGAGTGCCACAGAAAATGGTAAAGGGATAAAAATGTCAGAACAAAATGTCAAATGATGACAGATGGGTCAAAGCATTGGGGCCTGCACTTAAGAACTACCATCAAACTCAGTGTTGGAGTGATGGACAAGGCTGACGACCCTGCCAGAGGCCCTCTTAAAGCAGCTTTATACCACACTCTGCAATAGACGCTGGACTTGGATAGAATGCCATGGAGCTGCCCAGAAGCAGGCAGCTCCTTTATCATGATTCATTGAAGACTCGGGCTGCAGCCAGCTACAGATGAAAAGCACATGGGACAGAACGAGACACGGAGCAACAGAGAGAGAAAGAAAAGATCATGTATGATCTAGCAGGGGTACTGCAGCTGTTGCTCATCTACTTTGAGGTCTGAACAAATAGCTGGGTCACTGTCGCCTCCCTCTGGTCAGCACTGGGAAGGCAATGCAGGATTTCTTTCAACAGAAAGGCCAAAAACACATTCCGTGAAACAACTGAGACTTGGAAAAGGGTGTTTGGAAGTCAAATAGATTCCCGTTTGCCGACGCCCAACGCTTCGTGTTCCAATGAAAACGGGAAAGACTGTGATTCACTTCTGCTCCACGAAAAGAGTTGGAGCACATCAACTTGAAGCAATATCTTTATGATGGTGGAGCACTTGAGGTCATTAACATCGCAAGAAAGCAGTAGATAGATCAGCACTATTAAACTAGTGTAATGGTGATTGAATTGGACAGTCATTGCGCCTACGTCTTACACAGCTCATACAGTTTGCCCTTCTAATCAGATCCTTCATTTGCATCTAAGGGGCTTCACAATGTAGATGAGTTAATGAAGTGCGGTCAAGTCATTGGGCGAGCAAGACGAGAGGAGAGATGACTGCCTCTCTAACTCCTGCACATGAGTTATTGTTGAGAGCTAAGCTGTAATTTTTCATGGTAATAAAGAGACATCAGATATTTCACGTTGACCTTTTCTGAAACCAAAGAGCTGAGTCTGCAATTCACTCCTCCTCACTCACCGAGGCTCAGTATGTGAGACACTTATCTTCATCCGCACCAGGCTGGGTTAGTGACAACACGCGTGTGCGTGTGTGGTTGCGGGTGTGTGTACATACTATTGCATGAGTGAGCATCATACGTTGTAATTAATCACAATAGAGATTGTTTGACTCAGGAGAAATGAAGGATGTCTGGTGCGCTGTGGGTTTCCTCACGGTCAATCTGTTCAAGGGCGTCCAGCGCCACAGATTTCTGAGAACCTCATCAATATTTGTTGTGGTTTGACATTAAAGTCACTTAATGTGCTCTAATTGGATGCCTCAAGCAATGAGACATTATTAGTTAACTGGTCATTAAATACCTACAATAGTTAGGCTAATAGTTCCTCTAGCCTATCTGGTATGGTGGTGCTTGTGTTGCCTTTTAAGAGTTGTTTCATGCACTTGACAACAAGTACTTCTAGTAAAGCACACTATATTTCTAAATGATGTTTTTTGTATGAGTAGATTCAAACAGATGATTGTGTGACGCATCGTTTCCAAACACTCCATGATGTAATCACAGAAAGTACTTACCAAATGCCTTGGATGGTTTTCTTTCCTCATCACTGGTGGAGCATAATCGAGATGGACTCTAGGTAAAAATCATATAATATAATATTGAAAAAAAAACAAGAATTACAAAGAGTGTCAACTATTTCTCCTGTGGCCACACCACATATCAAACTGAAACATATGGCCTCTGTTGATTTGCTTTTTCCCTGTGGGAAAAAAAAAAACATTCAGCATATCGCAAACATCATTTCTTTTCATACCCCAGCCTCAGTTCAGAAGACAGATATCCAAGCCTAGAGCAGAAGCCACTCACCCCAGGGTCTGTTCCTGAAACATGCCCTTCCTCTGGACCCAGTAGAAGTACGGCAGCGGTCTGAAGCGCTCCATTCCTGTCGCTACATAGTAATGGTTGTTCTCCAGCTCCACTGAGCTGGATAATGGGGTTCCATCTAACGTGCACAATCTGTAGGAGAAAACAGAGAAAAAGAACCTGCAGACTGGTGCAAAGAAAACAGAGTGTGAAGCTTGCTACATGCTAAAATACTGCATGTGCATGAGCGGAAAAATGCTATAATGAATGATGAAATAGAGATGGGGTATGACTTATAGTGTTACGTGGTGTATGTCTTTGGTGTGAATTGTCACAGGAAACTGTTCTCTTGCCCTTGAACAGTCTGTTTTATTCCTCCTCTCACTCCACCTAGCGGCACTCAGTATGTGAGACACTTATCTTCATCCGCACCAGGCCGCGCTAATAATTGTACAGCCCGTTTTAGTGACCAACACGCCGCGGTCGTGCGACGTGTGTAGGTCGGGGATGCCTGAACCCGAGCCATAGTACCTATGGGGTCCAACGAGCCTTGTCGGTTGTTTAGGCTCAAATAACAAGTACATAAGCAAGCCCGAATGAGACCTACTTCTGTGTGTAGCGACCATCATACGTGTAATTAATCACAATAGAGCATTGTGGTTGTTAAAATGACTCAAAAAGAAAATAACGTCACTGTTCTGGGAACTAGAAACCACGAAGGAAAAGTAGGAAAATTAGTCTAAATACAGTGCAAGCTGTGAAAGGTTTCCTCCACAGGTTCAAATTCCTGATAATCAGGAAGAAATATAAAGAAGATGAGAAAAGAGTTCAAGGGCGTCCAGCGCCACAGATTTCTGAGAACCTCATCAATATTTGTTGTGGTTTGACATTAAAGTCACTTAATGTGCTCTAATTGGATGCCTCAAGCAATGAGACATTATTAGTTAACTGGTCATTAAATACCTACAATAGTTAGGCTAATAGTTCCTCTAGCCTATCTGGTATGGTGGTGCTTGTGTTGCCTTTTAAGAGTTGTTTCATGCACTTGACAACAAGTACTTCTAGTAAAGCACACTATATTTCTAAATGATGTTTTTTGTATGAGTAGATTCAAACAGATGATTGTGTGATGCATAGTTTCCAAACACTCCATGATGTTATCACAGGAAGTACTTACCAAATGCCTTGGATGGTTTTCTTTCCTCATCACTGGTGGAGCATAATCGAGATGGACTCTAGGTAAAAATACACATATATATATATTGAAAAAAAAAAAGAATTACAAAGAGTGTCAACTATTTCTCCTGTGGCCACACCACATATCAAACTGAAACATATGGCCTCTGTTGATTTGCTTTTTCCCTGTGGGAAAAAAAAACGTTCAGCATATCGCAAACATCATTTCTTTTCATACCCCAGCCTCAGTTCAGAAGACAGATATCCAAGCCTAGAGCAGAAGCCACTCACCCCAGGGTCTGTTCCTGAAACATGCCCTTCCTCTGGACCCAGTAGAAGTACGGCAGCGGTCTGAAGCGCTCCATTCCTGTCGCTACATAGTAATGGTTGTTCTCCAGCTCCACTGAGCTGGATAATGGGGTTCCATCTAACGTGCACAATCTGTAGGGGAAAACAGAGAAAAAGAACCTGCAGACTGGCGCAAAGAAAACAGAGTGTGAAGCTTGCTACATGCTAAAATACTGCATGTGCATGAGCGGAAAAATGCTATAATGAATGATGAAATAGAGATGGCGTATGACTTATAGTGTTACGTGGTGTATGTCTTTGGTGTGAATTGTTACAGGAAACTGTTCTCTTGCCCTTGAACAGTCTGTTTTAAATACCTTCGCACAGCTCCAGTACGAAGACGCACTTTCTCTGTTATCATAGCCAGAACGATCTCCCAGTTTTTCAGAGTGTATTTTGGAATCAGGAGCCGAACTGGAGGGATGAAGATGTCTCCATTGGTAAAAACACTACGAAACAAAACATCTATGAGTACCTTTGCATCAGTCAAAGCATTGCTACTATAACGATTCCTAGATGTATATTATTTGACTTCCCTTGCTCTTTGAGTTATGCTTCAACAGAAAAGAAGTTATGATCAGTGCAAGGTCATTTTGTTTAGATTCCAATGGTAAATGTGCAAGCATTGGTGATTGCGTTTTACTGGTTGAACACTGTGTCTTAAATACAAATGGCTTTGCAATTCCGATCCAATCTCAATTGAATCAGTTAAATGAGGCATGGGTGCACTGTTCTATTAGCTCGGCTCATGATGGAATCTCTCACTAATGGAATGTTTTTGAGTGTGCCATTAGTATAGGACAACTGGGAAATCGGTACTGACTTGATAGTGCATGACTCATGCAGAATCTTTCCCCATCTAGCAGGAACAATTATTCTGCTGTGGACCACTGGCTTTATCTGTAAGGAGGAATGAAAACACCCAATCATAACTTTGTCATGGTTTCTGTCCATCTCTTATCTGGCAATAGCTTGCCTTGTACCATCTAACCCTTTAAATAATGAATTCTCTGTGTGGTTTCCAATATCAATACAAAAGACTTATTTTCTTGGAGATTTTTGGTGTGAAAAAACTTGAGTAAGTTGAGCAGGATGATGCCAGAATTAATTTCCCTAATTTCATTATTCCTTAATATACAATAAGGAATGATTTTGTTACATAGGAGGAGAGAAGCTGCTGGTCGCTCCCATATCACTCCTAATGTACATGCCGTTTTGCAGCTGGCCTCCTGGAGGCGGTAAGTAATTACACTACAGGCCTATTTATATCAGAGTCCGTTTAAGACTTAATTTAAACGGCCTTTTCACAAACACATACGAAACACACCCATTCATACAACTGGAAACTTAAACATGCATACATATGAAAATACTCGCACAGACGCGTGTGGAACACACACACACACACACACGCGCGAAACACTGAAGTCGTTTAAGGATTAGTAGAAGCTTTGACAATGTAAGAGTGTTCGGAAGGCATTCCAGTTAATCCGTCAAATATATGTATAACACAAACGTTTCTTTTTTTAAAGGTTTCAGAGGAAAAAGTGGCAAAATAATTAGAAAGTTTGAATCAATAACGTTTAGCAAAACTACAAGTGTACAGTACCAATAATTTGTTGTTGGGATATACAGTACAGAAAGTACATGAAGGGTGCATTTCAGGGAAGGGCTTTATAAATGAAGCGACAGCAAAAAATATTCGCACCAAATCAAATTCCAGGTCCCTGCCTTTTTGACTTTTGATCTATTAGTTTGGTCACCCAGTAGTTATTTTGCTCGCGTTTCTGTAAAATTGCTAAACCACTGAAATGCCTTCCGAATATTGGTGAAATGTCTGAAAAGCGTCTTGCATCCTTATGAGAGGAGCATTTCATTTCATGTGTCTATACGAGCATTTCACATATGTGTGAGTTTTCAATGAAATGAACCTAAGTGGACGTTTCATGTGCGAACGTGTACGTGTTTCATATGTGCTTGTTTAATTTCCTATACGACCCCACATATACTTACAACTTCGCTCCTCTTCTTCTGGGGCTTGACTGTGGTAATGTTAAAGTAACTACGGGGGGAAGGGGAGGAGGGGAAGAAATTAGAACATGGGGTAAACTACATGAGGCTATTATCTCTTTTACAACGATAACATAAAGACGCAATATATAGGTCAAAGGTTTACGAGGTGGCATATTGCTATGTTTTAAGAGACTCTTAGTATCATAATACAGATGCATTGGCCTACTCAAGTTTTTTGAAGCGCTCTGTGCCAGCAGCGACGTATTTTTCACCGTGCTGCAAAGTCTCCAAACTCAGTATTCTGTGCCCTTGACGAGGTGTGTAGACGTTCCTCACGGCTCCAAAATGGGCTTCCAATCCCCGAGTTACATTATTCAGAAAACTATCAAACGATGGCACCTGGCGCGGATTGATAACAATCCTTCTCCCAGGATAAAACGCATCGCCGTTTCGATAAACCACCACAGTTTTGGTAGGTGACGCGTGAGCACCAGACACCCTGCCAGGAATTTCAGTCATTAGTGTAGCGAGGCAGGTGGATGTAGGGAGGCGAACCATTAACGTAGAGAATGAGCTGAGGCCAAGTGTCACAAGTTATTAAATTAACAAGTAGTTAATTGATACCGTGGTGCGTCTATAATCAAAGCTACAGCATTCGACCTAGCTTTTTTTATCAGTTAGGCCTCTCCTTGGCATTAACTACAGCCATGTTGATTTGCAAAGGCCGTCTTCTTTGATTGTGACACATTAATGGTTGCAGTTTAATTCCATCGTCATGGAAACCAATATGTTTCAGTGATATGCTGTTTATGATGTAGCTAATATTACACCAGGGTCTTGGTGAATACTCGATTCTGATTGGCTGCAGTGGTGTACGTTAAGTAAGCGATAATGCCTGACGAGGTGTGCAATTTCATAAAATAATTGACGATGTGTGTATCCCTCACATAACCTTTCCATTTCAAATGTCGGATTATATTACCATAAATGTAAAGCCCATAAATGTAAAACTCATAAGTGTAAAAACCTCACCAACACCCCTAAAAAAAACAATCAAGGGAATAGTCACCAACTGGCTTGTATTGGACATGTGAACCACGTCAAAAACAGATGAATCACATGCACCGAAGACCTGTCTGGCACCACGTATTTTTCACACATTGATATCCTTCTTCAAAGGCAATGTAAACACGCTGCAAACCAGCCCACCAACACACCGAGTGGGATTCGATGAAGTGACTTGGCATATTACCAACTCCGTGTCACAGTTTAGAGGCTGGTGTCAGAGGCTTAGTTGAGGATGTGGAGGCTGGATAACCCCATAGCCTCAGCCTGCTGATACCTCCATCCGGGGCCATGCTCAGACGCACATGACTGACAGGGCCAATCAGCGCCAGGGAATCACCTGAGTAGAAATGCCTGTGGTGAGGCTGGAGCTATAGAGCAGAAAGAGAGAAAGACTTCTTAACTCTAATGGGGTTTTCTAATCAACTTTACAGATTGTAGTAGTTCATATAGTTTTGAAGTTTACTGAGGATTAAACATGATGTGCACTCAGGAGGGGTTGAAAAGCAGGCTGGACTGTTGGCATGTCTAGATGTCTTGGCCAACCTCCAGGTTGGCAGCCTTCCCTTCCCTTACAGAAACTTGGGTGCGATTCAAATATATTAGAGAGAGAAGTGTTAAGCACCAAACCTCTCCGATAAGATAGATACCCATGTGTTTGCCAAGATCCAAGTTGATTTATTCATCATACACATTCAGTGTTGTTTAACTAACTAAATGGCTTCCATAAACAACATTTGCATTGCCATCTGTCAGGAATATGGACTTTTACATATTGAATTAATTAAACTGTTGAATAACAACTGACATTTCACATAGTTATTCCCAGATATCTGGGGATTTAATTAAAGGTGTAAAAAAGCAATAACCTACTTTCTGAGGGGCTAGAAGCACCTGCCACTTGTCCATGCTCCACTGGTTAATCATGCAAAGTCTCTCCTCCTCAGGGGTCAAGTAGCAGGCTACTATCTTACACGAGTCAGGAAAGTTTCCTGTTGACATCACAATGATACACAGTCACAGTCAAGTTCTGTCTAGTTAGTAACACGCTTTCAAAGCTTGAAGTTTGAGACAGAGACACTATATTAACCTGTTCCCTGAGCAAACATGTGGTGTCATCTGTAACACTGTGATAGCTTGTACCTGTAAGTGTAACAATGTCACCTAGCACAGTTGCAGTGGTTCAAGTTAGCTGTGTTTTCATTCATTTGAACACATGTTTACACAGAAAAATTACACTCTCTGGTCCTTAATGATAGTACACAGAAAAAGAGATAAAATAATAATGAACATGATAAGAATAATAACAATAGCAAGATCAAAATGAACATCCTAATATAAGACAGGGAAGAAACGAGTAAACGCTGAATCGTGTCAAGAAAGCTGTTGATGACAACCAGATGGCTTATTCTACCTTTGAAATGGTTGGTGTCTACCTCCACTTTACTGATGACTCCAGGGTGGCCCAGTCTGAACACTGCCCACTCAGAGCCTGGTACCTGCAGAATGCCTCGCTCATCCACCTGGCACAAGGAATCATCAAATCCATTTCTTTGACATTTATTTTCATGAAGTATTAGGATGTATTAATACACATGTAGGATGAACACAGAACTTTGGACCAAAAGGAAATTGTCACGAAGAGCCAGACAAATTAATTATTTGTACCTCTACTTATCGCAAGTTCCAAATTAACCTCGAAACTTTTATCATCACACACAACACACAATTTCTCAACTGAACCAAAACAAAAGTGTATGTAACCTTTAGCTCTCTGGGTCTGTCCAGTCGACGTGCTGTCTCCCAACCATCCCCCATGTTAGCTGCTCTGCCAGGCCCTTTTGAGGAACAAACTCATATTAGTACACAGGGAAACGGGACACGTACAAGCACATGGATGCATATTCACAATTACGTTTCCCCTCAATATAATTTTCCTGGTAGAAAACCTGGTCCATATTTGAGCATGTCAAATACACATCTCATTGTCATGGCACTGACTTGACAGTGAAATAGTGGACCGCTGCCAGTGTACGGTAGACATAATGGAAACCATAGAGCCAAGCACCTGTCAGTGAGGTGTGAGCTTCATTCATCAATGTTCAGTTATTTAATGAAAAGGACACAGCTGGCTAAATCTAATCTTGGCTGAGATGTGTATTGACTGAACCACAAGTAAACAGCATTTATATCCCCTATACCAACCCAGAACTATATTTTTAGAGTAATGCTTGAGTGAAACCTTGTTGGCAATGTTCACATGCTAGGATGGAGACATACCTATCATGTTACGAGGGTGACCAAAGTGGGCATCACTGTACCCTAGACAGACCCCCCCATTAACCAGGGCTATCAGGTCCACCTGGTTGTCTGTCAGCACTGTTGACCAGTCCTTCTGACCCACGCCGTACACCCTCAGTCTGGCAATCCCCCCGTCTGTAAAGCACACACATACCTAAGCGCAGAGCCTTCAGTCCAGGTAAGATTAACCACCTAGACATGCACTGGATGGAGCATTATGGCTGAGGAGTGGGAGGGGTAACCTGGGTACATGTTGAGCCGGAGATGCGTGACCCTGCCAGCAAAGGCTACTGGGAAATAGTTATGACACGTGTCAGAGTATCCAGGCTTCAGCTCTGTCACAGGAAGAAGCTCCTCCCACGAGTCTGAGTTCAGCTGTCAAAACACAACATCCGTTCGATCCTTTCCAAGCGTGCTATAGTCAACCACATAGAAGAAATAATGCCACTGAAGCAACATGGGAGATAATCAATACCTTTGCAACTGCTGCAACCTGGCTCTGGGAAGCAGCCATGCCCGTGCGGTCACCGTCAAGGGTCAGTGGTGGGAGACTGTCTGTGTCTACACAGGTAGACAAGGACGAATCAGGAGGCCAGTTCCCCAGCATCTCAGCATATGTCATGCATGGCAAATGATTGCGTCATGTTAGAGCAGAACTTTATTAATCTCCAGGGAGGAAAAGGAAGTGTGCTTACCCAGACATTCAGCCTGAACAGAGCAAGATGGGGCATAGTTCCCAGTGAAGAAGGAAGTGTCCACATCCAAGCCATGGATGATCCCTGGTACACCCAGCTGAATGATGCACCAGTCATGACCTTACAGACATGGTGTTGACCAATAACATGACACATTAGGCTGACGATTAGCGTATCGATATAGCATCATAGATTTCATAAGAATGACTGTAAACTGATCTAACATAGTTCAAAGCTGTTTGTTGTCAATAAGAGACTCATACCAGAAATTCTTTTCCTTCTTGTTTCCCAGCCGTCCATCCATTTTCCATATTCTGTAAATGCTGAGGCTATAAACTCAGGAGTCTCTCTCTTCCAATCACACACAGCACACAGTTAACAGTGTAACTGACAACTTACTGACAGAATGAAATGTGTGTTGTCCCTGACACTTGAATACATGAGTCAAGTTATCACACTACCTTCAGAAGATTTCGAGCTGGAGCAAACCATTCGTCTGTGGCAAAAAGAACCTTGTGGGAGAGACTTAGCTGTAGGTTTGGGGCTCAGGAACTGACAGCAACTAGTCCAGAAGTATATTGTGAAGGCTCACGCCAGTGTGACTATCATAGTAGAAATGTTAGGATCATGACTGACTCACCTTCCCACCAGCTGTCTCACAGGCCAGGTTGTTGAACTGCAGAAAGTCTGGTTGTTCTGAGGCCAATGCCACTGTTTTGTGCTCTGCCATGTTTTGCAGTTAGCAAGAAAAAGGCACTGAACACCTGTTTAATGTTATATTTAATCTACGTATAGCCTTGGGAACCTGCTATGTAGCTAGGCTTTCTAAATGAAGAGCCTCTCCTTTAACTGGCTTACATGTGAAAGTTGAGCAGGCCAAAGTACAGCACCAGTCCTGTCAGTGACAGCGGTGTCATGTTTACTGTTGACCAAGGGGCCACTGTGTTATTGCCGTTTAAAATGCTGTACTTGGTGTCAGACCCACAGCCATGTTACATGGTAAACCTAAGTGAACCACGCATCTTGATATCAAGTCTACCCAAGCAAAGCATGTTTCAGTGAGGTGGTGTCTGTAGGCAACACTAGGATAAGATCATGTTTTAAAAATAAACTAGGATCTGTACTGAACATGCTGTATGATGGATATGTTGGATGCGGCTCATGGTTGATTCATCATTTTGTTGTAAAGGCTCCAGCAACAGACAGACCTAGTCTCACTGGCACCACCTGTTGAAATCCAGCATTTTCTACAGAATGTGTCTAACACTGATTCAGCACACGCGCACACACACCACTAACCTAGTTTAAAAGACAGTAAACATCATTGACAGTAAACAAATTTATTTTGTCATCTGCACTTTACAGTTGGAATTCTGGGAACTCAAAGACGACATCTTTGCCTGTGAGCTTCTTGTAGACACCGGAGAAGGTCTCAACCTGAAATGAAACATGCATATTGTTGAACTGTTTTGTACCGCAAAGATTAAGACAAATCTATAATCTACAGGGCAGAATATTTCAGTACAATTGCAAGGCAAGACATAACATCCATTGCAGTTGAACATTTGCAAAGTTGTGCTCTGCATGGTTTAGCCCCCCAGTCACGGCTCAAAGAGCTCTGGGAAGATGTAGGAATATACAGGACGCCCGTCCTCACCAGCCCGAGGGCCGGGGACAAAGCTTGCTCTCCAACGTCGTGGAACGGGACTATACGTCACAGCACGGTTAGGTGCTACGCTCCCATACGCCACAAGGACAGAGCCATGTGAGAGCAACCTCACAGGGTATCCACGTTGAAAATGTGAGGATTTGCAACAGTTATAAGAACCTTTCCTACTGACACTCACTTTGTGTTCAACATTGTTTTGTTGTGCCTTGTCAAGGTGAACCTTGATGAGCCGGCTGCTGTCAAGTTTCACACGAATCCTCTTGCCAACAATCTCACTGGGGAAAACAAGGTCCTCGAGGATGGCGTCGTGCACGGCAGTCAGAGTACGGCTGAAGACATTAAGCAAACATTAGCCACACATCAGATGAGGACACCAACTCTTCACCTTTTCCCCAGGTAACATCCTCTTCAGACACCCTCACAGAAGACCCATTCAAAATGTAGCACTACATTAAGACAAATAGCTCTATGTAGTTTATGAAGGATAATACTACTCACGGCAGAAAAATACGGTCACGTAAAATCAAAACAGATTCATAACATTTTATTCAGTCTCATCCTTTTAGCAGAAAATCAGGTAATGATGTGCTCTGCATGGTTTAGCCCCCCAGTCACAGCTCAAAGAACTCTGGGAAGATGTAGGAATATACAGGACGCCCGTCCTCACCAGCCCGAGGGCCGGGGACAAAGCTTGCTCTCCAACGTCATGGAACGGGACTATACGTCACAGCACGGTTAAGTGCTACGCTCCCATACGCCACAAGGACAGAGCCATGTGAGAGCAACCTCACAGGGTATCCACGTTGGTTTCAGATGCAACACCAGAGGCAAGTACGGACACAATGACAAATAACACACCTCCTGGGACGCTTCTGCTTATTCTTGATGCGGCTTTTCCTGGTTGGTTTAGGCAGGATTCTCCTCTGTAAGACAAAATACACATCTAGAGCAGATGGACACAGCAACTTGGTATTGTGGGGAGGAAAATTAACAAAATACAATGTGCTCTGCATGGTTTAGCCCCCCAGTCACAGCCCAAAGAGCTCTGGGAAGATGTAGGAATATACAGGACGCCTGTCCTCACCAGCCCGAGGGCCGGGGACAAAGCTTGCTCTCCAACGTCGTGGAACGGGACTATACGTCACAGCATGGTTAAGTGCTACGCTCCCATACGCCACAAGGACAGAGCCATGTGAGAGCAACCTCACAGGGTATCCACGTTGGTTTTCAGCCACTAATACTGCAGCTTCAGCTAACCAAATGTTAAGGTCAGACATTTATCCATTCAAAAACATTACATTTACAGGTGTTTGTGATGGCACTAATATTTGCCTCCATAGCACCTAGTTTAATGCTGTCAAATCACAACAGAAGGTTTCTCACCTGTGCAATGAACACAACGTGCTTTCCGCTAAACTTCTTCTCCAGCTCCCTCACGAGCCGCACCTGAATCTTCTGGAAGGACTTCAGCTGGGGCACAGGAACAAAGATGATGATGGCTTTCCTGCTGCCACCAACCTCGATTTCCTGAAAGCAAGAATCAGATTGAGTCACTTCACATGTCTTTCGATTGACACAGAATAAATTAATGTATATACAAACATATTTTTTGGGAATGGGTAATGTGCTCTGCATGGTTTAGCCCCCCAGTCACAGCCCAAAGAGCTCTGGGAAGATGTAGGAATATACAGGACGCCCATCCTCAACAGCCCGAGGGCCGGGGACAAAGCTTGATCTCCAACGTCGTGGAACGGGACTATACGTCATAACACATCAGTGCTACGCTCCCATACGCCACAAGGACAGAGCCATGTGAGAGCAACCTCACAGGGTATCCACGTTGCTCACAGTTCAGACAAGAGAGTAATAGTCCTCATGCTCACCAATCTAATCTTATGGTAGGACTTGTTCTTACTTTTGCTGCAGTGATGTTCAGCTCCCTCAGCTGAGCCTTCAAGTCTGAGTTCATCTCCAGCTCGAGAAGAGCCTAAAGAAAGACAAATAAAAGTGAGCAAATCACGTAACAAACTTGAAGCGTCACTGATGAATATTAAGGTCGTACATTCACCTGGGTGATAATGCCATCTTACCTGGGAAATCCCAGACTCAAACTCGTCTGGCTTCTCGCCATTCGGCTTCACGATTTTGGCGCTGGTACTGAACATGGCCTGTGTCTCTGAAATTTCAAAATTGAGCCAAAATACAGTATAAATTACAAACGCATTACACTGACTTAACAGAAAGTCATTGGCTACGTTAGCTTAGCTATATACCGCTAGTATGATACAAGATGGATACAAGACTTTTAGGGGCCGGCGTCCTCAAATTAATAGCACCCACGAGTCTCGAACCGAACTTTTCAGCAGAAGGTGTGCTTTTCACACACCTTCAGACTAAAATACATACGAATACTTCCATAGAAAGACTGCTCATGGCTTGAAACCTAGCCTGGCTACACATCCAAGAAGCTAAACAACTGCTGCGTTACTATCTAGTAACCTTAACGCTTACTAGCACTAGCAAATTGACAAACGAATGGCAACTTAACATTGTGATGCATTCTAGACAACTGGTAAGCAGTAGACGGTATTTAATTCGTAATCGCGCTTTCACGTTGCACTAATAGTAGCCCATAAGAACACATGGGCCTTAAGACCGCTATACTGCTAGCATTGCCTTTCCCATCCAGACTCCTCACACGGCTAGCCTGTCAAGAAATGCTTCATAATGTATTGTAAAACAGCCATCCAAAAAATTGAATGCAATAATCTAAGCAATCTGTCGTTTTACATGACTAGTGCTGCAAATACTTATTAATTCAGCCCATTGTTTTATCATAAAAGGATGAAATTCCGACCACTGTAAAATATTGTAAGACCAACCTCGATCAACGACGGCCAGGGAAGAGGCAGTAGCATCGCGAGAAGTGCATTAAAGGGCGTTTGTGAATTAGAATCATGGGAGTACGGAAGTACAAATCTCGCTCACGGTGTCGATGGTTTCTATTTTAAAGTGAAACGGGAAGGTGAATTATGCTACTAGTAGTGTGAAATTATAATACCATTTGTATGTAAATGATTGCATCTCTCTTAAAATGAATTGTCCTTTGACAAGTAAGGTTAAGTAGTTAGCCAGTGCTAGACTAACTTGGGTAGCGACAGTCAGTGTTTTGCATCGTCTATTTGGTAAACACCCTAGATTTAAAAATTGTTCGACTGACTTGTCGGTCTGACTTCATTTATACCCTTATCAATCATGACTACATCATGATGTGCGTCTCCACTTAACAATAATTACTATTGAAAGGAATGTTCAGATTGACTGGTCTTTATAGTATAGCTCGAAGGGCAGTGTGCATAAGTACAGAAGAGATGGCCAAAGGAAAGTTATTTTACGCAGTGGAGAAAGGAAACAAACCTGGGGTTTATAAGACTTGGTGAGTTTCGATTTTTTAATCTTTCAAACATTTGAAAATGTATGAAGCATTTAAATCCAAACTGTTGAGCCAATGCTGCTTAAGTATAATTTCAATAAATGTCGACACTACTTTTGACCTATTGTCTTGAATGTGTTGCATTATAAAATGTTTTTTTTTTTTTTACTTTTCAGGGAAGAATGTAAGAGTCAAGTTGAAAAGTTCCCTCATGCCAATTATAAGAAGTTTGCTTCAGAAAAAGAGGCCTGGGCTTTTGTGAGAGGTGACATTCCATCTAAAGTGCCTGATGTGACAGACGGTAGGATATTCTGATACAATTTCCACAAGAAAGTGCGTCTTTAAAGAGACTGGTCTATGACCTAATAGAAGAGTGTTAATTATGAGCATGTCCAACACTGTCCAAGAGATGTATGGTATAGCCTGAATGTGAGGTGTGTGTCTTTGGAGTAATTTGCTGGGAATCAGAAGAAGGCTGTCAATGAAGTGTTGAATGTTTTAGGAGTGAGCCAGGGGACAGTAATGCTCCCTAAAAGAGGTCCAGAGCCGCTGGAGTACATCCCTCTAGGGAAGAAGAGGCCCTTTACTGACAAGGAGGAGGAGACTTCCACCAAACGGGTCAAACTATCAGAAGAGATATCCCAGGGCAGTGCTTCATCCTCTGGGACCAAGGATGGCTTCACATACATGGGTAACAGTCTTCTGCTTTTATACATTTTCTGCTTCAAGGAACATGGATGTAAAAATGGGGGAACTGCCTGTTTAGAGGTCATGCATGACTATCAGTTAACAATGCTTAATGGAGCGCCTCTGTGTTTATATTCTGGTCCACCAGGTGACGCGGTGGTGGTCTATACAGATGGTTGTTGTTCTGGCAATGGCAGAATTGGAGCAAGGGCAGGCATCGGCGTGTATTGGGGACGTGACCATCCTCTGTGAGTGGGCTATGTTGTCCTGTGAGTGGAGGCCGCACATGAGTCATGTTCAAGCGCTTACAGAGTTGATTTTGATCTGTACTGTAGAAATGTATCTGAACCACTGGATGGGAGACAGACCAACCAGAGAGCAGAATTACAGGTGAATATAAACATTTCAATGCATTCTGTAGTCATTCTCCTAGTGTTCTGTAGTCATTCTCCTTGCGTTCTGTAGTCGTTCTCCTTGGGTTCTGTAGTCGTTCTCCTAGTGTTCTGTAGTTGTTCTCCTTGCGTTCTGTAGTCGTTCTCCTTGAGTTCTGTAGTCATTCTCCTTGTGTTTCAACCCCACAATGTTTTCCGTGACACAGGCAGCCTGTAAAGCCTTGGAACAGGCCAAAGAAATGAACATCAAAAAGTTGGTTCTCTACACAGACAGCAAATTTACCATTAATGGTATGTTTTATGTTTCTTCTTTACCTTCAAAACAGCTGAGAATCAGAGAAAGAGCCGGTGTGCGGAGAAACGTATTGGATTGAACAGTCACATAGTAACCATTAGTCGATCAGACATCAAGTAGCATGGATTTGTGGTGTTTCTCTGAGAAATTGCTTCTAGACCCCATCGCTATATTAAGCGTTGCAACTTTCAAGTGGAAAAATCTCATAGATTTTGACACCTCTGTCCCTCAGGTGTCACCAGCTGGGTGAAGACCTGGAAGCTTAATGGCTGGAGGCTCAAATCTGGTGGGAATATCATTAACAAAGATGACTTTCAAAAGCTTGACAAGTTAAACAGCCAGCTGGAGGTTGTTTGGGTAAATATACGCAGTTCTTATACTACGTCGTAAAACCTCAGACATCAGATTGTCTTCCCGAATTATTCTTTTGGTTTGAAATGACCAAAATGTTCAGTTGAATAACAACCCTCCTTCTCTCTTCCCATGCCCCAATGTTGCTCTGTTTCTAGATGCACATTCCAGGCCATGCTGGATACACAGGAAATGAAGAGGCAGACAGACTATCCAGAGTAGGAGCATCAAAACAGTTACAGTCCCCAGAGGACAATAATGGAACATAAACATCTACTTGCTGTACCTTGCTTTGTTATTTTTGCAGTAAATTCAGTAAAAAGGATAGTCTATAACGATGACATTCAAATAGCAAATCTCAGTTTATAATATGCTGGCTGTCATGGGGTTATTGAATTTAAATGTGAAATTTTGTTCAAATTTATGCAGTTTAGTCATTTGTTTCTGTAAATAAAATCGTGAGATACATTCTTGCATGACCATCGGTGTGATATTTCTGAAAACGTAGATGTGATGTGCTGGAAACGTAATATCCTTCTCAGACAGTAGGTGGAGCTCTTGTTCATTCAGTACAGAGTGGTTGCTTTAAGTGGAATTGCATTTTTGAACCACATCATACTTTCTCAAAATGACATGAATATTACCTCTGAGTGATAACTCCAATTCAAATGGTCACCGCTAAATGCCAAGGTGGTTCCCAACCCTAAATGTGATTTTATGACCTTTCTGTGCACAAATGATCTATTCATGAATGTCTTGTCATGATGGAGAACATATCTTTCTCTGGTTCTCTCTAACATTTCAATGTAGGCTCCAAGATTCTGCCTTTTACTTTTGAATAACCCTTGGGCAGATGCCTCCTTAGGTTTCCGTTGGTGTGCCACCGTTCAGTAATCTGCTGTCTAGACAGCAGAACTATGTGTTTGAGATGATAATGACAGCTCCCCTCAAGGAGGGAGACTGAGGAAAAAGCTGCCCCACACGGCCTCTCCCTCTGTGGTGCTAAGGCTGCAGCAAACCACAGCACTGGGACTAACTATGCATGTCTCTGACCTTCACTGTTAGCTCCTAGCAGCCAGTCTGGAGGCGGGCAACCCTGCCTGGGGGGAGGAGTGTGAAAGATGCTCTCCGCTCCAGGCAGAGGTCAGCATGAGAGGCGGGGAGCAAGGGTCACGAGAGCTGTGGCCTGCTGTGGGGGAGACGCTCGTTAAGGCTTCACATTGCCACGTTTGCTTCCTCAGCAGGCCGAGGCGTTCTTCTGTCCTGAGGCGGTGCTCTGTCCTGCATGGAGCCCAGCCTAACAAGCTCCTGGCCCACACCGGTCAAGTCTTAGGCAGGGTGGACTCCAAACATTCGTTCCATTGTCAATAATGTTATATTTAATGTTGCGTGTGTCCTAATACTGTACATAGATTTGGAGGGTGTTTTGCATCAGGGTTGAAGGCAGGCTATGGCCAGTGTAGAGATCTGTGGCGTTTTGTATGTGGGATTCACTGAAGTACGCAGAATCCCTCCCAATCATTACTGCACATCTGGCCAAGACTCTGCTCAGAGACTGTCAGCAGCTGACTCTCGTCTCACGCATTAGAAGATGCATGGGAAATTATTCTCCCAACCAATCCAACATTCACATGAGCTACCCTGGGCCCCTTTGTGGTGGAACATCAAGGAGAAGCGCACTTGGTGCAGGCAGAGGGAGTCACAATCAAAGAACATTGGCAGTCGCTTCTATGGAGCAAAGTGGCACCTCCTAACAGAACTGACATCTGTTTCCATGACAGCTGTCTGGATCAGCCTAACTAACTCCCCGCCTCAGAACTAATACCACCGTTTGATATGAAGAGGGGAAAAAAGACACATTCTGTCAGGAATGCGCACTAGCTATTGTTTGGTTTACGTATCCAATGGAAATAGAACAACAAGTTTGTTTTTCTCATCTCAACAGGCTAAGTTAATGTCTTTCAACCTGCTGTCATCATCGGACATTAATTGGAGGTGAGGAGACGAAGGGGTCAACGTGAGGAGAATTGAAAGTAAACATCATGGAGACAGAAGGGGAACTTCATTCACGGGAGAAGAAAAGACTTGTGGAAGAAAAGATTGGACATTGAAGGAAGTGGGGCTTGAACGAAACCCATTGAAGAGTGTGAGCACCAGAGAATCTTCTGCGCCTCGTAAGGTTACTTCATCAAGCTCATTAGTGAATCTCATTTCCTCCCTCAGTCCCTCTGCATCCCCACACCTTTCACATGCCTTCCTTCTACCTGGAGTTCTCCTTCCCCTTCTTCTCCCCTCCACCAAGTCCCTCCCAACGTTCTGTTTCCCTCACTTTATCTCCCTCTCTCAGTCTTCCTACATCTTCCAACCTTTCAGCCCGTCACCTCCACCCCCTCCTATTCCTTGTGCTCGTCTTTCTCCAGCCCTCCTCCGCCCTTGCTCCCCCTCCCTTCCTCCTTATCCTGGCCAGGATCCCGTAAGCAGGCAGCCAGGCAGCTAGGCTGCCCTGGCGATCTGCCTCTAGCGCTCTGTGCTGCCTCTGGCCTTGTGGGTGTGTCATTGCCAGTTGTGTGGCACCTTTCCAAGCCTGAGCAGCTAATCCAGACAATTGTTCCTCTATGCACGAGGTTCGGAGGGCAGCCTGCTGTCTCCGCGTGTGTGTGTGTGCGTGCGTGCGTGTCTGTGCCTTGCCCGCAGAGGGGGGCATGACAAGGTGAGTGCTGGCTGGCACTGCGGTACTCTGCAGCTCCTCCTCTCCTTTCCTTGCCTGCCTACCCACACGCCCCCCCTACCCCCCCAATCGACTATCCATGCTCAGGATCATGCTCATCCTCATACTGCCTGCAGCTCCCCTGGAACTGTGGCTGTCAGGGAGGGGAGAGTAGGGATTCTGCTCAGTGAAATAGATGATTTACCCAGTTTCACTAAGTAAACATATCGAGTTATTTAGGCATTCCCTCACATTTGCCCACCTGTAGAAAGCAATAGTGGTTGATTTATGATAGTCACAGTGGGTTAATTCTTCAAAAATACCTATGGCTACACTTTGCCGAAATGCATTCCTTTTACCTGTTTAAAAGCTAAGCATGTTAGTTCCAATGGTAAATTGAGACAGACTGTCTGAGGAAGCATTCTCTGGAATGAAATGCCTCATTTCCTGAGGGGGGAAAATGGCCTTAAAGTTTTACTGCCCCCTCCTGGAGGTTATAGAAGCATACCTACGGTGTGTCCCAATACTCATACTAGCATACTATTTCACATGCCAGAAAAAGCACCACAAACTGTAAAGGATGCATGAACAAGAGGGTCAAAGTTCAAGGTGCGATGGAATGATGACACTATCTCAGTTTCTTGCATGCTGCATGCTTGAATGCTGTAAGCAACAGTATGTCCTTAATAAGGGCAGCTGATACACATATTTAAAGTAAAAAGAAAAGCATGCTATTAAAACAGGAAATTTGATTTGTAGCTTTTGGATTTCATTTATAATGAAATAATAATTTCAGGTAAATGCATGCCTGGAGCATAACATTTGCATGCATGTCCTTTTCTTAAGTGTTATGACATATTCATAAAGAAGCATTGAAATGTTTGCCTCAGTGTCTCTGAGGAGGGAGATAAGACCTGGGAATCCAAGGGGCTCTGATAAAAATGACAATGAAGACAACTGTGTACAGTAGTAACCCTCTAGCACAACCTTGGAAATTAATTAATCCAATAAAGTTTGGAAGTCGGTTTTCTTTCTATTTTTCTGTTTGTTTGTTTGTTTGTTTGTTTGTCTGTCGGTTACTCTGTCAATCTGTCTTTCTTTTCATCTCTCCATCTGTACTGTATGTGGATCAGCTGATGGCATGCTGGCCCACTCTCCTGGCCTGTCTGTACAGTACCCTTGACCGGAGCCCCTGGGCCCTGGGCTTTCAGGGAGAGAGAGTGACAGAGGGAGAGCAGGAGGGAGAGCGTGAGGGACGGAGAGGGAGAGAGCAAGGGAGGGAAAGCGAGGGAGAGAGAAAGGAAGGGAAAGAAAAGAAAAGAGGAGTCGATGTGAGAGAGGCAGGGAAAGAGGCAAAACAGACAGGGCGAGAGAGTGAGATGGAATGATAGAGCGAGATAGAAAGAGAAAGCTAGGTGTGGGAGAGAGGCATGTGTGTGTATGTGTGCAGGGAGGGGGGGGGACAAATGGTCCCATTAAAGCCAGCAGCTGCTTGCTCGCCCGCGAGCCGGTCCAGTCAGCCCTGCCGTCCGTAATGATGCCAAGGTCAGACGAGGCGCGCGGCGCGCCGCTGCAGTGCCATCCATCACCCGCCAGGGCTCTAATTATGCAGCAGATTCCTAACCAAGCGTGAGATGTCATTACGCAGATGGGAGCTCCTCTCTCTGGCCATGGTGGGACGTCTCTCTCTCTCTCTCTTTGTGGTGTGTGTGTGTGTGGGTGTAAGTGTGTGTGTGTGTGTGAGCAAGCGAGACAGACAGGGGAGGAGGACAGGGCTGTCACCCAGTTCTCAGTGGATTCAGTGTCTCTGAATTGTCATTAGGAGAGGCAATGTAGCTCGAAATAGCAAAACAAAAAGCTACAGCTTTCCAAGTACACTGATTCAATCTTTTCTGCACTGCAATACGTGTGGCTGATATGGACAAGCTTAGCTGGAGCAGCAGAGGATCCACATGATTGTATCACAATCCTGGTTCCTCTTTTCAAGGCATTTCTCTGTCTCGCTCCAGCTCTCGCTGCAGGAATCTCTCTTCACAGTGACTGGAAAAACAATTTGTTGCTGTGAAAACATCACATTGAATTAAACATAAAAATCATGGTTCCACTTATATCTTCCCACCAGTGGGGCTAAGAAACCGGTTTAATTGCCGCTATCAGCTTTTGAACCCAGGTTACCCTCACGCCCATGGCTTTCCCTGAGCAGCACCAGGAGCACATGTTTAATCGTAATGAGAGGTGAACCGAGGGAAGTAACTGCAGGGTTCAGGAACCTGCTGAGCTGCTCCGTGTTCGGAAGGGGGGAAGTAAGAAGAGGGGGAACACGGAGGAAGGGAGGGAGATGTGAGAGACAGGCAAATCAGAGAGGGGAGGAAGAAGGAGAAGAAGTGAGAAGAAACTGGAGGGAAGGCGGGTGAACGGGGGGGGGCGGGGATGGGGCGGTGGAGGCGAGGGGGGCGGCGGGGTTGGGGGGAGGGTGGAGGCGAGGGGAGCAACCAAGGGTGAGAATAAAGACAAGGGAAGACAGAGAAGACGAGCGACGGAATTGAGCGTACGGAGCAACGGAACAGCACAGAGCAGTGATGAGTGTGGAACAGAGAGGTGGAGAGAGTGGAAGGGGAAAATGAACGCCTGGTGAGGAGAGAGGTGTTGCCGGAGACAAGGCGAGGTGAGAGTGGTGAGAGGAGGAAGTGAGAGGAGATGGAGCGATGGGTGTGGAGGGTGAGGATGGAGAGAGTGCTGTAGGTCAGAAGAGAAAAGGCAGTATGAGGAGAGGAGAGCATGGTGTTCTTGACGGGAGAGGTCAGGGGGAGAGGAGACAGGTTTGTATTTCAAACTCCAGGCTGCAGTCATATTTCAGATCTGTGGCTCTCCCACATAGTATGGTGTATGGCAAGATGAAGCAACTACACACACACACGCACGCACACACACTATCTCGATCCGGGGTGTTAGAATGCTGGTCAGGCATAGCAGACACAGGAGGTCTCCCAGCAAGGGAGCAGGCCTAGACAGAAAGAAAGCCTCCCTTTGCATCACAAACCAGGGATTCAAATAGCAGAAGAAGCAGTGCCCATGGAGACCGGAAGGGAATATGCACAAGGCCATAGAGACAATCATAGTGCTTATCCTTTTGTTCTCACAGTATTTAGAGTTGTTTTTACCGATTTTAGTTTGTGTGGGGGATTCAAAAACTGTTGCTGATGTTTTTCCCATACTTTCGAGAGGGATGCTACGCTGAAAATTACGTGCTCGTCTATCTGCAGGTCAATAGCCAAATAATTCGTTTGTTGCGAAACGGGCATCAGATTTTTTCACTGTCTTTGTTCTGTCAAAGCACATTCGAACACTCTGCAGGCATTTTCACTGCCGCATATGGGACTGGCCATGCAAACCCTTCCAGATAGTGCAGAGCGGTTTGTGAGGAGGACACAGAACCATCGTGGGCTCCTGTTTCCTCTGCAGCTTGTCAGCCAACAGTAGGGGCCCGCTGTCAAGTTAATTAGGTCCCAGAGAGATTCCAATCTGACGGCGCCAGGCCGAGCTAGCATGCGTCACGCAGCGAGAGCCCCGCTCCACCCGCTTGCTTCTGAGCTCAGCACGGCAGATCTGGGAGTCGGGGGGGAGGGGGGGGGGGGGGGGGGGGGGGGGGAGGAGGGGAGAAGGTAGGGGAGAGGACGGCGGCGCTGGGGGATAGTAGTCTGGTGGTTCTGCCTTGGGTTTGCTTGGAGGATAGAAAGGAGGGAGCCCCCTACCGTTTCTTTGGAACGGCATCGCTTCAGATCCCAGAACACACCCACACTCGAACGCAAACACCCTCATTCCCACGTGTTCGCAAACACGCACTGTCGCAGAAGCAGACGCTGTGCACAACAAGCTCTCCTGTGCACAGGTGCACAGAGACACAGACGTCTGTATATACACACCCTACTGCACATCAACGCAAACTTGCGTGCGCTCGCAAACACGGAGACACAGGCAGACATGCAGACACGCAGACGCAGGCAGACACGCAGACACGCAGACATGCAGACGCAGGCAGACACGCAGACGCAGGCAGACATGCAGAAGCAGGCAGACATGCAGACACGCAGACATGCAGACACGCAGACGCAGGCAGACACGCAGACACGCAGAAGCAGGCAGACACGCAGACACGCAGACACGCAGACATGCAGAAGCAGGCAGACACGCAGACATGCAGACACGCAGAAGCAGGCAGACACGCAGACACGCAGACGCTCGCACGCAGGCAGACGGCGGCAGTGCAGAGTCTGCGTCAGGCCTGGCCTCAGTGGGGATACTCAATCGGGAAAGATTGACTTCAGTCTGCGTGTATGACTGCCTGCGTTCAGGAATGAGTCAGAGTAAAGGGGGCTTTGCTATTGTGCCTGAGTCTCTGTCTCACTGAAGTAATGATGGCCTCTGCAGGAACTGCTCTGAAAGGCAACAAATAGCATAGTTCTGCATAGTTCAGACACGAAAGGCAAATGAAGAGCTTCCATGTAAATAGAGGTTAAAGACAAGACAGTGTGGGGACGACAGTGTGCTAACTCTAAACTGAGTGAGAGGGATTTGTGTATGGCATCTGTTCTGACGCCTCATCAATCCCTCTTAGTTGTATGTGTTTGCGGGCATGCGTGCGTGTGTGCATGTGAATCCTCATTAAACTTCTTCTGGCACCCAGAGACACGGCTGCGATGTGCTGGAGGAGGTGGGCTTGGTAGGAGTCTGGTCACACAATGCAGTATGCGACAGCATGACTCACATACAGTCGAATCCACCCCCTCACCTGCGGACATGAACCACAAAAATACACACGCACATCCGCACGCGCAAGCACAATAAACTACCATTGATTGTCCCACCCCCCACACTCTGAGACCCCCCCACCCACCCCGTAAAGAGACCCCCCCTCCTCCTCTTATCCCCCCCTCCAAAAACTTGCAGCTCCCACTCACAGAACGCCCGCTCAGCACGTCTCAGGCGTTTCATCTTCTGAGAGAAGCGCCTCAAACCACCTATGGGTGCCAGGGATGGTGCCAAGCTGAGCAGATGGCGTGAGCACGTTGCGGAAGTGTGTGTCACATCAGTTTGCTCTCTCTCTCCTCTCTCTCTCCTCTCTCTCTCTCTTTCTCCCTCGCTCTCTTTCTTTCTCTCTCCAACTTTCCGCTACTTTCGTCTTCCTCCTGCACTCTGTCCTCTCCCTCTCTCCCTCTGTCTCTCTTTGTGGCATCCTCTATCTTGATTCTGAACACATATGGAAGGCGTGAGTGTCGTGGTAAAGAGAGAAGTCTGGAGGAGAGAAAAGAACTTATGGAGGGGTTGACCCCCCAGATGCTCAAAAGCAGTCTGCGTTTTTTTTAAGCTTATTAAAATATTTGTCAAGAGAGGCATTATTTTTACTATTTAAGACTATTTGTCTCTGCAAATGTGGAATTTAATTACTTATTAAATCTCAGTTAAGGTCTGCATTGCTGTGCCAGTCGATAAGGAGACTTTCTTTGCCTGTCTAGCCCACCGCTCCTGGGGATGAATGGGGGTCGCTGTGGTGGGAGGAAAGATTGAAGGATGGAGTCAAGGATGGAGGGAGAGCGAGAGGGATGGAGGAAGGAGGGGGAGAAGGAGGCAGGGGTGGAGGGGAGGATGGAGAGGTGGTGTTGGAGAGCTCGCGCTGGCTAACTGGAGCCCTGCTGTAGCTTGCCCACAGCAGAGCAGGCTAGGGGGATCAGTGGGTCGTTCACCCTCCACCGATTCATCACACAGCCCACAGAGCTCCTAGCTCCTCTGTCACCTTGACAACACAGCCCACAGCCCACAGCAACATGCCCTGGCTAGAACCTCACTATTGATTTCAAGCTGGCGCTGCTTGCATCCCCTCTCTCCTCCTATTCTCTGCTGGCGTTTTGTTTCTCTGGCTTTCTTTCTCTCTTTTTTTCTCTGTCTTTGCTCTCATGCAAAAGTATATTTTTTATACTATAAATGTCCATGTAAATGTGTCATAAATGTGCCTACATCTATTTTTACCTGTTTCCCAGAAGGGGTGTATCCTTTGTCAAGCTCCTGCATTCTGCATTAGTGCCCTTATGCAGATGTATGCGTGTGTAGGGCTCATACAAGTCCTACACTGACATTTAAGACCATTCAACAACTTTGGCCCTGGTCTGACACATCAGGGAGTCTCCAGGGCAGAGCAGGACTGATGCAGACAGGGTCTGGCTGTCTGGCTCCGTGTCTCCGAGGAGGCAGAGGTGGAGCGCGACTCTGGCACCGCTCCAGCTGGGGAGGCAGCCTGGCACGGCGGGCGGGGGCCGTGGAGTGGCACTGCCAACTGAGGGCACTGCGGCATTTCAAATGGTGTGCCGGCTGGTGGAGGGGAGGAGGGGCTCCCGTTACAATAATGTCCTTCTCTGTGTTTGGGGGGGGGATGGGGTGGAGGTGGGTGGAGGTGGGTGAGGGAGAGGGCAGGGAGTGACACATGCACACGCAAACACACACGAGAACAGTCATGCCACGCAGACAGGCACGCACACACACACACGCCAAACCACACACCATTTTTGATATACATTAGTCCCCCCCACCCACCGCTACAACAGACACAAGCACAAAGTACTCTGAGACAGGGCTTAAAAGCCACTTATTAGCATAATTGAATTTCACCCACAATGAAGCCTACCTGGGCTGCCCTTTTCACTTTCCATTTCTTTCTCTCCCCTTCTTTCTCTCAGTCTTCCTCCCTCTCTCTCCGTCCCTCACTCCACGCTTGTAGAGGTATAATCAGATTATCGTATGATACCCATCCTCCAAAAGCTTCTCATTACATGTTCGGCTTCAGTCCTTGTCTTCTGTTCCCACTGTAAGGCAGCCCTTATTACTCTGTCAAAGAGAGGCATCCCTGAATTCGTAACCTTCCCTAACTCTCCCTGTTGTTTCATTAAAGCCCGCGTGGGCTCCCCACTTGACTGGAAGAGCTTGGTGGTGTGGAGTAGCATCAATGTGATCCGCAGAGGAGGGTACGGAGGCAGGTGTGGAAATGTGCAGATCAATAGGAGCCCTATAAAGAATGAAACACTTTCCCTCACTTCGCATGTGATGAGCACTTGTTTTGTCAAAGGTCAACGAAGGTCCGTTTCTTCCTCGGCCCTATCGATTTTATCAGTTCACACTGGCGAAAAAAAAGATATTTATGGATAAATGGTAATTCTTGGCTATTGACATGGACCCCACGGTTCGAGGGTGTGAGTTATGGTGGTCTGCGGGGGTAGCAGTAGCGGATGTGAGCTAATCTTTGCCCTTGAGTTACGACCTTTTCGCTTTTAGTTAGCATTCGCAGTGCGTCTCCAACACGCCAGCCATACCAGCTCCAGCCGTCTGGACGCTCTCTCTCTCCCCAGTGACTGAGTGGAGTTCATGGATCTTTATTAAATGTTAATCAACCTCCTACGGTCTCAGACTCTTTTTGCCCTGTTTTCCCCCTCCCGTTTTTCTAATTTAACTCCCTTTCCCAACTTCTAATTCACTCGACAAATCTGCATAGGCTTATTCATACCACAAAGTCATAGAGAGTAGTTACAGTAGCCCCAGACCAAAACTTCTAAAGCAGACAACAGACTGTAGGTTTTCCATTATTTAGTACAGTAGGCCTGCCCATTCTTTCTAATTATTTTGTTATTTGTAATACATGCCTTCTCATGGAAAACTGAAATGGCAGTTAATTCTGGAACCCTGCACTATATCTGCCATAATGTAATATGTGCTGCTACCATACTGACATTATTTAAAATGTAGATCCGACATGGAATCAGGAACGTCTTCCGTCTCTGTCACCCAGCCGGACGGCCTCTTCAGTTCTGGGTCAAAGCATCAGTGTGTCCAACCTGGCTGTGTGTTTGTTACTGTGCTTCTCTGTGTCTGTATGTGTCTGTGTCCCTCTCAGTCGCTATCAACAGCTGTCTTTCACTGGGTCTCTTCCTGTGTCTCTTTCTGTGTCTGTGTCTTTAAATGTGTCTGTGAGTGAGAGCTGCTGCTCGTATCAGAGCTCCTGTCACCACAGGGAGCCACAGATTGATTGATGGCAGCCATATTTACACCATCAGGCTCCCTCTGAGAAACCAACATGGATGCCTGTTCCTATGGAGACTGTCGACGCCCCCCACAGAGGGAGGGGAGTGAAGGCACGCTGTCTCACAAGCGAGGGAAGGAAAGTGTGCAATGGACAGATAATACCATAAGAGAGAGAGAGAGATAGAGCAAGAGAGGGAGAGAGACAGAGAAATCGCCCCTAAAATATAAAAGGAAGATACATGCACAAAGAATCAGCCTGTTCCTTTGGTATTGGTCCTGGAAATGGAATGACGAGTGTCTGTGTCTGAGCCACTAGCAGTGAATGATGGGTGATTCAGCAGTGGGTGGAGAAGAAGAAGAAAAGGGTGGAAGAGGTGACCAGCGTAGCCATGCGTTTCACCAGGTACACAATGCTGTCCTGGAATGACGTCCGGGCTGTTCCTCAGCCTGAGTGAGAGCACGTGTTCTACACCTCTGGTTTGTCCTTGGCTTAATCCCTGACCTTTCACCTTGACACTGTCCCTGTCTAGACCACTGACCAGGTGAAGCCTTTGATCTTGTGAGAGTATGTTTGTGTGACAGCGACAGGACTAGAGGAATGTGGCCTTTAATGCTATCAATGAGTATTGTACCAGTCAAGGCCTATGCGTCACTAGCCATAAGCCTTTCCCCTTTGAAAGGCAGATTTGTGTTTACACAACACACTGGCTGATGAGGCTGACAGAAGGCTGCTCTGCTCCACGCAGCTGTACCACATGGCACCTGCAGCCCTGTGTGTGTGTGGATGTGTGTGAATAGCAGTCTGGGAGGAAGCCATGGAGCATCTCCACTGCAGTCAGTCAACTCCTCTCTCTCTCTCTCTCTCTCTCTCTCTCTCTCTCTCTCTCTCTCTCTCTCTCCCTCTCTCTCTCTCTCTTGTCAGGCGGGCGGCAGTGTGAGAGAGGAAGTGACCTACATAGCACGGCTCTCTTTGCCTCGGCTGTCTTTTGCATTTCAAGGGACGATGAATAATTTACCGCCCCCGTCACCCCACCTTCCCCTCCCTCCCTCCCCCCGCCCCCCCCTCCCCCCCTCAACCTCCTGCAACATGACAGGCCTCAATAAAATTAACGAACTTAACGAGCGGTGGTGACAATCAATCAACGCCCCCGAAATTTCAAAGGCTCCGCTCTGAGAAGGTGATCGGGGTGCCGCGGGCGGCCCCAGGAAAGGTGCCACAGGTGACGCCTCGCCCTGCGCCAGTCACTCAAATGCAGAGTAGAGCAGAAGGTGTAAAGAGAGAAAGAGAGAGACGAGAGAGAGAGATTCGGAGAAGGGAAACGTTGAGCTGCTATTGGTATTCTACACCATTGTTTCCCATAGATCTTTCTTAGCAGGCTCCGGCATGGTTGAGCAGATTCCACTAAGCCCAGAGGAGTGCAGCAGACAATTCTGAAGAGATTGGAAGTCTTACACTGTGATTTCTTCTACCGTTGCTACCAATGTGTTCTAGTAGATAGAGCTCCCTGAATGGGTTTTAGGCTGTTTTAGGCGACATGTTTTTGCCCTGTGACCAAAAGTTCGTCAGAAGAGTGGCCCAAAGTCAATGTTGCACGTCTGCACCGGCTTTAGTGCCCAGGACTATTGACCAGTTTTGGAGTTAAGCGGGAGACACCCACCGAAAGAATTACACACACAGAGACACAGGCACAAGCACACGCACACACAGACGGCGCTACCAACGCACACTACAAACACCCACACACATGCAGGTAAATTCACACTCAACCTCCTCCACCCACCCACAGCCCTCCACCCACCCACAGCCCTCCACCCACCCACAGCCCTCCTCTGCAATAGACAGACAGACACGCACACACGAAACCCTGCAGTGCACTCACTCCAGCTCACCATGGACTCACTGGGGGGGGGGGCGCGTGGTGGTGGGGTGGGAGGTTGGGTTGATGGCGGACAGGGAAGGGGAGGGGGGGTGGCGGTTGTGCAGGAGTGTGTAATAGTTTTATCAGGGTGCGAGCAGACACACGAGTGCACTTGTGCCTCCCAGCTACGGCTGGGCTCCATGGGAGAAAGTCAATTACGACGAGATG
>BROE01000004.1:6737662-6943857 GCA_036571765.1 Plecoglossus altivelis | reverse complement strand
CTGTTCCCACTGTAAGGCAGCCCTTATTACTCTGTCAAAGAGAGGCATCCCTGAATTCGTAACCTTCCCTAACTCTCCCTGTTGTTTCATTAAAGCCCGCGTGGGCTCCCCACTTGACTGGAAGAGCTTGGTGGTGTGGAGTAGCATCAATGTGATCCGCAGAGGAGGGTACGGAGGCAGGTGTGGAAATGTGCAGATCAATAGGAGCCCTATAAAGAATGAAACACTTTCCCTCACTTCGCATGTGATGAGCACTTGTTTTGTCAAAGGTCAACGAAGGTCCGTTTCTTCCTCGGCCGTATCGATTTTATCAGTTCACACTGGCGAAAAAAAGATATTTATGGATAAATGGTAATTCTTGGCTATTGACATGGACCCCACGGTTCGAGGGTGTGAGTTATGGTGGTCTGCGGGGGTAGCAGTAGCGGATGTGAGCTAATCTTTGCCCTTGAGTTACGACCTTTTCGCTTTTAGTTAGCATTCGCAGTGCGTCTCCAACACGCCAGCCATACCAGCTCCAGCCGTCTGGACGCTCTCTCTCTCCCCAGTGACTGAGTGGAGTTCATGGATCTTTATTAAATGTTAATCAACCTCCTACGGTCTCAGACTCTTTTTGCCCTGTTTTCCCCCTCCCGTTTTTCTAATTTAACTCCCTTTCCCAACTTCTAATTCACTCGACAAATCTGCATAGGCTTATTCATACCACAAAGTCATAGAGAGTAGTTACAGTAGCCCCAGACCAAAACTTCTAAAGCAGACAACAGACTGTAGGTTTTCCATTATTTAGTACAGTAGGCCTGCCCATTCTTTCTAATTATTTTGTTATTTGTAATACATGCCTTCTCATGGAAAACTGAAATGGCAGTTCATTCTGGAATCCTGCACTATATCTGCCATAATGTAATATATGCTGCTACCATACTGACATTATTTAAAATGTAGATCCGACATGGAATCAGGAACGTTTTCCGTCTCTGTCACCCAGCCGGACGGCCTCTTCAGTTCTGGGTCAAAGCGTCAGTGTGTCCAACCTGGCTGTGTGTTTGTTACTGTGCTTCTCTGTGTCTGTATGTGTCGGTGTCCCTCTCACTCGCTATCAACAGCGTTCTTCTCACTGGTCCTCTTCTGTGTCTCTTTCTGTGTCTGTGTCTTTAAATGTGTCTGTGAGTGAGAGCTGCTGCTCGTATCAGAGCTCCTGTCACCACAGGGAGCCACAGATTGATTGATGGCAGCCATATTTACACCATCAGGCTCCCTCTGAGAAACCAACATGGATGCCTGTTCCTATGGAGACTGCCGACGCCCCCCACAGAGGGAGGGGAGTGAAGGCACGCTGTCTCACAAGCGAGGGAAGGAAAGTGTGCAATGGACAGATAATATCCATGATAGAGAGAGAGAGATGATAGAGCAAGAGATGGAGAGAGACAGAGAAATCGGCCCCTGAAAAAAAAAGGAAGATACATGCACAAAGAATCAGCGTGTTCCTTTGGTATTGGTCCTGGAAATGGAATGACGAGTGTCTGTGTCTGAGCCACTAGCAGTGAATGATGGGTGATTCAGCAGTGGGTGGAGATGAAGAAGAAAAGGGTGGAAGAGGTGACCAGCGTAGCCATGCGTTTCACCAGGTACACAATGCTGTCCTGGAATGACGTCCGGGCTGTTCCTCAGCCTGAGTGAGAGCACGTGTTCTACACCTCTGGTTTGTCCTTGGCTTAATCCCTGACCTTTCACCTTGACACTGTCCCTGTCTAGACCACTGACCAGGTGAAGCCTTTGATCTTGTGAGAGTATGTTTGTGTGACAGCGACAGGACTAGAGGAATGTGGCCTTTAATGCTATCAATGAGTATTGTACCAGTCAAGGCCTATGCGTCACTAGCCATAAGCCTTTCCCCTTTGAAAGGCAGATTTGTGTTTACACAACACACTGGCTGATGAGGCTGACAGAAGGCTGCTCTGCTCCACGCAAGCTGTAACCACATGGCACTGCAGCCTCTGTGTGTGTTGGATGTGTGTGAATATCAGTCTGGGAGGAAGCCATGGAGCATCTCCACTGCAGTCAGTCATCTCCTAGCCTCTCCTGGCCTCTCTCTTCCTCTCTCTCTTCTCCTCTCTCCTCGTCTCTACCTCTCTCTCTCTTCTTGTCAGGCGGGCGGCATGTGAGAGAGGAAGTGACTACATAGCACAGGCTCTCTTTGCTCGGCTGTTCTTTTGCCATTTCCAAGGACGATGAATGAATTACCCCCCCGCACCCACCTTCCCTCCCCCCTCCCCCCGCCCCCCCCCCCTCAACCTCCTGCAACATGACAGGCCTCAATAAAATTAACGAACTTAACGAGCGGTGGTGACAATCAATCAACGCCCCCGAAATTTCAAAGGCTCCGCTCTGAGAAGGTGATCGGGGTGCCGCGGGCGGCCCCAGGAAAGGTGCCACAGGTGACGCCTCGCCCTGCGCCAGTCACTCAAATGCAGAGTAGAGCAGAAGGTGTAAAGAGAGAAAGAGAGAGAGAGAGAGAGAGATCGGAGAAGGGAAACGTTGAGCTGCTATTGGTATTCTACACCATTGTTTCCCATAGATCTTTCTTAGCAGGCTCCGGCATGGTTGAGCAGATTCCACTAAGCCCAGAGGAGTGCAGCAGACAATTCTGAAGAGATTGGAAGTCTTACACTGTGATTTCTTCTACCGTTGCTACCAATGTGTTCTAGTAGATAGAGCTCCCTGAATGGGTTTTAGGCTGTTTTAGGCGACATGTTTTTGCCCTGTGACCAAAAGTTCGTCAGAAGAGTGGCCCAAAGTCAATGTTGCACGTCTGCACCGGCTTTAGTGCCCAGGACTATTGACCAGTTTGGAGTTAGCGGAGACACCACCGAAAGAATACACACACAGAGACACAGGCACAGGCACACGCACACACAGACGCGCTACCAACGCACACTACAAACACCCACACACATGCAGGTAAATTCACACTCAACCTCCTCCACCCACCCACAGCCCTCCACCCACCCACAGCCCTCCTCTGCAATAGACAGACAGACACGCACACACGAAACCCTGCAGTGCACTCACTCCAGCTCACCATGGACTCACTGGGGGGGGGGGGGGGGGGTGGTGGTGGGGTGGGAGGGTTGGTTGATGGCGGACAGGGAAGGGGGAGGGGGTGGCGGTTGTGCAGGAGTGTGTAATAGTTTTATCAGGGTGCGAGCAGACACACGAGTGCACTTGTGCCTCCCAGCTACGGCTGGGCTCCATGGGAGAAAGTCAATTACGACGAGATGAGCCTGCCTGGGGTGAACATATGGGAGGGAGATAACGCAGAGAAGATGGCCGCCGCACGGTCCCAGCCCTCCCTGGCTGCCTGGGCGTCGAGCGCTGCACTTTGCCCTCTTCCATATTTACAGGCAGATAGGGACGTGCTGCGGAAAGAAATAAAGACCATCTGGAATCTGGATAGCTCTCGCTCTCTATCACACACACACACATAGACAAACACACACGCACACACACATGCACAGCCTCAACACTTGCTTGGGTCTGAATGCAGCACTCGTTAGATCCATGGATGTTTCACTCCAGAGCAATTGCAAAGACAGAAGTTTGTACGTGTGCATGCATGTGCGCATAGGATCACTATTTCGGAGGTTTAAAAGGCTAACTCGGAAAGGTCCGGCGTGAATCCGCGCGCTCCCTCCGTTTGACGGCTTTGATAAGAGTCATATTAGCCCTCCATCGTGATGCGTCTGGCTCCTCTGCGGATGCGGTGTGTAAAAACACGCACGCCCTCCGAGGCAGGCGGAGCGGAGCCGCCGCCAGGCTCGCCCGGTGAGAACAACAGTGGCATACTGCACAGGCAAACAGTGGGAGGAAGCCTTTGTTGTTGTTCTTTTCTATGTGCCTCTCTGTGGATTGGGATTCAGCACACGCTCTGCCATCCCCGGCATCACTCAAGCACTCATGTGAAGCCCGGATAGGTAGAGGGAGGGAGCGAGAGAAATAGAGAAAGAAGGAGAGAGACAGAGAGAGAGAGAGAGATAGGACAGGGATTTATGGGAAGATACGGCGGTGTACACATATAGCCCAGGCGCACATGCAAGCAAGGGAAACGCACACATGCACCAACACCCCTCCACACACCCGCGGTCCTATAGCTGCTCCTCCCAGCCCTCGTGACCTGCCGCAGGGACACCGAGAGGAGCCTTTAGCCACTGTGTGGCACTGGGCTCTGTCATGCCTGAGTGCATAGAGCAGCATAGTAGCGGTAGGAAGAAATACCCATTCTAAAAGCCCAAAGCTCCTTGCTGCTTCGGATTAGCAGTCTTCCGTTTCAAACTGTGCCCGATGTAGATTGTTCTTCAAATGTTGGGGGAGAGGCGCGCTGCGCGTCAGAGCGTAAGTCTCTGTCAGAAAAGCAATCAGCAGCTCCAGTGCCTTCGCTCCTGCAGTCGGCTGATTACAGCATTAGGCTGAGCCCCCATCCTCCTCTTGTGTGGCAAATCATTTTGCCCGCAATAAAGAACTTTGAGACAAAAGAGAAGTTAATTAAGATTAATTAACTTTTTAATGACGGCCCTACATATTGACTTCTGCATGTGGCCAAAGGCATTTTGTCCTAACTGCTTCTTTTTTACCTTGGTGATTTCTTACCTAACAAGATGGCAGCCTTGTTAGACTGTGACTAGTTATCAAGGGTAATAAAAATAAACAATTTTCTCGCCTGCCTAGAATGTTCTTTGCATGACCTTTTGCCAAACATGGTGGGACAGGATTTAATTCAGTTCTATTGTACTTAATATCATTATGTTCCCTGGTTTTTACTGAATTATTGTCCGAGTCCATGCTTGCTTTCTATTTTATTCCCCCACTAACCTCTATATGCATTGTTTATTTTGTAGCAGCATTGAAGACGTCTATCCTATTATTTTTCATTCCATTCCATTATTTTCCATTCCATTATATTCTGTTCTATTATATTCCATTCTATTCCATTGTATTCACTGGACTGGTGTTGTGTTCCAGTGTGGATGCTGGGCAGGCTGTGCTGGCAGGCCTGCTGAGTAGGTGTGGATGGTGCAGCCCAGGCAGAGCCAGACTGACTAATGGAGCCTAGTCTTTAGGGCTTATGCTCTCAGCCTGCCTGGCTGTCTGTGTGTCTGTGTGGGCGGAGGATGTGCTGCTGCATGCCTAACAACCACAGAGCAGGAGTGTGTGTGTTTGTGTATGTGTGTGTGTGTGTGTGTGTGAGAGTGTATGTCAGGGTGTGTGTGTACGTGTGTGTGTTTGTGTGAGTGTATATCAGGGTGTGTGTGTGTTCGGGACAGCCGCTGTTTCCCTGGTGCCCCAGCCCCTGCTTTACATTCTGCTGGTGTAGGATGGAGACTCACACAGCAGCAGCCAGCCAAGCCAGCCAAGCACAGCTCTTATCCAACCCTCCACCACACCACCGCCTCCCTTCCTCTCCCCACACTGACATTCAATCATCTCTCTCTCTTTCTCGCTCTCTCTCTCTCTTGCTCGCTCGCTCGCTCTCTCTCTCTCCCTCCCTCTCTTTTTCTCTCTCCTCTTTCTCCTGTCTCTGGAGAGTGCATGTGTGTGCGTGTGTGAGAGCTCGCATGTGTGCCTGTGCATGTGTGCGCTATACTGTACATGTGCAGTCTGCTGTATCCTTCCATAAATTCCAGCTAGTCTCTCATTTTTCTTCCTCTACCGACGCTCCTTCTTTCTCTCCCTCTTTCTCGCCCTTGCATGATCTCTCCTGTCTCTGTAAACACCATACAGTGTGTGTATGTGTGAGTGCATCTGTGTGCGTAAGTAGTGAGAGGGCCGGCCTTCTCACTTTCCCTTCCTCGCTCTGTCCTTCCACGACCCCTCTCATAAGGACGCTAGTGAGACACACAGTGGTACAATAGATAAAAACTCTGTTCACATCTCAGACGGCAATACCTGACTAGCCCTGTGGTTGCTGAGGCCTGTCTGTGTGGGGGACCAGGGGATTGAAGGGCTCTCTGCTCGACCCAGAGCTGGCCGAGGCTCTCTCCTGTGGGGGTTTGGAGTCCAGAGAGGAGCTGGAGGATCAGAGCTGGAGATCAAAGAAGAAGGGATCAATAGCAACAAGGGGGGAGGGATGCTTCCCCCCCCCCTCTCCCACCCTACCATCTCTCCTCCAACAGACCGGGCTGTCTTCAGAGTACCACTCTAGCAGGGTGGTGGTGCTCAGTTCTAATGCAATTGGAAATATTGTGAGGGTGTTCAGTGATAATGCAATCTGGTTCAGGGAGATGGTGCTCTAACACCTGTCTGTCTGTCTGTCTGCCTGCCTGCCTGCCTGCCTGCCTGCCTGCCTGCCTGCCTGCCTGCCTGCCTGCCTGCCTGCCTGCCTGCCTGCCTGTCTCTCTGATGGAGCTCATTTAAAATGTCAGCCCAACAGGCGAAAAAGTTCCTCTCTCCTGTTATTGTGTTAGCACAAGCATGGGTGTGCACATGGAGGGAGTGCACTGCATGGCAAAGGCAATGTCAATGCGGATGGAGAAGAGTGTGTGGGTGAAGTGAGTGCATGTGTGTGCGTGCATGTGTGTATGGCAGAGACTGGGATTTGGGGAGTTCTGCTTTGAGCTCCAGGCCAGAGGAGCCAGAGAGCAGAGCAGGCTGCAACAGCAGGCCAGCAACAGCAGCCAGAGCAGCAGCTGAATGACCTAGAGAGAGGACAGCACTGGCTGGCACAGCCACGAACACACACAGCTGCTCCCCTGAAGCGCTGCAACACATCAAAACAACCACTGGTCCATCCCTTACACATGGAGCCTGCCCTGCACACAGAGACACATCTGTACCGTCACAATTGCACTCACAATTGCTCATCCGTTGGCAAGTTCTTGCATAGGGAGTGAGTTTGCCAGAGTGAGTGAGTGAGTGTGCGAGGAATGAATGAGTGAGGAGTGAGAGTCTGCTGGATGAATGTGGGTGTGTGAAGAGAGTTCTTTGGCACCCAGGGACAGACTGGAGGGCTGGGTATGAAAGCTCCAGTGTCTGCTGCCTGCCAGGGACACGGCCTCTTTCATCTCCCCTCTCGGAAGAAATGCATATGCAGCAGGAGCTCCTCATCGCTGCTCCAGCATCCCCCTGAAGTCTCCCTCCGGTGTTTGCCCCACGCAGGACATGAAACCCTATCCTCCTCCGTGAGGGAGGGAGCGACAGAGAGAAAGAAAGAGGGAAAGAAAGAGCGAGGGGCGGTATGAAGGGAGGGTGAAAGGCAAAGCGAGAAAAGAAGGGAGTGGAACCCAGAGAAGACAGAAAGAAAGAAAGAAAGAGAGAGATGAAGGGGGGGAGAGAGGGAGGATGCGAGAGGAAGGGAGTCCCTGGAGGAGGTGTGGAGGCCATGTGAGAGAGGAGCTGTAGCTGCAGCCCTCTGTTTGAAGCTGATTCTTGACACCTGTGGCTTGACCTTGCTGCTAGCACAGAGACAGGCCCTGAGACAGCTCCATCACTGTCACCTTCTCCCCTTGGGGGTGAGTGTGCGCGCGCGCGTGCGTGCGTGTGTGTGTTTTCTGGAAGGGTGTAGGCAGAAGAGGTTCAAGAACAACGTGAGCTCTGTTTGTGTGAACAGACAGGCTCTGTCTACATAGTTGTATGGTAAGAGTGCAGGAGAACAACAATAACTGCGAAGCCAACAGTCCATTAGCCTCTGGGTCTCTAAAAGTCGTTAACTCATACTGTGCATGCACTACTCACTAACCACCTGAAAACGGTGGTGGCGCCAGTTCAAATGAGGCAGATCAGTGGATATTTTCCTTTTCTTCTCGACTAGCCTTATTCCTACTCCTCTCATCCTCCTCCCCTCCCCCTTTTACTCCCCTCCATTCTCTCTCAGTGTAAGGTGGCAGAAGCGCCTCTCTTTGTCCTGAACAGACATGTTGCAGCAGATAGACATGTCTCCCCCATAGATTGGCAGCTGAGAGTGAGAGAGAGTTGAGCAGAGGAGCTGGCCCAAGTCCTCAGACAGGCAGGCTGGCAGGCAGGCAGACTTGTAGACACAGGCAGGCAGGCAGGCTTGAAGACACAGGCAGGCAGGCAGGCAGGCAGGCAGGCAGGCAGGCAGGCAGGCAGGCAGGCAGGCAGGCAGGCAGGCAGGCATCGTGTCCTCGTCTTATTGGACGGAACTTCTCATGCGTATAAAAGAGCCCCACATGGGCTAACTGATCATGTCTCTAAGATAATAGATCCAAGACAGCTTGAAATTGTAAGCTTGAACTGAATATTCCATTGCAAGGACAATGATGATGTTCAGTCTGTACAGGAGGGTTTAGCTATTCAAGGGCAGAACACATCTCCGGATGCTGACGCCATCTTAATAAAACCCTTCTGGTTCTCTGTATAGGCCTATTGAAAGATCTTTGGATGGACTGAGAAATGTACATTGTAAATAGATTGAATAAGAACTCACCCATCTAGTGGTCTACCTCAGAAAACACTTGAGAGAACAGGTGCATGAAGGGCAACATACAACATTCTCAACACACCTATTTTCTTACCTGAGCATTATCTTTTTGTATATTCTCGTCTGTCTCCTGAGCTTGCTGTCTATGCCTGTTTCTTCCTCTGCTTGCTAAGACACAAAAGAGATGAGAAGGAAAGCAAGGGAACGCTAATTTTGGGCCGGATGGAGGAAGAAGAGTGAGAGGTTTAAATAGATGGAGAGGGGGAAAGGAGGGGGGAAAGAAAGAGGGCAAACAGTCATGTGACTAACGTATGGATAAAAGGGAAAGAAAACTAGAGGAGAGGAAAGAAGAGATACAGGGAGGTAAAGAAGTGGAAGTTGGAGTGAGGCTAATGTGTTCTGAGTCATGCTTTCTCCTCTCTGACAGACACAGTCACCTAGGTGACTCGACTCAGCGCGCAGACTTGTCTCTCCCACTCACACCTACTCTACTCTGATCTCCACGGGTCAAACCGTCTGCAGCTCCAGAGGGCTGCATCCGGGCTAATCCGCAGCCCCTTCTGTCTGCAGCCCAACGAGGCTGCAAACTTTGTTTTCTCTCTGCCCCTTCATCTCCGGCCCAGGCTCCAGTTGGTTCCTTCAGTCCTAACTCCACTGAAAAGGAAGGGTGGTGACTGCTTTTGTTTGTGTGTATGATGCGTCTCGCCGCAGCTGTCCTGGGCTTGTCCTCAACAAGAGTGAACATTGGAGTGTCTATGTGTTCTGTATGCTGTGGGTTTTCTTCTCTCATCTCTCTGCCTGGTAAATGTATTATTTAAAGGGAGTGCCTTTAACTAGGTCACACAGCCATAGCCTACAAACCAGCCTCATCAGAATACTCCTCTCTCTCTCTCCTACTTACTGTCTCCTTCCTTTCCTCTTCCTCTTCCTCTCTCCCTGTACTGAGTTTACTTCTGACTGATGGAATTTAATAAAGGAATGCATAGCAGCAGGAGGTGAGCAAGACGGAGGAGGGAGGAGGGAGTGAGGAAAGGGAGGAGGGAACAAGGTGGGGGGAAAGGGAGTAGGAGGAAAGGAGGAGGGAGGAGAAAAAACAGAGACAGGAGAAGGAAGGGGGAAATAGGAGAGAGAAATAAGGAGAGGCGATGATGGAGGGAGCAGGAAGGAGGGAAGAGGAAGAATGAGAGCGGAGGGGGGTTGTTTTGAGACCACCTCCATTGCTAATTTTGGAGTTGGGTGTATTGTAGGATCAGATTTGGTTCTGCAAACAGAGTAGAGCCAGGTGGTTGTGCCAAAACCAAAAAAATCCTTTCTCTCCCTTTCTCTCTCCCTTTCTCTCTCCCTCTCTCTTGTTCACTAGCTGTCATTTTGCTGTCCTCATATAGAACATGTCTGCGTTTCTGGCTCCATCTCACTATCTCTCTGTTTGCCTTCTTATCTCTCTCTGTGTCTCTCTCTGTTTCTCTTTCCCTCCCTGTCCTTCCTTTCATCTCTCTCTGCTGGTTCACTCTGTCTCCCTCTCCCTTCCTTTATCTCTCTGTCTCCCTCTCTGTCTCTCTCACTTGCTGTCTTTCTCTCCCTTCCTGTCCCTCCCTTCTTCTCTCTCTGCTGTTTTACTCTCTCTCCCTTCCTCCCTTCCTTCATCTCTCTCTCTCTTGCTGTTTGCTCACTCTTTCTCTCCCTGTTCTCTCTCACCATCTACATTCACCCTCCCTACCTCCCTCCCTCCCTCCTAGCCTCGCGTCTCCTCAAGAGACCTTTGTTAGCCCTGCTGCCGGGAGACTGCAGCACTGCAGATAGGGGGAGCTGAGCCCCCACAGACACAGCGCACACTCCTCTCCTCCCCTCGCTTCCCTCCTATTCCATCAAGTCCTCTCTTCTCCATGTGTCTGTCTGTGATGCTGTCGGTCGGTCTGTGTGTGTGTGTCTGTCTGTATGTCTGTCTGTCTGATATCCCCCTCGCAGGATACTGAGCCTTATCGAGTACAGAGGCAGAGACACAACAAGCCCTCAGAAGAGACTGATGAATAATAAACAACAAGACCCACAGAGGTAGACAGAGTGTGCCTCCGTGTGTGTGTGTGCTGTCTGCATGAGCGAGACAGAGCAAGCACAGCTCATTCACCGAACCCATGCAAAGGAATTTCAAACAAATTCCCTCTGCAGATCTCCCACATCAGATGACACAGAGAGAAGTGAGGAAGGAAGACAGAGGTGGAAAGAAAGAACGAGGGAAAAGGACAGAGAGAGAAGGAGAAAAACAATGAGGGAGATCATCGAGGTGCATTCTCAGTCTCTCCCTGTAATCCCCAACATGGCTGTTCTCAGTAGGAAGGAGCTATAAGAAACCATTAGAGCGCGCTGGCGCGTGATGCGGACAGCTCATTCACACAGCGACAAGCCCTGTCGTGCAGTGCATTTATCGCGGCCATCTCTGCGCCCCCTCATTGCCATGGCCACTGCATGTGTGCTTGTGTGTGTGAAAAAAGCTTTCCCTCTCGCTCTTTCTCTCTCTCTCTCTCTCTCTCTCTCTCTCTCTCTCTCTCTCTCTCTCCCCACTCCATCATCATATATCCAGCATGCCATCTGTCTGTGCTAATGAATTCTTCCTCATTTGCATGGCTGATAAGGGCTCGGTTTGGCCGAGGCTAACGAACAGGGGCCACATTCCTGCCCTCTCCCTCCCTCCTTTGAGACGTGTGGCAGGGGATGAGAGAGACAGAACCCTATGGAGAGGATAATGACTGAGATAGCACGAGTGTGTGTGTATGTGAGTGTGTGTGTGTGTGTGAGAGAGAGACAGAGAGAGAGAAAGATAGCTTGTGTGAGCTAGAGAGAGAGAGAGAGAAAGATAGTGTGTGTGAGATAAAGAGAGAGAGAGAGAGACAGAGAGAGAGAGAGAGATAATAGATAGTGTTGACGCATGTGTGTCTGCATGTGTGTGTGTGCATGCCACTGCAGAGATACAGTGTGTGGAAGTAAATCAGATCCCTGAGGCTCCCCAGTCTATCGCGCCACATTTGTCACTGCCACCAGGGAGACTTCCCCCCACCCCCGCCCCCACCCCCGGCCTACCAACCCCCCCCCCCCCCTCTGCCTCGACACAGAAAACATACGAGCACTCCCCCAACACACCGCTCTGCTCCTCCTCCAAAGCATACCACTCTCAAACCAACACCCCCCCACACACACACACACATCCACCCCTCCCCAACCAAACCTTTCCTGCGCCCCCTTCTCCCTCCTCCTCCTCAAAGAGCCTCCTCTTAATTATTGGTTGTGCTCCCCCTGGCCTGTAGAACATGGGGATAGGCTCGATCTGGCCCGCCGCCTCATTACTATGCTTCAATCCGTGTGTTCTCTCTCAGTGCAGCCGGCTGTCAATCACCCTGTGTTCCATTTTCCCTCCAAACAGGCAGTTGCACTGTGGCTGTGAACGCCAGACAGACTGTGGGCTCCCCATTAAGGCGGCACTAGTGCTAGCTGTAAGAAAGCCTCTTTGTGAATCATGTCTTGTGCACTTGTGTGTGTGTTTGGAGTCTGTCTGTGGATGTGTAGACGTGTGTGTGAGATAGATAAAGAGGAAGACAGAGGGACAGCGAGAGTAAGCGTACGTGCATGTCTATATGTGCACGTGTGTGTGCACGTGTGTGTGCTCATGTGCGTGCACGTGTGTGTGCACGTGTGCGTGCATGTGTGTGTGTGTTTGAGTGCCAGTGCGCGACACCTTATCGATCAGCCCTTTTTTCAAGGCAGAATGGAGGGAACGCTGTCCTTGACCAGTACAATACATCACACACACGCGCATTCCCTCATGCACACACACACACACACACACATTCCCTCATACACAAACACACACATTCCCTCATGCACACACACACATTCCCTCATGCACACACATACACACACATTCCCTCATGCACACACATACACACACATTCCCTCATGCACACACGCGCACGCGCAAACACATATCACCCAACAGTGAGGGCTTCAGCTCTAGACATTTATCACCTCTAGTGAATTTGGAGTCAATATAATCCATTAAAGATATTTTGGGTGATTATCAGATACATCTTTGTCGTATTACGGCCACTGGAAATGAGATTTCGCCTAATAATGGAACACCTCAGAGATTTAGCAGGACCAGGCTGAGGCATGGCTGTCCCTGATTACTAGGAAGAAATGTGGAGCAAAAGCAAACGAGCGGAATTCTGTTGACTGTCACTGGAAACGTAGTTTTGATTGGGTTGTTTTTTCAGTGCCGGTGGTGGAGTAATGTGTGTGGTTTCGGAGCGGTGTGTGCCTTCTGAAAGCTTCTCAACACCACACTGCAGTAGCTGTAACACATCCCACCTCGGTTTCCTTCTCCATTAATTAGCTTCTGCATTTGCTGTGCAGTACTTTGACATTTCCCCGCTGTTAATTCACTGATTAGGCCCATTAATGTGATTAGAAAGACATTTCTCAGACAGCTGCCGTTAAGGCAACCCACAGACACGCTGACCAACACATCCTCACCTGAGAGGTCAAAATAAGCCCATGACGAGTACTCCAACTTTTCCTCTATATAAATATACTTATCTTTCCCACAAAAGAGTTGAGTCAAAGGATTGTTTCCAGCGACTGTTTGGCTCGACTGGAGAGTTCAGCACCAAGGAGCTGTCCACAGAGGATAACGAGCTGGGTGCTGAGACACGGTGCGGTTTCAGCACCAAGGAGCTGTTCACTATTCTGTCTGCAGCTCACACAGTGGAGGGGGAGTTTTCCATTGGAAATCACTGGAGACGGACTCACTATTGTAGCGTATTACTGCTGGCCTCAGAATCTCCATCAGTCCTGCTTTTACACTGTACTGTATTCTATTCGGTTCTATTTAGAAATACTACCATCAAAACGTCTAGTAAAATCTATTTCGACAACACATATCCTCTATATTCCCTTTGGAGTCGAACGATGATCGTGTGACTCTAATTAGCCATCTCAATCTATTGTCCATGTTAACAAAGGATGTCAGAATGTGACGCATGAACACCCATGAAGAGAGAGAGAGAGATAGAGAGAGAGAAGAGGCTGTTGGTGCAACCCGCTCTCATGGTTCTGGGTGTGGGTTGGATTTTCCATGATGTGGTCTGTGCATTAGTGGATCCCAAATAGGCTACAACATCAAACACCGGCTCTAGGCTTGGCGCTCTCTCTCTACTGCTCACACTGCTGCACACGCTCCGCTCCAGAGACTGCCAGCCGCTCTGTGGGGAGAAACGAGCCAGCGCCGCACGCAGCCCACTGTCTACAGCTCTGAATTAATACAGGAGAGAGGGAGCGAGAAAGCGACAGGGCGGGAGGGAGGGAAATCGAGTGAGAGACAAGGAGGTAGAGAAAGAGAGAACCAGGAGGGAATGTGCTTCCAGCCTACGTGCCGTTGGCTGGCTCTAAGGTAGATAATCTAGGCTTGGCAGTGTGCTTGGCTCGTCTGTCTTTCTCGCTGTGCCTCCGCGGTTCTTTCCTCTGGGTGGAGTCCACGGTCGTCTGGAGAGCCGACGGTGTTTGAGAGCGGCGGGAAGGTAAGTCAGACTGCTTCTTCTGTCTTGTGCTCCGCTCTCTTCTGCTGCAGTGCCGCGTTGAAACAGGGGCTGCCTCTCGCTCGCCTCATGCCTCATACAATCTACACACAGACCTACCCTGCCTCCCCCTTCCCTCCCTCCCTCTCTCCCTCCCTCCCATTCTCTCCCTCCCTCTTCTCCTCCCTGTCTGTCTGTGTCTCCATCGCCTGCTCGCTGGCTCCCTCCCTCCTTCCTCTGCTTCACTAAAGTGGCTGCAGCTCCCCTTTTCTTCACTTCTCTCCATCCATTTCTAAAGTGCTACAGGAATAAGCAGAACAACCTGACTGACGACACTGACCAAGAGTTAGATAAAGAAAAGGAGAGGAGGAAGAGAGGAGGAAAAGCTTGATATATAGAAGAGCTGAAAGCGAGGGAGGGAAAAAATTGAGCGAGAGCACAGGCAAGTGTGAGAGAAAGAGTGCGAGGGAGACTGGTTGCAGACTTTCAGACTACTGGAAGAGTGGAGAAAAGAGGCTTTATCGTCGACATTTCAGTAGGTTTGAAACACTTTACTTGCATGACTATGCTCTATGTTGCTGTTTTCGCCGCTGTCACGGTATTTGCGACTCTCATCGAAGTATTGTGAGGCTATTAAAGTGTGCACATCGAATACATTCCAGCACATAGTGTTTACTCCAAGCTGCAGCTGTTAAAGTCGGTGCTGTAGAGACGCCATAGACTACTTCTCATTTTTGTAGCAATTGAAGATAATCGATGTGGTCTTAGCTCCCTAGAATGTTAAAGAGGGAGTTCACACTTTTGGAGCTATTGTTCTAACGATTACCCTAGGTGCAGAAAGGAAGCAAAGTTGATTTGTATGATGTTTTGACTTAAGCCATTATTAGTTTGGTACACTTCTTGGTTGAACGGTGTCTAATATGTCAATCATGTTTCATATTTTTCTTAATTGCTTGTGTAAATATATTGAACCTTTGAAAAGTGTAACACAGGACACTGGGAAGTCATGAGATTAATTCAAAAAAGTGATCAATGCAAAAGTAGACTACCCATTGACAGAAATACAAAGAAAAGTATAATGTCTAGCTACTGTTCTTTGTTCTAACCTAGAACTCAGCTTCCTATCAGTATGTAATGTTAAACTAGATCATAGTAATATTACAGTCTCCAAAAGATATCCCTTGATCAGACTTAAAAAGACTGATAGCTATTTGAGGACGTTTGTATTGAACTCCTAGCATTTCACTCCTATTCCTCCTTGTTGTCATAGAGCTTATGAGTAGAAAGGATGCACAGTAGATGAGACTCTTTACACAGCCTGAGGTGAAGTTCTGCATGCACAGAGTGGGATGAAACAGTTGGGTCACAAAGCAGACAGGAGAAATGTAAATGTAAAAAGCCAGAGAGATTACTTCATGCTATATGATTTTGTACTTACCATGCTTAGCGTGGAGACTTGAGGTCCGCTTATAGCAACTTCAGAGAAAAGGGACGTGTTATTATTTTATTCATTTATGATAAGTACTTATGGGATGGTCTGAGATCCCTCAAACCAAAGGTCTTCCTAGTCTCCAGTCATCCGTGCCAGGTTGACAATGTGTTGCTGAATCTGAATGAGCAGAAACCTTATAGATCAAGTCTGAATGCAGACTAGGAGATGCTATGTCGGCTAAGGGCAGCATCCGAGGTGCCACTCTTTTTATACTGTCACGATTTCCTTTCAGTATTAGCATCATTAAGGTTTTTGAAAAGCAAACAAGAGCTGGCGTAGATGTCCCTGAGAGAGCTGAAGTTACTGCATGCATCTGCACATGACAAGTTGTATTCAAAGCAATAGCCTCCTGTTCCACCTTCTGTTTTACATTGCAAACTAGTAACTGCAAACACTTCACCGGTAGTTTATGTTTGTGATTCTGCTGTGGGAGAAATGTGTGTTTTTGATTGGCATGAGCAATTCTGGTAGTACTGGTCCATGTGTGGTTCTGCAATGGTTCTGGGGATGGGTTGGTGTTGGGTTGGGATCTTTGTTCGAAGGGTTCTAGAGCGTTCTATGTGAGCCCTGAACAGGGAGACTGATTGCTGAATGATGACATGCCATTAGGCAGTCTGACTGTCTGGTAGAGGGACTTCTGTTGGACCTGTCTGCTCAGACACGCTGGCTGATTAATGAGCCTTGCCCATGATCACACACATGTGCTCTCTCTCTTTCTCTCTCTCTCTCTGACATACACACACACACACACACACACACACACACACACACACACACACACACACACACACACACACACACACACTAGGGAGCACAATATCACAGAGACACAATACAATATTATGCTCAATTGGACCTGTAAGAACTCACCTAAAACTGTTGTGTTTAACACAGACGTCAGCCACAGAGCTGAGTTTGGATCTGCAGCATAGCCTTAACTGTAGCCACTTGTGATGAAAGAGAGGCAGCAAATTGAAGGGTTGTGTATAGTCAGAATGCATAATACTGCACATTCAGTGGCCTTTGTGGATTTCTGTTTAGCGAACATGACTTTACTCCCCATATAAAGACTCTCTGGCAAACGACAGCAGTGTAACTGTCCCAAGAAGGTCTCATCATAATTCAGCAACACCTCTACATTACATTGTTATCTCCTTACATAGAAACCTCACTGTGAAGATGTGATGCATAGCAACTGAGTAAACAAGGTTAGTCATGACCTGAGTAAGTCGTCAAGAGTCTGTAAATATCTGTGTGTCCACCTACATTCCTTCACCATCTGTTGAATTAATGAACACTCCGCTGACAAGTTTTGTACATTATGACAATGTGTATCTTTCACCCGCTTGCTCACTCACTCAGTCACTCACTCACTCAATCACTCACTCACTCACTCACTCACTCACTCACTCACTCACTCACTCACTCACTCACTCACTCACTCACTCTCTCTCTCTCTCTCTCTCTTCTCTGTCACTCACTCACTCACTCACTCTCTTTACCCACATACAGGCCCACTTTTTTAATAACAGCAGCAAATGAGATTGAGAATGAGCATGTGTATCTTTTTTTCTTTTAAATTTTTTTCCCTACACAAATGGTAAGTGCTTTCTCTGGTGATTAGAGTCTTAACCTTCCTCACTTTGGTGCCTTTTAGTAAACTGTATTTTATCAAGCCAGAGGTTCACATAACACAGTGCTGTATGTGACCCATTTGAGTTTAGTGAGTGTAGTTGTGAGTGCGTTTGAACGTGTTCGTCTGGTGTTTGTTAGGGTAGTGCAGAGAGAACTGAATAAAACATTCAGGGGCAGCTGCGATTCACTCCCAGAATAGGGCAGACTAAACAACCCAAGCTGCTTACATTTTACCTTAAGAGAATCATGGCCACAAACCGTCTGCAAATACACCTCGAGATAACGTTTCCCTAAACGTCCCCAAAGTCAGCTGTTTGAGTGACCCGTCAAATACATTGTTCTAAAGATGCCCTCCGCTGGACCAGTCATCCCCTGACACCTTCATATTTATCTCCTGCCCTCAATTAATCTCATGAGATGACCTAGACTTAAATACACTGTGAAATCATTCTAGATTGGACGCACTCCTGATCGACCACCTGACGAAATGGAATCTACCAATTCAGACAGTTGCTACAGATTTCTCCTCCCTCCTCACACCTCAAGCAGACACAAACCAATCTTATTTGAAAGGTATTTGAAAGGTTCCTAAATAGACACCAGTCATATTGGGTGGAAGCAATATCCTCGTATGACCTGAGACTGGACATTGTGATTCAGGAAGCGTCCTGGTCTTATTCCGTTTTCCTCGTCTCCCACCTATAGCACTTAGTGTTCTGATGCGCTGCGCTCAGTGCAGAGATCCAGACAGCACACGGTTAGCCGGCGCCCACCCTCCCTCGCCCCCTCCCTCGCCCCGTCCATCGCCCCCTCCCTCGCCCCCTCCCTCGCCCCCCTCCCACGCATACACAATCAATCTGACTGGTGATCCTAAGCCACGGTGCCACGATGCAGGGCTATGGGGAGAGCCAACCTCAGCCAAGGTGACGGATTAATTTGACTCTGCATACTTAACAGGCAGACGCCATTTCACTGTAATACATTCTGCCATGGTTGTATTTCCCCACTGTCATATGTATATATATATATATGTATATATGAATATATAGGGAAGTAGAATACGTGAATCGTGGAGTGAAATGACCCTCTGCAGTGAACCAGAAACACTCAGTACCTGTGATGCAGAACGCGGCGGATCAGAGATGAGAGATGAAAGTGCTCGCCCCTGAACCCTGTCTATACCAGCCCCACATGTGCGACCCTGTCTCTGTGCGTCTCTCTGCCACTTCCAGACACATTACAGAAGCAGAAGCACAGTCTCTGAGGTAAGCCTTGTTGTTGCACTGATATCAGACCCTCTGCCACGCTCCCGAATAGCCACAGAAAATGTGTTTCCTTTTTGAATATTTGCCGGTCATTTCGGCAATATGAATCCTCTGTGATTATGAGAATTCTACTCCACAGCATTTGTGCTTTCATTTCTGCTCTTTGTTGTGAAGAGAGAGGGGGAGAGGGAGTAAACAGTGTCATTACTTCCCAGGCCTTTGAGGACATTACAGGCCCCTAAAAGAGATAACACCCCCTTTTTGCCTCTGTGTGAATCTGCCTGATGATATGAATGTTAAGCAGCGTCCACTGTGGAGTAGGAGACAGAGGTTGGAGTGTGTGGAGTGAACGAGGAGCTACTTATTCAGAGACTGTTCTCCATCTTCATTTTGCTATAATAGAATTACTGAGTTTATTGTATAAATGACCTAAATGCATTTAGACAGCAGTATATTTTGTCCAGTTTCCTCAAACGTTAGGGTCACATGTCTACTGGGGTCAGCTAGGGTCTTTCAATTGGAGAGTTTTGTCTCTAAATGCAATTTTAGATGTCTTCTTTGTCTCTTTGATATGGCTACGCAATTTGGGCTGGAATCAAAAACACAGAGCTTGGGCTTAGAGAGCTGTACCAAGAAACCTATCAATCAGATTATCACAGTGGGATCAATGGTGTATGTCTCACAGAGCTCTTATGCTTCTCACACACATTCACTCACATGCACGCGCACACACACACACACACACACACACACACACACACACACACACACACACACACACACACACACACGCACACACACACACACACACACACAAGCACACACTCATCCACACAACCTGACTAGGGCACAGAGAGAATTATTAGTTGGCTCCAGGGTTTCTTTCCAGACACTATTTTGGAGCCTCCCTTCACCAAGCTACTGTAGCTCAGAGAATGAGTCATAGTGTGGGAGAGAGGTATTATTTATAAAACACATTCACACGCACTTGCACAAACACACACACATACACACACACACACACAGACATAGACATATAGTACATTCATACACTCACACACACACCCTCACTCAGCACAGATTCACAGTGGGACCATTTCACAGAGGACTCAGTAGTCCATAGTAGGAAAGGCAAAGCATGGCAGCTCCTCCATTAAAGTCCAGTGCAGGCCTCAGGCCTAGTGAGTCAGCAGAAAAGCCTCTTTCCTCCCTCCGTCATTAGGCTTAATGCAGACGGAAAGCAGAGTCCATCAATGATCATAGAGCGCACGTATATGTCTGCAGCGTGGGAAGACGTTGGGTTTCTAGTTTTTTGGAAAGAGGAACCTCCGCTGAGGCCAAGCATGGCAACTCTGGAAAGCCATCACAAGACGAGAGCTGGGGAGTCATTTGTGAATGACTCATCGCGCCCCATGATTGCTGAAAGCCTGTGCTCTTTTCTCTCCTGTCCACCCCTTGTCTGGGAGTGAGCCTCTGTCCTGGTAGGTGATAATTAAAGAGACGTACCCCCCCCCAGCGGGACCCAGTGGAGACAGGCTGATTGCCCCTGGTCTTTGCCCTAGGTGGCAAGCTGAAGAGAACACACACTGATTAAAGTGATACATTCCACTCAATCTCTCAGACTCCGCACTGATTAGCATCGCTTGATGACAGCCAGTCTGATGAATATATATTCAGTGTGTGGAGGAAAGGAGAGAAGTACAGAAGGGGTCTTCTGCTGGTATTTCTGCTGTTTTTAGCTGCAGTAGAGGAGCTTGTATTGGGAGAACTTGCCTGTATTTATGATATACTTTATTGAGTGGGTGAGTTGGATTAGCATAGGGAATCGACAGAGATAGCAGAGCCACAGTGAGAGAATGGTAATACACTGTGTGTTCTTCTGCATCCTTTTTCACAGCAACACAAACATGAGCACGTCCACAAAAATACACACACTCGCTTATATATACACACTCACAAACACCCATACACACACACACACACGCGCGCGCATAGACTTCCTGTACACATTCACACATGCACACACACACAGACTCCATACGGTTGCTGTCATTTCCCTCGGATGCTTTGCACATGAGTGATTCAGTTCTGGCACAGCTGCAGTGATAAGGTGCAGTAAGCCCGGCAGATTGGATATGCAAATGAGCGAGCAGGAAGTGTGGAGAGGAGGCATAATTAACAACAGGTGGAGGGGAGAAGGAAAGCAGATAGAGCCGCGAGGTGTCACATCTCGTTTTTTTTTCGGTGTGTGTTTTTTGGGGGGTGGGATGGGGCCATGGAGGGAGGGGTGTGTGGGTGGGCTGAGAATGAGTTGATGAGTCTGGGATGTATCGAAGGTTTTCTAAGGACAGCATACGGACAGTGACCATGTTCATGCCTCTCTCGCCAACTGCTTTTTCTCACAGGCATTTTCTCCATCCGTAAAAAAAAAAATCTAACACCAAACACAATGTGGGTTTTTCGAGCTCCACTTCCTTCAGTCACCTGAGCGAGGTCCCGTTTTCCCGCCATGACGCTTGGTGATGATTATGTGGCGGCCTGCTCGATCACTCAGAGATAACATCCTTGCCGATGGTAAACTGCTGCCTGTAAAAACCTAAATCCTTTAAACTGATTTGAAATGAATCTTGGTCTCCCACACATTTCCAAGTCTGGTAGTTGAAAAGTAGACAGCAAAGCGCCACACTGTGTTTTCGCACAACTTTGAGGCCCCTTGCAGTTGATTGTAGGAGATGGACGAATCATTGTAAATCACAATTATGGTCCAAAATCATAATGTGTCATATTTACATGGATGGAGCTACAAAATTCAACACCTTCAGCTGTTGATTGTTGGCAACGTCTGACACTGACAAATGAAGCGGCTGGAGGCAGACCTGGGGAACACACTCTCCCCCCCATCCTTCACATCCCCACCTCCCAGCCCTCCCCATCCTTCCTCGGGGGTGAAGGCTGGATCATGAAGCCTTTCTGCGAGGAAAGGAAGGCTTCTGGCGCATCAGTTGCCATTGACAACATGCTCTGCGCCGATCCCTACCCGGTTGTCAAGGATCATTAAGAGCCATTCAGACGGATCTCTCCATAGCAATCCCTAACACAGTCAATTAGAGCACTCTCTCCCTTCCTCACCCATCCATCCTCTTCTCTCTCCCTCCTCTTTCCCACCTCTCTCCTTCCTTCATTCCCTCCTTCCTTCCTTCCTTCCTTCCTTCCTTCCTTCCTTTCTTCCTTCCTCCCCCTCTCTCCGTCTTTCTTATTTCTCAATTTTCCTCTTCTTTCTCTCTTCCTCCTCTTCTAGGCAATGAAGAGAGAAACAGACAGACAAATAGACAGACAAACAGAGACAGACAGAGACCAGTTCCCAAACGTTTCAGTCTTTATGTGAAGTTAGTCGTTTTTACACAAGATAAAATAGCTGTGAACCTTGGAATAACCAAACTCAATGTTCTCTCCCTGCTGGAAAAAAACGTATTGTTGCCTGTGTGAATACACAAGGTTTATTATTGTAACATGGATTTGCCTTCTTATTTTTAGAAATACACAATATTGCTTTACAGGATCTCCACTATGCAGACATGTTTTGCTGAGCGAGTGGCGAGATGGCTTTGCTCATCTGTATGTTACTGTTGTGAGATGAATGTCTTGTGACATCATGGTGTCTAAGGGGGGCGGCAGACATGATGCCATCTGAAGTGGGCGACAGGAACCAACCAGCCACACAACTCTGACTGACTGGTTGCACTGACTGGATATTGCTGACCTAGCAACAGGGACATTCATGCCAATGACTGAACAGTAATCTGCTTGATGTTTGTCGTTGCATCCTGTAGATTTAGATACTGTTCGTAATTTGGAGTGTTCAATTGAACCAGCATTGAGTGCCAGGTTAGATCAAGGCTGCGTGGTGTAGATATGCAGTGGGTTATCCTTTGCAAACAGACACACGAGTACACATACACACACACACACTTGAATGATGGGGAGGAGAAGGGATGACAGGGACTAACTCCTGCAGCTATGGTGGCACTCAGATGAATGGATTCTGACATCATCGCTGTCTTTGACGGGTCATCGATCAGCCGGACCCTGGGAGAGAGAGACAGAGGTGGGGAGAGAGAGGTAAAAAGAGACTGAGAGAAGTGGGGATAGAGAAAGAGGTAGAGCGATGGAGAGGGAGGTAGATGGAGAACGAGAGAGACGAAGCGGGAGGCAGAGGGAGAGAGAGAGCTGGAGAGGGAGGGAGATGGAGCGAGAAAGAGATGGAGAAAAAGAGAGAGGGAGAGAGAGAGAAATGGAGAGGGAGGGAGATGGTGAGAGAAAGAGATGCAGAGAAAGAGAGGGAGAGAGTGAGATGATGAAAAAACGAGTCAAGTTAAGATGAAAGACAGATGGAGCAGAAAACAGAGTGAGAGAGACATGTGACCACCCTCCCTGCGATGAATGTTTGGTGTTTGGTTTGATTTTTGTTTTGTTTGTGGGAAAGGAGGTTTGATAAAGACCAGGAGCGTGAGCCCTGTTGAAAGGAGCGGCCCTGTCTGTGCGCTGCAGTCTGGCGGTGGCGTGTTTGTCTCGGCACGGCAGAGCTCTTATTGAGGGCCTATTTTCAGACAGCAAACATGGACCCAGACTGCTGCCTCCACCCCAAGAGGACAGCACTCTGCTCTCTGCATCAGAGCCAGTGTGTGTGTTTGTGTGTACAGTCTGCTCATGCGGTGTGTCTAGGCTAGTGTTTGAGTGTGTGTGTGTGTCTGCTACTGTACTGGGGATGTGCATGTCCTCCTCACGTAGGGAGCACTGCATCATGTCGGAGGAGACAGGCTGAGAGGTGAGGTGAATACTAAACACAGTCTCCTCCTCTCGTGACCCAACAGTCTGCTCCCACACAACACTCGAGTATCCGGCTGTGTACAGTACTGTCTACTCCACCTCACTGATGTTCTATCGTACTAGAAGATTCGACTGTTTTGTAACAGAGATTTTACAGTACTGCACTGAGATTCTTCTGGACTGTAATTCTAGCCCACAGAACTGATTTACCCCGCGAGCAGATGGCCCCTTACTCCTGCAGATGAGGGTCTTGTCAGTGGATAAATACATGGGCTTTTTGGAGGCTTCAACCTCAGCAGAGAGACAAGCTGAGAGGGATCTGGTGCTGATGTGTGTGAGATGCTGCAGTGTTCAATACACAGAATCTAGCGCTCTGGCCTTGGTGTCGACACGTACACTCTCACTCTCTGTCTCTCTATCTCTCTCTCTTTCTGTCTCTCTCTCTCTCTCTCTCTCTCTCTCACTCACTCACTCACTCATTCGCTTATACACACACACACACGCACACACACACACGCACGCACACATGCATGCAAGCGCGCGCGCGCACACACACACACACACTGAAACGCACATTCACACACTCACAGCCCACGCACTAACAGGATTTCAGGTTCAGTTTGTCATGTGAGCTTGCAGACAGAGGAGCAGAAGGAGCTCGACTAGATATTAGAGACAGAGCAAGAGAGAAGGATGGGAGACGGGTTTGCTACTTGCTCCCGTAGTCAGAAGGTAGACCATGCTAGACCACAGAAAAACGGTATCTAACTCTCCTGAGTTACAAAAGAAATGCAGTCATATATTTTTTATATGTTATCCTCCTTCATCCTGCTGTTTTCCACAGACCACTGACTGAAAGACAAATGAAGACAGATTAGAGCTGACTGGTTTCTTAGAGGACATCCAGTGTAGTTTGTCTTTGTTTGGGAAAAATACAGCCCCGGTACCAAGTCTCAACGATGCAGTGGAAACAAGGATATGCAAAGAGTACAATCACTGTTAGACAGGGGTCAGGTATACTGGATATCACCCCCATATTATCCCAGCATTGTACAGTCAATGACTAATGCTGCATGCCCTTGATTTCCAGTACATCCGTAAAAAAAGGTTTTTAAAGACATTCGCTGTAATTGGGTTTTAAGTGTTTTTATGCATGTAGTCTATTCTCATATATTCCCTTTCCTTTTCCAGATCATGACCGTGGAGGAGGAGATTTGAATAATTGTAGCTGAAGAAAAACAACCCCCAACTAGTGCACTTTGAGGAGGAGGAGAGGGTTAGTCTGAGGAGCTGCCACACCCTGCCCAGGTGATCCCAGGTAAGCAGGTGTCCAGGCTTCCCTTATCCACCGGGACAAGAGAAGGGCTGGCCTGGAGGGACTGTCTTCTAAAAGAGAGCGTTTAGAGACAGCAGGAGAGACAGACTGAGTGATGGGAATAGGAGTGGAAGGAAGAGACAGGGAGAGACAAATAAAACTACATTTAAAGAGCGGGAGAGAGGAACAGGGAGGGGGAGGTGCAGTGAGAGGAAGAGAGTGAGAGGGAGGAGAGAGACAGGATATGAGACTAACGGCCTCCTCTGTTCCTTCCTCTTTCTCTCCAGATGGAGGTGGATGCGGTTGAGAAGCGCCATCGAACGCGTTCCAAAGGAGTACGAGGTGCCGTACTGTGTCTCTCTGTCACGCCATCGCCCAGGGGCATAACGCATACCCACACACACACACACACACCCAGGAGCATACATACACACAAAAACACACACATACACACATGTGCACGCACACAGACACACACAGATTCCCACCACCATCAGCCACCTGTCTGCAAAGAAAAATACCAAAACACATCAGAGCCACCGAATCGTTTCCCAAAAAATGCATGAATCCTGTTGTCTCCCTGTGATGTTAAATGATTCCACATTCGGCATGGTCCGTGTGCACACTGCGAATCAGACATGTTCTCCTTCATCTCCCTCCAGTTCCTGTGGAGCCAGCCGCTCAGGAGCAGTTCAGGTGGGTGTCTCGTATTATCTTCCTCTCTTCCCAGTATTCAAGACCTCGCTCTATTACTTTGCCATTACAGTTATGCTGTAATGTGAACATAATGATGAACTACGGGGAGTCCCCACTGTACATAGTGTAATATCTGCAGATTTATCATGCTTAGAGAGAGAACTCAGTTGACTGGGTTGGTTGCAGTTTGAGTTACATTGGCGAAATATCGTTGAATTCAGCAATTGGTAAGTAAGAGAGCGTCGTGGTTCACTGCTCTGGTGTAAACAAAAGCTTGCTGACGTGGATCTCAGTCTCGCATGCTACATTCCGATGTGAGAACTGGATGAGGACCAAATATTTTCCTTAATAATTACTTTCACACCACTACAGAACACATTACAACGTTTTTTTTAATACTTACTCTTTCAAATTTTTTGCTGGCAACGAAGCCACGATGTGTTTCTCGCCAAGCGAGAATACCCTGATGTTACTGAAGCGGTCCAGAAGTCTCGTTCCGGGGACTGTGTGGCTGCTGTCTGGACCAGCTCTATCTGCAAACAGCCTTCTCCTGCTTGATAGCCTTTCCAAGCTAAGAACCGCTAATCCATAATCTCTCTTCAGCAGTCCCTAACACACATCCACACATCCACACACACACACAGGAACATGTGTATAGACACACACGCGTCCGGGCACACGTGTATTTCTACACACACACACACAATTACAAACACACAAACACAGAGGACACATGGGTGTTTCATCATTAGATTGATCCCCGTCCCCTGGCGCGGGCATCAATAATGCCGATTGAGGTGATCGATATGCGGCGCTGCGTCTACCAGACTAATCTATGAGCTCGCTCACCTTGGAGAAGGCCGCCGCTCTGCTCCTCTCTGCCTCGCACAGTCATGGTCTGTTCACTGTGGGGATGATGCATGGCTCACATTAGCCACAGATGGCTGTTTGCCGTCTGGCGGGAATTATGGGGCTTGTAGGCAGAGCTAGGCTAAGCCTTGGCTAACTCACCAAATGTTGCTTTGAAGGTACTTTGCCTAGCTCTGGCACCCTGGCTGTCTAAAAGCAGCCCGGGGCAGCAGAGGGTGTTAGTGAGGGGAGCAGGGGTAAGGGCAGGGGGGTTTGGAGGGTGTGGACAAGAGGATGAGGATGTGGGGGGAGTTATGAAATATGCAGCACAGTGAGTCATCGCCCCTGGAAGCTGGCGTGTGCGTCTCACAGCATGAATTATACACATGTGTTCCAGTCAGGGGCATTACGCTGAACTGCATGGGTTATGTCATGCAGACATGGACTGAAGTCTGGCTTAGTTTCTGTGTGTGGGGAGGCAGGGAGGGTAGCCTGTGTGTGTGTGTGTGTGTGTGTGTGTGTGTGTGCGTGTACGGGTGTGGATTATGAAGGTGTGAGAGCATTTGATTGTGTATGGCTAGATATATGCTTACATGAAAAGTTCATGCTTCATTTTAGTACACATACAGGCATGTAACACGTGTGTGTCCCTCTCCCCTCGTTGCGTCCACAGCTGTCCCACACCGGGCTGCGATGGGAGCGGACACGTCAGTGGCAAGTACGCCAGACACCGAAGGTAAGCCATCCCACCAATCAGCTGCTGTCCTGCTCCTCATTCTACCAATCAGCTACTCGCACTCAGCCAATCAGCTACCCTCCTCTACCTCATTGCACCAATCAGTTACTCTCATCCCACCAATCAGCTGCACTCCTTCACTTCCCCTTCTCTGAGGGGCGAATCAAGCCCCAGGTCAATAGTCCAGCACCTGGAACAACCTGCAATTGCAATCACGCCTGGGCAACAGTTGACTGCAAATTGTGAATCTGAATGCCTGGGGCCCCTGAGCAGCAGTGTGTCTGAGACGACCACTGATTGAGGTTGCGTAACACTGGCTTTCTTTTTTGATTGCCGTGATAATTTTTCAGTGGTGTGTCGGCTCTTGGGGAAACGGGAGGTTAACTCTTGCAGTGATTGTCCAGTGAATGCACACGTCTCACTCTTTGGTCTACTTTTTATATCAGCTGTATAATCCCAATATAAAAACTTTAATGTTGACCGCCATAGTAATGAGACATATTGGCTCTGGGAGTATTTGACCAAAGTCAGACTCAATGACGCCAGCCCTAATTTGGCCCTAATGGAGAGACTCTGCTGGCTTTGCCAGCAGACTGGCAAGGTTGCCAGATCTCCAAACAAGCTCAGCTCATGCCCACGTTCCCCCCAGTGGCGGCATGTTACCGTCGACTCCCTCGAGGTGCAGACAGAAGGAGGAGGAGCAGAAGGAGGAGAGAGATTGATGGCCAATGTCTCCGGTGTCACCCCATCAACGCCACCCCCCTCGACCGCCGGCTGGAATTGCATTTCTGCCGCAGACAAATGACACCTGCATCAGACCTCACCCTCTGAAGACAGCCCCCTGGAGATGAATTACACACATGCAGGGGCAGGGGGAGCCGCTCTGCAGAGAAAAGCACACAGGCTGGGGCAAGCGGAGGGCACAGGGCCCGAGAGGGAAGGGCCCGGTGGGTTGACCAGGGGGAGTGGATGAGATGACTGGGGGGTGGATGACCAGGGGGGTGGATGACCAGGGGGTGAATGTGAATATGAGGAGAGGAAAATGACGGTAGATGGTCCAGGCCTCTCTCCCATTTAACTCCCCCAAGTGACTGATGGACTAGCAAATCACTGGTTCTCTCATCCCGTGATGATAGAGTGAGCTAAGGGTGAAGGAAGAGAGATCTGGAGGGCAGAGCATTGCCCATGGCACCACAGACCGTCAGTAATACTTGAGCCACTTCCAGTGGACCAAGATCTTAGGGAAAGCCTCATGCAGTAAATTGTCAGTTGGACTATTATTAGTGTACATAAATATGTTTGTTTTGTTTGGAGGTGCTCTCTCTCTCTTTGAACACCAGTTGTGCCTTCAGTCTCATAAAATATCCATCCGGATCTTCTTCTCCTGACAGCCCTAGTTCTGCTTTGTTCTTCAGAGCGTTCTTTCATCTCTCCTTTCCCCACGTGAGTGAAATAGTTCACCAAAGTCACCTCGACCTGAGTCTGGTAACATTACACTTTCAGATATTGCTTGTGTGATTGATTTCAATGGTGACCCCATTTGACCCCTTCAGTCCTACCCACCTCAGCCCAGTTGAGAGAAAGACAGGGAGAGAGAGAGAGAAAGAGTGAGACGGTAGGGGAGGGAGAGAAAAAGAGTGAGACGGTAGGGGAGGGAGAGAGAAATTAATGCATCTTTTGTTTGGCGCGTTGTAATTAGATTGATTCTTCCCCACTGCGACGATGCTCACTGTTTGAGGCCAACAAAGCAAATTCAGGGATGGTTTCCTATCAGTCTCTGTCTCTCTGTCTGTCTGTCCAGTTCTCCTCTATGAAGTAGAACACAAGAGAGGGAGCAATAACGAGAGAGCGAGAACAGCAAGAGAGGAGTGGAACATGGAAGAAAGGATAGGAAGAGAGGACATGATGGAGCGAATGAAGGAAGAACAGAGAGAGCGAGACAAAGAGAGGAACAGTGCGAACGAAGGAGGGCGCGCGAGAGAGGGAGGGACGGAGGAGGAGAGAGAGCGAAACAGAGAAGTAGGGCGGACGAGAGACGTGGCGTCACGCACACGCCCACTGCTCCTGCGATGGGATCTGATGCGTTCAGAAGCCTTTGCTGGCGCTCCGCAGGGCCACACTTCAAATGCCTCAAATATCCTTCCATGAACACACACATGCATGTGGATGCTGAAACAAAACTTACATATCTCATCTCTGGGAGCTATATGTAACCTAACACAGTGTGAGTAAGACAATGGGAAACCATTACCTTATGTACTATATGTTGTTTGCTCCCTCTTTATGTAATGTTGATGGATTTATGGAATTTTGTGAATGTTTTGCACTCCCGGGTTCATATCAAATGCACAAATGTGAGGTCTGAAAGGTGAGCTCCCTTTCAGCCACTCTTGCCTGGTATTGAGCTGATGGTGGTCTTGTGAGCATGGTATTGTGAGTGTGTACTGCTCTCATTGCCATTTCTAGAACTGGGGCTTGGTAATTGCCAAGGCTTTGTGTAGATGAGGTTGAGTGCCGTCTTTCACTCCCCCTCTTCTGTAACCCCCCTCCCTCCCTCCTCCCCTCCCTCCCTCCCTCCCTCCCTCACTCTCTCTCTCTTCCTATTTCCACTCCCTCTGTATCTTTACCCTCCCACTCGTCTCTCTCTCTCACTCAGTCTCTATCTGCCTCCGTCCTACACTTTCTCCATCCCCCCTCTCTGTGAGGGCTGGCGTATGAGTCATATGGCTTCTCAGGCTGGGAGCTGTATAATTCAGGTCCTGACAGGTAGCACTCACTAAAAGGCTGGGAACGGAGCCAAGAGCTGGTGGCTGGGCCCTCGAGTGCAACAGACTGGCCTCTGAAGGGGGAGAGGGGAGAGAGGGAGGAAGAGAGACAGGTAGGGTGGTGGTAGTGGGTGTGATGGTGGTAGTGGGGGCGGGCAGGGGCAGGAGGGGGAGACACAGCACTCCACAACGTAAACTCCAGCACCCCTTCCTGCCTGCATGTCTTTGTTCCTGCTATCAACAGGAGGCTTTTATCCATGCCCCCATTCTCCTGGCTGTCGTCCTCCCTGTCTCATAGAAATGGGATCCCAGCGTCTGGCGCTATTAAAGCGAGGCTGAGTTCGATATTGAGAGTAGAATTGCGAAATATATATTGAACCGAAGCCCAATAGACTATAGTGCAGTCCACAAGAAGTGTACTTTTACCTTCAGCATTCCATCTCCAAGCCCTCTCTCCTCCTCCTGTGGATCCATCTTTAGGGCTCGCAGGGCGAGAAGGGACGTACGGGGAGGGCAGGTTGAACAGGTCCCGCTGTTCAACGTACCCGTCGCTCCTCTGCTGTTTACGTCTTTGTTTCCATCGGCATTAGAATAACGGCGCCCTGCTCCTCTGCTCTCAGGAAGATGAGCTGTGTCTGTAGAAGACGAGGAGGCTCCGGTTCTCACGCTTACGATGAACACACGCTATTTGTGTCCTCGCACAATAGAATATGTATATAATGTGTCGTGCTTTCCTAGCCTTGCTCTTGCAGCTACATGTTGGAAGTGGTCACGATCCATCTTGACAGCCCTGTGACATGCAGTGGTTCCCAAATTCTCCCAGTAGTCGTCTTCATGTTTAACTCAACAGCAGATGGGCTTTGGACTGTGTGGGAGGTTTATGCCATTCAGTATCTAGCTTTTCTTTCTTCCTTTTCTTCTCTCTTTCCTTCACATAATTTTGTGTGACTTCATGGTCATCAGTAGGGGTGCTGTCTATTGTGTCGTGAAGAAAGCGTTTTTTTTTCTCCCTTTCTCATCTTTGTCTTAATCAGCGGTGTGATGGTTTGTTTGTAGATGGAGTTGGTGCTTGTATTATTTCAACTGCAAAACTCCTCCAGATGTCTGGCTCCTCCAGTCTTTCTATCTCTCATAGCTCTGTGCTCAGGCTTGTGTGTCCCTCACACACACCGTCCTCCCCCACTGCGATGACAAGGATGACATTTATTCCTGTCGCTTTTATGAGTCTGTGTGTGTGTGTGTGTGTTCGTGTGAATGTGTGCGTGACCTTGTAGTCCACTCAGAGTGTGGAAACTTACAAGTTCACATTTCTTTACGATATGTATTTGTCTTCTGGCAGACATCCTGACTCATGATTTAATTTGGACTTCCTGGAGGGGTCTCAGACCTGCATCTTGGGAGATGTAGTCCCAATGGCCTCCAAGCCATTGAGATCAATTTACTGCAAACCCATAGCTAGGCACGTCCTATTCTCTTTTGAATGTGCAAATGTGAATGCTGTAAACCTCCTTTTCTAATGTTGAAGATATGGAGGGTAAGATATCATTGTCATGGATGCCTTTATGGGACAGCATAGGCTGTGTTTGACAGAAACAAAGACTTTCCCCACCTCCTCCATGGTTGGTCTGAGGGCTGCTGGTGTGCTGGAACAGAGGCTGCCGCGCTGCAGTGACAGCCAGAGCCCTCCAGAATACAGAACACCAGCCCGCCTTTTGTTCCGCTTTTGGGAGGGAGGGAGGGAGAGAGGGAGGGAGGAAAGAACGGGAATGTCTGTCAGGCTCAGAATCACTTCGCCCTCTCTCTCTTTCTCTCTCTCTCTCTCTCTCACACACTCTCTATTTTCCTCCCTCTCTATCTCCCTTTCTCTCTTCATCCACATATCTCTCTCATTTCCACTTTATTCCATATTTTCCCTTAATTTCCTCTCTCTATATCTCCATTTCTTCACCTCTCTATCTTCTTCTCGCCTCTGTCTGTCTTTCGCTACCTCCCTCTCTGTCTCATTCAACCTCTCTCTCTCCCTCTCCCTCTCACTCTTTCTCTCTCTGTGTCTGTCTGCTCAGATGGCAAATCCCGCTCCTGAGGGAGATATCACCATGGCGACAGCGCTGTGCCACGCATGCCTGTAGATGCTGCAGTATAGGGCACAGAGTGCATGGTGCTCCTATGGCAACTCATATACGAACTGCGGGCGCGCCGTCGCCCACACTTCCCTGTGGTGCCACGCGGCGCCATGACAGGAGAGCAGCACCTAGTGTTAATGATGGAATGGAGGCCGAGGATCACTTCAGTATCAGTGGCCAATTAAATCCAGACAGGTGATATTCCTGTTGGCCTTGGTTGATTTCCTGTTGCCAGGTGCCCGGGTGAGGGTAGACACTCTCCAAAGTGAGACTAATGATTTCTGTGGCATAGAACACCACAGGGATTAAACAGACAGATTCATATTTATGTCACTCAAACAATGATGTTTTTTAACCCATCAGTATGGTGTGCTGCTTTGATGACAGGTGTTTCCTATGTGTGTGAGAGAGAGTGTTCTAGCAACACAGGTTCTGACCAATTTCTATATAGGCATTAGAGGAGGCAATCAGAGGTTTTGTTCTACAGATTTCTCTGAGGGAAGTCATTATTTCTCTCCCCACTGCTGAAAGCCTTGTAGACGTATCCTGACTCCCCCCTTCTCTCTCTCTCTCCCTCTCTTTCTCCTTCTCTCTATTCCCCCCTCTCTTTTTCTCTCTCTCCATCCCTCTTTTCTCTTGCTTTTTCTCTCCATCTATTCCCCCTCTCTCTCTTTTTCTCTCTCTCTACCCCTCCCCCCCCCCCCTCTCCACATAATTACAGCACAATCCCTCTCGAACTTGTCTGCAGTGTTCCCTTATTCAAATGTGGCTTAATTACCTGTGGAATTTTAATTGGTGTGGCCTGCCTGTGGGAGACGTTTAGGTGTCCAAGGTCACACTGAGCGAGCGCTCACGCACGCACACATTTGCACGCGCGCACGCCTCATAGACACCCATCCAAATGAGCGCTGACACGCACGCGCACACCAACGCGCATACGCAAACACACACATGCCCTCCAAGACTGTCAGCACCGCCGAGGTGTCTGGCTGTCAGCCTATAGAAGGGATGGAGGCTGGGATCGTGAGGGGGGAAGACACAGAGGTGTCAGGAGCATGAAATGAATGCAAATGAATATAGATCCTCCTCTGATCACAGTGTGTGCTCCCCCTGCCTGTCTCTGCCACTTTCGCATGTTATCTTCTGCACGTGAATCGACATAGTGAGGCCCATCTCACAGTGGAGTGTGTCTGATGCACCACCGACGTCTCTGTCTACCACCATCGCTCTGCATAATTCAAAATGGAGCAGAGATGAAGAGCCCCATTAGAGTGGAACGTATTGTGGCGGTGGTCCTTCAGTCAGACGCTGTCGATTTGCACACATTAGAGCCAGTTTGTGTGCGCGCATGTGTGTGTGCGGGGGGGGGGGTGGATGAACGGCGGTAAAGAGAGAGGAAATCTGGGCTGTTTCACAGCTCGATGACTTCTAACCAAGCATATGAGCCGTCTGCACGACTGTGTGGATGTGATGACGGCCTGGCATCTTTCTAGAACACTGCCAGGCTCTCGCTGATCTCTTTCTACTCTGTAAGGACGACAGACCATGTCTAACAATCTGACGACAATAAACACGCCATTTAAAGGTGCGCACTCATCTGGTTCATGCAATGGAGAGTAACGTTCAGATTCTTTCTGTTCCAAGGTGAACAAATGTGTTGTTTGTGGTCCTATTGTCATTCTTTCATGCCTCCTCTTGAGTCCAGCAACCCCATCGGTGTGCAGGGCTGCATACTGTAACCTTCGACTGCTTCCTCCAAACAAGCTAGCCCTTTCATATGGAAATAGAGTAATTGATTTCCTAAAATCCACATTAAAACCATGCATAATTGCACCCGCTGTTTTGGAGCAATTAAAGTGGAATTTTTCAACAGCTAATGATTATTAAGGGATTTGTGTAATTGAGGGCTGGCTGAATGAGCTTGGTTGTTACATTTTGGAGGCTGAGTATCACAAACGAAATAGGGTGAGGTGCAGAATATTGTGGGAATCCTGCAAAGAGTATCTGGCTGCTGAAAGTTTGTGCAATATATATTGGATTGTAAAATAAATCAATATAATATATATTATAATATATATACAGTATATTTATATATATATGTGTGTGTGTGTGTGTCTCCAGTGTCTCTCAGTAAGTATTCTTATACTCTGTCCCATTGTGTGCGTGTGTGTGTGTGTGTGTGTGTGTGTGTGTGTGTGTAGCGTCTATGGCTGCCCCCTGGCGAAAAAGAGGAAGAGCCTGGAGAAGCAACCTCAGGAGCCGGCTGCCAAGAGAAGCCCCTTCCTGAGCCCCCCAGAGGAGGAGTGCACCATCTACAGCTACCAGTCTGATCCCATGGAGGTGGGGGAGGAGAAGGAGCAGGGGGAGGTGGAGGGGGAGGTGGAGGAGGAAGAGGAGGAGGAAGAGGTTGAAAGGGAGGAAGAAGGAGAGGAGGCGGAGGAAGAGGAGGAGGCGTTCTCCGAGGATAACGAGGAGCAAGTGGAGGAAGACGAAGAAGGGGAGGAAGAGGAGGAGGAGGAGGAGGAGGAAGGAGGGATCGCCATACAGGAAGGGGTGGTGGAGGCAGGCCAGGTGGAGGGGCTGGCTGAGGAGGACGAGGAGGCAGAGGATGGGGATGATGAGGAGCAGGAGGAGGAGGAGGAGCAGGAGGAGGAGGAGGGAGAGGACGACGAGCGTGAAGAAGAGGAGGAGGAAGAGGAGGATGAGGAAGAGGAAGAGGAGCAGAGTCGTGAGCAAGGTAAGCCTGGCCCCCAATCACTCTCTCAGAAATAAGAAAAGGTGGATCGGGTTGGTGGGACGTGGAGTTATATACGCTCCACTAATAAGCTGTCACTGGAAATAAGGTCTCCAGTCAAAGATACTTCTTATCAGGGGGATGCACCTTTGCTGGGGCTTGTGCAAGCCATATACAATCACAGACGCTGAGGCATAATATGCCAGAGAGAATTGAGTTGGTGGGAGAGGGTGGGGGGGAGGCTGATGGTCAATCTAAGAGTGTGTGGCCGGTAGGGTCCATGGAGAGAGAGGACGTAATCAAGGGTCCTCTCCCTCCAGAGCACCAGATGTGCCTCGCCATTCCTCTGTCGCTCTCTCCCCTGCCCCACTCTGTCCTCAATCGTTTCTGACAGTGCCTTCAAGAGCAATCGAGAGAGGAGGTCTCCAAGTTATTAACTCCCCCCCCTTTCCTCCTACGCTTCTCTAACCCTCCCCTCCCCAACCCCCTGTCCCAGTGGACGTGTCACATGTGCTCACCCCCCAACCCCCAGCCTGCCCGCCTTTCCCCCGCATCCACCCCAGCCACCAACCCACTCCTGCCCATGGAAATGGCTCCTCCTGAGGGTATTTCTGACTCCTGAATAGGCGCACTTCATAGAGTAGGCCCTTCTCATTCTTACACTCTCACTTCGCCTCTGTCCTCTAAATCAACACTTGTGCTGTACTTGTCAGAGTGAGCAGAGTATCCTCCTCACACAACTCTGGGGGATCTGCTGTCTCCAAACGTGGAGGATCGACGATGAGTTGTAAAGAACCTCCAAGGAAAACTAGGTTAAGACTGAGTGACAGTATTCACATTCACACATTTTGACTTGGCAGATTATGCAGGATTTAACAGTAGAATACGATGACCAATCATATGGTCTACAAAATCAGACCAGTAATGATCCAGTAGATGAGCTATTTGATAAGGTGATTCACTTTTCTTGCCCGTCAAACAAGTTCGACCAGGGATGCCCCAGTGGCTCACTGAGAAAGTGCATGTAGCCCTTAGGCTGAGGCCTTACCACTGTAGCCTGGGTGTGATTCCTGCCCAGGCCCTTTGCTGCATGTCGTCATCAGGGTCTCTGGCTACATTTCACTCTACACCGTCACAAAAATAAAGGCAGAAATGCCCAAATGATTTTCAACCACTTCCAACTGTTGATGGATATCCTACACTTGCAGAATGAGTGGGATACCCAGAAAACTTTGTTTGTTGCAAAATGGTCCCTAACAGCCATGATGGAACTAAAATGTCTTTGTTCTTCATTTATCCATATAGTAAGGACTGAAAGGTCTATCCTTCCTCTCCTGACATTAGAGAACCGCTACAAAAATGGGGGCCAATCTAAGCTCCAGATGGTGCAGAAAGACAACAATAACCCCAGCGGTGGAGCAGGCGGAGTCAACGCAAACGGGGAGGAGTATGAGAACTACGACGAGCTGGTGGCTAAATCCCTCCTGAACCTGGGCAAGATCGCTGAAGACGCCGCCTACCAAGCCATGACCGAGTCGGAGATGAACAGCAACTCCTCCAACAGCGCCGGGGAGGACGATGACGAGGACGATGAGGAGGGCAGCGAGCACTGCGGACGGCAGGGGGAGCTGAGCGTGGACCTGGCCAGCGACGTGGTGAGGGAGACGGTGGACTCTCTCAAGCTGCTGGCGCAGGGCCATGGCGCTGTGCTGCCGGAGGAAGGTTACCCTGACAACACCGCTGGGGACGACGTCGGGCACAGCAACGGCCGTCCCGGTGGGGGGGCTAGAGGGCAGGGGGAGGAGAGCGAGGAGGAGGTGTGTCTCAGCAGCCTGGAGTGTCTGAGGAACCAGTGCTTTGACCTGGCCCGCAAGCTGAGCGAGACCCAGCCCTCAGATCGCCCTGGCCAGCAAGCCCACCACCTCCAGCCCAACTCTGAGCACCACCACCATCAGCATCACCACCACCACCAGCCACAGCAGCAGCAGCAGCAGCAGCCAGCCCAGCTCCAGACCCTCCACCTGCCCAGGTACGAGACCTGCCAGCAGGCTCAACCAGAGGAGGCTCGCTCCCTGGAGCGTAGCTACTCAGACATGGTCAACCTGATGAAGCTGGAGGAGCAGCTGAGCCCAGCCTCTAGAGGCTACCCAGCCAGCTGCTCCCGGGACGGGGATGAGGACACCACGTCTGTGGCCTCCGACCGATCTGACGAGGCCTTCGACATGACCAAGGGCAACCTGTCCCTGCTGGAGAAGGCCATTGCCCTGGAGTCCGAGAGGGCCAAGGTTATGAGGGACAGGATGGCCTCGGAGCACAGCATGGGCCGCAGGGAGCACCACCGCCACGGCCACGGCGAGCACAGCCCTCGGCAGAGCAGCGGGGCGGAGGAGCGCAAGTCCAGAATGCACCATGATGGGTCAAAGAGAGCATATTACCCTAAAGGTAAGGTGCTGTGGCTCTCCAATCCCAGCTACTCCAACCCACTCACTGCCTACATTGTCCCACCACCCGCATCCTCACCAGGATGAGTTTCCATGCTCTATTAGTCAGAATCAATCTCACATTTCTGTTTTTGGGATCAAGGCATTCACAAAATGCTATTTTACCATAACAGAAACGGCTTGTGCGCCAAGAACAATAACTGGAGTTTCCTTGACAAATAGAAGTCATGTCCTCTAACATTTGGCTGACCCCTGCCCAGCAGCTAATTTGATTGAAGAAAAAGAGAATACTCTGGAAGCTGGTCAAAAGTCTACATATTACAATGAAAATCAGGTAGCAACTGTGGGCAAATTGCATGTGGAGCCAGCTACAGACAGGGCTAGAAACCTTTAGCTTTAGCAGCGAATAGGACTAGCAGTTTATATGGATTACAGTATGCTGCACTTGTAGCATACATGAATAGCAACAGACAGCGCTAGCAGCATACAGGGCAAGCAGCAGCAACTGCAGCTTATGTTGTTAAAATAGGCCGGCATGGTAACATCAGAGGCTTGGCTTGTCAGGCATGAGTAATGGCAATCTCCACGGCCCGTTAGGACAACAAATCTCATCTGTGGGATTTCTAGCCACGACCTATTTCTTGAGATCCATTCAGATACCCTCCCACTGCTGCTAGTAGAGTTTGTGTGCATGTGTGTGTGGGTGCGTGTGTGCGTGTGTGTTTGGGTGCGTGTGTGCATGGGCGCGTGTGTCTGTGCACGTGTGTGTGTGTGTATGGGGGTTCTTTTATCAACCATGAGAAGCTTTGGAGCAGATCATCACACAGTGTCCCCAGACAGGTTCATTAGGCCCACAACCCCAGTAGCATCTCGTCACGGCACTGACGTCCATGGAAAGAAAATGCTATGTACCCTTCCAGTGCTATTTCAGTGTACACCAGGCACCATGGTCTTCAGATGTACTTGTTTTGTATTGAGATCTAAAAAACCCTGGAACCGAAGGCAATTTTATGCGCATGGAGGCACCGGTGGTGTAGTGTAGAACAGAACTAAAGACTCTCTGAGACACAGTCAGGCTCCAGCTCCATGGTAACATGCGTCGCCACCATACAGAGTGTTGGAAAGAAGGCTGAAGTCACCATCAAACGGCAAGCCGCACATGACCGTTCACCCCCGGATGTGATCCTAGATGAACCTGGTGTATTGCAATGCTATGCAATTACCTTCCATTAGCACAGCGGCCCAAGGAGAAGGGCAGGATAATAATGGTTGTTCATGGTAACCATGCTGCACCTTCAACTGTTATAGCAGGGTTTCGCTCAATTCTTCGCTAAAAAGAGCCATTGAAACAACTTATTTTCTTTCCACCTTCATCCTTTAATGCTCTGCCTAATCTTGAGCACTGTATTTGAAAAAGCATATCTATTAAGAGGATGAGAGCTTGTTGGTTAGGGAGAGAGACACTGTGTTTCAGCTCCGTGATTTTCTTTCTATCTGCCCGTTGACACCTTCTATAGACTATAGTCATCTGCTGTATGTATGTGTGAGAGTATGTGCGTATGCAAGTGAGTGTGTGCACTTGAGTGTATGTCTAGTGCAGCAGGGCCTATGTCTTGTCCTTGGGGCGCAATCCAGGATGGTAGAGATGCCAGAGATAGGGAGTCCCAGATATACATTGGAGGCAGCTGCTGATAAGACACTTTCACAGAGGCTTAGTCACTGTCTTATCTCCAAGCCAGTGTACATTTTTAATGAAATATGAAATTGCATTGCTGGGGCATTGGGATTTTACAATTGCACCAGTTTTATTTGCTGCAGTAAGTGTGCCAAACATGGAATATCATGTTAAACAGATGAGCCAGGTGTGACCAGTTAAAGTCTCCTTCCAACCTACTTTGATAAGACACGTTTTCAGGATGATATTGCCTGTAATACTAAACTGCTGCATAACATGGATATATCCAGTACATGAACACAGGGGGCATCTTCTCTCCTTGTGGGGACAGGTAGGGAGCACTGGCCAAGATGAAACACTCACCTGGACAGGAAGATGAATATAAAAACCCCTGTTCCCTCTCTCTTTCACGCTCTCTTTCTTTCTTTCTTTCTTTCTCTCGTTCTCTCTATTTCTCTCTCACCCACTCTCTCTCTCTTTCTCTTTCTCTCTCTCTCTCACCCTCTTTCGCTCTCTTTCTCCCTCCCTCCCTCCCTCCCTCGTCTCTTTCACCTTGTCAGATTCCTCCAGGGGGGAGAAGAAGGAGAGCAAGTGCCCCACCCCAGGGTGTGACGGGACAGGCCACGTCACGGGCCTCTACCCCCACCACAGGAGCCTGTCTGGCTGTCCCCACAAGGACAGGGTGCCACCGGAGAGTAAGTACCTCTGCCAGCCAACCCGCTGACCCACCAACCTGCTTAGGGCACGTGCTGTATAGACAGAGCCTCTCAACGCAGAACAGCATTTCAGTCGTTTGTTTAGTGCGATTGAGAGCTCTTATTTTCCTTTCTGTCTGTTTTCTTTTCTTCTTTCTTTCTTTGCGTTGCCTTCATTTCTTCTCGCGGGCGATCCTCCACTCAGCATGAGGGCGCTCTTTCACATCTGTCAGCTTCTTCACTGCCGCATGCAAACCTCCTCACAATAACGTTGCCCTTTGTGTAAACCTTTTTCTTCATCAAAGACGTATTCATCTTTTAAGACATTTGCATACTTATAAACCACCTGGTTTGTATGTGTTGTGCAGCTTTCTTTGTTCTGTCTTCTTCAGGAGTGTCCTTGTGACAACAGTGCATGCTCTTTCTGCTTAACGCTATCTGTAACTGACCTATGTAACAGCTGTCTCTCTAAGGCTCTAACCCTTTCTGTCTTTCTCACCTCTCCTTGTCTGTCCAAGTTCTTGCTATGTATGAGAATGTTCTAAAGTGTCCTACTCCTGGCTGTTCTGGGCGGGGCCATGTCAATAGCAACAGGAACTCCCACCGCAGGTGAGTGGCATGGCAACCAGATGGGGCACACACCGCGAGAGAGAACAGAACACACTTAAACTGGAATAGGATGAGAATCAAAGCAAGTTGACAAGTGTTCCCTATCTATACATGCTTTCTAACTGCTTCTCACTTAAATAATTTTATCAAGTGATGTGTTGGAATTGAATAGAATAAAATATGACTGGACAAAACAGAACAAAAGAGACTGGAATAGAATAGGGTATGTTCGGTAAATGAGTTGTGTTTGGTTTCTGTCTTGGGGTCATGAAAGGTAACGTGGTTTGTGTGATTCGGCTAGGGGCTGTTTAACTGTAGAAGGAAGAGGCCTTAGAACACACAAGCAAACAATCGCACTCACACGTTTCTTCATCATATACGTGTTCATCATATCGCACAGGCATGTAGTAAATGACATACACCGCACAGACACAAATACACACACGCGCGTGCGTACCCACATGCACACGCACACGTACAGACAGATGCAGACACATACCTCTCTCTCCACCCGTAGATGCTGCAGGCCATGTTATATGGAACACCTCCTATGGGACAGGCTCACAGAGAGTGAAGTCATTAGCAGTATTAGGGGGAGGAAGGCACAGCGTGAGAACGAAAAAAGAATACTGTACACGTATAGCTTTTGTGTCTCGCATCGACTCCTCTCGCTGTTGTCATGGAAACTCTGCTATACTGACAGCAGTCCTTCTGTCAGCTTGTCACATGGTCCTCACAGATTTCAACACTGCTTTGAAAGCCGTGTGAGGGAGTGTGTGCGCGCGCGGGTGTGCGTGTGTGTGTTCCAGGCCAGCCGTATCAATTGTTCATTTCTCGCGTGTATCTGAAACGATTAGGAAAGGCCCTCGGCAGTGTGTTCCACTCACACACAAAAGCGGCACTGGTTTTTGTTTGTGAGTGTGACTGATTTGTATGTGTAAGAGAGAGAGCTTGAACGAGAGAGAGAAAGAGAGAGAGAGAGAGGGTGAGAAGTAACGAGAGAGAGAGACATCATATGAGCGGTGCCAATACGAGAGAGGGATAGGGGAGCGATGGAGGAGAAGAGAGGAGAAAGAGAGAGGGGTAGGGGTAGGGCCGCATACAGTACTGGGGATGTTTTAAAGCTTGGCATGGCAGCCAATCAGCTCTCCCCACTGAGTCTCCCAGAGTTCCTCAGAAAGGACTGTGGTATCTGACGGAGAGGATCTCTCTGAAGCCAGCCAGCCCCACATACTCTGCCAGCCAATGCTCTATCTGCAAAGCCCCGGCTCTGCAATTAAAAACTAGGCCATAGGAAATACATTATTCATACATGGACTGCTCTTATACAGTATCACCAAATTTGCAATGCTGTTTAATTCAAAGCCAGTTTTAGTTGATTGACTGGATGGGTCTGTTATCTGTGAGGGCTGACTGTGTGTGTGCTAGTGTGTGTGTGCGCGCTTGGGTTTGTGTACATGCATGCGTGTATGTCCGTGCGTACATATTGGTGTGTGGGGGAGCTCTAGCTCACCCAAGCTGTGCTGTTGCTGTTGCAGTCTCTCGGGGTGCCCCATCGCCGCTGCGGAGAAGATGGCCAAGGTCCACGAGAAGAGCCATCCATCGTGCGAGACGTCCAAGTCCAGTCAGGGTTCTGACCGCGTGCTGAGGTACTCGCTCCCTCCCCCATCCAGTGACCACCCCTGCTCATTCCAGCACACTCCCCCCAGGGACAGGCGGTTAGGACCCCCATCATTGTCTCTGCTTATCAAGTCACACATCCTAGAGCAGTCGCAGCACACATGTACATCCACACAGAGAGATAAAGACAGAGAGCGCAGTCCACTTCAGCTGTTCATCTGTGTACGGAGTGAAACCCCCCCTAGTGGCTGGATCAGGCAGGCCCCCACCCCCCAGTCAGAGTGCTCTGACGGCGTGTACACAAACACGGCCCCCCTGTCCATTGGTTATTTTCCAGGCCAATGTGCTTTGTGAAACAGCTGGAGATCCCACAGTACGGTTACAAAAATAACGTCTCCACCAGCACGCCACGCTCCAACCTGGCCAAGGAGCTGGAGAAGTACTCCAAGACCAGCTTTGACTACGGGGGCTTTGACGGCCCGCACCCCGTCTACGGGAAGAGAGGCCTGGTGCCCAAGGGACACGGACGGGAGCCTTCGCCCAAGGGATATGATGGTAAGGCAGCTGTTTGCTGTTTGCAAACGGCCCAAGGCAAACACAGCCATGTATTTGGATGTGCTGACTGATGTGTGTTCTCGCACGGGCTCACACATGCACATGTACACGTGATCACATCCATTTCACAGACACACATTCGCTCTTTCTGTGGCATTGAAACAGTAAATCCTAGCAAATCATCAATTATTGCACTTGACATCAAATTTACATTTTATTTTAAAAAGCTGTCTGAATTCGAAGCCCCCAAAATATGTTCCCCTAATTCCCCGTGAGGTGTGGTTTTATATTGGAGCCTCACAGTTCTTTGGGCGTGCTTAAAGCGAAAATAGAGAGCGAGGCTGGAAGGCATCACAGAGAGGCTGGGGTTGGGTTTATGCTGCTGCACTTTGCCTCAGCTCCCCATTGTGTGGATGGATGCTTCTAGAGCAGCCTTTCCTATTCTGTTCTCACTCACTGGCTGCTGCTGACAAACCCACAGTGTGAAGCCCAGATCCGCCGTCACATCGTTCCTAGCCCTCTCTCTCTTTCTCACTCTCTCCCTTGCTTGCTCTGTCTCTCTTTCTCCTTCCTTTCCTCCCTCCCTCCCTCACAGTGGCTCTCTCACTCGCTCTATCTCTCTGTCTCCCTTTTCCTCAGCTAATAGCTCTTTCGGTGGCTCGCACAGAATTCACAGAGGAACAGCAAACCTTCCTGTGATACCTTTAAAGTGTTAGGAATCTATCTATCTATCTATCTATCTATCTATCTATCTACTGTATCTGTCTGTCTGTCTGTCTGTCTGTCTGTCTGTCTGTCTGTCTGTCTGTCTGTCTGTCTGTATGTATGTATGTATGTATGTATGTATGTATGTATGTATGTATGTATGTATGTATGTATGTATATATGTATGCATGCATGTATGCATGTATGTATGTAAGTGTATCTATCTATCCTCTCCATGGAATTTTAGAAATAGTTATAGTTTTCTTTCTTTCGTTTTTTTTGCCACGATCTGGTCTTGACTTGTCAGTGAGTGTTGACTGCATGTCATCTGTGTATGTCCCCCTTTGGAGATGTGTGTGTACGTACTTGGACAGCAGGAGAATGGGGACACATCCAGGTCTGTCCACACGCTGCACATGTCCTGAACAGTACACTGTACCTGTGTGTGTGTTCCCGCCCTGCAGCCAAGCGTTACTGTAAGAACGCCAGCCCGACCAGCAGCACGACGAGCAGCTACGCTCCGAGCAGCAGCAGTGTGAGCTGTGGAGGGGGCGGGGGCGGGAGCAGCGCCAGCAGCACCTGCAGCAAGAGCAGCTTCGACTACACGCACGACATGGAGGCTGCCCACATGGCTGCCACAGCCATCCTCAACCTGTCCACGCGCTGCCGCGAGATGCCTCACGGGCTGGGAGGCAAGCCCCAGGACCTCCTCTCGCAGGTAGGCCACGTCCCTGCCCCAAACCCCCTCCCCAACCGCGCACCCTCTCTCCGTCTGCTCACTCTCTTTCCCACTCCATCCCTGTTTCTCTTTCTTTCCCTTTCTTTCGCTTTCCCTTTTTTCACTTGTTTTTCTTTCTCATTTATGTCTCTTTTTAATATTTCTTTAAAATTCATTTTCTCCACAAAAAACTGTGTATTATTGTATTTTGGGGAGAAAAATACATCCATGTGACCGCTGTGAGTCAAAGACCAGTCTAGGGGTCAGACATCTGCATCCTGAAGCAATGCTGGTCACAGAATCGACCATTTGGCCTGGCACTCTGTGATTTCTTATGCTGCATGCTGCGTCTCGGTTAGCAGAGACGAACACGGGCACAGCTCTGCCTCAGAGCCCCTGCCTGATGGAGAGCCTCTCTGGATCCATCGCCATCTCCATCTCTCTTACTCTCTTTTCCCCTCTCATTCTCTCTGTGACTATCTCTTTCATTCCTTCCTTTTCTCTCTCCCTTTATCATATTTTCTCCCTCTGTCTCTCTCTCTCTCACTATTTCTCACTCTCTCTCACGCCTTCTCACGCTCTCTCCCTTATTATCCGTGGGGGCCGAGGCGAGTGTGGCCTGCGGCTGAGATGCAGCCCAGCTCTAAGCACAACGCCTCTCTGGGAGCACTCTGCCATCATCGTCATCATGACCATCGTCATCATAATCATAATCAGAACGCCCGAGGATCAGGGCGATTCCCTGTACAGTCATCCACAAAACTGTGTAGGCTGGTGGGATAAGGAGGAGGAGGAGTAATTAGCCTTGCTCTCTCTCTTCACCTCTCTCTGTTTCTCCTTCATCGTGTCCCTTCTCTCCCTCCTCTTCACTCGCTTACCGTCCTGACTCTCCTCCAACCTCTTTTGCTGTGTTGCTGTTTGCCGTTTCTCTGTCTAATCTCCCTCCGATTCTTCCTTCTCTCACCCCTCTCGCATCTCTCCCGTCTCGCTCACTCTCTCCCTTCCATCTCTCTTTCTTTCCCCCACTCCTCCTCTTTCCACCTCCCCCTAAATTTCTCCTTGTGGTAGAGTCCCGATGGGGACATGGATGACAGCAGCACTTTGGACTTGAGCATGAGCCGACAGCCAGGGGGTCCGGAGGGCAGTGGTACGGTCCTAACGCCCCTACAGCCCATGTCCCCCCAGCGTCAGGCCCTGCTCAACAGCAGATGCTATCAGATGAACGAGCCAGACTGCTGGGACCTGCCAGTGGACTACACCAAAATCAAACGCATCAACGAAGATGATCACAAAGAGGTATGTGGAAGGACCTTAGCAAAACACAGCAATGTGTAAATGTATGTACCCTTACTTGCCTATCTACCACTGTGGTCATTTGATGGTACCTAGGTATAAAAGAGATGGTTATTTGTTGGCTGATCCAGAGAAGGAGGGATTGTGGGTGCAACTCTTATGGCTGGTGAAGGACATCTAGTGGATGTGGCAGGTACTGCGCTGATCAGTTGGCACGCATGGTGTCTTCATGGTCCGTGAGATTCATTAGGACTGAGCCGCATGGTATTATGAGAGCTAGAGATAGATCATCTTTACACTTTATCCTTCACATATCTGATATTACACAAAGCAGTCCATGCAGTAAATTGATACATTTGCAGTGTCCGATTAAAACTGGCTAAGTTAAAGGTTTTAATCATGAGATTAATGAGACCTTTTAATCATGTATTTTGTGAAGGCATGAGTATGGAAATTAGGAGCGGGGTGGGGGTGGGGGGGGGGGGGGGTGGACGACTTACCCAGAATTACTCTACCGCTCTCCAGAACAATCTTCTGAATAACGTCAGAAAAGGCTCATGTATGAACCCAAATGTGGTGATGTGTGTAATGACAGGATGTAGTCGGTATATTTCTCGCCGCAGACCGATGAGCTGGACCCGTTCCAGGACCTCCTGGACGAGCAGCACTACCCAGGGGAGGTCACGATCCCCAGCCCCAAACACAAGTACGCCCCCTGCAAGGAGAGCAAGAAAGAGCTCCTCTCGTAAGACCATTGCAATGAATGAGTTTCAATGTGTTTACCCAGGATAAGTCAGGTCGCTAACACCATCATCAGTTATCAGGAATTGTGAGATAATGATAATACTAACCATCATCATTATCATCAGCAACTATTAGTACCGACTGTTAGTATCCAGAGTTAGTTGGTTTCTTGTCTAACACTTGCATGTGGTGTGCTCCTTAGTCTCTCCAGCTGCCAGCTAGCAGACAAAAACATCCGCAGTATGATGACAACCAACTCTCAAGACCTCAAGTAAGACCTAGAGATTGGCATGTGGGCCTTTCCCATGTATGGTGTCAGTAGGATGAGGCAGTGATGTGATAGGAGGCTGAGTCTGGTCTCTCAGGGTGTCCCTCTCCTCTGTCTGTTCCAGGTGTCCCACTCCAGGCTGCGATGGGTCAGGACACATTACTGGGAACTACGCCTCACACAGGAGGTAGACTTGCTTTATACTGCACATGCACCCGCACACACACACATGCTCAAGAACACGCATGCACACGAGCACACACACGATCAACACATCATCATCATCATCATCATCATCATCATCATCATCATCATATACATGCCAACAGACATGTGTCATTGTAATGATAAAGTCCAAAACAACAAATATATCTTAGTGACTATTGAGACTCTAGTCAAGAGGCTAGTGTATGTTAACATCTTTGTTAGACGTCCTCTCTGTTTTCAAACCTGCGGAGGGATAACTACACAGATGTCTGACTCATACCCTTCATTTAAGATGGTAGTGAACTGCACAAGACCTTTCCCCTCCAGTCTGTCAGGTTGTCCACGGGCGAAGAAAAGCGGGATCAAGATACTACACAGCAAGGAGGACAAGGACGACCAGGAGCCAATCAGGTGAGGTCTTCTACAATGCTGCATGGCGTCGGGAGACCCGCAAACGTGCTCCTCTCTAAATGTCATCCTATGTCATGTTCCTCGCCCCACGCTCCCCATAGAGGAGAAAGGGGCTGAAAGGACAGGTTATCGCTCGAGAGCAGTTGACATTTTGGTGTAGCGGTGGCTTCGTGTTAAAAGCAGATGACCTTGTGAATAATACAGTTCACCCTGTGTCGTTTTCCCTTCAACACTGCTCTGCCCAGCTGTTGATGCCACCTCCACTCCTGTGCGCTTCAGTAAATCTACCATCATCGTTAACACTGCCATCATAATTAACACTGACCTGCGCACTGACGGGTGGGGGAGGGGGGGGGCGGCGGCCTGCAGACATGCTGCTCATTCTAATCAGCCCAAATGTCACTCTGAAGGGCATGCTCATGCGGCACCACAGCTCTGCTGCTGTCTATAACCTGGAGGAACGTTGTCTTTGGAGCAGACCGAGAGTTGTGCTGCGCAGTACAGTGTGTCTCTGCTGAGGCCCCTGAGGCCCCTGGTGACGGGTGTGAGACGAGAGAGGAACACTCCTGACCACTATCTCCCACCCCTCCCCCCGCCCTCCCCCTCTCCTGCCCTCGTAGGTGTCCCGTCCCCGGCTGTGATGGACAGGGTCACGTGACAGGGAAGTACGCGTCCCACCGCAGTGCGTCGGGCTGCCCCCTGGCAGCCAAGCGGCAGAAGGATGGCTACGTCAACGGCTCCCAGTTTGCCTGGAAGACGGGGAAGACGGATGGCATGTCGTGCCCGACTCCAGGCTGCGACGGGTCGGGCCACGTCAGCGGCAGCTTCCTGACCCATCGGAGGTGAGCCGGGAGCTCATGCACGCCGGGGAAGTTTGAACTGGTCTTGAAGTGTGAAATCATGTAGAAACAATTACGTTGATGGATTGGTTCATCTCATAACATCCTGGTGTGGTTTTCCTTTACCAGTCTATCAGGCTGCCCACGAGCCACATCTGCCATGAAGAAAGCCAGAATGAGTGGGGTAGAAATGTTGACAATCAAGCAACGGGCGAGCAAAGGTAACCATGTGTTTTCAACAAGATTGATTCTACACTTTTGGTCCATGGAGGGTTGCTCACTAGCAGTTCAGTTGAACCTCCCCTGAAGTCACACTTATGGATGTGTTCACATCCAGGAATAGAGAACGATGAGGAAATCAAACAGCTGGATGAAGAAATCAAAGATTTAAACGAGTCAAACAATCAAGTGGAGTCAGACATGATCAAACTTAGAACACAAGTAAGCTTGTGTGCGTGTGTGTGTGTGTTTGCATGTGTGTGTGTGTGTGTGTGTGTGTGTGTGTGTGTGTGTGTGTGTGTGTGAGTGTGTGTGTGTTTGCATATGTGTGTGTGTGTGTGTGTTTGCATGGACGTGCATGTGCGTTAACAGTTTGTGTGGGTTTGTTTGTTTTTATGTGCGTGTACGTGCATGAAAGTATACAGCAGTGTGCATAAGTGTGCTTTAAATAAACAGACCATCCACCACTGTAACTTTACCAAATGTGTGTCTTCCTCTGGTCCACCAGATCACCACCATGGAGACCAACCTCAAGTCTATAGAAGAGGAGAACAAAGTGATCGAGCAGCAGAACGACTCTCTACTGCATGAGCTGGCCAACCTCAGCCAGTCCCTCATCAACAGCTTAGCCAACATCCAGCTCCCACATATGGTAGGAGGTTCATCTTCTTCTTAGAACAATAGACATTGCTAATCTAGTCTTGTACTGTATTTAGGCAAAGAAGTGTGTAATTTTGTATCTAGATGTTATTCACAGAGTTTGGAAGAGAGCAGTGGGCTATGTTGTCAATAATACCGGCACACTTGAAAGCATGTCAGTATGTTTCATTTATGCAAGTGTGTTGAAACCCAGGGAAATTGTTTGGCATGGCCATTTGATGTAAACCAATTCATGAAAAGACCCATGGTAGAAGTGGCTCCACAACTTGGCAGTTGAAACATTTTCTAGACAGAGTTTAAAGGAATGTTGAGATGAACTTAACCTAGCTCAGACTCTGTCTCGAGGGCCTGTTCCAATGACAGTTGAGTTTCCTCATCTGCTTCCTTATGTTCGTCACTTGTTTTCCTCAGCAGTTCATGTGCTTCTGTGCTACAACACTTCCCTTGCAGACACTAAATAACCCAACAAGTACAGGGCCCCAAAACATGGTTTGAGTCTAAAGAAAAGGCATGGTTGCCTTGACGTCATCTGAAATTTGTAATATCCAATTACAGCTCTGGTGTGGAACAGAAGAAAAAGAGCTAATTGGATCATTTATGTCCCAAAGGGCACCAAAGTTGCATAATAACTGGCAGTCTCCTCCCTCCTTGCCACACAGTCACCATGTGAGGGACTGACCACCTTGTGGTCACCTCAAGGTTATAAAGCATTTTGCTGCCTTTTGTTCAGCAGGCTAATAGCATTCTCTCTGCGCCTCTTCCTGTAGAAACCGGTGCCACAGAAAGAGGCCCCAGTTAAACATAACTGCTGTTTACAGATGCCCCACAGAGTAAGAGATCCCTTTTCCTAGTCCTTTATCCAATTATCCTTCTCTTCTGCACTATCATCTTCTCCCCCCCGAAGTCTCCCTTCTTTTTGTGAACGCACCGTGGTGTGGATGCATCACAGTTGTCCATTTATGTTTCCCTTTTTCTATTATGAATCACTAGTTTGAAAAGATGTATATTTCTGTCAGCCCTTTGGAACTCATTCAAAGCGGTCCATGACTGGCTGCTTTAAAAGCACTGATCATGATGTGACAGGTGCTGTTCAGTATGTGAAAGACATGAAAAGACTATGGAAACACACACTTAGAGTCAAACAAAGAGAGTATGTTCAGTCGGTTTTCACATGTTATTAATCTGCCTGTCCCTCTGGATTACGACTGTGCCTCATCTATCCCACACACGCTGGCCACAAACCACATAATTCACGTGATGTCGGCCATCATTTTGTCTCCATAAGCTACCTGTTAGTGTCAACCATCGTCCACAAGAGTCATCTTAAATCTGCTGATTTTGCATGATTTGGTGTTCATTTAATCAAATGCATTAGATGTAAAAAAAGTATATGGATTCTGTTTTGTATGCAGACTCAATTAGTAGAATCCTGCCATGCTGTCTTGACTATGTCCTCGGCTGTTGCATTTTCCTCCCCTGAACCTGTTTACCTCTGTCCTTCCTTCCTCCTGCCCTTCCTTCCTTGCAACCTCCCACCCTCCCTCTCCTCCTTCCTTTCCCCCTTCCGTCCTTCTGTTGTGCTTTCTTTATCTAAATTGTTCACCAGAATTGTGTCTGATTGACTTGAAATGGATTGTTGTATAGTTTTTGTCCTTATTGATTTTATTTATTCACACAGGAACCAATGAATGAACAGAACTTTGACACTTATGTGAGTACTTTAACAGACATGTACACTCATCAGGACCAATACCAGAGTCCAGAGAACAAGGCCCTGCTGGAAAACATCAAACAAGCAGTGCAGGGCATCCAAGTGTAGCCATCCAGCCTGCAATCTAAGGCCCTTGGCCAAACCAAGAGATGTTAAAGCAAAAAAGAGGAAATGGATTATGATTTTGCTGCTGTAATTTATTGTAGTATTTCATTTATATTAATTTATTATGCTGTTGCGCTCTGAGCTCCATGTTTATTCTTGTTTGGATTATTTATTTTGGCCATGCTTAAAAAAACAGTCATTTATGACAGAAGTTTCAAAGAACATTCACGTTTTGTACATTTTCATATGACCTTATATAATGTGATGTAATGTTTATAGCTGCTAATGTATGCACATTCTAGTGTATATGTATTTATTAATTGTAAGCTTGAATCATTCATTATTTTAATGCTTATTGACAAAATAACAAAACAGAATGCCACAGGTTTGATGAAGAGGAAAGCTGAGGGGGATGTGAGAAGCAATCCGTTTTAGAGAAGCTTTTCTCAGTGGATGTGTTAGAAGACCTTTTGGTGTGCGGATTGTTTAATGGGTGTAAATTTATCAATTTTTGTAACAATGTTTGAAAACTGTCTTCAGTGGTCAGTGTGGACACAAATAATTATGTCTAAGTGTAAATGAAGGATGGGAAGACAATGCGTAAACATGAAGATTTCAAACATCATGACACGGAAACTTAATGGTGCAAATCCCATCATCCAGAATGGACTACTTCATCCGTTTAAAAACGTTTAGTCTTCTGTGTTATCAAAAGAAAACATGTTTCATTCAAACACAGAGGAAATGAGAAATGGCTTCTGAAATTGTAGGAGACAATCTAGCATTACAAATTTATTTTGATCGTAAATCTTAAATAGATAGTAGGTGAACTTATCAGCAATATTGGTATAATAACAATTAAATCACTTGTTTAGATATGGGATGCAATCTATATAGAATTGTTTGGGTATATGCAATTTCTTATGAATAAAATTAGCAAAGAGCTGATAGATCTTTTTACTAAATGTAAATGTATTAAGTTTTGTATAAATCTTTTAATACAATCATGTTTTAGGAATTCAACATGGGTGATTGGTTCCAAAATGAAAGATGTATATGAGTTTCCTTCTCTCATGTTAGATTTTTGCACAGGGACACCCTTGTTTCCATGTTTTGATGTTTTTATTGACGCTCTAAGAGGTACTTGAACGCTTCATCTGATGGCCAGAGGTTTTGTAGATATGTTATCTTTCTAATGGCTAAGTGATACACTGGATTTACAGGGTCTATGTCCCCATGCATCATAGTATATTGCACTTGTTCAGTAGAATTGTCTTTGCAATCATGCATCTAAGTGTTTGAGCCACAAGATATGATATGAGCTTAAGAGCGCTTTTGTTAATCTGTCATAAAAGATTTACTTGACTGGGGGCAATTCAAGTCATTAAACATGGCTGAATAATGACATAGTCAATGGCCAATGTGTGGCCATCATTTTATATAAGACATCCTCTGCAAATGTATCCATAGCACTTAAGAAAGCATTATAATGTGAATGTCATTGTCAGCCCCTGTACAATGCTTATACTTTTATAACATCAGAAATTTACCCTTAACCATTATTGACTGAATATCTTACCCAAATTGGCATTTTAACGTGACTAACAGTTGCTTAAGAGGACACTAATAATGGATTATACATGTGTTTTAATACAATTTATCATGCATGCACTTCATTGGAGTACGTCCAAATTTGATCCGTGGGTAAATAACAAGGATGATTTACAGCAAAGGACATGTAGCTTTTATGTGAGGCAAACATGTGGCGCCCAGCAGACTCAAGCGTGCGTGTGTGTGTGTGCGTGCGTGTGTGCGTGTGTGTCGGGGAGAGCAGACGTCCTACTGGACAGTCAGCCTGAGGCTGCGTGGTCTGATGTCATGCTTGGAGGCTTCCTCTCTACCATCCTGCAAGGCCTACATTCCATGACTCCACGTCTGTGCCAGAGACTTTGTGTCCGCAGCTTTTTGCCAATATAGTGACGCTTTAGATAGATCGACAGCTTGTACTATTTTTCTTCAAATGCTCGTACTGATTCAAAGGATATGGGATTAAAAGCACAAATCTGCCGCTCACCAACAGTCAGTAGGCTGCATATTGTAATATCAAATGTAAAAGGTTATCTGTGACTATTGACATAGAAAACAATAACATCTCACACATGCTAGAATGCAGAAAAATATCATATGAATATTTGTGAAAACATTAATTTATTAAGATAGTAAAATTACAATTTATTTCAAGTATTGCTTTGATGAAGGGATTTTATACAACTTAAATGTCCCTCTCTACTTTCCCGTCCCTCTCTTGCAAAGTTTCCAACTTAATTTTGGTACCACATGGCATGGTTTTTGTTTATATATTTTTGCTGTATATGTTAAAGATCACAAGTTGCTGTGATATTTTATTTGGAATTGTGAAGTTTGTACAATTTTTATCATGCTGGTGTTGACATCTTGCTCTGAATAAAACTTGTGTTGCAACACTATGCTGTTTCTAGTTTAAATAGCTGATCAAACAGGGGTCAAATGACCTGTCACATGTAGTATGACTGCTGAGTTGTGTGATTTTTGAGAGGAAAGCATCTATACACACCTAATACAACTTATGATATCAGGACTGATTCGCTGCATGTTAGTGGAAATGATCCAAATTATATCAGGTGCAAAACTGTCTGATATTATTCGTATCCCCTCTGTAAGTTGTGCCAGAGAAGAGCAGACGTCTTCATATCATCTCAGGTTGTTCATAGTGACACGAGGAATGCAGGAAATAGCACACATGATGGCAGGATAGAACCTTCGCAGGTTAGTGGAGGGGGTACGAATTGTATCAGGTTCGAAAATGGCCTGACATTATTTGTACCCTGTCTGTGTGTTTTTCTGGAAAACAGCAGACATCTTCATATCATTTCAGGTTGTTCATTATGAGCACAATAACACAGAAAATAGCACACATGATGCTAGTACAAACTCTTTGCATGTTAGTGGAGTGAGTACAAATTAAATCAGGTGCAAAAATGGCCTACAATCATTAGTTTCCCCTCTGTAACTTCTGACAGAAAAGAGCAAACATCTACATATTCCACCAGGTTGTTCACAGTGACAGACGGACCACAGAAAATAACACCCATGATGCCAGAATATATCCTTTGCATGTTAGGATATTAAGGGATGGGATACAAATGATATCAGGGGGAAAAAATGGCCTGTAATAATTTGTATCCCCTCTGTAACTTCTGATTGACAACAGCGTTGTTCACAGCGACCAAAGGAACACATTCTAACACCCATAATGCCAGGACAAACCCTTTGCAAGTCAGAATGTTAGGGGAGACGATACAAATTATATCAGGTGAAAAATGTAAATAATTGAAATAACTTTATAATACGAAATAAACTTCATATTATCTCAGGTTCTAATATGTCAGGTCGTTCATCATAACCAAAGGTGAGAATGTTGCATGGGTGCGTGTTTTTGAGTAGCGTAGAAGTCTGTCACAATGAAAGTGACCAAAAATATGAACAGCTCCTTTTACAAGTTGTACAGTAGATGGCAATGTAAGATGCTGAATTTCAACGAAGAAGAAAATTTCACACGTGACTTAACCTGGTTTGTTATGGTTGTCGAGGGTACCAACGAGTTAGCTTGAGTTGGCACAAGCAGCACACGGAAATGTCTGCGACAGAAGATGACACAGAACTTCGGGATCTTTTGATCCAAAACCTTGAAAACAATGGGGTATTAAACAAACTGAAGGTAATTAACATATACGTAATTCAGCTCAGTTCACAAACATGGAGTATTTGACAACCACGATTGTAAGCTAATGTAAGAGGGAGCTAGCATGCCAAGCTAGTGAGGCCTTTTAGACAGTAGTTTGCTAGCTACTTAAGTTTATTTACAGCAGCAAACGTAACTTGCATCTTTATTATCTTGACTGACTTACAGCGCAATACAAAGCTAGGCTATTGTCTTTCACACTTGATGTTTAGATACTGCTGTGGTAATCACGGTATTGTTATCTACCAACTAGCAAACTGTCATGGCTAACCCAGCTCTCACTTTGCAGGCGGAGATGCGAGCAGCAGTCTTTCTGGCCATGGATGAGCAAGACAAAGTTGAGGTAAAGGTTAAGAGTCATGGAACTGCTAAGCAAGGCAGGGTCTTATTCCTGTTCCATTATAACTAACCGTAAACCCACATGGGTTCTTACAGGTCCTTGCTGAAAGGGTGAAACCAGAGTTGATCTGGTTCAGAGCTACCTCTGATCTGATAGTTCTAGTCTAACCTTTACCGTGATTTTGTTTTACAGAATAAAACCCCACTTGTCAATGAAAATCTGAAGAAGTGTTTGAATACAAAAGATGGTAAATGATTACGTCTCTAAATATTTGACTGTGTCCACTTTACTCGCTGACATATAGTGGACATGTGTGCATCTATGCGTATACATCTGTGTGGTTCCTTTCCAGGACGCCTGGTTGCCAGTCTTATCATTGACTTTCTACAGGTCTTTCACCTTGACTTTACGCTTGCTGTATTCCAGCCAGAGATAAACTCGGTGAGTGTTTATTACCTGAAACCTTACAACTACATGCTTATTGAAGGATGAAACATTTGCTCATTCTTAATGAGATATTTTTTTTGAAGCTGTTGCAAAAAAAAAGACATGCTGCTGTTGCAATTTCTACCTGCAGTAATAAGAATAAAAGGAGGTTTTTGTGTGTTTTTGTTGTCGTCCCAGCTCAGTGGACTAGACAGTCGTGAGCAGGTGACTTGTGAATTAGGCATCCAAGAAACAGATATCAACAAGAATACACCACTGCTGCTGGACTTGGTAAAGAGAGGCAGGCTCAAGTCTTCCATCTTCTCAGAGGTAAACATAGCTGTGCATAGCGTTAAGTCCTGCTCAGACCTTAGCAGTGATCCAGAAACGAAACGTACTGGAAATTCCCGGACATATAGTTCACGTGTTTACGTGATTAATTCGAGAAGAATGAGACCAGCCATTGGTTTTTATGTTTAAATTGGCTGTTCCATCCATCAGTGTGATGTCTTTCACATTGAACCAGGACCTTGACAACCTGACCTGCTTGTTAGTCTCCCACCTTTTTATATAAAGCGCAGTTACGCTTCATGAGTTGAATCCTTTTTCTTTCTTTTCTTTTCTCACTTCCTCTGATTTGGCTGTTCTGGTTGGTTTCAGGGAGACAAATCCACTAACATGCCCAAGGTTAGTATTTCTATCACACATTTCACCCATAACTTGGCTCATTGTTACCTGAGGGGAACTGGGTCACAGCCAGGCAGCTTAATGTCAATTACAAGGCTACTCACTTTCAAATTAGACTGAGAGCAGATGGTTTTCCTGTTGATCAATGAGTTTCAGAAAAAACAAGTTTGTCCTACTTTTGGAGTACGGTGCTTCATGCTCTGCAAGTCAGCAGAGGGTTCTAATGTGTTTCACTCATCTTCAGAGCGATGGAACACGTAAGGTTCCTGTGCAACATTCTCACAGCGACTGTAGCCCGTTCAGAGAATGCGTTTTGCACAGCGTGGTCCTTCATCATAGTCCTGTTCATTTGGCCGTTTATTGGTTCTCCTAGTGCACACAATGCATAACTCATGTATAGTTCCGTGTTCGGCGAACACAAAAGGAAGTTATTCATTTGAACCCTTTTTCTTCTCCTGTTTCCTAACGTAGGACTTATCACCCAGGCAAATTGCAGAGGCTCGAAAGGCGTTTGATATTTATGTTAAGGTGAATGACAATGATTGGTGCATGTTTGTTGTGGATGTATAAATAAGTTTAAGTAGTCCATGTAGTGCTTCTTGGTGTTAAGTTAACATGCGTTCCAACTGTTTTTATGTTGATCATATTTCAGGACAGAGCTATCGGGATTAGTAAGGAAGATTTGAAATCTGTATTTGGAGATTTATTTCCAAACTTCAACAAGTAAGACACGAGTATAAACTTCTCATCACTGTTAAAAGCTCACTTCAACACGTACAGTATAAATATGCACCTATGCTGTAGTCAGGCCCCTAACCACCCATCTTTGGCTGTGTGTCCAATGACAGAAACATGTTGGAGAGATTTGTCTCAGATGAACTCCATGGGGTAGACAAAGTTCCTGCTAAATGTAAGGCTGGTTGCTATGGAGATATTGATTGTGGTAGCCCTGAAAGCAGCAGGTGTCTGTGTTGTTTCGTGACCTGAGGTGAGCTTCAGTTGAAACCTTGTAATGTGTTCAACAGCTGTTGACTTCATGGAGTTCCTGGGATTATACAAGCGTCTCTTCAATCAGTGTCGAAGTGTGGTGAGGGTTTCTTTTTTCAAACACACTCACATCCTTCAACAGAAACGTTTCTGGCTTTGTTCCATTCAAATCAAAGTACGCTACTAAGCTGGTTTTAACTGTCCCTCAAGGTCACTCATGAGACCAGTGATGTTGTTCCAAACCGATTAAACGAGGAGAAAATGTCCCCATTGCCAGCTAGTAAGGTAGGTTGACAATGTCCATAACATGACGCCTGTTATCTTCATGAATTAAGTGCACATTTGAAATGGTTGGTGTGTGGTGAAAAGAAACGACTCCTATTAAAACTTGGTGTCGCATGCTGAATATACTAGGAACTAATTTCTCAAGAAGAAAAAAAAAAACATCCAGCAAGGGAAACCTAACATAGGTTCCCAATTTAGTGTTGTGGTCCTCATCTGAATCATCCTCTATGTGGGTAGACGTTTGGTTGTCTGACAGCCAAGGTCTGATGTGGCATCGATTCGTAATACGAACATCCCACAGTGGTTAAGAAACACATAAGCACAAGCCACCGTGCTTCCCCGTCAGAGGGGAATTCATGTTCCCATGAAACCTTGATACACTGAGGTTTCACCTCTACAGGATGTGATTGTGAGCGTTGGCTGGGATTGGCGCAACAGAAATAGACCATTATTACTCTCCCCATGCTGTCTATATGAGGGGGGAAAACAATTAGGAGGTTAGTAGTCTGGAGTCTAAATATTCAGTAGTTTACCAGCCAAGGTTTCACTGCTTAGGTTGAGTGAGTGTCAGCAGGCTGGACAGCTGCTCACAGCTGTTCTGATGCACAGATCCCCAGGTTGAGAGGACCTAAGCACACTGGACAGGAGAGGATGGCTGTTGCCAAGGTAACCCAGGGGTAGAGCAGTAGTCTCATACCAACTCAACCAGGGGAGCCCCCTCCCCCCTCTCTCCCTCATTAAGATACGTTAGTTCATTCAGTCTTATTAGTAATGTAAAAGTCTCCTCAGAGCTATTTGGCCTGCCTGCACCAAGGCTGCCTTTTTCATCCCATGGTTGAATTGATATGCTTGTCACTTTACGGGCAGTGGGATAAAAGCCTCAATGCAGCTTTATAAAACGCAGATTAGACACCTCACCCTTACTGCACCTGACACCTCATCCATACTGTACCTGACACCTCACCCTTACTGTACCTGACACCTCATCCATACTGCACCTGACACCTCATCCATACTGCACCTGACACCTCACCCTTACTGTACCTGACACCTCACCCTTACTGTACCTGACACCTCACCCTTACTGTACCTGACACCTCATCCATACTGTACCTGCCACCTCATCCATACTGTACCTGACACCTCACCCTTACTGTACCTGCCACCTCATCCATACTGTACCTGACACCTCACCCTTACTGTACCTGCTACCTCATCCATACTCAACCTGACACCTCATCTATACTGTACCTGACACCTCATCCATACTGTACCTGACACCTCACCCTTACTGCACCTGACACCTCATCCTTACTGTACCTGACACCTCATCCATACTGCACCTGACACCTCATCCATACTGTACCTGACACCTCATCTATACTGTACCTGACACCTCATCTATACTGCACCTGACACCTCATCCATACTGCACCTGACACCTCATCCTTACTGTACCTGACACCTCATCTATACTGTACCTGACACCTCATCTATACTGTACCTGACACCTCATCTATACTGTACCTGACACCTCATCTATACTGTACCTGACACCTCATCTATACTGTACCTGACACCTCATCTATACTGTACCTGACACCTCATCTATACTGTACCTGACACCTCATCTATACTGTACCTGACACCTCATCTATACTGCACCTGACACCTCATCCATACTGCACCTGACACCTCATCCTTACTGTACCTGACACCTCACCCTTACTGCACCTGACACTTCATCCATACTGCACCTGACACCTCATCCTTACTGCACCTGACACCTCATCCTTACTGTACCTGACACCTCACCCTTACTGCACCTGACACCTCATCCTTACTGTACCTGACACCTCACCCTTACTGCACCTGACACCTCATCCTTACTGTACCTGACACCTCACCCTTACTGCACCTGACACCTCATCCTTACTGTACCTGACACCTCACCCTTACTGCACCTGACACCTCATCCTTACTGTACCTGACACCTCACCCTTACTGCACCTGACACCTCATCCATACTGCACCTGACACCTCATCCATACTGCACCTGACACCTCACCCTTACTGCACCTGACACTTCATCCATACTGCACCTGACACCTCATCCATACTGTACCTGACACCTCACCCATACTGTACCTGACACCTCATCCATACTGCACCTGACACCTCATCCATACTGCACCTGACACCTCAGCCTCACTGCAGCTTTGCCTTAAACACGTTGCTGCTGCAAGACTGCAGTCATTCTCAAACACGCCATTGTTTTTCAGCAAATAACCAATTATAATAAACAGTATTTGCATGAGTCACACTAACAGTAGCTTGTCTAGGCTGAGGTTAAATAATTTTCAGAATAAACTAACATATTGCCAAGTTATGCCTCAGGTCCTAGTCGTGAACGACTTGACTAACCACTAACACTGCCTTCCAGTGCTCTGGATGTTTCTCAAATGGTAAACTCGGTAGTGGGGCTGTGAAAAAGAAACGTTTGTAGGGCAAAACTGACCAGATATTGTTAAATGCTATTTAATTGTACAGTTATTCTACAAAACCACTAGACATGATGTACCTAGAAAGTGCTGCAAGGAGGCGAATATCTCCTCTTTTTTTAATATAACTTCTGCTATATGAGCCCCTCCATCCTGAAAGAGAAAATGCTGTCACACCACCGAGTCTGCCTTCAGATGTCCTGCACCTGCTGACCCTGTGCCCTGCGTGTTGTTCCTCTGTGACTGGTGCTGTGCAGGGGCCAGGGGGAAGCCACAGTGACACCAGCCTGCTCTCCGGCTCTCTGAAGGTCACAGGTCAAGTCCACGCTGCATCGAGACATGACAGCGAGGCGTCGGGAGATAACGGCATGCCCGCCCCCGCTGACCTGGAACTAGAACTGGGGTTGGAGGTGGAGGAGGACGTAGACGAGGGGGACTCTTTCTTCGACGACCCCCTGCCCAAGCCCCAGAAAACCTACGGCTGGTAAATCGCTTTGAGCTCATCTTTTCTCTGTCTGACTTGACTTTCGCTCTCGCTCTCTGTGCTTTCATTCTCTCTGTCTGCTTCCCTCACTTTCTCCCTCTGTATGTCTCTCACTCTATTCTTGCTCACACGTTTTGACACAAGTTGTAACAGATCTTAATAGATAAAATGGACCAGTAGACACAAGGCCTGAAAGTGGAACCTTTGACCTTTTAAAGTGTGTCTTTCACTCTGTGTGATGATCTGCTGCATGTACTCCTGTGAGCTGTTCTTGTGGTCTTCTCTCTCTGTCTCTCACCCCTGGCTCTTGGCGTAGTATTGGCCCGTCATCAGATAAGACTAAGTCAGGGGTCGGTCTCTCTGACGGGAAGCCCAGTCAGAAGAAGTAAGTACACCCATTAATCCAGTAAGGCCAGCATGCCGAAGGAGGCCGTCTGTAGGTGGAACCACTATTGTTCTGAGACCTATCCGAGTGTTGTGTCATACAGATAAGGTTTCCCTTTGGCTGTTCTGTACTGTACACCCCTACGAGTAGCATGAAAGAACCTTTTGTTCAAACCCATCTCCTCTGTAATGTGGAACAGCGTGACTTTTTCGGTCAGCGGTTTGGTAGCGCCGACATGCAGCCTGTAACTAGTTGTCAGAGTTCCACCCAGTCCTGTCCTGTTCTGTTCTTCTACACATCCCCTGTTTCTCCACCTCTGCTTCCTCTTCCTCCTCACCCCCCCCCACACTTCCCTGTTCTGCATCATTCCTTTATTTCCTGTCTCTTTCTTTACTTTGTGTTCCTCCCTATGTGACGTGCGTGCCCCCCTGCGCCTCAACACAGCCTCCGCCCCGTGAGAGGGGAGAGCCTCAGAGGCCGATCCTTCCCCCTAATCAGGAGGGGTGCTAGCCTCAATGAGTGAGTGTGCATGTGTGTATGGTTCCGCTGCAGACGTGGGTTGGTGAGGAGGGGGGGGGGGGAATAGGGTGCACCGGTGTTGCGTGAGAGAGCACTTGAACCACATCCACACCATTGCCTGCTTCCCTCCAAAAGCATCCAAGCGCATGTTGTGTGATGTGGGCCAGACTGGGCCGGATCTGCATGAGCCATGGAGTTCATGCACCTCCCAACAGTGCTTTCTTCCCTGCATGTGTGTGTGTGTGTGTGTGTGTGTGTTTGAGAGGTGCTTGTTTGTTTTTCACGCTGTTCTTCCTGTTTGTGTATCTTGTCTGTCTCTTTCTCTTCCTTCCTTCCCTCCCTCTCTCTCCTCCCCTCCCCTCCCCTCCCTTAGCCTGTCTGCCCTGGGCAGTGACACAGAGGGTGATGGGGAAGACCTCATAAATGACCATGATCATAGTCAGAACTCTGTGCACAGGTGAGCCACAGGTGTGCAGAGTGTACCTCTCTCTCTTATCCAACCCCCTTAAGGATTCTCTTCAGGTGCTTCGCTGTGCGTGTGTGTGTTTATGCATGTCTGTGTGTAGAAGGTACATGTGAGTAGGTGTGTTGGCCTGTGTGTGTGTGTGTGTTTAACTTGATGCAAGACTGAGGCCTGGGTGTGTGTTCTTTCAGGAGGGCTGGAGGTAGCCCACCAGCCTCCCTGTTGGCCGCTGCTCCCCAGAGGAGTGTGGGGGGCTCTCTGTCTGGGGACGCCGGGCACAGAGATCTCTCTGGAAGCAGAAATGTCACCTCAAACTCCAAAGAAAAAGGACTGAAAGACTTGAGGACTATGAACGACAAAACCTCATCTCTCGTCCTTGGTGTGTTTTGTTCCCTGCAGGTTCATTCCTTGTTTGCCTCATGAGTTGTGTGTTTCTCACCCTCTTTTTCTTCCACAGACGATGATGTCGACTATGACGATGACTTCAACAGGTAGTGTTCAGCTACTCCGACATGTTGTCTGCTTTTGATGTGGTTCATTGAGTAAAGGACAATGAAAAGGGAATTATTGCACAAACAATCTTATGTGCGTGTGTGCGTGTGTGCGTGTGTGTGTGTGTGTGTGCTGGTTCACAAACAGCCACCGATCAGATATTTCTAAAAGTGAGGTCAGCATTGGTGAAGAGATCGAGGAAGTCTCCATCGAGGGGCCAGATAACAGCGATAAGGTAGCTTGTATACCAAAACAGGTTTTGTATGTGTGTGTCTGTTAAGATACTGAGGAGTAGGCCTTCAGGTATTCAAACAGGAAGTGAAAACACCAGTGTGTTTGCATGAACAGAAAACATAGAGATTCTGTTTGTACAGAGAAAAAGAGCACAAAGGGGTCCACAGACTGCTGCTGCTGTTATCACCTCTGTTATTATTCAGAAGCTGCTGAACAGAAGAACAGTCCTAGTGCCACTTGTTTACTCCAGTCTAAACATTTGTGCTGCATTTTTAAAAATGCAAGAAAAAATGTATAATTGAGTCTGCCTTTATCACCTAGCTTCTCCTTCTATCCTCTCTCCTAATATTTGGTTCTCTAATCTCTCATCCTCTCGTCTCCCAGTTTGATGAGGTCACCCAAGACATGACTGTTTCCCAGATCAGTCAAGCTGCAGACTACATCGAGGAGGTGGCCTAACCTGCTGATCTTACCACAAGTGTGCAGACACACACACACACACGCATACATACGTACATACACGCGCATCTCTGCTGCAGCATTACACTGCACCCTTTGTTTCTAACTCTTTATGTCAATACAGTTGGTACTCACGGACCTAATAAAATAATTAACCTTTGTTCAATGGCTGACTCTGTGCAGTATCCTTAACACAACTCAAAATGCATGACATTTAGTTAAAGGTCGCTGAAATATTTGATACATTCACATGGTACAATATCACCAACCTTCTGTGGAGTCAAGGGATAAACTACAAGCCTACTATTTTTGGCAAACATTTTAAGGTCTGAAAATTGTAGTTAATACAAGCAGCAACTTGCTAGATTCAATGAGAATCACAAAAATTAAGGAAAATGTACCTATGGTACATTTAGATCCTCGGATTGCATGCACTCCTCAGATAGACTGGAAAATGTACCTATGGTACATTTAGGTTAGGTATTCTAACAGAAGTTGGAATAAATGTACAAGCCTGGTCTACCCAAATAACCTGTATGAACAATCTGAGGATCGTTCAGGCTAAACAGGGGTCTCTTCAACAGGGAAGGCAGCATAGGAATCTTAAGGGTTAGATGTAAAATATCAACTAAGAACTTTAGTGTGGATGATTTTGACTGTAAAAAAAAGTCTGCATGAAACAGTCTAACCCTTTTGCCTCTTTCCACTTAGTTTCAATGTGTGCCAGGTCACTGTCACTTGTCACAGAAGAAAATATGTTTAAGTTCCTCGTTTCATTCGTGTGCGTGTGTGTGTGTGTGTGTGTGTGTGTGTGTGTGTGTGCGCGCGTGCGTGCGTGCGTGCGTGCGTGCGCCTGCGTGTCTCAGATCTGAACAGATGAACAAACTGGTTACTGGGTAGTATGAGGCAGATCTATAGAGCTCATCCACAGTTTGAAACGTGTGCGCACATACATGCACATAGTATACACACGAAACCATCTATAGGACACTTCCTTGTTATCAGATGCACCTGATGTTATATTAAGAGTGACTAGATACTCTCAATCTTTCTCAAAAAGAACTTGAAACGGAAAGGTATTTGCTCTACTGGTAAGTCTTTTATAGACACTATTTCCTCATTGTTCATAAGTATTTACTAAATTGCATGCGTGATGTTACTGTATTTATAGAATAACTGCTTGGTACAGGGTTTTGATGTGGTATTTAAAATATGTCTTCTTTAAAGCATAACTTAGCATGCACTTTTGGGTTTTCATTAGGAACTAACTGCTGCTCTGCAATGCTAGGAGAATTTAAAAATGTGAATTCAGTTTTAAAAAGTTTGGAAGGTGCAAACAACAATTGCATATGGATCTTGAATAAAACGTAGGAAGTAGAGAAGTATAATAATCTAAAATAAAAAAGTAGGTGCTCAAGTTTAGACTTGTCCACACCCTACGTTCAGATCAAGATCTGTCCAACATATCCACTGTTTGGTAACATTGTCTTTGTCAAAAGAGTCTCAATGCAGAAAAGGAACAAAGGCAGCACATGGAAAATGATTCTGATTATTTTACGACCAACATTGTGCTTTGAAAACACATTGTTAATGGACTAGAATGACTAGAATTCCCTTGTTGGTGAAAATAATAAGTAAATAGAGTAAAAATGTATTAAAAGTCTTAGTAGCCATTGTATATTTGATAGCAACAAATACAGAAAAGGGATGATAATACAAACATCCATTGGAAGGCAACAGGGTCCTTTACTCACATATTTGGGTTGAGATCTGTGCATGATTGGACTTACTGGTAACGCTGAACTCTCCTCACTTGGGTTGCTAGGGAAACCACACCAGCAGAAATGGGGTCACAAAGCAGTAATTGAGGTTATTTGACCTGATTGTCTGCCAAGTTCCTCGCTATGCGGAACTGCAATGTTCAAATCAACCTCAGAATTATCATTTAGGTCATACCTCACACATATCCAACTCAAGTCACAACACATTGAGAAATAATGTAATCTTGATGCACTTTTAGATTGTAAGACTGGTTTGCTTGTCATTTCAACCATACAGTTTACAGCTAATCTAGAACACAGTGAAACAAAACAATACTCTCCAGGGCAGTCCAGTCTGGGGGTATTGAGAAGTGTAATGGCTTAGCCTTAGGGGAAGAGTAATGAAATGTTGAAGCTATAATTTTAAAGTGACGTAGCACTGTACAGAACTAATTTAGTTGACTTCCCTTGGATCTGAAAAGAAACAGATAGTGAGGTCAATCTATCTAGTTAGGCCGAAAAGCTTTGTCTTAGAAACAACGATCTGAACACTTTAAACTATTTTGTCTTTTTCAGGATAACTTGTAAAAATGAGCAGCCCTGAAGACTACCAAGAAAATTATGAGGAATACTATGGGGAAAATGACATTGAAGAACCATGCAACATGGAAAACCACCATACGGTAGAAACAGCACTGAAGCTATACGTCCACTCTGTCATTTGCATTTTTGGCTTCATCGGTAATGTCCTGGTGATTGTCACCTACGCCTTCTACAAGAAGTCCAAGTCCATGACAGATGTTTACCTTCTCAACATGGCCATAGCAGACCTGCTGTTTGTGGTGGCTCTGCCTCTGATCATCTACAACGAGTACAGTGATTGGTCCATGGGGACGGAGGTCTGCAAACTGCTTCGAGGGGCCTACAGTGTCAACCTCTACAGCGGCATGCTTCTGCTAGCCTGCATCAGTAGCGACCGTTTTGTCTCCATCGTCATGGCGCGCCGCACCTTCAGGCTGCGTTCCCGGGCCCTCCTCTACAGCCGCGTCATCTGCACTCTGGTCTGGATCCTGGCCCTGCTTCTGTCGATTCCCACCTTCCTCTACTACGAGAAATACACACCATCGCACGGCAATATCTCATTTGAGGAGAATTGGCTGTTTTTGTTGAATGAGACTTTCGACACCGTCTCGCCGGTGTGTGAGTTTAGGTTCCCAAACACTGATATGTCCCTCAAGATGAAAATCCTGATCCCCAGCACCCAGATGGCCGTTGGGTTCCTCCTCCCATTCCTGATCATGGGTTTCTGCTACACCAGCATCATCGTCACCCTGCTCCGGGTCAGGGGCTTCCAGAAGCACAAGGCAGTGCGAGTAGTGCTGGCAGTAGTGGTGGTCTTCATCATCTGTCACCTGCCTTACAACATCGCCCTGCTTTACGACACCATCACTATGTTCAATTTGCAGGTCTGCAAGAATGTTGACACTCTCCACACCATCAAGGCAGTCGCAGAGAGCATTGCCTACCTGCACTGCTGCCTCAACCCCATCCTGTATGCCTTTGTTGGGGTGAAGTTTAGGAACCACTTTATAAAGATCGTGGAGGACCTCTGGTGCCTGGGGAAGAAATACATCCAGCCCAGGCGCTCCTCCAGGGTCACATCAGAAATGTTCGTCTCCGTTACACGCCGCTCTGTCGATGCCTCCTCCTCGGACGCCTCTTCTTTCACCATGTGAACACTTCCCATTCTTACATTGTTGAATCTATCACATCATAAGGAGTGTATTGTGAAGACGATGGTCTGACAGTCAAAGAGCAGAAAGAATCAGGGGAAGTCATGCAGAGGAATGGTCAATATGTTTTGTTACGTTATTTTTGTTTTCAAAGACTCTGGAGCACCTATCAGTTATCAGACAGATTGTTAGATTCGACTAGGGTACAGCTGTGATTATGTAAATCTAATTTAGAAATGCCTTATGGCATCCTGAAGCCTAATCCTGTTGAATAGTGAATGTTTTTTGCAAGAGGGATTTGTATGTAGTGTCATATGTATGAACTGTAATTGTGTGGCATTTTTTGTCCCCATCATTAGCCTTTGACATATTGTTGTTATTGCTGTCTTTGCATAAAGACATAGAGAACACATCTTTCATAATACATTCGTATTGAGTGATATTTTAAACTAATAAAAATGTTACAAAACTTGGGGCGCGTTTCTCAATTGACCACTTTTAATCCGAAAATTGATTAGGATAATTGAACATTGGTAATCTTTAAACTTCAGTGTCATAACGGACACAAATAACCAACAATGTAGTTATCAAGAGTGCACACAAGGTGGCACCATTGCTCTCAGTGACAATGTTGCTCTGATTGAAACTACCTTGAACACTGAGTAACCTACCTGAATAACTTCCATGTGCTTCTACAACCAGAGATGAGGAAGTATAGGTAACACTGTTTATTTATTAAATCGTGAGAAGTTGTTAAAAATTGTATTTTATAACACATAATAGAAACTTGATTTGCGGAAATAAAGTAAGGGAATGAAGAACTTGTGGAGTGAATGTTTGAACGTGGTTTACTTGCTAGAAATATAGCCTGTACTTGTTAACAACCAGAAGCGTGTGCCAAAGAGCTCATTTGGACTTATATTGGATTATAATTATATTAAGTGGGACACAGTTCTTATATTCATTGGAATAACCTAGGGCTGAATTTGAGAGATCTCGTTTGATTTGAATCAGAGTTTACACTTAACACTAGTTAGGTCATACCTGGCCCTAGCTTAAATCAGCTCTCACAAGAAGGTTTTCCAATCCTCATCATACCCCCTTAAGAATCAGTTTCATTGCCATCCTTACAAATTTATCTGAGTTTGTCACCCAAGCTGTGAGGGTGTGATAAAAGGTGTGATAAAATAAGAGGGACAAATATCCCCTTTCATTGCCATGGTAGTCCACTTGTTAGTTTTTTGCATCTTACAGGACCAATCTATATAGCCTGATGTTCATTTCCCCCCGGGCATTTATGCTGCAGCAATGTGCTTTGTGTGTTTTATTCAAACATGTGTTTGACACTTTACAGGCATGGATAGCCTTCCACATCAATGACAGTGAGTTTACAGTTTTAACCCTGTAGCCTCTATTGTATTTTAATGTGGGTCAAATATACAGACACACACCAATCTCCACCAACTGAGTGTCAAATATGTGCATGTGAACCCTAGACTCTAAATCAGGCCAGGAGTGCTCAATATCAATCAGCTGTATATATTGCAGGGTTAGGCTCACATTAACTATTAGTGAGCTTTATGTTAAAATATTGTCTTGTCACATATACATAATTCATAGTTTCTGCACACATCATGGTAAATACACTTGAGACTGTCAAATGAGGAACGTGAAGTCTTAAGGTCTCAGGAACTGTTTTATTACAGCAATTCAATCTTACAGACACAACCAACACCTTCCCTTCAAAGCTACTAAACCTTGAATTTGTTCATTGGCACTTAACATGTCTGAGGACGTCCTCTGCAAGAATGCTCTGGGCCACAGAAAAACACAAGGCATTCAACATCCACTTTGTGGGTGACAACAGCAAGCTGCATAGGTATTTGAGCCAAACATTTTCATCTAGCTCAGTTTAACAGTATATTAGTATTGCAAAAACAAGATGCAAGCACTAAATGCCTTCATTTGATTAGCGATGAGATGGACTCCTCCCAGTCACTACTATTACTGGAAATACTGTGTGTGGATTGGGATTACATGGAATGAATGCCTTGTCCTTCTCTGAATTGGGTGTGGCAGAGATTTGTTTTCAAAGGTGCATTCATGACATATGACCAAAGAGGTGAGTGAAGAGGGGAGTCTCTTACAACAAAGTGGACTTTGAAACTGGATCAGAATAGAAATACAGTATGAAAGAAACAGTTATCACTTTCAAATAGATCTACTGTCACATTGGGGGAAGACCTTTAAAGGCGGTGGCCATAGCATATGGACCCACCAAGACTTGGCATTGAACACCAGTTACACCCTGTGAGTTTGGGTGTGTGAGTGGGACCCAATCAGATTTCCATTGAACAGCAGACAGGCTGATATTTTCAGTAAGCCTTTTCCTCTTGTGGCCTGAGTGAATACCCTCTTCTTTGTCCCTGGCTGCTGAGCAGAGAGACAAAGCATGTCTCAGCAACACAGAAACAGCCACTCTGGAAACGATCTTGGTTTGTTTACAGCAAAAGGGAACTTGCCACTACTGCTACTGTCTTATCTAAGAACATCACAGCCTCTTGTATGTGAGATTATGTGTTTCACAAACTGCAGTCCATTGATGAACTCATGAGCGGTTGCACACTTGCCCCGGTGGGAGGAAGTAATAAGATAAGAGAACCTCACTATCTACACAATTTGTTGATTCTGCTTTCAATTGGTTTAGTGTGCCTGCACCATCCCATTTGGAAACTAGACATCTTCAGTCTCAGTCGCTAGCTCTCCATGCTCCAAGAAAAGGAGGAATGCGGGATTTCCAACTAAAAGTATAATTGGAGATCTATACTGTATATTCCACTGGATAGTGAGTCACATACAAAACATTTTCACTTAATGCACTTTGCGATATTACATGTCATGTTGCATGCTGGCATAACTGAATACATTGGAAATCCTATTCATTCATTTTAGCGGCCTCTGCCTTTGGCAACAGCTTCTTTGAAACTACTCTCATTTCAATCCTCACACAGAACTGGAACCACATATTTTTAGTTTTTATACAGTAACAAGACAAGCCTCTGCAATTATATAGACCTATACATGTATGTACTCATTGTCGATATAGTATAAAATGTAGGACATTACTGTACTTTTGAAGTAACATGAAATGTCTATAAATATTCATAACATTCAGAAATGTCTGTTCACTGTCTTGTGTCAAACAAACCACAACTGGCAACAGTCCAGACTATTTTGGTGAAATATGTTGTACAGTCTCAGGGGCTTTTAGGGAAAGCCAGAACGAATGGGACAAGAGCACCTTTAGGCTCTGTGGGAGCTTTGAGCGTTACCGGCAAAAACCGTTCTTCCTCCTCCTCAACAACAAACTGCAGTGTTTGGGACTTGTTCACACAGTAAATACGGTTGCCAATGACAGCGCAGCGGAATGGCAGAGGATTGTCCTGCTCCAAGGACGCACTCTCGTGCCATATCTTCACCACCGTGTTGTACTTGAAGACGTTGACTCCATAGTCACGGTTGACGTCGAACCTATAGATGAAATTCTTGTACGCAACCATGTCCGTAGATTTCTTTCTGCTGTTATTGAAAGGGCACTCCTCCCATTCGTCTCTCCTTGTATCGTATCTCAGCAGGCGGTAAAAGAGAGATCCACCAGATACGAACAACTCTCCGTTACAGGTTGTTGCCTCGTGTGCCACGGCAAACGCCCCTTTTGGAAGAGGAGCAATGGAGCTCCATCTATCCTTCCGTGGGTCATATTTCTCAACCGTGAACAGACATTCCCCTCCGATAGCGAACAGGTAGCCGTCCATTGACACCAATTTGAGCTGAGAACGTGCCTGGCTGAGTGGTCGGATTTCACTCCAGCTCTCATTGAGAGGGTTGTAGCAGAATACCTTGTCCGATACCTTGCCTTTGTCGCCCTGTCCCTTAATTCCACCTGCCACGAACAGGTAATTGTACATGGTGCATATCCCGGAACCCTTTGTGTTGATTTCATCCGGCATCTTGGTCAGCACTTTCCACTCCTTTGTCTCTTCATCGTAGTAATGTATCATGTGGCTCTCCTCTAGGGACACCATCGATAACGGGCTCTGAGGACGACTGTTCTCACGGCTCGGTGGTCTGCTCCCGACGCGATCATACACCTCGTTGATTTCAGCCACCATTAATACCTTTTTGCCTTCTGTTCGTTGGGCGAGAATATATTCTCTTTCACCTCCCGTCAAACGCCCATAGACTGCGGGATTGCGCAGGACTTGTAAGTAATTGTCACTCATATACTTGAAGGCTTTTTCCTTCAACTCGTTTAATCGCTGCCTCTTGGCTATTGTCAAAATCTCGTAGCAGTTCTCCGCGGTGATCTGCTCCGACATTGTATCGACAGCTGCTTGGACTGCGCAAGGGACTTGCAAAATATGAGCCCCGGTGATGACCTCTACAATATTTTCTTTGCCAACTTGCATTTGGTATGTGTAAATGTAGTCCATTAATATGGTTAAAGTCTGAAAACTCACCCCCTTCACTTTCAGTACATCCCTGGATTGCCGCGCCTTGAAATACTCACTTTTCTCTGACAAAGCGCTTTTATGCGCATGAAGTTTCTTCCCGGATACTTCAATAACCAAGTCTGCTTTCCCTAGACCCACAGATGAGTATTCGTGGACATAGCTGTTTCTACTTCCCCACCGCTCATGTCTGAACTGCGACACCGGGTTTCCCTTCGCGCCGTGTGGGTCTCTCTCATTCAGCACAGGCTTGTGTCCCGCACCGCCTGGGGGTCCAGTCTCAAGTGTTGGCAGCGTTCCCGCAGTGATACAATAAGTGGCAGGCGCCGAGGTCCCCTCCCTCTGCTCTGCCCGAGATCTCTCTTTATCAATCTGGCACCAGTCTTTCACAACGTCGCTGACTTCACGCAACAGAGGGGCACTCTCTGTTTGTATTTTGTCCTCAACAAAGCTGGAAGCGCCCTGCCTGTAGATCAGATTAGATTTATCCAAGCATCTGACAGCATCCCGGTCTATTGATCTCTGATGGTCCTCAATAAGATTTTCACACCTCGTGCACGAATCATTAATTTTCGATGCTGATTCGGTATTCAAACAAGGACCCAATATGTCATTTGGCGTTTTAAATAATACATTGTTTTTTGCAATGTTTCCACTGTTTTGATTATCATCTGGATCTTTCATTTGATGCTTATTGTCAATCTGATCATGTGTCATCAAATGCGTTTTGAACACCTGCTCCTTTTCTTGAGTGACAGCTATTGCGTCAAGAATTACTGGCTGCATCATTTGGGAATAACAGGACCAGGCTTGGTGCGCGCTGTCATCCATCATCATGTCCTGTGAGGTTTAATTAAGGCTTGAAATCTAGAATTGAAATGATGAAATAATACAGACCTAAACCAGCTTGTAGCTAATCAGAGTGCCTATTATACACCATAGAATATCCTTACAGGTACATAAACGGAGCGTATAGCTTAGTGCTTATTCTTTAGCGTGATGTATTCAACAGGTTCAGCTAGGTGTGTCCCTCTGTAATGTAAAGAAATATAAAGTCAGCACTAGTCAGAATTTAAACTCCCCACACTGTCACCAGTCTCATGTGGGCTAAAAAGAGTCTATACTGTCGACTAAATGTTAGGAAAGAAGGTGTTCCAATAGCGTTGCATGCAAAATGATCGTTAGACCAATTCGGCTCTAAAGGTTGCAGGAATATTACAAAATATTAAGAAAGAGTTACTTACAGTATGTTGAATATCCCACCTTGCCCTGTGGGAACTCAGTAAGCAGATGGTGAATTTCAATGAACGGATGCTAAGCTGCATACTCCCTTTTTGTTTAACCCTTCAGTGTTTACAGTCTGCTCATGGCTATTGGTGCTTTTTCCACAATTCCGAATTTGTATGACATGGAAGTATCACACATATTTGTTATGCTTTAAATTGCAGTTATAGTATTATCAATGAGAAGCCTACTTTATGTTCGTAAACTGCGACTCTTAAACAGTCAATAATATGACCAAGAGATATACGCTTTGAAAGTCCACATGGCATTGGCCTACATTTTAAATGGAACATATAAACAATCGTTTTTACGAGAACCTCAGGCCTTGAATAATCCCCAGATGACGACTAGCACTTGGACATGGTCTTAAATGACTATATATTTATATGGCGTCTACAGGATGAGACTGTAAATGCATCCACGGGTACATTTCTTCTGGAATAGTGTAGTAGAAATGACTGCTGTGAGACGAGACTAGGGTAAGGGCCAGACTAGGGTAAGAGCCAAACAAGGGTAAAGGCCAAACAAGGGTAAAAGCCAGACTAGGGTTAAGGGTCAGACTAGGGTAAGGGTCAGACTAGGGTAAGGGTCAGACTAGGGTAAGAGTCAGACTAGGGTAAGGGTCAGACTAGGGTTAAGGGTCAGACTAGGGTAAGGATCAGACTAGGGTAAGAGTCAGACTAGGGTAAGGGTCAGACTAGGGTTAAGGGTCAGACTAGGGTTAAGGGTCAGACTAGGGTAAGGGTCAGACTAGGGTAAAGGCCAGGAGTTGTAGTCATCCCACTACCACACAGAGAGATGTACTCTCATGCTACCTGTGGGAGAATCTGTCTTCCAATTGTCGATCGACATTGAAGAGCTGAGATACAAAAGCTCAAAATACACCAGCGTTCTGGATCCTTCTGCACTACCTAAATCAAATGCAGACCTATGTGAAGCCAATGTCATGATTACACTCACAGGCTTTGTTAGAATCTCTTCTCTAATTCCTTTAGGTCATGGTCAGACTTAATTAATGAACCAGGGCAAGCAGAGAGCGATGTGAGTGAACTCAGTGTCTTTGTCTATGAGGATTGCCTAGCAAGTTGATGGACCTAGAAAACAAAAACCGAACTGCAGCTTTGAATTCAGGCTGTCTGGACTTGGAAGTGTTGAAATTAATGGGGATATTCCAGTAAAACTGGTTGAATAGTTGATGAGTTTTTCCCTCTCCAGTTTCAGTTGCCTGTGAGTCATCAGTTAAAAGAGCCAAGACATTGAGTGTAGACTATCAAAAGGAGGCCCTTCCAGGAATTCTAAGTGTTCCAAAGACGTATTGTGTGGTTACAGAATCAGCTGCCCAATCTCATTCCACATGAGTAAATTGGAGTGAAAGAGATTCTTTCACCTAATCTGGAAATTCTTCTGTGTTTCTTTTCTTTCTCTTAAGCGAGACCCCCACTGCAGATCAGAGGAAGGAACCCAGTGCAAATTTGAAAGGAAAGATGGTTTTCCTATAACCTATTACCTAACCACTGACCTGATTTAGCGCGGAATTTGTAGTAGGTATATCAAACGTCTGGTCCACCAACATCAGACCAGGGATGGAAACTGACCTGAGCAGAACCAGAAGTTTTTTGTTTTTGGACATTTGCCACATTAAGACAGCCCCCCCCCCCCCTCAAATGAAATCCAATTTGATTCATGTAGTTCTTTTTACAAGCAATGCTGCAGAGGGCTTTGCATATTGTAGAACTGAACCTCAACCAACTCTAAAGTGAAGAAGCAGAGTTTGCCTTATCTCATGTAGTCTCAAGTAAACACATCAATCCCTTAGCTACAGACAGAACAGAGCAGGATCAAAGCTGAGAAAAGAGTGGCTGAAGCAAAAACAAAATAAAGATTTAGACACTGTACACTGTAGATACTGTGGAAAGAGACAGGACTTTGTCTGTCTTAGTCAGCACAGTTTGTTGTTCTTGCTGTTGCTCCAGTTGTGGACTCTGGTCCTGAGACAGGATGGGGAAGACTTTAAAAGCTCGCTCACTTCCTTTTTACCACAGCTGTGTTTTTGGCCTGTTGACTTCCCGTGTTGATAACTATGTACATCTGAGGGGGTCACATGTCACCTGACTCATTGGTTCCAGAAGTATCATTTGTTATTGAATGGGTGAGGAAAACCTACACCCTGGGTGGTGGGCTTGTCATTCCCTGTAACAAAGACACATAATATACAGTTTGTCCAGTGTATGGGGTTTTCCTAAGTAAACTTTCTCTTGGGATGCCTTCATACCAAGGCATTTTTTTATGTAAACACAGACCTTGTGAACAATCAGTGTGCATGTGGTCATGAGTCTTCATGTTTCTAAAAGCCATCCTCCCTTGTAGCCTTGGAAACCAGTCCAAACTCACAAACAGAGCTTCACCTCAACCTCCAGCCCTCGCTTCCTTTGGCCTGACCCCATGGTACCCTACCTCATACTTTACCATACATCAGTTACTGAGTGTCCTAAAGAGATTATATGTTATCACTGTATACACTGAGACAGTTTGAAATATAATGTAATAGCACAGCATGAGACAATATTTGCTTTCAAAATGTAATGCAAATGCTGTTTAAGTCTGATTCCTGACCAAAGAATGGATATCCCTTAGCCAAGAGCTCAAAGCCAGATACTGTACAGTCTGTCATGTGAAGGGTGTGCAGCCTTCCATAGTGAACCTTGCCCCTGACTCGCAGCTCACTTTCTAATGGTTAGCTGCTGTGACAAAACAGGCAGAGGAGTTGGGAATCTGAATATTGACTCTGACAGTTACACAACACTTTAACAGTTAAATGACAGTAAACGTCATTGAAGGAGGAAATCAAAGGATTACAGAAGACTTTGTGTTTCTTCAAAGACACGAGAGGCAGGTCGAGGTGAAGAAATCAATGTTCCGTTTTGGGTGTTTCTGTGGACAAACTCAGCTGTCCTGAACTTTGGCCTTGACAATGTTTAAGTGTTAAAGAAACACTCCACCCAAATCCTGGTTTGAGAATACAGGTATGCAAACATTATAAACGCAAGCATGTTACTATTGGCTTGTGATGAGTGCATTTTCACAGCAGACATCTTGTCAGGGATTGTAAATCTTTCAAAGCCAAACACCCATAGACAGACTTGCGGTGGAGTTAGCTGGCATACATGCACTGATCTTTGCTTTCAAAAGGAGAGGAAACCAGTTATGTATGCTCTTTCTGGTCATCTCAGAACATTGTTATCTTGGCACATAATAAAATAAGGGTAACCTTCAGAATTAAAGGAACAATGAAGATGATTTTTTTTTGCACAATCGCCATGAAGGATGAATAGAAAGCCAGTGCCAACGCTTACAGGAAATAACTGCTGATGTAATAATGGTTTCTATATTTAGGTTTGTGTTTTATTTGGTGTTGAGAACTAGGCTTCCCATCTACAGGGAATATTGACAATATGTCATTAGTAAGGTGCCACTAAAACAATGGACCCTTTGTGTCACTCACATAAATCCAGTGCTGGGATTAATGTTTTACCAAGGAATGTAATTCTGCTGTCACCTTGTCTTGCACCAATTTATTGGATATTGCATCACTGTGAAGTGACGTTATGTGTGTTCAAGTGACATGAATGACACAATGGCTCTTTTGCCTTGGGTGCAGAGGCAGAGGACACCCAGCTGTAGAAGCATAGTGGAGCGGTAAGCAGAAGGGATCTGGCTGCAGAGAGGTGAAGCAGACAGACGTGCAGCATTCCATTCCAACAGACTTCCTCCACTAGAAGTTACTCAGCTGTGGTGGAAATCAATGCTAGTACATTCTCTCCATACCCTTCAGAAGAGACTGAAGGAGGCCAAATTCAGTATGTTTCATTTATTTTATTATACTCAAGAAACATCTTTATTTTTCCATTTCTTGTCATCTTTTTTCTGTGTTTTGTGGTGGTCGGACTCCAGTTGGAGCAGAAACAAGTGATGCAGACCTGTGGGCCTTGTATTATAGTTTAAGTGAGAAACAGAGCAGAGTTCAACTCTGTTCTTCAGCTTGGTTAGCCAGGCTTCTATTTCCTGCACCTCACCATTCACACTGACTATATTTAGTCCATTTTAATCTAACAATTTAATGATGTAATTCTTCATTCTTTCCATGCCAAATGATTCATTTTGGACAAAGAATAGCTACTTTCAGTTGATGTCCTCAATCTGCAGTGGGAAGTGCTCAGGTTCCAGCATCAGAATAAGTAACCTAAACAAACAGATAAAACACAAAGTGCTGTGCCAAGAGAGACCACTTTGTTTGTTTTCCTGGTGAGGTAAGTAAATCCTAAAGCCACAAATAAAAAAGGGCACAGCTTCTACTGACACAGTTACTAGCAGGAATGACCATCAAATCAGCAATGAAATAGAACCATGGAGGACTGAGGGAAGGATTTCAGCTGTTCCAGATCACACAGCTTGACTGTTGACTACTAAGATACTAGACGAAATACTTGGTTTAAGACTCCTTTACAAATCTCTTCACTCAACACTTTAACTGTCCACATATGCCTGTCTGAATGAATAGGATTGCTACTCTAAGGGTTACAGTTAGTCTTTTCAAACCAGGAGCAGCAGTCTGCTAATATTGTATGTCTCACTAATATGACATGGGAGATTTGCTTCCCCTGGATACAGCTCTGTGTATTTATCCCTTAACCACAAGGTCCTTTTATCCTCCTGTGATGACATCACATGTCTGGCTCCTTCATATTCGCTGTCTCACTCTGAGCCCAGCCGATTCCTGTCAGTCCCAGCAGAGCCATTCTCTAGATATATGGCAGGCCAGGCAGCAAGGGCAGCTCTCCGGCCACCACCAAGCCATGTACTCTGACTGGCAATCAGACCACATGGCTCACGTAGACTTCAATGTCACTCCTCAGCCAGAGGACATCCATCATTCACGCTAAGGAGGAATAGTGTTTGATCCACTGGAGGTCAGATACATACTCAGCACATGCTGAAGACTAGCTTACAGTTGCCTTGTCTGAAATGTATAAGCTGAAATACATAGAGCGTATTTTAAAGTGTCATTGTTCATCCATAATTACATGAATCATATGTACAAAGTACATATATTAAGTACATAGGTTGACAGCATCTAGGTCTACATGGTAATGTACTGGCAGGACAGCCTCTACATGACTATGCTGCGAAGATCAAACCTCTGGAGTTGCTATCGTAGAGCACAGCCATGGTCTTTTCCACTGTCCAACAGATAAAGATACTTATTTAAGAACTCCAAACTGCTCCGTCTGTCTGTGTCAGACTGGAGGGGGGTTGGCACATGGAAGCGGATGTTGAACCTGAAGGAAACACATCTAAGATCATAGTCAAACACACTGAAGTTGGCTTTAGGATTTTGTTTGTTATTTCTGTAAAGAGAGTTGAGATTCATGTTATTTTGGCCCCCACGTTACAAATATTTTTAATACCCTAGTTGAATAAAATGTATCCAGTGCACTCATTATTTCTCTACTGTTGTATTGTAACCATGATGCATTCACAGTAAGCTGTATTGAGAACATTTTATATCCGAATATGAGCTGAAATGTTATCCGATGTGTCACTGAATATTTGACTGTATAATGTTTTATCTTTTTATTCATTGTCAGTATTCATAGTCTCACAAAGGCCTTTCAGAGACTGAAAGGCAGTGGTCTGCCCTTTACTTGTTACCAAGGAGACCTGGACGGCTGGCCTGTAGTCTTTCAAGCAGGTTATTTTCAGAACTTTCTGTTAACCTAAATCCTAAAAAGTAATGATCTTTTCTTTCTCGAAGGGCTCCCTCATTTGGTCAGTAATTGTTCCTGTACTTAATCACTGGAAAGACAACTGTCCTCAATGTGACATGAACCAAGATGGATACAGAGTTATTTTCTTCCAAAAGGTTTAATTTGCAGAACTATTTACAACAGATGGTCATCAGCAATACTTAATTTAAGGAGGCAGATTGATAAGTTATGGCAAAATACTGAAGCACGTGGATACAGCAGAAAAATAATAAAATTATATAAATAATTTAAAACTTCTCAAAAAAACTTGTATTAAAAAGAACAGTTTACAATTTAATTGTCAGAAAACAATAGTATAACTTAAAATTGTACATAGTAACTCAATATGCAAATGAGTCCTATAAATACAAATCGCTTTGTAGAATGCTGCAATACTCAACAGCTGAGAAACATCAAATAATACATTCATTTTCACTATCCTGCATGCTATCTTAAGACCTTATAAAATAACAAGAAAAAATCTGAACAACAAAAACATGGTCAAGGGCGGAAAATAGTTCCATTTAAATTAGGCATATATTTATATATTTATATATGTATATTTCTGTACAAATAATGAATATTTGGCATCATATTCATCCTCATTATTGATATGATATCTAACAACTCAAAATAGTTTAAGCTAAACATCTATACGGTATTTTGTCTTTCACGTCATTCTGTATTTCATGAGGCCATTTCGAACTTCTACCCACAGCCACAACACATTTGACATTTCTCCACCAAAGGTAAACAAGTAGTCAGAGCTCTCTCCCCTCACACAGCACTGGATGTGAGGGAACAGAGCACAGGTACAGGGTCTCATCTCTTCCCTGGGAGGCCTGCATTGGCTTCTGAAGGCAAACAGCGCAATGAGAGTGAATGTGCACGATGCAAGCACACACATACCCTGAATTTCATGTAGGCCTGGAACTGGGAAACAAGAAAAGGTGAACTGGAACAAGGAAACATTTCTGAAGGAGAATGTACCCTACCAAATAATGTCATCGATGTTGTCATGTATGTACAGTAGAGTAAGCAGGTTGGTGGTCAATGAGGCAGGCCATACAGAGGATTTATTTGGCAGGATTCAGGGTTTGTGTGAATCCTACAGTGCACTGTGAAGAGACTAGATGAAGCTTATTGCTAGAGGGGCGGGATGTGCTCTCAGTTCATGGTCTTTACAATACCAAGCAGCTCAGAATGGGACTCACTACTACGATGCTGTTTCATCTTGTTGTTTGCACTATCAGTAACTCTCCTGGAGCCCAAAGTTGAAATGAACACCTGGTCCAGTTATGGTGCAATGCTAGCTCCAAGCGAGCTCCATCACTGATGGAGACAAAAGGAGAAAGAGAGGGAAGGTAGAGAGTGAGAGTGCAAAAGAGAGTAGTTGAAGTCCAGATTAAAAAGTCTAGCAAAGTTAGGAACTTTTCAAATGGAACTAGATGTGCAGTCAAGGTTCCTCAAAGCCCATGTTTGGTTAGAGGTGGAAAATGGGTGCAAGTTTGGGAACCTAATGAGCTGCTACTATGACAGCAGTGTGTCTATGTGCAGTGGTGTATGTATGCTTAATCTGTATGTTGATTGTCTAAACAAAGCAATATCTGCAAATTTTGATAGATTCCAGGAGTGAGGTCATTTTCAATTCAGCACCTAAACAGACCTCTCTGAAGAGTATTTCAGGACACCTAAAAGCAATCTTATAATACAAGATAGCATATTTAGGGGTTATTTCGGAAATGTAGCGCCCTTTAAAAATACTTTCACTTTTAAAGGACAAAGGAGTAACATGACATCTAAAATATGTGATACACTGCAATTTGTTATTCTAAATGCAACACTAAACTTGTGAAGAACAGAACTGTGTTGAAATTGTCAAATCGACATGGAAACAGTTTCTTTATCTGGTTCCTGACTGCACTATCCAGTATTTGTGAATGCCTAAAGTAAGGGCGATGTTGACCAATCTGAAAACTTCTGAAAATACCCACAAAAAGACCGAAATGACACTCAAACTCAAGTATGAGCATCTAGACCTCTTTTCCATCCCATAAAATGTATTGTACATGTCAACTAATGCATTCACAACTGGTTGTTTGAATGAAAATGTAACGTCAGTACTCAGACCTGCCTAAAATACATGGTTACGTGCAGCCCATAACAGGTGCTGGTGCATAGGACATAGGCATGACAAAGTGCTCTGGTTGGACTTGGGTACAGATATCCCCTATCCTCCTATACACTGAACCATGAGGTAAATAGCTGTTTGTTCACCTGCCTGTTGTATGAAACACTATTGCACTTTTGAGCAGGTCAAGTTTTGTCAGTCTCTAGTTTCTATCAGTGATATTCTCAGAGTAATGTGATGAGATCATGTGGCAAAGAAGAATTGGGTGATATCGAACAATGACATTGAATGTCTGGTGAGGTGTTTTTCCCCATAGGCCACATCCACATCCACATGTACACCCACCCACACACACATGCATGCACACCCATGCACATGTGCGCATGCACTCACACGTATACACACACATATGCACACACCAAGTTTCCCTTATACTCAAGTGACTGGAGTTCGACAAACTGGTTTAGTTTGGAATAGTATTCCTTCTTCATCAGCAAGGGGCCATATCATGAACAGAACGACTATCTTAAAACCTTTCAATTCATGATCACTTTGATTATTATTATTATTAAAAAGAACTTGTCCTCCATAACATATTATATTTATGAGCCAGTCCTAACAAGTGTTTTATTTGTGCTGTGGTTATACAATGTAATTCACCAAAAGTCAAGCACCTCATCACCACCAGCCCTTTGTAATGGTGTCATCGATCAAATCAGATAGCCTGTGAGAACCAAGCACTCTAAGATACACTGCACTCTGTCCTAACTTATCAACTTCACATATTCATTCTTAGTCCCACTGTGTATGAGTCAGATTTTAAGGCACCTAAGGATTCTTTCATCAATGATGTTGTTGCCAAACAATTGGCCCCTCTCCCCACAAAAAAAGCACACATGACACAAATCTATGAAACATAGAACATCCTTGGGGTTTATCACTCTCATGTTGGCACGTTCAAATTTAACAATCATTAAAGATGCAGAACATGCAAACTGTTTATATGAGGGTTGTAATGTGACAAAGCCCTGTAAACTACTTGGAAGAATAACAAGCTTACCCCTAAAATCATTTTAGATCAACTTTTACATTTAGTATCATCTCTATGTGACTCAGTAACTGAACTGCATATTACTTCACAAGTAGCAGTTGTGGACCCTGTGGTTTTAAATGCACCCCTCTGATGGTAAAATCCCCCAGAAATAACACACAGGTTCAAAAGCCATTGCCACAGTGCGTCCTGGGAGCAAAAACAGTAGAGGTGACATCGTTTATTTTCGAGACTGCAGTTCCTGGGTTGTATCAAGCTAGTTTCCATATACTCTATTTTCCAGCTAAACGTCTTTCACTGCCATGTGTGCATGAGGTTTATTACTAAAACCAAACATGTAACAAAATACTATTAGACTAGCAGACAGCACCTAGACATCTTACTCAATTTTTTTTTGCATTGTTAGGGACTCTACATTCATGAGTGTTTTTGCTTTGAGGTGTATTAAGGCCGTCTGGTAAAGTAAGGGTTTCATAGCGGACACAGATTACCACACAAAATGAATGCACCCAAACTACCGAAGCAAGAAGTGATATCTAAAAAGACCACCTGTCTCATTTCTGTAAACTGTCTAAGAATTTCAAACAGTAGTTCTACATCAGACAGTATCTCCTCCAGTCAACAAAGACATTGTATGATACTTTGTCAGCTCAACAACCTTCCTATGACTTGAACAGACCACTATTCCTCACCAGATAACAAGTGTAGTACTACAAATCATGAGCAACAATGTTCTACAATGAATTACCTACATTATGTATAATGGGGTTTTGCCCAAACCATCTGTGATTGTGTATATGGACATGAAATGACATTGAACACAGCTATCAGTTTCTTAGACTAGTTGGTATAGTGTTAGTGGGTAGGTACAGTACTGGATATTGAGCCAATCAGCTCTTTGCCTGGATGAGGGCCAAGTTTTGTCTTCAGTTTAAAGTTGGTGGAATGTCAGAGTAACGTCTTAGCAACGCCAGTAAAACATGGATACAACCTTACTCTGTGGGTGGTCCAGTAGTCCAGCTTAGAGACAGGTAGAAACACAATACTGTCAGATCTTAAAATAACATTTCCTATACTTCACTCCTTCTATAACATTTAGGAAAAAGGAAAACATTTAGCTTTTTCTTTTTTTTTCTTTTTTTTCTTTTTTTTTTTGCTCAAGTTACAATCCACCACAAGTTCTGAAGAGATAAAATGGGCACCATATTAGTAAATCTCTATTTAAAAAGTCCTGGTGTGCATGTGCACACAGGACTGGGTAAAGGACAAGAGTCTTAGAGTAAAAAGCAGCACCATTTACTAGTAACTGAATAGTGTTAAAGTGTCTTTTGCACCTGTCTGCCCTAGACTGCTTCAGTTGTTCCAAAACAGAAGAAAAATACTTTACTATAATGTGCCAGATATGCATGTGGTCCCTACATATAGTTACATTTTCTATGTACATGTGGTAGGACAGAACCTCTACAACCAACATAACACATTTCTAGCTAAACTAAGAGTTGGATTTTGGTCGCTGGGTGTAAAATAGATGGGGTTTTTTCGATGTTGTCTTTACAATCACATACTGTAATGTAGAATATGACAGAATGCCGTCAAAGTGTTAAATAAAACACAGATGGGCAGGCTGCATATGGAATACCCTAGGTGAATCTTATTCATATTTATAAATTCTTCATATCCGTCCTTGCAATTCAACTGCAACAATATCAAGTGAGCGTCATATACTACATTTCCCTTGGAAATACAAACATGGATGTTATTTAAGGTTCAAAACTGCATTCTATCACAATTCATCTATTTAGACTCAATAATCACCTCCTCTTTGTATGACTTTTTGCGATGGACTGCAATGGTAAATCAAATAGTACAATTTGAAAACATGTTACCATAACATGCTGAACAACCGCATGTCAGTCTTTTTGTCCAGATCTCATTTCCCAGCAACGTTAGTCTATGGCTGCCGCTAGCCCTGTTAGGATGTCTGTGTGTGAGTGCGTTCCTGGGCTAACAATGGACTCCATCAGGAGCCTGCTGTGTAACGACCCCACATGCGATGACAACAGCAACATATATTCGAACAGTAGTTGTCTGTCGCTTTACCTCTGCCCCCTCCCGTAGCCCCCCGTTAACTGTCAAACTCTAAGTGCTGTCTGTCTATCGCCACATTGAGTCATCACCTCAGAGCTAACACTGCGATGGCCTCTATGCAAGGTGCTTCAGCCCAAGACCACTGTTGCTGGTGAGATTCTATAGAAAAAGTTGCACTTTGTGATTCCCTTTGAACATGGTGGGGAAACAGAGTCACACAGATTAACCCTTACTCACCCAGAGGCTCAACAATGATGATGAAAACATAGCTCTTCAGGGTATTTGTAGTGAAAACCAAAAACCAACTGTCATAACTTAATTAATTTTGAATGTAAATTTCTAGTTCTGTTAAAGGGGAAAGGAGTGGCAGCTTGTTGGCATGGTGACAGACATTCCCTCTGCGTCATTGGGAGGGTCCAACCATAGAACGGCGAGGAATGAACAGAACTGCGAGCAGGGAGTGACAGACAGAGAACTGAAAGATGCTGGCACAGATGGGAGAGGGAGATGGGTGAGGGAGATGGATGAGGCCACTGGCTGAGGGCCGGTGTAGAGAGAGGGTCACTTTGGGGAGCGCATTTGAGGGAAAACGCGGTGTGGGTTAGGGGATAAATCCTCGGACCTCAAAGGCGGGTCTGGGCCTCTGGGATGTAGATCTCGATGCTGTCCGCCCTCTCTGTGGCTGAGTTCTGTCTGAAGGAGGCGGCACGCTTCGCCGCCATCAGACGTCGGCGAGCCTCCTGGCGCTGGCGGTCCTGGAGGTCCAGGGAGCGCTCCCGCATCACGCCGCCACGCCCCTTAGGGGGCCTCTTTGGCAGGGGCGGCGGCCACTTCCTCTCCTGCGAGAGAGGGAGGAGAAGTGAGGAGTCAGGATTAACTGGTCCCACTGGTGTTTGTGTAGTGCTGGTACACCAGCAGAGTAGTGTACCACAGTAACATCCTGGTCACTTGGGTGTCATGAACTGTGTCTTTTTGATCCTCTTTGCGTTAGCAGCCAGCTCACAGACAGTGAGCGAGAGGGAGCAGGGAGGGATGAGAGCAGGAGACAGCAGCAGGGACAGTGGGTGCATGTCTGAGTCACTGCCACCCACCTTCTTCTCAGGGCTCTCCACCGGGCGCCACTCGTTGCTCTTGATCTGCTGCAGCTCGTCAAATTTGGCAGTGACGTCGTCAATGGAGAGCTGCAGCAGGTCCCAGAACCCAGCCAGATCCTGAGACGTGGGTCTAGGCATGGCGCTTGGGTCCTAGGGAAGGGGGGATGAGGGTGGGAAGGCAGAGATGAGTCAGAGATGAGAGGTGAGTTAGTGTCTGTCTAATTCTCCTGCAGCTTAGGTAGCAGCAGGTGGGTCTTTTATTGTTACAATAAAATGTGCTTAGGGTGATGTAAAAATCCTTAAAACAATAGTCTTAATTTAGCCCAGACTACCATTACAATGCCACATCCACCAATGCAACAGTTGTATTATACACAGTAACCACTAGATGTCTCTCTATACCAGTTCAAGGAAGGAATATGATCCTTTGCACCATGCAGGCTGATCTATATGAGGGCAGTACAGTTACTGCCATTCCTCCTCCCTCCACTGGGTGTCTGCATGTTTCTCGATCACTTAGACACGTTTGAGAGCTCAGAGCAATCTAAGCCCTGTCACAGTAAGTGTGGGACTTCATCCATCATTCCATTATCTCCAGGGAGAAGGAAGAGAGAGCCCACGGCCCACAGAAAAGAGAGCAAAACACCATCTTTAAGGTGTCATACTCAACAGACGGGTGACGCACACTACGGCAAGAAAGAAGGCTCAACAAGCTCACTCCTTTAACTTTATGCCTTTTGCCGAAAAAGGAAATTGCCTTGTAAGCATGTGAATGACACTGTGTGAAGAAACACACTCTCTCTCTCTCTCTCTCTCTCTCTCTCTCTCTCTCTCTCTCTCTCTCTGTCTCTACTGTACTACCCTCAAAACTGATCAATTTATCTTGAACAAGGGTGTACAGACTTTAGGATCTCACCGATATGTTGTGACTGACCCCTCTCACCGCACACAGCTTACAATCTACAGGGTAACTAGTTAGTACTAATGAAAACGTGAAAATGTCCTGAATTATAGAAGGCAGTCATAAGCCCACGTCCTATTGCAGTTGTTATCTGGGTGCATTAAAGGACAGTGAGAGTGCAGAAGCTCTGCTTCCTATTGTAATTCCCACCAGCTCACAGAAGGGGTCAATACAGGCACAAGGCTTGTATCCAGATCGATTCTGACTGACTGTTTGCGAAACACGTTACTGCTGCATCAGGTCCAGTACTTTGTTTCTGCGAAGGTGGAAACTTCTTAAGTGGTTCAAATAGTTGAAAACAAAACAGGGAGACTTTTTTGGGAGTTCTGGATTGTAGTTTAACAAAGTGACATAGCATTCCCCGTATCCTTTCACAAACATATAGCATACAACAGCATACTAAGGTGTGTGTTGGACACTTACCAGATTTTGCTGACATAGCCAGTAGAACTGCTGGAATTTCTGAGACATGAGGAGTTGTGCACTGCCCACTGCACTTCTGATTTTCCCTAGGACTGGATGACATACACACACACACACACATATACACAACACTCCTGACTCAAATACTGGCAACAACACTCTAATTATTCACTGATGTAATCAATTGTTAATCATTTGAATGTTGCTTAAAGCTTGTCCTGAATCACGAGCTTGGACTAATGAGACTAACACGGAACAAACAATCATCATCAACCAAAACAAACATGCTTGTTAGTTATAGTGGGGTATTACGTCCACACACAAGAAGAAAGGGTTACAAATGTCTTTGTTAATATTCATTTAAAAAGTAAACATTCTTGTAAAATTGATCAGCAATTGGATTAGGAAGTGACATTCAAGAGCAGCCCCTAGTTAGTACACTAGTGCATGTCTTTACCCGGCAGTGGACACTCACTCTCCTCCGACAGGTCGTGCTCCTCTGCCTCCCTCTCCATGTCTTTGCACCATCCCTCCAATCTCTTGGTCTCGTTGTGGAGCAGCTGCATAAACCAGCTCCCGTCCCTGCGAAGAGGGGACACTCGGCCAGCCTCGGCGCCCTCCAGGCTGGGTTCCCCCAGCCACGACTCGGGCTGGGGGCTGGGGGGCCCGCTGGAGGGCCGGTAGTCCTCCCGGTAGCTGAACAGGCCTTGGGTGCGCACAGTGCGGACAGCCCCGTACTGTGTGGGTGTGCTGGGCTCAGAGTGGCGCTGAAAGCCCCCTCCAAACTGCAGGCCCTTGTCCTCCATGGTGGGGAAGCCCTCCAGCTCCATGTCCGCCTGCACGGCCGTGGTCACGCTGTTGGAGCGCTTGAACCTACCGTGTCTGAGAGACACAAATGAAAGCACATATCGACATAGAAACACACGCACAGACAAACATACAGAGATGGACACACACAGAGATACACACAAATGGACACCACAGGGACACACCCACACAGAAAAATGAGAAGACAAACACATTTGAAATGCAACACATACATAGACCATCTACAAAACCCAACATTAGGCAATAAAGACAACAGTTGCTGTTTCACAACCTGGGAAGCAGTAGATGAGGTACTGAACCTCAATAAAGAATCTACTGAAACTATTATCATGGAGTTATTCATGCGTGGTGTGGTGTGTGTTTGGTGTGTAGTGTGTGTGTGTGGTGTGTGTGTGTGTGGTGTGTGTGTGGTGTAGTGTGTGTGTGTGGTGTGTGTGTGGTGTAGTGTGTGTGTGTGGTGTGATGTGTGTGGTGCGGTGTGTGTGTGGTGTGATGTGTGTGGTGCGGTGTGTGTGTGGTGTGTGTGGTGTGGTGTGTGTGGTGTAGTGTGTGGTGCGGTGTGTGTTGTGTGTGTGTGTGTGGTGTAGTGTGTGTGCCACCTACCGCTTCTCATCCTCCACCTGTATCCCTACAGAATGGTACTGAGGAAGACCTTTACTCTCTGACTCTGAGTCTGTTGCAGTTTCCACCTAAATTAGAGAAAGAGAAAGAGAAAGAGAGAGAGGGAGAGAGAGAGAGAGAGAGGGAGAGAGAGAGAGAGAGAGAGAGAGAGAGAGAGAGAGAGAGAGAGAGAGAGAGAAGAGAAAGGGGAGCATCTACATTATAGTGGAGTAAAGTTAGTGGAGTAAAGCCCTTCAGGTGTTTGTCATAAGAGTTTCGGATCCCCAGTGAATAGCTCCCCCTCCCTAGAAGTGAGGCATATGTGAGGAGGCCCCTCCTCACTCTTCTATGCATGGCTTACTTTATCAGCAGTACACCACCTCTAGGGCATTGTTTGAATTTGTGCTGCTGTGGGGATTTTCATTTCATGGTTGTAATGTGATAGTAGTTAACAATGTTTGGACTCATTTGAATAATGAAGTGGTACTACGTCCTAGACGACTAACATTTAGGAGCAGTCATACCGGGTGATGGGTGTTTGGTCATGTTGTTGTTGATGATGATGATGATGATGGTGTGGTTGAAGATGAGGATGCACTTCTTTTTAGTCATCCTTTATACTGTGTAGTTGAAAAGGAAAGAAAAGTAACCTTTATATATATATAATATATATATATATATATATATATTATATATATATAATATATATATATATATAGGAAGTAATAACATCTCCCTCATTAGGCTGATTTGTTTCGTGTGTGAAATAGATAACACAATCACATACAAATACATCTATAAATAAACATGGGGAAATTATTTTAGTTGAAGGCTATTTCTCTCTATTAGTCATGAGAAGGTAAGGTGGCCTGGCTGTGAGTTATATGAAACTGCCAGCCTGTTTCTGAGCTCCCTGGGTAGCCTGATGGCTAGAGGATCATGCAGTCATCCATCCTGATTGGTTAGGGCCACTGCCGGTCAGCTGGAGATGGTCTCTTCACAGCAGACTATGTTTAATGAAAGTGAGTGTGCGTGAAAGCGGATGTGTGCATGTGTGAGGGTGACGTCTGAATCCTCGCTTCCGTGAGTATGTTTGCGACCATATTTGGGCATGTGTGCTTGTCTCTATAGTTTTGGTGAAAGCTCGTACGTTCGTATGTGTCAGTCTGTCTGTGCCTGTTGGCTGTGTGTTACCTGTATGCCAATGGAGGAGCGGGGTGTCTTGAGGTATTCCTCTGCCTTGGAAACCAGTACCGCCTTGTCACACGTCTGCACGGAGATGTGGCTGCCCGTAGAGGCGTGGCGCTTGCTCGCCGCCACCGTCTCCATGGCCATGGTGACAGCCTTGGCGCTGTCCAGGCTGTCAGTGGAGTTGTAGGCGCTCCGGGCCAGCCCGTCCCCAGCCCACAGGACACCGCCCCGTGGGTGCCTCCCCTCGTGGTAGGCATCCTGGGTGGACTCTGTGCTGCTCTGCGCCGTCACCGAGATGACGGGCTTGGTGGTGGCCCTGGGTGGCACGGGTGGGGGGGTCTTCGTGTAGCCGGGGGGGTATGTCACCTCTGTGATGGGGGTGGGAGTGGGGGGGGGGCAGAAAAGAAGAGCATAGCTTACTCAGAACAGATGCAGACCGTGGAACCCAGAGGAATGACAAGGGTCAGTAGGAGGCTGGCCTGCCCATGCTTCTGGGCGCACGCTCCACGCATCGCACTCCTCCGTGCCGTTTCATCGGTAGTGACGAGAGACAAAAAAAAAGACACAGACAGGAGAAAGGACCAATCAGGACACAGCCACAGCCACTCAGGAAATCTCGCTGAGCTGGGCTTTTGGCTGGCGCCGACGCTGGAAGGCGACGGCAGCTTCCTGGCTGACAAGCCCCTCTGTTTACACCTGCGTCAGAGCAGCCGGCTAGAAAAGACTTCTTTCAAGTGCAAATGAAAATCTAATGCTAATCCATCCAGATGGGCAGGCCTCAGAACTGCATGGGTTTAGGAGAGAAGCCAGAGGAGAGAGCAGGCAGGACAGCCTTGGTAGAATGCTGGGTCACACTTGATTCTCACCTGTAGATCATACGTTTACACTCCAACTATTGAGAAGCTTATCAAGTGCATCTCTTCTAATACTGAATCGACGGAACTTTTTTTTTCTCTTCAGTTCTCACCATAGGATACAAGATAATCACAGTTACGGTGTCAAACATATGTCTATCTATGGTTAGAGGCCTGTGTATAGGGCTGTAGTCAGAGTCAAGAAAAAGCTATGTGGTCCCAAACAAGAAACACTGGAGAGAACAGGAAAGAGCACAAACGCTGCAGGTGTAGGGGGGAGGGACTGCTGCACCAAACATTATTTCAGAACACTATTTTATGAAACCGATGAGATGAGTCACAGAGCACAAAAGACAGTGATTCACAGCAGTTACAAAAATAGACATGATACCAAAAATGTTGTGTAAGTGAGCATCACTACAGTCATGATACACAAGCATTCATTCATTCATTTGATTCCTTCACTCGCTGTGCCTTTCAGCCCACGCATGCCTACTCCTTCATCCATTATTCAAAAACGTTGAATATATTTTTGGGGAATAATCGTACTCATCCAGAGTTGCCACACACATGATGCCACACACGTCCACACAAACACTGTAATCCACTGGGAAACTGTGCCTAACCCTCTGCAATAAACTAGAAATTGTTTTACAAAAGCAAGAATCAGCCAACTTGAGAGATTGTACCTGAACATCACATTCATCCTCTATGTTTAAAACAACAAAAAAACACAACAAACCACAATGCAAATGTGTTATTTTTGTCAAGAAACATATATTCCCTGTGTGGACTTCACTCCAAACTTTAAAAGGCTGCAGCCACTTAGCCAGACACAGTGGGTGGATACCAAATTGAATATGACATGGTGACTCAGGCAGCACGCTTCATGTCTTGTTTTCATTGGTTCATTTCAATGCAGCTCTTCTTCAAAGACAGGGTTAGATGTGTGGCTTTTTATGCAGCCTTCGAATTAAGGGGACTGAGGTTTGCATCTCAGACTGGAGGCAGATTTAGCTTTCTGAGAAGCACGTAGTGTGTGTACTCTACAGATTTCATACCTGTTCATCAGTTTGTGTTTGGGCATGTGTACCACACCTATAAATATTTCTGTGTGTGTACATGTCTAATAATGTGTGCCTGCATGAACACTTGCTTTGGTGTGTGTGTGTGTGTGCATCGTCTTCTGAATTCGGAAGATGTGCATGGATTGAACGTGCAGTTGCAAAGTCAGATCACCTGAGGTCAGGGAGGCTATGCTGCAGGGTCTATGGTGTAGAGCGAAGGCTCTGTGTGGCCTCTCCACAGGCACGCGCACACACACACGCACGCGCGCACACGCGCACACGCGCACACACACACATGCACCTCTTTAACATCGTTCAACCGTCTTTAGTTCTTCATTTTCTATCTTAATGTTTTATTTATACTTTTTTGTTCCATCTTTATTGTTTGTATACATCGTTTTGTTCTGAAGCCACCATTGAACTGCATGAATGAATACAAGGAAAAAAGACCCAAGTCTTTAAAACAGTGATTCTGCAATGAGGAGTGCCAGGGTGAAACACACCAGATGAGTAGCTCAAGGACCACCCATAACACTCTGCGACAATATCTAGCTGTTTAATGGCTTGACTAGAAAACCCGTTTTAAATGTGTGTGTGGGCATGTGCGAGTGTGTACGTCTGGGGGGTTAAAAAGGGGGGCCTAGTTCTTACCTGGAGGGGGCTGCGCCCGGTCGACACTGCAGGAAGTAGGGAGACGAAACTGGATCCCTGGAAAGAGCAGGTGACAGTTGTTAGCAAGTAGAGGTGGAGAGAGAGGAGAGGCTCGTGCACACATACAGCACTGCCACCTCACTGTACCTACCATGCTGCACGCCAACACTTGCAGGGGATCACATTCCAGAGAAAGTCACAGACATACATTTCAGAGGACATACAGGCCAGGTGCATTTCTCTCTCGCTCGCGCGCGGTGATCGTGACACTTCAACAATGTCAGTCAATCATGGACAGAAGACAGCGACGTCAACAGATAAATGCGAGATCTTTAAGGCGAAGGGATGGTCCCAAGGGTTCACCGTGGGCAGCGTCCCCATCACAAACATAAGGCTTCCTAACAGCATCATCATTGCGACTGTTCAGGGAACAGCTCGATGGTAGACAGGTACATTAAGACTCAAACAGTGACGTTGGCAGGGGATGAGGACATAGAGAGAGCCATGCCATGTCAACCAGGCCTTATCAGCTCTGTCCGGATCCGAAACAACATACAGACACACATAATGGCAGAAATCATATAAAAAAGGATTATGGGCAAAATGTATTTAATTAATAAATGACTCAAAAGTGTAGGCACCGCATTACAAAAAGGTTAACTTTCTATTCAGGTTTGTTTATGTTTAAAATTGGTTGAGCGGCTACATGGATTTCAGAATAGAATAATTTAGAAAAACACAACCGCTATAAATGAGGCAGGTATCATTATTAAACTGAGGAACGTATTAAGAAATTAAAATAACATGTATTAAATTAAATAAGCTCTAATAAAACGAATAAGCAAAGTTATAAGAGACTATGCTTGTAGAAGAGATGGTGAGGGTGAGGAAAATCAAGACAAGAGGACAGACAACACAACATTCAAACATTGAATTAACCAACCATTAAACTAGCCTGCCTAGAGAAACGTGAGAGCGGAATTAGACCGAGACGAACTGTCAAGAAGCTGCAGTTGTTTTTCAGCATGTAGATCTGAAGAGGGGCACGAGGTTCAGAAGGCAGTGAGACAGACTACATTAGACAGATTGTAGCGAGAGGACAAAGACAGAGTACCTCATTTACAGCACAGAGAGACAGTGACATCAGAGCCTCTCGTTTGTCTCGTCTGTCTACTCATCTGTCTTCTATTTCTGCGGGCGGTTGACTTTTTCATTGACAGATACACTCAACATGGAAATACCAAGGCTAGTCCACTCATAGGCCAGAATGGGCTGGGTTCCCTTATCCTAAGTTAACTTACAGAAATGTCCATTTGAACATCAAAACTGTATGGGCATAGAAGACACACATTTCTAACCAAAGGTCATAAAACGTGTTTTGATTAACTCTCAAGTTGATGAAATAGTTCTTTTTTCTGTATATCCTACTTCATCAAATAAGGGTAAACTTTACAATTCTGAAGATCCATTACTTTTTTCATTCAAATGTAAACTTCTTAGTTATAAAAATGCAAGGTACGAATGAGAATGACCAGGTGTTATCCAAATAGTTTTAAACACTTTTGGTGTTTTTTGTATAAATTAGCATTAACGCTACAATGAACTTCAGGTAAAGTTTCACCTTATATCATTTGCTTTTCAGTTGTCATTGTTCAGTCGCTTGCTTTCTCTGCATCGCGTCACTGCTCATTTAGTTTGACTGGTTTCCCTGTGTTCAAGAGTTTCAATGAACACCACTGTCACTGCCCTGACCGACTGTCACTCCTCTCCACCGGACCCCCTTCATCTCTGCGGACCCGTCACAGCGGTGTACTTTGATTGGCTCTAAGGCTGGAGGGGCTGCTATCTCTTAGGTTAGGATGGTCTGGTTTGATGATATGGTATGAGTGACTGGTCTAGTGACCAGAGGGCGATAGATAGCATGAGTGGTGTTCTATGGATGGCTGCCTGATCATATTTAAAATCACTAGTTGCAATTAGACAGGGCACCATATAAGTTAGTACAGTTAATCAGTTAAGTTAGACAAGATGCATTTACAGTTTATATATATGTATTTTATATATATATATATAGATATTATAGATATAGATAGATATATGTAACTACAGTTATTATCCACATAAATATTGGAGGATTTTATGCAAAGATTTACCTTGCGTGTTCTTGTTCCCCAAAATGGTCCAAATAGATACCTAGAGTCATACAGCATGGCCTATCATGCTAATGATCTTCAATATACTAGGGGATTTAGTTATTGTGAGCTAGAGGGTAAATGAATGAAAGAGTGGAAGAATTCATGGATGGTTTGGCAAAGGACAAACAACAAGAGAGTGAAGTCTGTTCTGTACCAGCAGATGTCACACATGCTGGTTTCAGTGTTGGTACAGTTATTAATATCCTCTTTTAGGAATAGCCTATTGAACACCTATGTTGTTCAATAGCCACATACATACATATATACATACAGTGGTGATGCCCTCATGGATGCACAAGTGAATTAATCACAGGTATGAACTAAAACAAACCTTTACAAATCAATAGCTAGAGGTATTTGAACTCCAATACATCCTCTAGGTCATCATATCTGCCTGCATTCTACTGAACTGTAAGGTTCACTTAGGACTTTATTATTCACTTAGCTGTCATTCTATTCATACTGAAAATAAATAGAAGTTCAAGTTCAATGTTCGGTATTGGTGTTTCCAATCAGTGATGGGTGACCAAACCACAAACTGCTCTGGGTGGTACAGGAAACCTTTGTTTATCCGAGCTTCAGAGTGACTTACTAATGTGGATCTGAGGACACCATTGATTTGTCACTGGTTTGTAGGACAAAGCTGCTATGTTGCCTTGTTGCGGACCAGCGATGGATAAATCTGAACGCTAAATTACTCCGATCTGATTCTTCTCAACTCAAAGAAACATTTGAGAAAAAGAAACTAGTGATTAAAATAAGGTGATTCAATAATAATCATAATCATAATAACAAGAAAAACTATAATAGATAAATATTGATAATAATAATAGTTAAATACTGAACAATAACATTGAGAAATAACAAACAAAACATTTGAAATACTATGAGACAAAGATGTCTAGGAAAAGCTTTAGGTTTACATGCACATCTCGGTATTGTATGTTCTTTTGAACATGGGAAGAATGTGCAAAATACATGGAATGGTAATTCATTGTTGCTTTAACTTAAAACAAAATGGCACATAGAAAGTGTTGAGTTGCCAATAATGTTGCCAATGTGACACATGGGGAGTTACTGCAGCACTGGCAAAGTACAGCAGCACTGTATAACATTTAGGAATGTGATCTGTACCATCACGGACAGCTTATTGATTGTGATGACGTTTCAAAATATATCAACATGCTACTGTAAATTGTTGACAACTATATGAAGACACATCTTTACAAATTCATTCCGATATTATAGGGAGGGACAAAATGGTATGAACAAATGTAATAACAACATATAAAAAAGGTATAAGAAAATGGTCCCCTACCAAACCTACCGTACACTCTACGCCCCCCAGCTAAACTACGGGCGCCTAAAAAATTAAAATAAAAACAAAAAAGGATTGATAGCTTAGTACAAAAGGAAGCATAGTGAGAGGATCAAAGCTATGGTTACTGTGCCTGGGCCATGCTGATGGTTATCATGTGTTTACTCATGAAAAAGTACACCCTGATTAAATACATTGCATCCATTTAAGTTTTTTTTGTGTGTTTTCTGTCAAAGATTCTGGAGTTTTGGTTGCCGTTGTAAAGCTATGATCCCTGTTAGAATTGAGACAGTACACAATCATTCAAATCCATATAAGATCATAAAACTTCTCTTGCTTTTTATATGATTCATGAAAAAATACATAAGGCAAAAATAAGTTCTAATAAACGGACATTTCGCAATTACTCATCACAATAAGCAAAAAATAAAATTATATGTAGATATATAATCACATACTGTAAATACATGAAAAAGAAAGAAAACAAAAAAACAAGGTTTGCAGGCCAAAATATATTATAATTTCAGCTCATCTTTTTAAGTTTTGTAAACAAAGCATGACTTACAATAATCGCAGTCTGATAGCTCTAAAACTTGTGATTTCCCTCCTCATGTCCCTTACGAATACTGGAATAAGCATGGGAGGACAATATTTCAGGAAGGGTACGAAATAAATTCTATTCAAGAAGTTTTACGTTACTGCAGAACCAACTGCAGAATCCAATCCCAAAACAAGATTGACAGGAATGGACACCAAAATGGCTGCACAGTAGTTGGGTCAGATCTCTGTGAGATGATCAAATGTAAAACAAAAACTCTGCCCGTATGATTTGTGAAAAAAGAAAAAAAGTGCAGTATCTTCGGCATGGTCCCATCTATTGTTATGACACAAAGATTGCATCATACAGTGAAAACAAGCCTCAAGTTTGATCGATTTTTCATTTATCTAGGCACATCTTGACAAAGCCAATGAAATATTTGTAGCTGCTGTTGCTACAGTTAAAGTAGAATTTAAGGAATGTAATAGCTGCTTTCGGCCAAAAAATAAAAGTAATAGTTATCAAGCTGATAGATCTATGGGTGAGTTTCCTTGTATGAGTTTAATAAGGTTTTTGAAATATTTCGCGTCTGTTAACAAATATTTTTCATTTTGGAAAAACGTTTTAAATGACCATATGTTAGTTTCATACATTTAGTTACAATGAATAATTGTATATTTCTGCTCCATGGTCATCTAAAATAAGTTGTTTTTTATGAACATGTGACACATTCTTGTCACTTGGAGCAATCGGGTCATGTGACTACAGAAAGGTTTGGAGAAGTGCATAATTAATAAATAAATGGATTACTTTACTTTCAGCTTTGTGCCATCATACTAAGGAAGCTCAAACATAAATGGTTTCATTTAGAGTATGTGGTCTTAGCAACCCAAAAATGTATGAATAAAAAAAAATGTCAAAAAGAAGATCATATAAAATTAAAATGTTTTAGCCTTGCCTGAGGATCATGCAAAAGATTAGCTATTTTTAAAGTCTCTGGAAAATTCACTTGGTGATTCATTGCGTGCTTTCCAGTGTTGGTGACTAACATGGTAGATAGAAATGTAGAACTGCAATTATCAACCAAACCTCAAACAAACAATAGAACAAAGGACTTGCATAGAATGAATGAATGTAGTTTTTGAGACATCATGAGTTGACCTGTCTCTATCATCGATTCAGCACCTTTAAATTAGTTCAAGCTCCCCTGGAAACGAGGAAGGTTGCAAGAGGAGAAGCCACTGCACTCTCCCCTATCATTCCAAAATAAAAAGAGGGAATATTCATTAAATCATCCTTGAAACTAATTTATCAGCATTTTGTAGATTAAAACGCAAACTAGGCTGATTTGTTTAATGCACTCACAGTCTTACTCCTTTCTCTGACATGACAAGGAATCGTCTGCCAACCTGTGGCTTGTTAAGTATGAAACACATTCTGAGAACGTTCGAGATCTTTTTGTTTTGGCTCAATAACAAATATGAGATGTTGGCCAGTATAATTGTACCTCCTGTATTGCAAAGACAGAGAAAAAACTCCCAGTAATATAGAGCTCCTTCCTTTGCTGTACTTTTCCAAGACAACATAGATTATAGACAGATTTGAACCTGTGCTACCACACAGGAGAGTTAGTCAAAAACCCCTTGACACTTCCCTCAGGTTGTGTGCTATGACATCACACATCAAGGCCAAAATTCAAGACATTGAGTTTTTGACCTGAGTCTTTGACATGGAGATCCAGATCCATTTGCTGATGGACATCTAACCAGCCAGAGACATTTGTATCTTCTATTTATGTGGCTGCTATTTTGATGAAACCGTTTTTGATCCCATCGTCCTTCCAAAGGGTCATTTGTTACTCCACTTTTGTCTTTTGGTTGTGCAAGATGACTTGGGAGAGATCTTATATTTAAACCCTCAACTCTGCAGACAGCAACAAGTCTTCAAAAGCTTCACATTGCATCGGGGCTGTGATTGAATGAACACATGCATCCATGGTCGCATCCTGGAGATCTCCCTGGACCCCTGCCAGAACTTTGGTGCGCCATGTTGTTATGGTATGACAATGGAGGAGATGAGTGTTTGGGGGAAAGGGGGAGAGGGGGTGACTGCTTTTGAGGAACACCTGAAGACCTCTCAAGCCTAATTTAAAATATATTAGAGGACTCCACCTGGTAAGGTTTCCATGGAGCCTAGCTCACTAGTTAAGAAGGTGCGTATACATTCAGGGGACAGGTACTATAGTTTCAGGGTCATGGTTGGAGAGGTAGACAGGACAACCCCACTTAGTGGCTCTGATTGTCTCTCAGACATAGACTAACAAGACTATCCTGCTGCATGACATTGTGAGGGGTTGGCTGACAGGGGGACAACTTTTTTAGCTAATAAAACAACTAGTGCACGTGCAGAGTTTCATTTAGTACTAAATTAACAAACTCATCTTAGTAAAGTCCTCTAAGCTGAGGGCGAGAGCACAGTACGGTGTTATGAATGATACAAATGTATATATGCTATATTCTTTCCAATCTATACAAAAATAGTACATTTATATACATACAGAGTTCAAACATTTATGCTGAATTTGTGCTGGAATAAAAAAGAAGATGATACATTCATACTTAAGACAATGAAAACGCAACCTGTTTACTGTCCTGTCTTGTGGTAGACACCACTGGACGTTTGGCCCTGGAATAACTCTTTAGAAATCAGTTTGGTATTGGGCCTAATCTAGTGGAGAACTTGACCTGAGATTGTAATGTTGGATCAATGTTAGATAAACAACAAAAACTTTGGGAACATCAAATTTAACATGTTGCCAATTCACTGAATTATATTTCATTCAATTTGACTGTGTGGTGAGGTAATTTTGTTGACCCAAGACTAAAATTACAGCTTTGGTATGTTTCCAACATCAAAAACGTTCCAAAAGCCATTTTTTCTTACGACCAAAAACATTAACTAAAATTTTACAAATGTGTACGAAATGACAGGCAATGAATTGGGAAGTATTAGATACGTTATTTGATAGTTTTTAATTAATCTATTAATAAATAGGATTTCTACGTTTTTGATTTGGTCATTATAAAATTAGCATTTTTAAAATAATTCACAGTATCTCATTAGTATGTTTAGGTGCTTCAGGTTTGCATGTTTCTGCATGAGGAGAAACTGGAATGGGTATGAGTATCTTACATTCCCCACAGGCAGAGCAGAGAGAAGAGTAGCTGGACTTCTAGAGACTTCTATCTCACCCCTATACGTAGTCTGGTGGCACTGATAATAGTGTTGAGGTTTTGTAGCTAAATAAACTTTAGCTTTATTTGTTTAATTAATCATCTAATTTGCAGTATATGTTTCCAAGTGTACAGCCTATTGCACAGTTCTTCCCCTCATCACTCTGATCAGATAGGTGTGACGCTGCACCTCAGATGTATTCCCCTCAGACCATTGAACATCTGCAGTGAGGTTCCACTACAACACGTGACTCGTGGCCGTAAGCCTATTTTTCATCGGCTCCAAAATGGGGAGGAATACATAGTCTATAGAGAGGGGGTACTGATTGGCACTTAGGGATTCATTTCAATCACTTTTGCATTCATATATTTTACATTACCCTGGAAAGTAGTCTAAATGAACCATCCAAGGCATGAATTTATAGTGGTTCTACTAATTCCAAAGTGTAACTACAAATTTAGTTCTTTGCTGGACAGTTGTAACATCTAAGTGTCTGCAGAGATTAAAGTACGTCTATCGACAGTACTGCCCTGCCTGTCTCTATTCAGGATTTGACACCCTGGTTCCTTTCTTGTTTTTTGGGATGGTTTCATTATGTTTCCCCAATGTAGAATGGGAATGGTTAGAATGACATCGACAGGTATGACATGGGCCCACTGGTGTACTTCCTGCTCCAGAGCTCCAGACTGGAACTCCTGCGGCCATCGGAGCGCTTCTGGTGCCTCTGTTTCCTGTTGTTGTTGTCCCACGTGGAGTCCTCCAGCGGCCGGGGGCTGAGGGGGCTGGCCGGGCTGGTGGGGCTGCCCGAACCCTCTGGTGTGTCTACTGTGATCTCAATGCGAGGGGGGTCCATTAGGTCCATGATGCTGAAAGGGGCCGGTTCTGGCTGGCACATGACAGACTTGTCCTCTGTGTTCTGCCTGACAGGCCCACTGGCACCAGCCTGGATACCCACAGACACCCGGTCCTCTGTTTGTGTGGTGCTGTCGCTGCCGGTCTCTCGGCACAGGGTCCACATGTTGTAGCACTGAGTGAAGTTGAAGAAGTTGCTGTTGAAGGTTTTTAACTCGCCACACACGTCCCTGCGCAGCTCTGCCAGCTCATAGCGCATGGCTGAGATCTCTTCCTTCCACTGCATGTTGAAGGCGGCCACCATGTTGGCAGACTCTTTGAAGGCCTGGATGGCCTGAGGTACGGGGGGGTCTGGGGCAGCAATGGGAGGTGGGGCTGGGACCCTGTAGACCGGAGGGGACGCAGGGGGGACGGATATGGCGGTTACGGTAGAGCTGGTGCTATGCTGGCTCCGAGCTGCAGCATTCTCTCTCTCCAGACGCTCCAGCTCCACATAAGCAGATGAGCTGGCTCCATCGTCATCTTCTATCATGTCTTCGTTTAGTAAAGAGGTGCCATCCAGCACATCATATCCCTCTGGAAGACAAATTTAAATATGCAAATAGATGGACATTTAAAAAGATGGAACAGCTGGAGTGTTATTTCACAGTGATGCCTCATGTTTGAATCTGAAATGGACACACATATAGCTCATAAAGCATACAGTATGTGAGAGAAAAATGACCACAGTCCTCTTAAGATTTTAAATGGGTCTCAAATGGATCTTTGATTTAACTTAGAGAGCAGCAGAGCTTTCAACCTGTTGTCTTAAACGGACAAAATAAATATGTTGTCTAATGTGCTTTATCTTTGGTAATAGGTGTGTTTATGGTCATGAATGTGTCTTTAAGTTCCATCTAAATTCAGGAAAGGATAAGAAAAGACACTTTGAAGTACCATCTTTTTCTTTTGGAACAGAAAGATTAGTACACTTTTTCAACTAGGTTCACTCAGCCAATAGAGTGATTAATTTAGACTCACATACTGTAGGCTCCTCATGGTGATTTTACACTGCCTTCTCACTCCTCTCAATGAACGGCAACTTTCAAGAGTCTTTTCATCTTTCCAGCGCACAGCGCAATGAGAAATGAACACCCCATTGGCTGCTAGTGCAAGCCATCATTACCAATTGGTTTAAAATGAGAAAACCATTCAGAAAATTATTGTCCAAACATTTCTTTTCGAAGGATGTTTCTGTGCTCATTTTCACTGGATGCGTCTTATGTGTGCAAAAGAAAAGATGAAAAGGCAATGAAAGGATCACAACTCAAGTCATCGGGCCAAGAAGCAGATATGAACCCTATTGAACATGTCCGGTCCAGACTGGACCATGTGGTGAGACCCAGTGGAGGGGGACTCTCCTCCCTCTAGGGCTGCACCAGGGAGAGGCTGCAATCCCACAGTCAAAGACAGCTGATCAAGCTCCACACCAAGGGACAAGCCCTGCCACATGGTGTTCTACACAGAGGTCGACTTTCATGGAAACAAAATTATTATGTAAAATTAAAAATTAAAAAACACAACTATACTGCAGACACAGACTGCTCTCACAGTAGTACTGAGACAGTGGCAATGTAATAACATTCAATGCTATTTTATGGTTGCGGCATGAGAACAGTACGAGTTTGATTGGGCAGTACAGCTTAATCAAGACATTTGTACTAATGAGGTGAGTTTAGAACACTTAAAAGATCGACACTGGAAACAACTCGCAAAAGTCAACGAGGCTTTTGGTCTTATCAACATTCATCCCACTGCCACTGGAACTAATTCAGTACGTCATAACAAAGGAATTCAAGGCCTCTCGAGTTGTGTGAGTTGTTTGGAGCCCTGATTGTTTAGACTATATCTTAATGGGATGTTTGCTACCTGCTACAAATGTTGGATTTTGCTGAGAAGGCAGTGTAAAAACACACATATACATAGATATATGTATGCGTGTTGACATTAAAATACCTGTGACAGGCATCACTGAGGTCTCCAGCTGTTCTGTCCCCCTGGTTATCCTTCAAGAGACGGCAGGTCAAATGGAGAGGGGGTGCTGCTCTTCTGCCCCAATAGTGCATCATGGGATACCTTCCCATTCAGGGGCCCACTAGACTCGCCTGCTGTTTGCTTTGGATTTATTACAATATAAGGGCAAGAGCTTGCTTCAAAATATCAGCCAGGGTCCTTCCCGGTAAAATACCGTGGATTAATTCATTGCAGGCCTCTATGTCCCTCTATAAGTGCTTCAAATAGAACACCAAAGCAGATAATACCAGGAAAACAATGTCACAATTTGGCAGTGAAAGCGTACAGTGCTGGAAAACATATGGGCCTAAGCGGAACCGACGTCCAGACTAAGAGCCAACCAACTTAGTGGGCCAATAGGGAGGTGACGTGGAATTGGAGCAGAGGTCTTATTGGGTGAGAAATTTCAGCAGGTAAAACAGTGGGATTGGAGAGCACTCCTTGATCCTCAGAACTTCAGACACATTGTAGGCTGAGGGATTCTGACTGTGCAAAACCCAATTGATCATGACAAGATAACCAAACAAATTTCCAGATAGATCAAGAAAAGAAACAAAACAAGAAAAGAAGTAAAATACAGCAGTCTACCATTTCAAAAAGATTGAATCAATGTATCAAGAAATAAAAATCCAGGTTAATATTGTTAAATTGCTCCTACTTAATTATGGTATTTCAATAGGGTTCATAGCTTTACTCTTTCAGGCATACACCAAATGATTTTATCAAAGAGAGTCTGTTTGCACAAAGAACCAGTTAGGCTCATGTTATGATGATGATACAGTGTAATGTGTTGCATAAAAACCACCTGTGAACACCTGAATGTTAAAAACCAGCAACTATTCTGTTGCAACCGGTAGACTCCTGACAATTTTGTTTAAAATCTGGCAGAAAGAGTTCATGAAAATACAGCTATTTATAATAATGTATTTCCAGAAAAAAACATCTAAGCTCTAGCTTTAGGTTGTTACAAACACAATACTAGGGAACTTTGGAGATGTTTACATCTCTAAGTAATAGAGCAGTTCTGTATGTAGATCAAGAGGCTTCCAAATTATCTGGGCCAATCAGGCTATTTGGCTTTATGCAACAGAATACAACACTTTTGAAGATTATTGACTCAACTGATAAGCTTCTTTGTGCAACCAGCACATCGAGCGTTTTCCAGAGTTTGACGACTTACCGTACATTGAGTAAATGAGGATTTGGATTTTTGTCCCTTTCTCTTGTGTTATGTGAGCTGCGTTTAGACTGTGTATCAAGGAAACAAGAGCAGGGGAAGGTGGACTAGTGTCTCCTCGGAGCAGAAAACATTATGCTCTGAGACTATGATCGGGCAACAAATGCTCTGAGACTGTGATTGGTTAGTATTCCCCCAACAACTGCTCTCCTTCACTCAGCCTCACCCTATATGACTCACACTCTCCTCACACGACATATATAATGCCACAGAGAATCACATGCTCAGAACAGCTCCTGTTCCTCTAACACATGCCGTGTCAGGTCACTGTGGATGTCCCGTGTTGTGTTTTGGTGCGGTGCATTATGGTTGTGACTTCTCATCAGACTGGTTCGAGTGAGACCCTCCCACCATATGCATAGGGTCCAGCTCTGCACCACTGTACCTGACCAATCAGAAGCCCAGCTTATGATGCGTGGATCGTGCAAAGAAACGGGGCAAGCAAGTTCATCGGAACACTCAAGGGTATGCGGAGGCAAAACAAACAGACAACACACAACAGTAGCCAAAAGAAATGACTGGAATCATTCAACCCAGCATCTCTCAAGCTCAAGGGTACCCCACTGTACATATGTAGGTATGTCAGGTATGTTCGCATGTATATAATGTATGAGGTTATGTATTCTAAACCCTTCTCTCGTTTTGGGGGGGGATTTTAGGCATACTGTTACCTGTTGTGGATCTGAGAGTTGAAGTGACAGTGGAGGATGTCATTGAAGGCAAGCAGTCGTCGTCTTGGGAATACCCAGCCTGAATTGCACGCAGGTAACTGTGGCTTCGTGTGCGGAATGAGCCAGGCAGGTCCAAGGCCTCCATGGCCTGGGATTCTACTTCGCTAAAAACGGACTCGCAAACTGACTCAAACTGGCCATTGATCTCAGTCTCACTCACCTGAGAGACAAAAACAGGAATAGCAGTCCTTAATTTTTCCTCTTCCTTTCTCTTTCTCACTTTGACTCTTCCCCTTTGTACAGTGAATATGAAGGAGTGTTAGCATGGAAAAAATACCACTGTCAATTTCCGACCTTTGAACGTTGCATTAAAATGTTCTCAAAAACAAAACAACAAGCAGATAACAACCAAATAAAAAAGGAAGAAAAACAGTTTATCACTTTGTATACTGTTTCACTGGGTACTATCCAACTGTAAGTCGTAAAAGAGATATTTGACTACAAGGGAAATGGGAAAGCAGCTGTCCTTTCAAGAACCTAATCAAAAGCACAAATGGCACAACAGTAAAAATAACATGCAGAATGAATTTCCATTGGAGTCCACACAGGTCAAAATAATAAAATCTTGTTTTGTCCATTCTTGATTTGGCAACCTAAGATTGTATGAGCAAGACCAACAGTGAATTTATTCTGTGCTGGTCCATCATGCAGTACATCAAATATTGTTAAGAACAATAGAAACATTATAACTGCATGCAAAAATAGTGTCTGAAAGGATCTATGAGATTCTTAGCATCTAAAGTATAAAGTGGACTGCCATAAAGTGTAATTAATTACAGTCAAAACAGTACATATTGTCAACTTTAAGATATTTCTTTACAGCAAGTCAACACAAATGATGTTGTGATGCCTTCTATATCTAAAACGTATGTGTTTCTATGCTATTTCATGAGCGTTCATCGTCAGTACAACAGAGTGTTCCACTGTGTCTATTCACATGGGACCTTGAAATCCTCTCTCCTCCTCTCCTACGAGAGTGGGGGAGGAGGTTATGTCTGTGAAAAGCCTGTGCAGGACTCACCTGGCTGACGCAGCTAGCCTGACTGAGGGTGCTGACCGCCCGCATGTAGCTCTGGTTCCGTGAGCGGAACTGAGGAGGGTTGTAGGTGGTGGCAGGGTCCAGGGTGACGCTGGGGTGGGGACGCATGTCTCTGGTGGTTTGCAAGTGGTAGCTCTGGCTGAACAGAGATAGGGAAGAGGAAGAGCGCATAAAAAAAGACAACTCGTTTTTTTTCTCTTGATTTGTCTGTGTGTCTGTGTTCATCGTGGCCTTGGTTTGCTCTGCGTGGAGAATTCGACCCGAGCCCAGGAGTGACTCATCTCTCCACATTAGCCAGCCGCCTTATTGGGATCAACTTTGAACTGGGATGATACAGTATGCAGTCCACAGCCTCCACAGAGCCAAAACGATGGGTGATTCGTCTCGTCCTCCCGTTTTAACCTAGCATCCCCACCGTTTGTACAGCCTGCTTCTGTTGCCTATTTATGGAACAATATGCACTTGGCTCATCCATAATAACGAATGATTAAATTCTCCAACGGAGTCCTGGAAACAAGAGGCTTGATTTGTGTGGGGGACAAAAGCAGAAAGTGATCGTAGTCCTGGAGGAATTCTGAATAAGCTCTGGTAACAAAGGGAGAACGAGTTGGAGTGGTGGTGAGTAGCTACAATGCCGGACTCCTCCCAAGGTTTGCAGCGTTCACTGTGACTCGGCCTGCATTCTGAACCTCCCAGAAGCAAACATCCGTCCTGTTCTGGAAGAGCGATTTGTGAGGCAGACCAGAATAACAATAAGCTGGAGAACATCTCTGAGGGACAGCACAGACATCCACTGGGTCACAATCAGACTGGAAGCTACAAAGACATTCTATTCAACAGCAGTCACTCAGCAGAATAAAGGCTTAGATAATACAATGTGGTCCTAATTGTACACAAAGATGCAGCAGAAAAAGGTACAATACAGACAGAACGCCATGTTGAAGAATGGATGCATTCTTCCTGTCATTCAAGAAAAAAAAGAAAAAAATATCAATAGTCTTTCAGGAATGGTTTATACCCTGCAACCTGTTCCTGTACTTGCTGAGTCTGGTATGTACATTACCACTCATGCAAAATGTCAAGTCTAGGAACATCACTGTATCAAAATTTTTTGTTTGAAATGCTCTCTTACTAGTAACCATACATAATTGTGACACATTTTCTTGTACCTACAATCAATCCATCTATCTACAAACATAATTTCTCTCATTGGAGAGATGCGGCAGTGTTGCCACAGCCTAGTCAACAGTGCTGTGATAACATGATGCACACTGGCTGGTTAAGATGTTGGGCAAATATTGAAGTAGCAGATAATAAAAGGTCAGCAACTGACAGCGTCATTGGACTGTGGCATTAAACAGAGCATACCTTACCTGAACTTATATCCAACCGTCAACATATAGCACTGAAGCACTACCAAACCAATTGGAAAGGAAAGGGTTTGATGCATTAATAAATATTGTCAAAAGTGCATTGAAACTCATTTGGTTGAAAAATACTATATTCTTCTTCAGTTGCCAAGCAACATCAAGTGTCATGTCTAAATAATGCATGTCCCTTTCAGAAAACTGTCACCTCAGACAGAGGTCACAGAGACATCCTGGTCAGAAGAAATAAGAGCTACACTACACTGTACACAGTCAACAGAGGCAGGCGCTAAGACAACAAACACACAGCAAGAAGACACAAACAACGACCAACACAAACATCTTTTTGTGGTCCGATTGGATGCGGAGATAACAGTCTGTGGTTAGGGTCAACAAAACAGCAAGGACAAAGCCTGGGGCAAAAGGGTTAAAGGCTTGAAATGAAGCATCTTTAGTTGGTTGTTTGGGTCAAGATTTGAAATGGGGACTATCTTTTATTTTATAATCCACATGCCAGATTGGCTGCTGGAACCAAGAGGATTATTTTATACACTTGTCATTGCAATTTTTGTCAAGATCAAGCTTTACTTCACTGGAAAAGCTTGAGAATACATTTCTCTTTAGAGATGGCACAGATGTTTACTAAAGGATGACAATCCCTAATGGACATGTATCACTCAAAAGCAACCAGTATCTCTTTGGAGCATCTATTGAAAGGAATAATCATATGAGGTAAATTCTAAAGGCGCTTTCGTAAGTAGAACACAATCTCAACATTCCCTCTGTTCCGTCTACACCATTACTGTACGGTAATGATGATGTAACAGTTTGTGATGTCAACTCAATAAAACAAGTCACAACACATGAAGTAAGAATGCATGAAACATGGAAGTAAAGATAGGGCTGTTCTGGAGTACCTACCTTTGGGGATCTATATGGGGCCTATGCAGGACTGATTTGAGGACCAGGGCATCGGGCCGAACAGCCTTCTGAGGGGAAGTCTTAGGGCTGTTGTCTGAGTCTCCACTCTCGTCATCTCCCATGGCTTTCACATAACTGCTGCTACGCATCCTTCGACACGGGATCTCCTCGTCCTTATCCCCTGGATATCCACTCCACTCATCCTGAGGAACCTGAGAGGGAAGCATACCTTCATTAGCCTGCTGGACTGCCAATCCATTGGACTGTATGGATTACCCTCATTATTATTCACGTACCACACCCAAGCCAAAATGAAACTTGCTCTAATTATACATGTTATTGTGTTGTCTGAATACAAGTATTACTCACACAGTGTCTAAATTTTCACACAAATGAAAGGCCTGTAGGAGAAATGTGTTGACCGAAAGCTGATATTAGGTGAAGGATGATATGCAGTACCCAAGACCAAATATAAAACTTGTTTAACCAGTCTCTAAGCAGTTCCTTTATTAGCAAGTACAGCAGAGCCCAATTAGCAAAAGGAGTGTGAAAGCTGAGTCAGGCAGTCCGGAAACACATTTCCCTAACATAGCGTTCAAAACTGGGTCCCCATCCCTAGGGTCTCCGGAGCTTCCAGCTCCTCCCTCAGGGTGTGACTACTTCAATCACAGTTTCAATTCTAATCAGGCTCAGGAGTCAAATCATTTGGAGAAGCTCTTTGTTTAAGCACATTTTTTAGGATGTAATGCTAATATGCTGTGGTGGCTAGTACTGCTGCCCACAGTAACCGGGCCACAGGCTAGCACAGAAGAATCACGGTCATTAATTTGTCAATTCATGTAAATCCAATTCACACCAGTTGCAGTATGCAACAGCAGTCATCTTTTTGAGGATTTGCATCGGAAAACCACTGTCCAACCTATTGTTGCCACACTGGTGATGCATATACTTTATCTGTACTGTGATACAGTAGAGTAGAGCAATTCCCATTGTTCTCCCTCTTATGCTCAGGTGTTATAATTTTCTCCGTTGTGGTTCAGAACTCTATAAGGTAGAGTGAGACTTTCCAGAGAATGAGTCTCTGGAACCGCACAGCCTATAGTGACCCACTGTGATTATGTGTGTGTGTGTGTGTGTGTACACAAGCTTGTGTGTGTTTGTGTGTGTAAGTGATGCCGTTGCAGAAAGCGGAAAAAGGTGTAACTGAAATCCTCCATAAAGGCAATGATTCAGAGAATTCTCCTTAACTTCTACAATGTATTTTTTGAGTACAGCACCCAGAACATTGTTTAGCCACTTAACAATCTGACAGGGAACTGACTTGATTGAAGAAGTATACCTGCTTAATTACAGGATGCCATCAAACTTTTCCAAAGAAACTACAACATCATTACATACTGCTGCATCCCCACGGAAATGTTTTTCTTCAGGTTACATAGCATACACCGAGCAAGTCATCATCATTTTACAGGTAGGTTTCTCTGTTTGCGACATGATACACTCATCTATTATCATATTATAACTACACTCTAAAGTCATTCATTTCTGAAAATCTGGCATACTGTACATCACCTGGAGCACAAAACACTTCTTCACAGAATGTATGAACAGTTCATACATTCATGCCTCTGATTGCTATGGACTTTACATTGACACACTGCACTTAATGACACCGAGTTAATTAAAGAGGCAGTCAAGTTAAATGGTAATTAAACCTTGTCAGTGCTATTAAGTACCAATGGCACTATTACTGCGCAGTGGAATATGTATTACTGTAATCAACGTACCAAAGTTGAGTGCATATTTGGATACATGAAATGAAAAAGTAAGGACTTGCGCAATAATTTATTAATTAGAATCATTACTCATGTAGCTACGAGATGAGGAACCCTTGTTAGTGCAGTGATAGGTGTAAGGTTGAGGCGGTATGAATGTTTATTTTTGTTAAAACAAAAACAAATCTCAAACCCAAACTCAACCTGACACACATGCTGTTGTTAAGTGAAGACTAGAACTCAACATGACACACATGCTGTTGTTAAGTGAAGACTGGAACTTAACATGACACACATGCTGTTGTTAAGTGAAGACTGGAACTTAACATGACAAACATGCTGTTGTTAAGTGAAGACTGGAACTCAACATGCCAAACATACTGTTGTTAAGTGAAGACTGGAACTCAACACGACAAACATACTGTTGTTAAGTGAAGACTGGAACTTAACATGCCAAACATACTGTTGTTAAGTGAAGACTAGAACTCAACATGACAAACATACTGTTGTTAAGTGAAGACTAGAACTCAACATGCCAAACATACTGTTGTTAAGTGAAGACTAGAACTCAACATGACAAACATACTGTTGTTAAGTGAAGACTGGAACTCAATGTGACAAACATACTGTTGTTAAGTGAAGACTTGACCAGTCAACAGAAATGAATACTGTCCAGCGTTCCAGCTACTATCTGAGGCACTGACCATAACAGACATTCAACACTGCACAACAGACTGACTCTTTGTAAATCAATAGAAAACAAGCAAGCTCTGCTCAGGCTTTGGGAAAGAGAGGACTGTGGAGTGAGTCAGCGGAGTAATGGAGTTTCAGGACAATGCAATAGCTTCCTTATAAGTCCCTCTTCTCTTCTTTACACCTCCAGATTCAGTTTTAAGGGGGATTGTGGGCAAGTGTGTAGGTTGCAGCCATAGCAACTGGAGATGAACTGGAGACATTAGCACACCATGCATATGCAACAACACAGCCTTGACTGTAATAGAAAAACCAGGGTCTGTAAAACCATCACTGGCACAATTAATAGTGATTAAGGGATTGGGTCCTAATTACATGGTACACACACGCTTAAAGTCGTAAACATTTCCACTCAGGAATAAAGTCTCTTGTGTGCTGCACTATACAAGCAAGTTTAATTAGGAGAGTTGTAATGTAATAAGGTGTAAGCATGTTCTACTTATCTGTGGATATACACTACACATGTTTAATAACTTTAATAAGACAATTATACTCAAACAAGGTCATTTACTTTTGCCATTTTGAACTCAATTCTTGCTTCAGAAAGCACGGTTTGTTATAAGCGGCTCTGGCACTTCAGATTAGCGTTCATATTTACATCAATGCTGCCACTGTCACCATTGGCTTGTTACTGTCACAATCACTGTCAACTCGTTGTTTTGCTGGCTTCCTTTCCCTCACCCTAAAGATGGCAGCTCAGTACCTGACGTGATGCCCACTAGTGTTCCTGCTCCACGCTCAGTCAGATCCCAAAATGGTGCTGTGCTAGAGGCAGCCAGATGCAATTGCCTCGGAGTCTCCACTTATATATTTAATATTTAATATTTGTGATCTGCTGTCCTTTTTGAGGATGTTTTCCTCCAATTTCTACCGTGGGGATCTATATAGTTTCACTCGACACATATACACTACCCTGCCATTGCAGATTTGTACATCCCACATTCCGTCAGGGTGCTCTGTTGTCTTGGTGACCACGGTATCCTATGCTCTTAAAAAAGACAGCATCAGGCAGTTCTATCTCTCTCCCCCACGCCCCCACACCCACCCCTAGTTTCACACACCCACCGACTAGGACCTGTCTGCTTCCCCTGAACAATCCCTAGGCTGCGATCACACTAAGCAGAGAGTCTGATTGTCCTTCTAGAGTCATCTCTCTTTACTCCCCTTCTTCATTCGCTGCCCCCCCTCCTCTCCGTTTCACCTCTTTGCCTTGGGAGGACAGAGATGTGGAGGACATTGACTCAACAGCATAATGCACTTTGTTCAAATTGATGAGCGTTTGTCTAGGAGATGGGTCTGGGGGAAGGGAGGGGGGAGACGGAGGTTCCCTTCACTAGCAGTCTGTCATTTCCATCCTCCAACAGTGGACTAAAACCAATTTTGAGCAAAAAAAATCCACGAATGTCTGCAAACCTTTAAGACTACTACTCCCTCTGAAAAGGTCATATTGTTGCTGTTTGGCTAGACTGTATAATTTTACTACTTCTGTTGACCGGAGACCAGCCTATACTAAAACTGCCATCTTTGCAGAGGTTCTGGAGAGAATCAGCAGTAATACTGAATTGACAGAACGTACAGTATAGGACATTAACGTCCCTGTCATTGATAAGCTCAAAGATGAACACAAAGAACAGAAGCAACACAAAACAAAGTCATGATGGGTTAAACTATGGTGTGATGGTCTGCTATTGTGCCCAAAGAGGTTGTGTTTGTGTGCCAATCTGCTTAACAACGGTGCACAGAGGGTAAGCTCCAAAAAATCCTTAATTCTCCCTATCAATGCCCGACTTGGCAAGTCAACATGATAATTAGCTGGCGTGCATATGTCTAGTTTTAAAGCCTTATCAGCAAAACTATCACGTACACTAATCTGATGTTAGCGTGTTTCGTCTTACCCACGAGACAGTGAGAATAAAATGCAGCAGTTGTGTGGCAACGAAATTAGTCAGGTTTAAAGACACCAATAAATAACATGAATTATTTTCCTCCTGATGCCTTGTCTTTGATCAGCTGGGATATGTGTTAATGAGACAGGTATTGCTCAAGGCAGCGCAGCCCTAGTTCATCACCTGCCCCGTATCTCCTCTCTCAGTTGGGTTACACCTGAAAGACCAGGGAAATGTTCAGCATCAACCCCTTTTGCTACATCCTGAAATTAATTTACTGTTATTGTAACCTTGATATACAAGCAACCGTCTCCTGCGTTTCATCGTGATGAGTGATAGAACTCAAGATACGACTCAACTATTAGAAAATGCTAACATATTTTTGGGCTACATTACATGAACACTTGTCAGAAAACACAACAGTTACATCTGCTAGATGTAATAGCCTATTGGTTCATTTTACAGGCCTGTCCATTTCATGCATTCAATACGTTGACTAGGCTCTTTCACAGAGTGATGTCATTATCGTGTGTGTTTGCCGAGGGTCAACCTCAGACCATAACTGTACATCAAGCAGGTAAATGACTCCTGCCAAGGCCACAGACACTCCAGGACTATAAACACAGAGCACCAAAGTCCTGCCACCTGCACCCCTAGAGATATGAGATGACCCCTAAACAGAAGAACCCATTTCATCAAATTTTATTGAGTGTAACTGAGTGTGTAGACGGCTCAGGCGTGGGAGTGCTATGGGAAAAATATATACGTAAGGTCTAGTCCTGAGGCCTGACAGATTATCCATTACAATTACTAGTTGAAAGAGAATCAGACAGATGTTCAAGTCTGCCCCCAGGACAAGGATTTAGGCCATTACCCTAATCCATCTCCTTAATAAACACACAGGAACGGCCGCACCAGGCTCTCTAAGCACAAAGGGACCAGGGTGTTTGGGCCCAAGGGACATCATTTGTTACCATGACTGCTGATAAGCTTGACCTTAAGATGGGTTGCTGTGGAAACATCTAAACTTCAAATGTCAAAGGGCAGCTGTAAGAGCGTCAGGTTGGGAAGGTAGACCGCCAGACAATCCAGAGCTCCTGCTCTGAACGATAGCCTGCTTTTTGCAGCAGGGAGAGACTACTGATAGTCAAACCATTAGAGTTCAAATGTTTTTCATCTGATTTGTTCCATTGATTTGTAAAGTCTGTTACTGATCATTCTGATTCAATGTCAACAACAAAGTGGTGTCCAAAAGATTGATGCAAAATATCCTAATGAAACCATGAGTAACTAGGGGTTGAAAAGCAAATATAATACAAATACTTTTCAGGCTCAGTGCATGTACACATGTACACGTTGGCCTTACTGAAGCTAAACAGGTGACTGGCCGGATCCTGTTGTAAAAGATCTAATCTGTGCATGGTGTTTTATTATTTTACTGATGGCAATTCCAGCCAGTGTCCCATGTTTTGACACCATGAACCTTGGAAGCTAATTGGAGCTCGTTAGCATAATTAGCTTCCCATGGAAGACACTTGTGACTGTAGCTGACAGACAAGGTTCTAATTTGATTTAAAGCTTCTTTCAATCACTGTCATCCTGTTAGTCTTGCAACAAGGTTTCGGTTATCAATAAGTATTTGACTGACAAATGAATGAACCTTTTTTTACAGTGTTCATTGGCCTTTAACATAATTCTTTTTTTGAAGGGATGAGTGTCTATAGTAATGTTACGTTCTGGCTATGTTGTGATTGGTCTGAGTTCGAGGTGAAATATTTTTCATCAAATAGAATGATGCTGTAAATACAGCATACACCAATAGACACCTACATCAAGGCAGCTCTAAACTTGCACCTCAGCTTAGTCTATTCAGGTCACTGTCTGTGTAGCCTGCTGAGGTGCAACAGTCCTACAGCAATGCTACTTAGCCTCAATGGCTCCAGCCCCTTAGTGGGCTAACTCGGCCAAATAACTATACATCTGGCTAGCACGCCTTTAGTTAGTACAGCACAATAGGAAAAAGCGCCTGCTAGCTCTTTACAAAACACAGGTGCAAGGAGCATGGTTTGGTCCAAAACACAATTGTGCTCTCACAGGCAGCCGTCCTTAGTACGTACAGTGTCCTCCACCATGACATTGATTCCTTCAATTGATCTCACCATCCTAATGGACAATAGTTCCAAGAAGTGGACCACAATGGGATACCTAGATAGGGTAGATTGGGTTCCCACACAGAGAGACAGGAGATTGTTCCCTGGAGAACAACAAAAGGAAATGTTCAATCACAGAGGGGTTTTTACTGACCCACTCCCCATCAATTCATCAATCAGGAGTTTGTACTCGAGGGGTGAGGGGTACTCTATCGATCAATACCATCAATGGCCATCATGTTGTCACATCTTTAAAGGACTCAAGCTCTCCAGTAACTTTGCACCAAAACATGTCACCAGAGAAGAGTCTTGTTCAAAACAAATCTGCCATAAGCTTTTGTGTGAAGTCCAGGAAAAGGCCACGAGATAATACACACACACCTAGCCCCTGAAACAGGGCACTCACCTGCAGGTAGTGACAGGCCCGCAGCGAAGGCTTCAGGTCTGTGTGTATCATGGGTTTTTCTAGGTTGAGTGAGGACTTTCTGTACGCTTCCTTGGCCTGGCTCACCGTCAATGTGGACCACGAACTCCTCTTCATGAACTTCCCCTCGGGCGCCATGGCAATGCTCTCGCAAGCCGAACACTTGACGTCGTTGTTGCTCTTGGAAGTTTTGAGTGACAGGTCCCCAAAGTGACTGTGCATGGAGTCCGGGTAGCAGTGGGAGGCGTGTTCGCCATGGTGATGGCGGCTCATGACACTAGGGGTGCGGTAGGTGCTGTCGCTGTCCAGGTTGTCATCGGAACTCCACCATCCGCCTGAGCGCTGCTTGCGCTCTTTGCTCTTGCTGCGCTTGCTTCCATGCTTGGACGAATGGTGGCCATGGTGACTCCCACCCCCGCCCCCCTCCCCCTTGGTACCGTTCATCTTGGAAGAGCCCTCCAAGGAGTGAGACTTGGTGAAGAGCTTCTGGACAGAGTGGACCAGGTGGCGGATCCGCCCGGGGCTCTCGCTGCGCTGCTCTGTGGTGGTGGTGGTGGTGGAGGTGCGCTGGTACTGCAGCGTGTGAAAGCCATCGCGCTGCAGCGGCAGCTGCTTTTCAAACTGGTCCAGCAGGTTGGCAGGGATACGGTTACTTTTTGCACCGGCGTGGTGCGAGGAGGCGGAAGAGGACGCGGCAGCTACTGCGGCGGAGGAGGTGGCGGAGGCAGTGATGGCAGCGCAGTCATCCCGCGTTGCTGAGTCGTAGTATGGGGAGCTGTAGTGCATTCTGGGGAAGGTGCTGCTGGAGACGTAGTCTACGGGGGCGGGCGGAGCCATCAGGACAGGGGACATCACCATGCAGTCGGAGTGGATGGAGCTGCGGGGGGAGTAGCGGTGGTAGTCCATGGGGCAGCTCTCAGTGGGACTGAGCAGGTAAGATGGGTGACGGGACTCAGAGCCATGGTGCCCATGGAGTTCGTGGGGATGGTCGTAGTCCAGGCCGTGGGGAGAAGGGATCTGGTGCTGCTGGGATCGGCCGCCCGAGAAGCCCTTCATGTTCCTGGGTGGAGGGAGGCGTCTGTCTTCATCGAAGTGTTGGGATGGGGACCAGGGGGAATACTGCGGGTCTGTCAGGGAGGAGAGAGGTAGAGGGGGAAAGAGACAGAAAGATTAATGGCCATTCTAATTTGAATGCATTCAGTGACCTTAGGAAAGCTCCACTCAGTTCCAAGCACTCCATTACATCAATACCTGCAGTTAACAGCAAAAACAGCAGTATGGTGATAGAATGCTTACATTACCATTATATGACTTTCATTGAACACTGATATAGGCCAAAGGTTAAATGATTAATTGAGGCAAACGAGAATTCTGACGATAATGTCAAGCTAGTTTAAGACGTGTGTGTGTGTGTGTGTGTATGCTGAAAGAACAGGATCTTGGAGGAATCCTTTGTCCCGAGGACACCTATGGGTATCCCTGGGAAAATCCCTTTCCGTGTGTGTTTGTACTTCATATCCGAAAGCAATGATTCGACACGCTTAAATAGAGTGTTTTTCCGAAGAAACGTGTGATCATTTTGATGAAGAGTGCATGCTAAGTCTTAGGTATTTGGGTGTTGAGGTATATGACGCTGTACGCTGTATAAGCACTAATTGAAGCACCATATAATCTTGAGGCATGACACCCAAAGAGCTTGTCCCCTTTTGTAACCCCCCTCCCCCTCTCCTATCTTCTCCACCCCTCTGTCTGTAGCATGTTCCCAGATAGGTAAGACCAGGTTTGATATTTAAGACACGTGAAATGGCAACAATTACCAGTCAGAACGTGGCATGTCAGACAGGAAGTGAAGTCAGGGTAAAACTAACTTGGGTAGCTTGGATCTGTATCTCTCCCTGTAATTAATGAGATAAAACTCTGCTCCTGCTGCAGGAAACCCCCGCCATGAATAAATCTTGTCTTACATAATGTTTAGGGACTCGGATCCCTCGCACTGTATCAAAAGAGACTGAAATAAAATTCACAGTTGCCATGGCAACCGCAGTCAAAAACTGGGATTTTTAAAGATTGTATGTGAGGGCTCTGTCTTCAAAGATATGTACACACACAACACACACACACACACACACACACACACATTGATGACCACTGAAATTCATGGTTTATCTTCAATCATCAATCTGTGTTCTTACACTGTCTGCAATGTTTCATCCAAAGTCATGGAGCAACACAAGATAGTTACCATCCATACAATCCTTAATAAGACTTAAATCTGATCACTAACACTATCACTTCCTTCAAGCCAGAGTGATTGAGAGAAGAAGAGAGAGAGGGAGGTAGAAAAAGCAAATCCCTTGGTAGAGACAGGACACAGACACAGACAGGTTTGGCAGTACAATAAACCCTACTGGAGAATCCCAAACTAAGGGTTCCCTCCACGCTGTCCAGCATTTTGCCTCTATTTCTAACTAAAAACTCAAGGAAATATTGTTTTCCTTATATATTAGTATATATAAGGACATTCGAGTGACGAGCTCATTGTAATGTATTGTACACCTGCACGTAATGTATAGGGCCATAGGTGCAGTCCAGATGGTCAAAGTCACAACCTTGCTAACCTAACACACCCACCAGCACTGTGACAGGCCAGATCCATGACTCTATTACACACACATCAAGGGATAATTGAGAGGATGGACGGCAAGGCTGGATAAGTGGCTTGCCAGCCTAAACAGTCACAGCGCAACCTGCACCTGCCCTATAACAATCTCTCTCCCTTTCTCTTTCTCTCCGTGTCCCTTCTGTTAGTATTTCCCTTCCTCTGTTTCTCCCTCTCAACCCCTCTCTCTCTCTCTTGCTTCTTTCTCACAGTCTCTCTCTACAATGCAGCACAGCAAAGCAGATGACAAGGACTAGGTAGTTGCCAAGGCAACTAAATGTGCGAAAATTAGGCCAGCAGCAGACATGTACATCTAGAGCGCTACCTACATAGCCCATGCAAATAGCGCAATGTACTGGAAGTCCCCACACACACAGCATGCACATTACCCAAGGTAGAACTCCGGAATACTTAAGAAGTTACACACTCTTAAACATACACCAGAATACAACTGGAACTGGAGCTAAAGTATTACTGAGACGATTCAAGCGATCAAGAAGAAATGATGGAGGGTGCTTTTGCCTGCTATGCTTCTTACATGAGCAGAGCCTTGGAAGAGTTATTGAGCAGTGCAACCGGTACGACGTCTCTGTCCAGCAGGTTAGGAGCCAGCGACTGCACACCCACACAGCCAAGCTAGGACTCTGTCTGACTGTCTTTCCCTGCAGAATCACCACAGCACTCCTTCCCTTCGTGAGAGAGCTCAGCCTCATGTAATTCCAGTAAATTGGAGTGTGAGAGAAAGGCTGGATGGTTCCCCATACAGCACATCCTGTCCTACAACAGTGTGCATACTCCAGTTTAACAACAGGCCTCCATGGCCATAAGCAGCACTGATGGCTCGACAGAGTCCTTCAAATAACCTCCCAAATCATTTCTTGTTTCTCTACCAAACCTTCCTTTCAGCGACTGTAGTTTAGACCCACATCAGAGTCAGATATCATAATAAATACCATAGAAACAAGAGAGTAGACTGTATGGCCATGTGTCAAATTGGATCTTGGACCTGCTGGGATGGATAGATGTGCGTGTGTGTCTGTGTGTGTGGTGGAGGGCTTCATCAATTCTACAGAAGATGACCTTGGTCAACCTCAACCACTCAGCCTACAATTACTGTCATACCATTAGTGTTTCCTTCCAACTCAGCACACTATGTAATTACAAGCAATGAACGTTAAAGCACAAGATAGTCGAACAGACGCGAGGACCTGCATCACCACGGTCACCTAGTAACACCCGGCACAAGACACATGATTATCCTCCTTTCACAATGTAGGATACAGAGTGCAACAGCCTCGAAAAGTACCCTCTGTACTTCAAAAGCTGCAGTCATACAACTAACCTTTGGAAATCCTTCATTGCTCTAATACCCCATTGTCTAACCCACGCTTGGATTTCATGACATCTGTTCTCTTGATCGGTCGCCGTAAACAGAAATTACATTGTTAGTAACCATTTTAAGTGGATTTTCACCCCAGGGTCTTGATTACCTCCACTCTCATGGAAGTTACTCTGGTGCATAATCAGCCTCGGTGTACAGTAGTAAATGATTAAAAAATCCATTCAGAATAATGTTTGAGCATAATGCAAGACATATGGATCAGATCACAGAATCACGTTTTTTTTACTATAAGATATATGATCTCTATTCTTCTTCTTCATTGGACAATGACAGTTAAGTTTGACTGGAAAAGCAGGGGTGAGAGAGAGGAGAAGACTTCCAGAAAAGGACCCAGGCCAGGTTCAACAAAAGACCCCTCTGCCAAGGTTACAATCTATTCAACATCGTGGTGAGAATTGTGGGTGTATTCATGTTCATTGATACTGTATTAAATCAATGAAAATGCCAGTTTAGTTCATGGTACCTACTTAAAGATGAACAAAATAACATAATACTGCAACGAACAGTCGTCTTTCTTATAAATGGACATTACTGTTCCGCTTGAGAAATGAAGAGACTCAGTCATGCTGAATGAATATGACACCCATTAGTGATGAATACATAGAACATGGCATTAATCTGTTTCACAAAACGGTCAATCTCCAGCACATTATCACCATATTAGTTGCAGTTGTCACACAGCACTTTCCATACAGTCAAGCCATCAGCTGATACAGACGAGGCCAGGAACCTGCACGATCAATGGGGTATTAAACAAAAAAGCAATAAACCCCCAACTGCCTTTTTAAAAATGTTTATTTCCTTTCACAGTAAACCAGCATGAAGTCCTGCAGGCAGATAAGTAGCCCCTGAATCAGCCTCTGCTGGACGCCACTACTGGGCCCCCACACTCTGGTTTTCCAGGAATCCCTATTTGACCCCGAGGCTGGTGAGAACAGCCAGGAGAGGTGACAAATCCAATCTGGAAGTCTATGAAACATTGATGAGAGTGATATCGCATCTAACATAACCACCACGGTGCCGCTAGATCAACGGCGCTTCAGATCAACAGGCTAAATCCTCCCCCACTCGCCACTACTGCTTCAGTCAGCACCTGATCCAGCCTCCAAATCTTCCTGATTCCCCTGATTATGGCCACACACACTCATGAGAGGAGGGATTAGAGCCAGAGGAGAAAGCTAATGCTATGCTACGCTAACCATGCCACAGACCAGGACCTAGCTGCCTGGCTGCCTTCTCTTGAGATGATTGCATAACTTGGCACCAGCCCATCCCTCCTCCTCCACACCACATTAGTGCTGTGGGGAATATGGGAGGGCCAGCAACAGGCGGCCTCCTGTAGCACGTGAATCACATAGTTTGAAATAACAACCATTGCATCGATCGCAGGGGGGCAACAGAGTCCTTTCTAAATCAATGCTTATTACTTGCTTGGTCTGTTTTCTAACCCTGACCACTAACCCGTGGTGTAACCTAAATCATCGTCTGTGAGGGACTCACACCTCTGCACAGACCCTGCTATCATGGTTGCCAACAGATACTTTGTCCAGCTCTGGATAGTGCTGTCTGTTTCACTGTGTGGTTGATGAGTGTCTAAACATAAAGGGAAACCCTACCTATTCTACAACACTTCCGTTGTTACTCTTCTTCCCAAAGCATTGTTCCTTCAAACATGTCTCATTTTTTAAATAGTATTAGAAGCCTCCACCCACCAGCAGTTCCTATAACAGAGTTCAGTAAGATATTTTATAGCAATTAGTCAGTGTGCTTTCCTGTTCACGAAGCGCTCCAGTGCAGGGAATGTTACGTAACAAGAGAGTGGCAGACCTTGCAATCGAGCTAAAAAGCCGAGCAAAACGAGAGGAGCTTTGCAGCAGAAGCTGCCTTCAACCTTTGCTATTCCCTCTCCCACTGCCTCCCACTGCAGCTTCTCATCAGCAGACGCTGGCTCCTGTTGCAGCGACGCCACGCACTCCAGCGGCCTCTGTCTACACGCCCCGTAACAACGACCTAATCGGGAGCTAGTCTATCGCTGTTCTGATGAAGCTCTCTCACAAGTCCTCCCACTGCATCCTGGCCTTGTCACTATGATACTGTCTGTTATGCAGTGACTGTGGTGTGAGGCTGCAGCAAGTCTGCTGTCCTCAGTCTGCCGAGCGTGCAGGAGTGCTGCCCGGCATGCGGTTACGTTAGCAACATCTCGGACGAGAGGACAAGAAAGCAGACGCCATCGCTTCCATCTTAATGACACTGTATCCGTCTTTCGAAATGCTTTAGAAGCGTCAACTGTTAAAAAACGATGAGAAAATGATTCAACCTCATGCACTGCTTTCATACATATCATTTACTTCCAGCTATCAAATGGTGGAGGTAATACATCATGGGTTATAAATGGCTTCAAAATGATAGTCAATATTAAGTGTTAGCGGAAAGACAGGAATGTCAAATGCAAGACTGACTTTGGTATTCAAAATCCATTTAGCACTGAAGTAGGTCTGGAATCAGGGGGGTATTGTCTTCATGAGCTGGGGTGATGTGCTCCGGCCATCTTCTTCCATCTGTCTCGGAGAGCCACTTCACGGGCTAACCAGATATGACACAGCAAGCCAACCATCGAAGCTGAAGGAAAAATGAAGAGTAACGTTATAATGGCTTTTCAATAAAAGCCCCTGCATATCCCAGCCCAAGTCTTTACTCCAACGTCAAGGAGGGCATCAGTGATGCAGGAGGAACAACTGAAGGCCTGTTACACCTCTGATAACATGAAGGGCTTCAGAATGTCGTTAAACGTGGAGAAAATGAAATGAAGAAACGCTTAAGTGAAGAGCTCAGAGGTTGATGGATGGTTGAATGAGGTTACATCTGAACAGGCAGAAGATAAGCGTAGGTGTCTGAAGTGTGGGGAGTTCACTCACTTGCCTAGCTCTCAGGTGGGTGAAGGAATATAGACAAATCTCCATGGAAACTATTATGGTCAAAAAGTTTCACTTTGAAAATCCCCTGTTTCCCTAAAGCTATTGAGGAGAGCTTCTTCCCTCTAATTACTGTACTTTTTATAGTGCCAATTTGTAAAGTGCACATCCACATGCAAACATCACTTTTAAACATGGATCATTATATGGTATAGGTCCTTTCCTCTCTGCATTGACGATAGAGTACTGAAAGGGTAGACAATTGCTACACAGTCTATTTCCTGGCTGCTGTCATTTCCACATGACAGGGGTCACTTCATTTCTTATACAAAATACATTTTGACAATCATATTACCCAAGTCAACATACCAAAGAATTACCCGCAATTAGCAGAAACATATTGTTCTCAGTTTCCTTGGAGGTTAAATGAAGGCGTGATGAAGATCTATATACCTGTTGGTTGTTTCTATGGAAACTCCTTATCTCCTAGCAACCTCAGTCTATAAGTGGTTTTATATAACCATGGTCCATCCATTCATTAAAACAGGGGGGGATAGACACTCATCGTAGACTCTCTCTTGATTGAGGTCAAAAGATGACTTTAAAGGTCACAGTTACAGTATATCATCAATGAACTGCTACTAGACATACTATCTTTATGTATCTGTAAAGCTTTGAGTTAGCCAATTATTGTTGTTCTCTAGACTTGTGATCATAATGTTTGTAACCCACCTCCCATCTCACGGGAGTAAATAGACAGGTAGATGACAGCCAGTGGAGGTTACAATGTGTGTCTGCAGGCGTAGAGGGTGTTCGTCTGGGGTAACAGTATGTGAGGGAATAGCACCGCCTGCTTGAGAGCTATTTTGTCTCTTGTCTGCAAATAAGCAATCTATGTCCGGTCACCACTAACAACCAGAGGGGATCTTTTCTAACAGAGCGTTAAGACTGAAAGTCTCTCTTGATATGCAGGTCTGGCAAAATTGCTACTTTAGATTCGTCTCTGCATTATGTTCTGCCCTCAATATGTTCAGCGACCTTGAGTGTCTCTGATATGATTTCATTTTGTTTATCTCCAATATATACAGGGGGGGGGGGGTAACACGCTGTAAAAAAAAACAACAACTGCCGTTTTAATGGTTGATTTCTTTCGTTCACTTGAGCAGGGCTTTCTATTGCCAATTAAGAATGTTGCGTGCTTTCAGAACACTGATGGGATGGCTGGCCTGGAGGAACTGGTTTACACAGGCCTGGCTACTAGCTTCTGGCTCCTGCTGTGGTAAACTACAGTTCCACAGTGGGACTTTATATGTGAGGTTTTAGAGATGCACCACATCATTGATCAGGCTTGGGACAGGAATGGTTGCATCTGTCCCGAGCAGAGAGCTGGAGTGAGCAGAGATAGTAACACCTGTACTCACATTAAAGAACACCTGCTCTGCAGCTTGCACTGGATTATTAAAGCACCTGTTTGGAATGTGAGTTTACCACTACCCACAACACACCAGACATTTGAATGCAACGGCAACCCGTATTTTAACAGCTGAGGAGAGCATAGATAAAGATATAACATCGCCAGAGCAGGATATGAGTCAAACATACAGTAGGTGGGGAGGAAAACGCAGAGGCCATCTTATAAAGGGCTATAAAAAGATTCTGTTTCTTGGCAGTGGAACCACGCGGCACAGCCGAACCAACAATCCTCCACTCAGCCACACACTGGTAAGTGGCCTAGTGGAATTAAAAAGTCTTTGCCCCTGGAGGGACTGAATGTTTGGGCCGTCCTCCAGGCACGATGAGAATAAGAATGAGACCTAACTGCATTACTGCAACCTCCAAAGGTCGCACCACAACTGGCCTTACAAAGACGGCAGACTGTACACAGTCAATGTGCCACATGGTAAAGTAACACAGGGCTTCTGACAGGTATTCAGAGATGGTGAGTGTGTGTGGGGGTGCAGGGTTGGGAAGGGAAGGGGATGGGGAGGGAGATTCTAAGAATGTCTCTAAAACAGTCTGAGGAGGGTGGAACAAAGTACTCTGATGGTGTGGGCAGGAGAGTGGCATGTTGCTGTGGTAACCTTGTCTCACTATCAAGACAGGCTACCATGGTGAGGAAAAAACATCTAAAGGCTACACGGTGACAAGAAGCTGCTTCCACGCAAGATTGAGGGAACGATGAATTTTTTTTCTCTTTTTTTCATCAAGTAACTGATTGCGTCATACAGTAGTTACCTTCAGACCCTAAATGCACAGATAACAGCTGCCACATTTCATGCACACAAAGCTTCACTATCTCATCTTAGAAAAAAAAAACTTGTGCTGGATATATTTGAAAACATATTTGATATGTCTTGCATGCATTCTGTTCTGACATTACATCGTCAGTCGAGCTTTTGGAATCCCACACATACACACACACACACACACACACACACACCCTTCATTGACTCATAGCCGCCCGTCCCCTCCACCCGCTTGCTCTCAGACACATAAGGATGTGTGAAGCATCGGCCCTGTTGGGTGAGTCAGAGAGGTGCTGTGACTGTCTCCACCGCTTGTCACCACGAGTGTCTGTCACACGTTGGAGAGGATGAGGCAGCCTTAGTGTGACCAGCACAGAGCCAACGAAGCATCGTGCCCTTGATGATAGACCGCTCACATATGGCCCGAGACTCATTACAGTGGTGTGTGGCCTTCAGTGGACGCACGCACTAAAAGCCTACTCGCACATTCAGACACACACGCATGCAGTTGTGCCAAGCAAACTTGCATGCATACACACCTACAACAGTATGTATAAGGCGCACACACACATACACGCGTAGACCAACACTCACTCAGTCTATTCAAAGGGTTGAAAGAAAGCAACAATCAACTCATTTTCTCAATCAGGGTTGTCTTTGCGATACATTCAGCTGCGGAACACTGCTAAGTGGGCCGTAATCATATACATCCGACTCAGGAATGAGCATTTATTGTACAAATGGATCAGCTATCTCCTCCTAACAGGAAGCCACAGCGACAGCAACTCTTAAATGCCATGTCATCTTTGCAGCAAGGAACTGCTTTTGTCTTGAATGAAAAATCCTGTAAAAAGTTTCCCCTGCCCAGGAAAGTGATGTGGTGTTCCATTGTCATGCAATACCCACCCCACACAACATTCCAAATCAATTTCCAGTGTCATCCTGGGATTTGATGTGTTCGCTGTGTCAAACAGTCAGATACACGTTGTTCAAAGTTACAGTTCTAGTGACAGGAGAGATGAATAGAGGGCCAGCATACGTGTTAGGTATCAGAACTGCAGTTGGATCTGTGTACTGTTAGCTTCCTACTAACTGCTCTGTGTCCATTGACAGTTTAACAGTAAAAGTACACCACTGAATCTCTCTCTCATTCGTGCTTTCTTATAATTGCTTCTCTCCCGTTCTCTACCCTTTTCTTTCACTTTCACCCTCAATCTCTCGCTCTCTGGCATTTTTACAGAAACTGTCCTTGCTTATCTGACAGTGTGATCCTGCAAAGAGCTTGGTAATAACATAGAACTAGGCAATAACCTACATTTCGCCGACCATTAAGAGATGGTGTCTGGAGAAGCTCACAGCTTCATAACAAGCCGCATGCTGTGTCATTTCCATTCTCGACCAGAGTTATCTACAAAGGTTGCATTGAGCTTCAGGTAAATGTTGATATTCAAGAATCCAGTACCACTGGCACAGGTATAATACACTTTATTCAATATACTCAAATGTGTTCAGTATAATCAAATGTGTATGAAAGGGGATGAAGGGAACACATGATTTTCCTTTTACTTGCAGAACATGGAAGTGTTCTGTCTATTGGATGTGTATGAACAGAAAATGACAGTCGAGACTGTCATTGACTGGCCCCCACACAATTCTTGTTGAGTCTTATATGATCATTCTTGCTTCTTCATCACCTTTCTTCTGTTGTTAAGCTATTTTACCTCACAAAGTCTAGTCAGTCTAACAAAAACATTTCTCTCCCAAAGGTAATTTGCCATCAGCCGTCCCTTTGCCTCGTATTACGTGTAATGACAAGATGAGACACTCTACTTTAATTATTGTGGCATTGCGCGGAGACACCTGTGAATCCCACTGATCAGCACACTCTTCTTCACAGGAGGAATGGAATGAGAAGAGGATTACTGTACTCCCACAATGCTGCTGGCTTGTGCGGCACATTCTAAGCGGCAAAAAAAGCAGCGAGGGGAATCTCCCTGCATTGCTGTTCCCACCTACATGGTTTCTCAAGCTACGAAAAGGCTGCTTTGACTGAGACACGTCTCTCACTCCCTTAGAAAGCTTTCTTCTGCGCAATTAGAAACAACACTTTATTCTCATTAAAATGAAAATGACGACCTCTAATTGGATACTTACACCTTCGCGAACTACTGGTAAACAATTACGTCGGCCCACACCTTGCCAGGCCACTCTTCTGGATCTCTGGCCTTTGCACTAACTGCCTCCCCCTTCTTAGTCTAATGAGATTAGAACTGTAGATAGAGGTTAAAAACTGTTTAATTGAGAACATAAACAAACACAGTGTAACCTTGTGTAGCCTGTCTGCATTATTGATGTGCAGTGTGCACTTCAAGCAAGAGCCTGAAGACAGCGCTTGCCTATCAAAGCCTTTATCTGGGCTTGTTTTGGGGGCTGGATCCTGGTGTGTGCCACACATATTGATTTTACTGCAGGGCAAGCGATTTATCAGGATCACTTGGGGACTTTGAACATCGTTTACATAAAGAATAAGACAATGTGGCCTATTTTTAATTGGATGGACCTCATTTCATCTAGGCTAGCAGTACATCCCACTGACAGACAGGAGCAAGCATGGAGTTGGGGACACACAACACACACAATTCAATGTGAGCTCACTTACAACTGAACCACAGGGTAATTAGCTAAAACCAGGTTTGTGATCTGAACAAGTAAAAGGGATGCCTGCAGGGAGAATGAACACTGTGTTTTTGGCTCCAATGGAGCAGTGAGATGGATGCTATACCAACACCATATGCAAACCTCAGAGGACAGCAGAGCAGAGCAGAGGAAAATGAAAGAAAAGGAGGAGTCAAATGAGAAATGGAAAGAGGAGACAGAGGAGCAATGAAAGCAGGGAGCTTCAAACCCCAATCAAGAGAGTTATCACTTGTCTTCCATTTCTAGGGCCCGTATACGGAGCCCATAACAGAGGCCGTCCTCACCAGGTACTCTGCTACTCTTTACCAGCTAGTTTGACAGCTTCCTCAAAGGCGTGGAAGCTGGCCCTCCGCCAGGCCTTTATGAGCTGAATCTCATTTGGCTGTGCCTCCTCGCTCTGACAACAGCCTGTTCATAAATGCAGCAACACAGAGGAAGGAAGTCAAGATAAAGACCAGACACTGTGACACGGGGCGGCTTGAGCCTGGCACTGGTGGCTTCTTTATACCTTTACTGGGTTGTGTCAAAGCATCACAGTAATGAAACATCCTACTCATTTTCACTCAAAATCCTATCAAATGTAGACAGGGTTGCTATGGTAGGGGCTATGGTAGTGCATAACTAGTGGTTCTTATCACCGCTAGACTCACACCAACTCCAGTGCTGCATCTCTACATGCATAGTAGCTAATAAATGTTCTATTTAATGTATGTAGACTAGCAGTATGAATGTGTCCTTGAACAAACATCCCTTCCACTTAACCCTTAGTACAGCCCCTCCTCTCTGATAGCTCATCAAGCCATCAGCCCTAGAGGCAACAGAGGTTAATGAGATCCATGACTCGTCACTGTGAGGGATATACCCTCCAAGGGGAGGGGACCTAATGGTGAAACAAAAAGATGTGATGTCCCAATGTCAGATGGACAGCTTCTCTGTTTGGTAGGATTGCATGGTTGGGACAAATGGAACTGACTTAGGTTTAAGTTGAGGTTTTTTGGGTTCTTTTGTGGAAGCAGAAAGCTCATGGATCAGATGTTAGATCAGCAAAGATCCATCCATCACAGCTTTATAGGGGATGGTTAAGATCAGATCCTATATCAGTCACTCGCACACATTTGGACATCTGTAATAGTCACTTAGCATGACTCAGACATTGTCTACGGATGGAAAAAACATTGAATTGTTGCCAAACATAAACAAAAACCCTACCAGCACCATGGTTCCCAGTCCCCTGCTATAAAATACATATAGAAGTCATACATTAAATTTCTCTGTCCATGACAGAGCATTGTGATTGGGTGTGATATGCCTGTGCAGATTTCAAAGACGTCTGCATGGAAAAGCATCAGACTACCATCTGCATGTCAGAAGGGCTTGATGGGCTTGCAAATGCAGGTTGTTCATTCTGCCCCATTTCAACACATGCTGTGTTTTCTCTCACCTAAATCAATATGATGTATTGATTTCTCCAAAATGTTTTGCCATTTGATGGTCTAACAATGAAATCTCATGACTAAGGTTCTGCACAGCCAATAAGAACAATGCCCTTAGCGTTGCAAATGTGAGAACATCCGGAAATTTGAAGGCATTTTACAGCTTACAGCTCACTGACAGACATTGTAACAGAGAAAGTGAATAAGAGAGAGGTAGAAAGAGAGAGAGAGTGAAAGTGAGAGATGTTGTTCATTTTGCACACATCCACAGTGGAATATCAAGGAACTTAGCCCTCACAGTTGCTTTTTTTGGATGTGGCTATCCTTCACAAAAAAGCTGAAACCGGTTGCTAGGCAACGCTAAATATGTCAGCACCAGTGACAGATAGTGTGGCACCTCATCTTGCTTACAACTTTAGTCGTCTCCACACGGAGGGAGCACAGCCTGTAGGTCAGGATATGACATAGGAACTACAGTATTGAGGCAAGCTAAAACATTGTTCCCATTTTCAGTGACTTAATCAAGACTGAGACAATGTTACATAACAGAAAAATGCAGGGAGGACAGATACTACAGTAGTGACTCATTGTCGCTTCACAAATTACCTAGCCGCAAACATCTAAACAACAGGGCTTCAATGTGCACAGAGCATGTTGGCATTTTAATGGGCTATAAAAAGGATGTTTAACGCCACATAAAAAATAATATCCCTATTCATTCCACACATTGCCCACATAATGCCCCGTTCTTTCTCTATGCTAACTATCGCTGCAGTCCTCCTTTTTATCCGAGCGACCCATCTAAATTCCATCAGATCATTTTAATCTGGTCCTGTCGTGAGATATTCCCATGGCCTGGCCTCCCACTTTGATCTGGTTGGTGTGAATCTTTTCTGTCCCTCTTCCTCAGGCCTTGGCAAGGACAGGCTGCAATAGATGGTGGGCGGCGGGCGGCGATGGGTTCTCGGCTTGTCACAGCGCAAGGAGATAAGAGGGCGAAAACTGTGGTGACCTCCGCTGTATCAGCGGCCGCTCGCCGCTGTGGTAAAGAGCAAGATCTGGAGAGCTCGGGGAGCAGAAGGTGATAGATACCTCGAATCCCACCCAGAGCACACTGAAATACACGGATCATCTCCTGGTCCCATCTCCACTCCTCTTCAGTTTGTCCAGGGATAAGGGAGACACTTGACAGTAGGAGCCGGGGAACAGGGGCAAGGAGGAGAGCAGGAACAATGGGGGTGGGGAGAAGAAAAGGGGTTTTGGAAAAGAGAGTTTGAAGAGTATGTTGGGGCGAGGGTTGTTGGATAGAGGGGGAGGAAGGGTAAGAAAGGGATATGTTCAGGAGAGAGCAATAGAGGGAGAGCAGAGACGAGAGCTAGACAGCTAGACAGACGAGTTTGAGCGAGACGGAGATGCTCAAAGCCTAACAGCATCACTAGAGCAAATGTCAGGTGTGTTTACACTTTCTAATACTTGGAGCCTGAAAGAGATGCTTATTGTCAGGTTGAACCTTTCTGATCCAAAGGGTCTAGTCTCACAATGCTGTTTGGCCCAAGGAGGAGGCACCTGGACAGAAATGCCAGTGCAGTAAGAATGCAGCCTATAGACAAAGTCTTGTGTGATGCCGCACTCACATATACACAAACACACAAACACCCTCTGTCCTGTGGTGTTCTGCTCTCTGTACAGCTCTCTCCCTCTGCTTTCATTTACTAACACACACAAACACACGAAAAAAATCTACAAGCTTTCAATTGTTTTTACCCAAATCTGACATCAAAGGAGGCGCCCACCTTTCAGGCTAGCTAAGATCCCAACTGAGGAAAAGAAACACTTCTATTTGAGCCCCTGCTGAGTTGTTTCTTTCCTGTGTCCTGTAATGTACTGTAATGTACTGTACTGTACTGTCCTGTCCTGTGCTGTACTGTACTGTACTGTCCTGTCCTATTCTGTAATGTACTATGCTGTACTGTACATGCATCTCTCAGGGCCAACAGAGCACTGTTCTATTTTGGAAAAAGGAAATTATACAGGATTCCACAATAATAACTGACTTCCAAAAAACTGTTCTAATATGACAGCTCTTTTTCAATTCTGAGCTAAGTATCACAGTACCTCGTCTACTGTAACCCTCTGGATTTGGCTAAATTAGATGAATAAGCACCACAAGATCCAGCACCAGACAGGACCAGTACATCCAGCACAACCAGGCAGGAAGCCAGGTTAGCGGAACCCCCCTGACTCTCACTGCTCTGCTGTGGCCCCTGGCCTTCTGCTCTCAGGTCAGACTTACTCTCTACCCAAAACACAGTGGTTCCCAGAGCAGCAGCTGGTGGATATGATAGGCTGTCATCCCTCATGACCAGTGTTGTGTGGCGAGGAGATGTGTGTGCGTGTGTATGTGCGTGTGGTGAACAGAGTCAATAGGAGAGGATGGAGACAGTAACGAACATAATGTTCTCAGCAATATGTTCATTTCAACTGTGCTACTGCTAGCGGAAAGAGAGAGAGCGAGAGGGAGAGAGAGAGAGAGAGGAAGAGGGAGAGAGATAAGGAAATAGAGATGAAGGGGGGACATACAGTGGAGAGAAATCAGCCTTTGAGGTTCCAGACTTAGTTTAATGTTCCAGAAAAGTGGCTCAGAAATCACAGTAGGGTGGTCGAGGGTGTTTTGGTTCCCACATTAGACCTCCCAGACCAGCTGTTGTTGCCCTTACACCCACACACACACACACACACACACAAAATCTTGAATAGACCTCGGTCAGTCACCGAAGTGTTTGAAAGCAATGTGTGCACAGGTATAGCCTCACGAAAGTCTCTTTGCAAAGACTTCATTGCAATTGTATTTTTACAGATGTGTCTGCAGTAGGTGTATCAATATATGAACCTGTACACTCAGCAAAACACCTGTTTTCAAATTGGTTGTTTGCATCCGTACGGACAATTTTTTTTATTTGTTCTAAACTTTTGCATGCGTATTTCTGCAAAGTAAAATCCACCGTTTTGAAAATATACACAGTTAAACACACTCATATGGATTGCACAGAATAGCTCTGCAGTCCACACAAATACACAACAAACCAAGTGTTAAATGTATTTGCTTTCTCCACACACTTACTGAGGCAATGGAGTACTAATGACAGTACTGGAGGAGTACTGATGACATCAGAGATGGTTAACCCTCGACCCTGCGCTTTCACCATGACGATGCCCCCTTTCCTCGTCCCCTGTAGCTAGGCAACATCAGCCTGCCGCAATCTTGCAGGGTAGAGCATCTGAGCACAAATGGTAGTTGCACATTTGAGCAGTTGAAAGGACTAATGTCTCAGACAGAGGACAGGGTGGCGTGTGACCATCTGAATAATCAGAGGACTGACCAGGCCAGCCTCTGTACTGTCCATCCTGGGGCTGGCGGCCATGTCTTTGGTGTGACATCCCAGCTTAGTAATTAGGATAACATCATAATAATTTGCAACACAGACATTAATGAACATTGAATTACCCAAATCGTGAGTTCCTGACAATGGCGTGTTCTTTTTATGCATGGGTGTGTTCTTCAGCCAGCTTCCACCTTCTTGACATAAGCAGATGTCTACACGGCCAATTAGTGTTGAAATCTGGGGCTGGGAACCTGTGCTATCAGAGCACAGAACGGTGTGTCTGAGTGAATGTGTGAGCATATGTGTGTGTGTGTGGATGTGTCTACATGAGCTGCACACCCAAGACAAGCTATTGCTGTCCCTGGACATCAATGGCACCCACCCTGCAGGGAACAAGCGTAGGCCAACTAGGGGTCACTGACCTCCACTGTGGTCCTCACCTGAGGTCACAGCCGGCCTGGAGATACACAGATGTATGGTCTGGTTATCTCAGTGTGTGTCTCTCTCTGTCTTTCATCACCATTACCTCCTCACTTCTGTGCCTTTTCATAGATTCTTGCGTCTCTTACGTGCAGGTAAAGACCACCTCTTTGGTAAGCAACACTATGAAATAACACTACTGCAATGTCACACTGACCTCTCTGGAATGTCACATAAACCTTAAGCTGTAATATCTAAGTTACATTGTTAGAACGTCATAGCAACGTAGCTGGAAACCCAACATTACGGGAACATTTCCGGATGGTTCCAGCTGTTTCTAATGTTCTTATGAGGTTCCAGAAGTTCGTGGGCAGCTCACTGACTTCGGCTCCTCTCCCGGTGTCGCCAGAATGTTCCTCAGAGGGCTCAGGTTGTACAGTACTCAGTTGTGTGTGTGATTGAGCTGCATAAAAGGCTTGAACAAGGAGGGGGGGCACTCCAGCCTCACAGAGCCAAGCAGGGGGCACAACGCACGCACTCTCGTAAGCAGCCAATCAAAGGGCCCCTGTGAAACATAAGGTCACAGCTAGTTGTATTCCAGTCTAACACTGTCTGAAAAAATTTGCAAGTTAATTATATCTACTGGTTCTTGTTTGCTTTTGTGACCAAACATATCTTGCTAAAGAGTTGTCAGGCACGATTGTGTAAAGACAAAATGATGAATTACTGAACCAGCCATACAAGTTCTAAACCCCATTTACATTGACTTTCCTTTTCCTGTTGAGTTTTCTAGTTAAGCTTGGCACAGAATTGCATTCGTTTCTCAAATCAATGGTGCAACTTTGTGTGTTAGTGTGTGAATGCACATGCATGTGCTGTCCTCACCTGTCAAGCCAACCAAGCAAGCTTAGCCCCAGTCCCGGAAACCTCCTCACTGTGAGGCTAGCATAATAGCATCAACACTCTGCATTACCAGTGAGGGTGCGTGTGTGTGATATCCTGGGTGAGTCTGACACCCTCAACATCAACGACCGGCAGGCAGGCTCTGAGACACCCGCTCGAGACCAAGCCAGAGGTGGAGATGAAAGCCCACACACATGAACACCCACTCCCTTCTGATCCCCACCCCGATCCCATAAGCCTCCTCTTTCCCCCCAGTGTAGCGGCTGTCAGCCCCCTAGTTCTCCACAGGATAGACCTGCACACACAGGCAATCCTATTATCTCCTGGGGAGCTGTTCAATCTACATGATGCCAAAAGGAGAGAGAGAAAAAAGAACAACACAAATCGATTTCATGCTTGGCGAGAGCCCGATTAAAGCAACACAGGTCGATGCCGTAGTTTCTTCTTTTGAAGATATGAATTTCCAAATCGTGGGTGATCAGCAGCTACTAAATATGTTAGTAGACTTCCAGGTGTTAGCTTGAAAATCAGACACCTGACCAGTCAGATACCTGACCAAGATCCTGTTTCATTTTAAAGTACCCCCTCGTCCCCAGCAAAACGATAGGCAGGTAATCTTTTGAGAACTCAGGCTGAACAACTATTCAAATACGTTATTGATAGGAGTGAGGGGAGAGGGACTGTCCCATCCTAAGAGGAAGAGTCTTCTGCAGGGCTTCCCCAATTCTATCACCAGCTTCGCTCGCTGTGTCTGTCAAGGTCTGAATTCCCTTTCTCAGGCAAAATAAAACTTAAAGAAGACACCATTTCGCAGTTCCCCCACTCACCTCAGGACCTCAATGCCCTGGTGGCTGTTTATGGAAACCAAGACTCATTATTCCACAGAAAGCTGGCCTGCTTGTTCTGCAACCCAGCAGGGTCCATCTCGGGTGGTTTCCTTGACCTCGGATCTTGCCACGCATCTGGGACCGTCACAGTCTGAGCATCACTAGGACAGCTGTGAGTCATCGGAACCAAAAACACACTTTGGTGAGCTATGTTGTCCAAAATATCCCAAATGCCTGAACAAGTACACAGAGGGCACCGAAACACATTTGGCTGGTCTATGACTCATTCAACACTTGTTTCGGACTCTCCCATAAAACAGACAGAGTCAGAGTCTGGAAGCCTTTGTGTCATCTGTCATTTCCAGACCTAAATAGATCCATGTGTCCCTGCTTTTAGCATAGAGACAGAGCAGTGAAGGGAGGTCTGCTTGTTCCACATCAGAGGATGAGATGCCATCGGGAGAAGAGCCGAACCTCTCCGCCTCCTATCCATACACGCATATGCACTTGGAGACGGTACGTAACTTCCTATACTGTACATGCACCTTACATACAAGCATCCACATACTCACTGCATGAGCATATCCACTCCCACTAACATATTGGCAGATATTCGTTATACACTAAAACCCACCTACGCAATGGAGCCCACCGCAGCACACACATAGGTGCGCGTACAAACACACTCTCACAGAAACGCACACACACAAATAACCCTTCTCTAAACAAGTCCACCCCCACACACACACACACACACACAGCTCTGGCCCAGGTCCTATAAAGCACCACTGTTTGGTGGAATGTACAGAGAAAACACACACACAGACACACACACACACACACATGCTACAGCTCCTGAGCATCTCCATGGAAACAGGCTGGAGAGCAGCACATCCCGCTCTGCGTAGTGTCAGAGAGAGGATGAAGCCAGTCCTCATTAGGTGAGCTAGAGGAACCACAGCAGAAGGTGCTTCCATTATTAACCGCTCCAGCTTCTCACAGAACTCAAGACACACTCTCGCCAGGATGAGAACGTTTCCGAACACTCCTGAGAAACATTTGACCCCAGGTCTACTGTCTACTTCCACCCCCACCTCAAACAACATCCCTTCCAGAAGATCACGTCTTATGATGTTAAGTAGGAGTCGTGGTTTAGTGTAGTGGTAGCACAGCCGAATGTGTTAACCTCAGTCCTCGAAGACATCAAAATAACCCTTTCATGCTGTCCGTTGTCTGGCTATACTGTCTGTGTGCTGCAGCTGGCTAAGGCATTGTCTAAAATAGGAGGGGGAGACCAGGTGTTTGTAGGTCAGAGAACACGAGGGAAAATGGTGAGCAGTAAGGAAGGGTGGACGATCGAGCAAAGCAGTGACACCTGTGACATCAAACTGTAGCTTTACATGGAAACCTATGCAGACAAACTGCAGGATAGTTAGTGGACAGCACATTCTAGATCCTTCTCAGCCCTTTAGAATGAGAGCGGCAGCAGAAATATCATGGATCCAAAATGAATTTGCATCTAGCTGAACATCCTTTTTCCTCTGCCTCCCACACATTCTGCAACAGTACCACACTGGCGTGAGTAAAATTGCTTGGTTTCCCCTGTAGGAATCTGCCTGTCTTGATCTTAACATGCAAAGTCCTTTTTGGAAAGTTTATATCCATAATATGTATATATATATACAGTTGTTTTGACCCTTTCACTCCAATGGATGACTGCCGCACCCAAAACCAAGCGTCCCACTACACTTCCCCTGCCAACACCAGGCCTAGACATAGTGTGTGTTTCTATGCATGTGAAACGCTCAATATATTTAAATGGAATATTGCCGTGTACCCATGAATGTGTGTGTGTGTGTGTGTGTGTATGTGTGTGTATGTCTGTAGCTGGCACAATGAATGTAGAAGCTCTGAATCTGCACCAGTCAAACTCCCATTCCCTCTCCCACTCACTCACACACCCACACTCACCCCATCCCACGATGAAACACAACCACTACATGAGCAGTGATTCAAGGCAGTGTGGGCTGCAACATTATCATGTAATGACTCTTCCTACTACACCCTAGAAAGCCCTACTGTTAATACACACAGACCCAGAGACACGCACAAGCCTACTGAAAGATACCACTGACATGCAGTGGGGAGATATACAACTGCCTGCGCGGAAGCACGAGACTAAAGATATGAAGAGTGAAAGAGGTAGACAGAGGTAGAGAGAAAGAGAGAGGGGTGGAGGGAGTACATACATTTTGCTTATGATCACAGGGCTTGATCTACACACAGCTTTTATGGCCCATAAAGCTTTGCGTGAGGAATCCCGTGACAGAAACTAAAGGCCAGATAAGCACATTACCCTACTCATAAATTGAGGATGTATGATTGATAAGGCCTATGCTCCAAACACAGAACAGAGCCATGGGAGGGGAGAGGTGAGGAGGGAAGAGGGAAGAGGGAGGAGCAGAAGCTATGCTTTGGGGGGTTGATTGTGGGGCTAGACAGGGGAAACGCCAGGAGGAGAGGGCACCTGAGAGCAGCTACTGTAGCTAGCTGTGAGGTAACGAGCTGGCCAATCCCTGTCAGACTCTCCTCTGCATTCCTCTGCCAGGGATGACAAATGACTACCTCCACCAGACACCTTGATATAAACGTATGGTGCTCGATATGGTTCAAACAGCAGTGTGGACTAGAGATGTGTCTTTGCTGCATGTGTGTGTTACAGACTATAAATATGTTTTCCCAACTGTACTGTTCCTCAGTCAGAAATTGAAGGATTATGTCAATAACGGTGAAGATCAGTATGTCTTCAGCGAGGCCAAAAATATCACACTGCACTGCCTGAAGCTAACAAGCCTGGCACAGGGTAATGATCTCCTAATAGTGTATACACACACACACACACACACACACACACACACACACACACCAGACATGGCCAAAGCCTGCCGATGCTGCTTAACTGCAGAAAGGTGTGTTAGTAGGAGCTTGAGTAGCTGCCTGTGTAATCTACGGGGAGGTTGAGGGAGGATGTGTGTGTGTGTGTGCGTGTGTGGGTTGGGGGTTATGAGGTGTCTGTAGGGCCAGAAGGTAGTGGGGGACAGTGTCTGAGGGACAGAAAGAAGATTGTGAAACCATGGCTCAGCTGTACAGCACCACATGGTTCAACCAGTACCCACTGAGGGAGAGCTCTCTCGTCTTCTTTCTATGTGGTAGCCGATCTCTCGTTTTCTCCCTCCTCCATTCCACGAGCCATTCCTGCTCTCATCGTTTTTTTGACTGCCTTTCTTCCTCTTTCTATTTTTCTGGATCTGTCTACATAAACAGCACACACATAGCCATCAGTGTGATGTCAATACTGCTGCCGCTAGTTAAGCGTTTCAGTTTGACACCATTGAAAAAACATCGCTCTGACTGAAACCAATGGGAAAATCCGATTTCCATTATGGAAAATGCGGTCGAAGGACTCCTGTGTGAGATTATTGCTAGGCAACATTCCGTCAACGGTGAATTTATTTCTTTTTTGAATTTGTGATGAAACCCTGCGGTAAGCCAAACACCAGCAGTCACATCTAGCGATGTTGGTCACCTCCCCAGGTTAAATCCCCCCCTGCTGCCCATGAAGACAGCTGGGGGGCCGGCCCTCCTACTCTGCTGACACACACACATGCACACCTACACAAACTTACACACATGCATTAACGCACACATACCCACATCCACAAATACACACATGCACACTTACATACCCAACCATCCACCTACACACACAAAAAGCCTTCCACATATGCATCCAGGGAGTAGAATGAAGCAACATGCTGTCCGTCTAAATATGAACGTGTTGCATGTAGCCGATGTCTTCCATTTTCTATGCTTCAAAACAGCTTAGGGTGAATTTCAACTACTTGGTTTGCTGAATACAAAGTACTTACAGCACCTACACTGCCAACTTTCAATCTGCCTGTTCCTTTCAATCTTCGAGACACCACACCTGACAAAAACAAAATGACATGCAGACAGGAGGAGGAAGTGATAGAGAGAAGATGAGAAAGAAGTGACGTTTATCCGTCCATGGGGAAGGGATGGAGGCACTCTGGCTGGGTCTGCGGTCTTTACAGTGTGGCATCAGGTCATGAATCCTAAATGTTCTTACCTTCCAGCGCGTCTAGGTTCTGGAGACATTGGAGCGCATACGCCGCGTCTTCACACGATGATGGGAGAGCATGGAACCGTCATGAGAAGCGCGGACACACAAATCTCAGTCTTCCGTCTGCTCTTCCGGTTGTCCTTACTGCTTGTGTCTCTCTCTCTGGTTGTCTCACTCTTTCTCTTGATTTTTGGTGTGTTTTTTTCTATTTTATCCAAGCCCTCAAAGGAATGGAGTGCTGAGGAGGAGGGGGAGAGGCTATGTAACACCAGGAACAGTGTTGGGCTCTGCGTGCGCTCCTCCACTGCAGCAATGGGAGAGACAGAGGCGCGCGCTGCATGTTTCTCAAGCTCCAAGTGCTCAATGCAAAACACGGACCTGGAACACACAGCCACACGGATCCAGGATCCTGCAGCTATCTGGTTTTTCTGTCCACAATCTCTCTCACTCTCTCTCTCTCTCTCTCTCTCTCTCTCGCCCTGTTGCAATTTGTCTCTCACTATTTATCGCCCTCACCTCTCTCTCCCTCCCTCTCTCTCTCTGTTCCTCTCTCTACCCTTCTGCCTCTCTTTTCCTCTTCAGGTTATATTGTATTTGAATATTCATCTCATCCATCCTCCTCCACCTCTTTTCCCGGTCTGATGCTATAGCACATTAGGGTGGTGGTCGTAGGGCCCGATACCTTTGGCAATAAATTGTCAAGCTCAATAAAGCACCACCAAGCCAGCCACAATTATGTAATGACATCACTTCCTCACCTGACCCACAGAAAGAGGTTTCTTCGTCTCATAGGTCAGAGAGGGACACTGACATTACGCTCATATATCGATCTCGTATGACCATATGCAGGCACGCAACAACTAAAACTAGGCTATAGTATATATTGTTAGTTAAGGGTGAATCTGATGGTTCTTGTAACCTTGTCCATCAAAGACAGACATACCAGTAATATATAAAGCATACATTGATATGGTCCACTACCTTATGTAATCATAATTTGTACAAATGTGATTATCTTAATTATTCTGTAAAAACCGCCATTGATGTGACGCAAAGCACCTCTTTTCCAAGCAAGACTCATCATTAATAATGAGATTCCTCTCAGGGCAAACCTCAAATTCACCTCACGTAGCCTGTGTTTCACTGATGTCTTCCCTCTCTGAACACTTCACAGGGAAATCTGGAGAAATGTATAAATACCGCTATCAATTAAGATGTACTGTGTGGCTAGTTGGCATTATGCTGAAGTGGTCATAACTTTGGAAGGGTGGGTTAGAGGCTACTAATGGGGAGAGGAGAGCAAATTCAAAAATGTGAAACCATCCAGATTTAATCTGCAAAGCCAGAAGGAAGTCAATGCAAGACAGGCTAAGTCGATGAGATCCCGTCTGACTTGCAAACACATCAAGTAAAACGGGGACAAATTAGCACAAAAACGAGTTAGCAATTATCAAACGGTATATTTCCCCCCATTAAAAAAATCATCATCCTCAGTTTAACTACAGTTTAGCTAACAGCCACCTCTTCTCAGGGTAAACTGATCCATATACAGTTTGACTACAGTAAACTACTGCTGCTAAGTCAAGTGATTAAATACACCAATGTACCAGCCTGTAGGGTCCATACGCCTGGTGTAGACATGGAACAGAGAAGCCTGGTCTCATGCAATACTTCCAGGTGTACCTCAAAGGTCCCTGCTTGATTTTGTCCCTGCCCCTCATTTGAATAAGATGAGCATTAATTATGTTAGCGCAGATCAGAAAGCCATGGCTAGTTATTTGCCTGCTGCTAGCTCAAGGACTGCGCCTGGCTTGACGACCCGCTCTCCTCCAGAGAAATGCCACTCCACGCCTCTCCACCTTCCCTCAGCAATAAAAACAAAGTAGCATGCAGCAATTGACATGATTAAGACTGTGATTTATTTGATTTATTGGAAGGTAGTTAGACCAGCGCGGGTGCTTTTGTAAGGACTCAAAGAGGGGAGTGGATTGTGGAGCAGAATGGACTGAGAGGAGCAGGAAAAGTAGAAACACGTTTTCAAGCCTGTTAGTTCTCTGGAGCCAGACAGGCTGGTGACCTGTGATAGATAACTCCAGAGCAGCAGTGATGCCTGAAGGTCGTCTAAACCCAAACTCTGGCCGATAAGCCAGACTCAAACGTATTCGCTACAAGACATACATAAGCCGGCTCCAACCTGGGACACATATTTTACACTCATTCAAGACACAATATTACACTAAACCAGAAACCAGACAGACTGGCCCTTGGCCACAGAGGAGGTCCTTCTCCAATCAGAGAGTGCCTCCTTGTGGTAGAGGATGAGAAAGAGGTTGCCATTGCTGGTGGGGTGCATGAGACAGCGCATGTCAATTAGGATATAAGGATGGATTAGCATATATAAGTATGGTATAGAAATACCACAAATACAATGACATTATATGCACACATTACGTTTTACTTTGAATGACGAATTAATGATTCCAATCTTTTTTCCAAGCTAAAGCTGTATCTGTCTTTGCTGAATAACCAAATACTAAAAAGCACATTCTAAAACATCTCATTCCATTCATATCAGCTCCTCTTCAAGGTTATTGTCAATCAGAAACCGAGTAGGCAGATTTACCATCTCCAAATGATGCCTGCTGTAAGCAATTAATATGCACAGTCTCAGTCACAACCTTGAGAAAGTGATGAGTCAGGCTTGATCTAGTACAGGGTCTTGGGAAGAGTACAAACCCTTCTGAGCTACTGTGAACATCAAGTCTTTGTGTCGTTTCTCTGATGCAGAGATCAGATCTTCAATGTATGTTCTCTTTTGAGGGGGAATCATCATGCTGATGAAGCAACTAAACGTTAGCACCCAGCCTATATGACAAACGATCAGTACAATCTTGATCATGCATTGCTGGTCTACAACTGCAATCACAGCCCAGATAAGAGTTATAAGGGGCACTTGATTGCACAGCCACTGTACAACAAATTGCATAACAATAATTCATATGACATATCTGGCAGGATTAAATAAGGATGGTTCAAGTTTAAGCAAGAAACGTACCATAGAAGTTAGGACTGAGCAATTTTACTAGACAGCTTTCTGGATTGGATACAGCCAAGGAGGCCCCCAAAGGTGCAGGGGCCCTATGTGCCAGGCTTGATCTGCCAATTGGCCATGTGCAGCACTTGATCTGCCTGTTGGCAGAGCCGTCACCGGCTGTGTAGTGCTTTCAGCTGATGTAAGTCATGTTTCCTTCTTGGGCAGGCAGTGCAGCCTATTGCAGAGCTGGAAACTCTCTGTTCCCCTATTAGCTGCTCAGCCATTCTCAGATCATTACTACTGCTTAATGGATTCTGACTTTCACTTATTGTGTTGATTTAGTCAGTGCTCTGACATCTTACCTGAGTTCTTGTCAAGGATGAGACAGAAGTGTGTCCGAAGTAGCCATGGAAACACCTGTGACAGATAAAGACATTCAGATGGAAATAGTACAATGGAGTGAGTCAACATGTTCAAGACGAGGAGAAACAACAGCATAAGCTATACTTCCATCCATCCATCCATTTCCTCCGCTTATCCAGGGCCGGGTCGCGGGGGCAGCAGTCTGAGTAGGGAGGCCCACACTTCCTTCTGCACACACACCTTTTCCAGGGGGATCCCAAGGTGTTCCCAGGCCAGCCGAGAGACATAGTCCCTCCAGCGTGTCCTGGGTCTCCCCCGGGGCCGCCTCCCGGAGGGACATGCCCGGGACACCTCAGGAGGGAGGCGTCCAGGAGGCATCCGAAACAGATGCCCGAGCCACCTCAGCTGGCTCTTCCCAACATGGAGGAGCAGCGGCTTGACTCCGAGCTCCTGCTGTGTGACCGAGCTCCTCACCCTATCTCTAAGGGAGCGCCCAGCCACCCTGCGGAGGAAACTCATTTCGACCGCTTGTATCTACGATCTTGTCCTTTCAGTCATTAACCAAAGCTCATGATCATAGGTGAGCTATACTTTGTAAATCCAGATAAAATTGGCACTGAAACGAGACATTTAATGTGTAGACTAAAAATAAATGAGAGTACATAGTGTCCAATTGGTGAATTAGACATCCAACATTTTGAAGAGCATTATTTCTAAGGATGTAGCTCATGCTGATCTTTTGTATAACTCCTTGGTGCTGTGTCAATCTCACATGCATTACCTTTACTAGTTCAAAGGTTATACTTCTGTATAACCTCTGGCCACATGTAGTTCTATGTTGGTTGTCTTCAACACAGCTCTCCTAGCCCCATTACATTAAACTTTTGCAGAAAAAGGGTGAAAATATTTCCTCCTAACTGAACTAGAACATTTTATGTTCCTTTGATAAACTTAGTTCAAACAAGAAGCTGTTTACAGTTGCTGATGATAATCTTGATAATAAGCTTGTAAGAGTCGAGTGAACTTTAAGAAAAATCTGGCCGCTAAGAATTAGTTCTAGTCTCAAGGATGCTGATGATATCGGTAAGCACGTATTGTGAATATTTTAACAGGTCAATATGGTTCCAGCCAGCAAGATACATCAGTTCCCCCGTCAAGTCTACAATCACCCAAGGTAAATGACCTGTCGACCCAAACTTCAAGCCCACCTCTTGTAATATTCATCATTGAAGTCACCACAAATTGTCTCTCACGTCAACTCAAATATTAGCTGTTCATGACAGTCCGTTAAGCCGACGCTTTGTGAGGAACATAACATGTGCTTGTTTAAAAGTAGCGACATGGCTCGTCGATGTATTTGTACAATAAAAACATAACTACTGAAAGAAAACACTTCCCTTTAAGAATGTGTCAGGAACATCTTAAAGTTATGACCATGAAGGCTGGTATAATAGCCTACCTTTTTCAGCAAGGACATGCTACCCTCTCTTCATAGCCCTACATGAGAAGGTCACCCTTGAAATCAAATTGTGTCGCACTGCCAATAACGAAGAAACAGTGAATATGCCAAGCTGTCACATCCATGTGAATGGAATGACGCCTCTTATTGTTATTACCCGCTGATCGGGAAAGTCGCTGCAGCGTACCTTTGCGATCTGTCTATCGTAGTCTACATCCAAACAAGCGTAGTCTCCTGCACGCCCTCTTGAAGACTTTCATCTACCTTTTTTTGCGTAAGACAAGTTGTGAAATATGGACAGACGCCATTTTTCTAAGGTATCATAAAATGTACAAATTCATTACTTTCTAAGTCGGTTTGTCCATTGTAGGTTTCAGGCACGTGGCACTTTCCTAGTCACAGTTCGCAGGGGGTGCATTTTATTTACAGCAAATGGAAAACAAAGCCTGCCCTGAAATACCCCCTGTAGGTTCTGCTCTATATATCCCAGTATCAAATTATTCTTACTGGAAATTGCGAGGATTAGTATAAGTGGATACATTTTAACCTATGACCTTGCATTTTGCAGTAGACGATTTCTGCCCATTGAGCTATTATCAGTGATGAGAAATAGTACACAAAGTAAGACGTTTCTCCTGTGGCTAGTATTATTTGATTCGGCCAAGTTTGGACATATGTGATTCACTCATGTTTTGACGTATCAAGGGGAAATTGTGCATTGTACTTCAGAGTGATGTTGTTTGGAAGGCTTTAAAGTTTTAAAAACCATCAGTCAAAATTATATTTGATTGAATGACAAAGAGTGTGAGACAAGGGGGATATGTATTGAAAATACACCCTTTCCATCCAGTTTGCATTGCATTCCTTATTACTTCAGATACTATAGAAAGACACGTATTCTACACATGTAAACCAAGTTCGAAGATTATTGGACTTTTGCGTCAAGAGGAAAAGAGTTGTGAAGATTGTCCCAAGTAAGGACAGTTCAATAACATTCATATGTCTGTCGTTAAGGGTCCGTTGACTTTTTTGTTCCCCATGAGAAATAAGGCATAGACCAATTCTCATGCATTTAGGAAATTACGGGATACTGGGGAACTTATACTTTGGGCGTGGCGCACAGCGCCACCTATGGGCGTACGTGGGCCAATAGCTGTCTGGGAGTAGAGAATAACCTGTTATATCATTGGGCCATATTCGAAGCCCACACCGGAAAAACCCAAATCAATGATAGGCCTACATGATGTTACATGGTATCTCCAGATGTTTTTATGTACATAATGTGAAATACAATTGAAAACATATCTTACTTAATTTCCTTTGAGGCGTCATCTCAATTCTCTTGCGATTTATTTGTTTTTGGCCTCTACGCTAAACACAAAAAGAGAGTTTATTATGTAAATATAGACCTGCTCAGATAGCCTATAAGAAACCTCCTTATTATCCACCTGGATACAAATGGTATTTCTCCATTTTAGACAGAGTTGAGTTGTTGGAACCGAGTGCATGAATCCTTCTCAAATTATCATAAAACCTGTTTGTGGACGTGATTTTTTCCCCTCTTCAGTCAGTTTGCCGCATAGGGATGCAAGCCGCGCAGAAGTGAGTTCGGCGCGGGACTGACTTAATTCTCCCCTTTCTCCACTCAATCATCTAACCCTAACAGTCATCTGCACTAAATTTAGAGAACACGTAGGCTACTAAATTAGCTACCACGATCTTAATGGATGTATCTGCATGGATGTTTGGAGAGCTAGATGAAGCAGTAGAGGAAAGCAAGACTGGAACGCAGTGCTGGGAGGCGGAGGTGAGCTAAAAGGAAGGCTGACAAACGCGAAACCTTTTCAATACCTGGAACTGTGAGGTGGTGACGCGGTTAGATACATGTTTCGTTTTCATGGTCAAAAGCTGACGCCTTCGTTTTATTTCGGAGTGTGTTTTGAATTTAGCTAAAATGTTAGTTTGTCGTTTGCTTTGCATGTCTGGTCATTGACACGTGTATTCAGCAGGAATAAGCATTAGGCAACTACGACCCTTATCGCAGACACCTTTAACATTTAATCGTAAGTTCATGTGCAAGTATTTAACGCAATATTTTACATTTAGCCTATGTATTGTCTTACATTTCATATTGAGGACGAATGTCTATGCTATGACTCATTCATTTTACTTCACTACATAATAATTGGTATAATCTATTCATTTAAAATGCAACAGTCCTACCCTGAAATATACTTTCACTTATTGATATACTTCTTCCTGAGATGGCCTTGACGGCCTTAGTCCAGTCAACATAATGATACTCAGAACCAGCTATCAGTCCTACAGATAATATCCTGGACATGGGACAGTCTTTGCTTTTTTGCTTATAGGCAACGATGAGGTGCAGCTGGTGTTTCCATTCAGGATTCTGTCAGTGGTGACACCCAGTGCAATTTGCATGGTTTCTATTTGATTTAATATCTCATAGTCTTGTAAAAAATATACATAGCTTTGTCATTGTACAAAGTCTTAAAGGCAGATGGAATTTTCCACTGGAGGGAGGTTTCGCCAATGGGAGTCAAAGAGTAATGAAAGATTTATGGAATCAACTTTCTCTGCTTTCCTAGGTGGTGGTACTGCCCAACCTTACTACAGTGGCTCTGAGACAGAACAGGACAAACGAGTGTTAAGGACCCTGGGATACGCTGCCTCACTGCTTCTCTGCGCCTGCTATATCATGGGTAACCTCGCTGGCAAGGACGGCCATGGCCCCACAGGTTTCCCACTTGAGCGTGCAGACACACTATACAGCTGGATCTCTGTCTCTCCCTCATACATACGAGCCAACATGCACACGGACTTCTTGGTCTCGTTTGTGAACGCAGTCAGTATCGCTTATCATTTCTAAACAAACTCAGAGGGGAGCGTTTTCTACTGCAGCCTCTGTCTGCTTCTGACCCTGCAAGAGTGTTCTGTTCCAAATTAGAATGTATTACTACTTGTCTGCATTCTTGCATTTTCTACAGTATGTTGGTGTGTCTGTATACGTTTGTGAGTGTGAGAAAATGACAAGTTTTTACCTCAAGCCGTTAGTACGGCTGGCTAGTCTCAATGAACGCTCTGCTACGTTTAGATGGAGCTCATTCTAACACACATTCACCTGCTCCTGACATCCCTCTTAAGGAAGCTTGCTAGTTTAAGGATGAGAATACCTCTGATGATTTTATGCATTAGCTCACACACACACACTGCTATAGCCATGTGCAGTACATTAGAAGCAACTAGCTAACTGATGATTCATCAAAACCTACAGTTTTACTGGGGGAAAAGGGGGACTGCAACGCTTGGCCAAACATATTTTTTTACTGATTCATAAACTTCTGGGTCTGTCTCACTTGGGGATACAAACGGAAGAAGGGTATTCATGTTGATTCATTGATTGGCTGGTTTTAGACAGCACAGTGATTCTGTGTAAAGATGTGTCTAGATTCAAGGATGGAGCTTGTCTCTCACAATGTGTCCTCTTAGGGCAGGGGGAAGGGGGGGGGGGGAGTGTGTGTGCGCAACTGATGTTGGCAGTAGAGGCTCTGCAGCATGAATCAGACAGGGACACTGGCTAACGGAGGGACATTGACTGCATAGATCTGCATCCATAAAAGCAGCCCAACTTGGGTCCTCTCTCTCTCTCTCTCTCTTGGAACATTCTAACTATAAATAATACTGGTTAGCTGAGGGCAGCATTATTCAGTCCCCTCCCCTCTTCTTCTGTGTCTTCTCATTTCGAAGCAAATGTTTCTTACATCCTGTCTCTTTCTCTCTCCCTCCCCAGGTTCTCATTTAGATCTATTCCACACCCCTCCCAGCTCACCCTCTGACTCTGATCTGGCTGCCATGGCCTCATCTCAGGGACAGCAGGGGACCCAATCGCCAGGAGCAGCCAATCAAATGGCCTTATCCAGCAACCCCACCATCACTGACTGGAGCCACACGCTATCAGTCCCCCCAGAGTGGGCTCTAATTGGCCTGGAGAGTAGCAGTTCTCCAGAGGGGGCAGGGATAGAGCCGGGGACCAGGGGGAGGCCTGTGGGCCAAACCAGCAGTCTCAGCGGCCCTGCTCCCCCAGGGCAGAGGGCTACCTCCAGGAGCTCTCCATCAGGGAGCTGCCCTTCGGAGCATAGCTGGTTTGAGCGGGATAGTGGGTTGGGCTCCCAGGTGGACAGGCCTGGGGAGGAGATGGTTCTGGCTCTCCTGAATCTGTTGGAACATCACCGGGCCTCACTAGGCCTCAATCCTGGCAAGGATGCCACCGCTGGAGCAATCGGTAGGAGCTTGTTGTTTAGCACACAGTATACATATGGATTAATGATGAGTCTATGCAGCTGTCTGTACTTCGTGTGTGTGTGTGTGTGTGTGTGCGTGTGTGTGCGTGTGTGTGCGTGCGTGCGTGTGTGCGTGTGTGCGTGCGTGTGTCAGAGCTGCTGAGACACTTGCTGGTAGAGAGAGAGGAGCTGGCTGAGGAGGTGCGCAGCTTGAAGGACACACTGAGGGTGAGTCTGAGGCAGAATCCCTCCTCTCCTATTCCTCATCCACTGCAGTGGTGGGATCAGGAGGTCTGTAATACACAGCAGATCCTTCCCCAACATACATGTATCTTGTCTTGAGCAATTCTGCACCTAAGTAATAGTCAATGTTCTGAGAAGCTGTAAATCGAATTCATCAATATTTGCTGACCAAAGGTGTCTGTAGTTTAAATGTGATGTTTTTACCTAAATTGAGGTGTTTTCCACATACCCACCTCAACATGGTGCAAAGACTACAGTACTGTAGTGATAAGCAGCTTGTGGGCTGGCAGGTTGTCTTTGATCTGTATCTCCAGATAACATAAGTCATAAAGTGTGTGAAGCAGGTCACATTACAGGCATTCCGCACATACCTGTGTGCTTCAATTTAGTTAGCTGGCATGATTCGTTTTGCATTGGATCAATACAATGTCCCTGTTTATGGGATGTTTGCTGTGCAATGTAGCTCTATTGACTTTCCTGAGATATGATGTACATTGCACAATATTTGTCATCGATCTTGGTGTTTGAGAAATAACTGTGAATCATTCACTTGTTTTGATGGCCTTTTACATCAGTGTTTTTAAAACGGTAAACCAAATTGACCAATGTGCGCTTTAGAAATTGCGTGACTTTACCAGCCTACCATATATTACTACTTTACAGTGTCATTACTCATTCTGCTGAATTGATATCTATGGATATAAAAGGTTCCTGTTGTTTTCACAGGCTCTCTTTCATCATAATTGATGTTGAATTGGAGTGAGGCCAGCTCTCTTGTGAACTGTTATTGTTCCTGGATTCCATGAGCAACCCTCTCTCTTTCTGTGAGCCAGACAGAGAGGGCAGAATGGCAGCAGTTCCAGAGCGACCTCCAGGTGGCGGTGTCTGTGGCTGACCGGCTGCGGATGGAAGCGGAGGAGGCTCTGGGCACGCTCCAGGAGCGCCACAGGGATACAAAGGGCCAGCTGGAGCAGGCGCTGAGCAGGGAGCATGAGAGGGACCGGGACCTGGAGACATTGCGGGCCGAGCACAGGGACGTCTGCCTCAGACTGACGGCCATGACGGAGGAGCGGCAGCAGAGCCAGGCCCAGCTGGACGCGCTGAAAAGCACCCTCAGGGAGAGGGAGAGGAGGGAAGTGCACGGGAAGACTGAGGGGGGCAGGATGGAGGAGAGCGAGAGGAGGACTGGGGAAGATCTGCCGCTGATTGAGATACCGGCTGGGACAGACAAAGGAAGGGAAGATTTGGATAAACAGAGCAATTCCGAAGGCGAGAACAGAGCAGAAGATCACGGAGGGGATGGTAAAACTCGGGAGTCTGTTCCTGAGGAGTCCCAGAAAGGAGGAGAGAGTCAGGTGACCGGGAAAGGGGTGGCAGAAGCCTACTTACAGAAACTGGCAGCTGTGGAGAAGAGTAAGGATGAGGGGTGTTGCCTGAGAGAGCCGCGAAGGATCGTGATGATGTCAGAACGTTCTTGGTGAGATCATCGTGCATGCTGCCTGTAATATTTGTAGGACATGTTCTTAGAGGAAGCTAACTTAGCTACCTATGCTATTTGACAGGAGTCTTTCCCGTCTTCCTCATCCTATTGACCCTCCTTCCACACAAAATGGTACATCCCAGAAACCTACCAGTACAACATTACCTCTCTGCAAGGTAAAATAATATGGTTGATGTTATATTACAAAACTAATATTATTACTGTGTCCTTCTGGTTTCAATCATTATATGCTATTATGTCTAAACAGAAAGAAGATTTAACTAAAGAAAAGAGGATGGATCGCATTCTGAAAAGACAGGATAGCTGGTCAAGTTTCTATACAAGTGTGTTCATTTTATGAGTTAAGTAGTCTTTTTTATGTGCCTTTTGATACTGTTTGAGTATAGAAGTGTAATTGTAACTTTTGTTTCAGAAAAACAGGAGGAGGATCAAAACACAGACTTTGTCAGGTGAGTTGTTCTTGCCAATCTCCATATGTTACTGCTCTCCTTCACAAAGACACTTTTCACAATCATTTATTCTTCAACACTTAATCCAGACCTCAGGATGGTTTCAGCATGTTGCTCCGCCGACACGGAGGCTCCAAGAGGAACTCTCTCCTGCGTTGGTGTCAGAGCCGAACACAGGGTTACCAGGTGAGAGGAGTGAATACAGCATGTATAACTGACTTAGGGCTGGAACTAATGGACCCCCCCCTTGTCAACCCTATGTGTCCTTGGACAGAATATAGAGATCACCAACTTCAGCAGTAGCTGGGAGGATGGGCTAGCCTTCTGCGCTGTGTATCACACCTACATGCCCATACACATTCCCTACAGCGATCTCAACCCTGAAGAAAAGGTGAGGAAGCTGATAACAGCATCACAGCTGTAGTTCCATACATCCCTTTTGATTTGATATTAGTTGTTTTTTATTCTTTGTGCAGAAGGAAAACTTGGGCCTGGCTTTCCAGACAGGAGAGAGTATAGGAATTACAGCAACACTGGTGAGACGTTCAGGGGATATAAATGTCTGTTAAAGAGTTTCTGATATGCTGATGTTCCTTATTTAATAACTCCCTTTAAGTCTTTAACCATGTTTGTGTCTGTGTTTGTCAGACTGTGGAGGAGATGCTGAGAGCAGGTGGCCCTGACTGGCAGAGAGTCCTTGGCTATGTTGAAAGTATGTATCGCCACTTCGAGATGTGACGGGCATTTCTTTCCACTTTCATCTCCTCAAGCTGTTTGTCTCCGACCCTGTATTTTTTTGGTAACAGACGAGGGACTGAATTTGAACCACAAGAGGGAGTGCTTTAACTTTGGCTCAAAACGAACTGTGCTTCAAACTGCTTTTATTACTAGAGCCCCCTGCTGACACTGAAGTGTAACTGCAGGACATTGCTACACTGGTGGTTGAGTTGCTCATGGGTAAATACACTAACCTGGTATCAAAGGGTGCTACAGCTAAGAGCTGTTAAACACATTTTTCCCTGGACAATGAAAAAACCTATTGAACAATTTGTACCAAATATTGATCAAATTGACTGGATGCTGATCCACATGGGGTAGAGGATAAGGGATATATAGTCTGTGCTTGTGTACAATTAATGTACAAATCATTTACTTTGGTCACTTTCGGGGACTGTTCACTATGTTTTGCACATGTTGTTGCGTTTTTATGAGCACTTTATCCACAATGTTAAGATAAGTTTTAAATTTAATTATTTTTTACTATTTTGACAGTCTGATGTTCCTGTAGCAATTTAGAAAGTCCCCATGTGCATATGCATCCTTACGCAAGCACAACAGAGGGTTGGACATCTGAAATGCCTATCAACTTGTGTATAATAATGAGCCCTGAGTCTATTTAATGGTGATTGTACATAATCAACTGGATTATTTCAAAAACTAAGACTGCCTATTTAGTTTTTGAAATAATCTACTACAAGTAAACAATGTAAGATGTCATATTTTAAAGTCACATATTTATATACGTTCACTGTTTTAATTGTATGCAAATTAAAGTGCCATAAGATGTGTCAGGTGGACTAACCAGGTGTGGAGTGCAGATGTGTGTTCAGAGTTGCACCTTATGATGAGGCGAGGACTGAGCCTTCAATAGTATAGGTCCTCTCCTCTCCTACATGATGGATTCTGGGGGGTTGTAGCCTTGCTCTTGTCTGTAATCTGTCAATGTGTCTGTTTCTTTATGCAAGTTGAAATACACTGAAATGTTTTACTGAGACATGCCTAATATTAATGAGGACGATGTTGCCAAAGCCTTATTGCAATAATAAAGTTTAAACTCAAATGTTTGTTTAGTTTTTACTGGAGAGAAAGGACATTGGAATGTTACCAAAGTCGCTTTTATTTAATACTGGTAAATCCTTTAGCAGTAACAGTTGAGACATTGGCAGTAGACCAATAAGGTATAAAATAATTGAACAGAAGATTTATAAGGAAGATGACCTTAGCCTGCTTTTTGAAAACATAATACATGGTGAAAATAGTATATGGTGAAAATGGCCTCAATGTAAAATACAAAAAAATAATAATGACAAAAATGAATACGCCAAGAAGCAATTTACAGTTCAAAATAGCACACACATGAATTTCATTTTAACCCTGTGATACATAGTACTGAGCTGTACAGTGATGGGTCTGTATTTAGTGTATGGGAGACAAAACTAGAACAAATCAGGGGTTTTCACTAGAATGCACTAGGTGTATAAAGATGAGATGAGCTGCAAAATGAGGACAACATACGTGCACATTGTACATTATGAGGCGGGAATACCCCCACCTATTGGCGGAGTTGACAGAGGTGGCAAGAGTAAAGACTTCAATTTAGCTGACATGGCTGCAATTTCAGGGTCTTGGGTTTCATACATCTTCACCAGTCTGGCAAATTTAAGGACACCTAAAACAAAAACTAAGGTATGAGAAATCAATCTACATATCCTAGTATAGTTTTAGATAATGTGCATTATCTCACCTTCTCCCTCGTTGTTAAAGCCATAAGCTTTGATAACCTCCTGTTGGATCTGTGTCGAGACCGGGAGGACAAGCTGCAACATCTTGCCCATGTCGTTGCAGGCACTCTCCCGTGCCTCTTCCATACGGGCTGCATTCTCAGGCACCGAGAATGCTTGGATCACCTCACTAAGTACCACTATAACAAAAGAGGGAACAGCATGAGTGGTGTGCCACCACAGCTGAGTGGACATCAATTTACAGTATGATCTGAGAGCACTCTCACCTCTGGCCTGCTCAACAGTAAGAGTGGGCTGTTGTGCTGTAGCTGAGGCCATTCTGTGTCTGAAAAGACGGATGATAGACGTGGGATGAACTTATGTGAAGGAACACGAAGCCTATAGCTTGTAATTTATAAGGAAATCACAAGTCAACCAGCTAGGTAGCTACGTATTTTTCTCTGCCCATTTCGCCAAAAAACAAATTAACATGAGACAGTAATTTCTGTAGGTAATGATGCTTATTTGAATAGCAAACGCACTGACCCTTGTTAAATACCATAACACTGTCTTAAAACCACGACTTCCAACGTTATTTACTCACCAGAACGTAACGCTTTGCGGGGCAAGCTGCTGAATACGATGGTGGAAAGCAAATAGTTTGCAGAGTATACAACAATATACCCGAACCGAATTGTTAAGGAGTCTAAAGGGTTAGGTTGGTCCGTATACTACAAAGATCCAATCCTTTACGACACATGATCTATTTACGACATCATGACTGTTTTCAGATAACTAGATTTTCAACAGATGGCGAGCCTGAAAGTAAACAGACGTGGTAGAAACATCCCTGATTGTAAAACGTAAAATAGGTGTTGTGTAGTTTCAGTGAAAGTATCTACATCTTTCTAATAATTTTATATATAATTTACGGTTGCATTTAGTACAAATTAATACGACTTTTGCTTTCAGTGCAGACGCTTCCTACTAACTCGACAGTAGAGCACACCTTGTCACGATCATCTGACCAGTCTTTCTGGGATATGGAACAAAAACTTGCCGAGTTCAGAGCCAGAAGAAAGGTTCAAATGGCAGTTAAAAAAAGCGAACAAGCGGAAAGGCAAGCCATCAGTCAAACAGATATCACTTTCCAGTCCGACAGATGTGTTTCTGTAACAGCTGACGATGAATTCGAAACCGAAAAGGTTCGGCCACAGTCTCCAAAACCATCGCCTGCTTCACAGAATCCCCATGATATAGTGGTATGTAGTTTCTGGTTGATGGTTAATTATCTACTCTAAACGGACACAGTACATTAATTAAATCGATGGTTGTGTTTTTTACTCTCTCCTTTAGCATGTTCCTGAATGGCTGCTGGACAGTTCTCTTGGTCGCTGGCTTGGTTCCACACGTCTAGCCTTCACAAATTTGACGTTGTTAAAGGTGTTGCTCTGGCTAGTTCTTTTGGGGCTTTTTACTGAACTCGAATTTGGGCTACCATTTTTCCTCATATCACTTTTCTACTGGTTATATGAAGGGTTGCGCAGCCCTGCTGCCCGTAAACCTGGAGAGCTGAGTGCCTACTCAGTCTTCAATCCTGACTGTCAGCCTATCTTGGGGACACTTACAGCGGAGCAGCTGGAGGGAGAGATGGGCTACAGACCACTTGGCAATAGATGAAATCGTGTAAACTTTCAACTGGACAGTCTATGAACAGCTTTATTTGGTACTCAGGAATGTAAATAATTTCCCTTGTATGATAAATGGAGTCATCTAGTGCCTCTTCCCAATTTATTGGTTATGGTTATCATCAGGTACATTGACCTGACAACTGTGCTTTCAATTTGAATTAAATCAGCAATTAACAAGCGTTACTATTTTTGACATGCATTGGTCATCTTGAAATAGATATATTATATATATATATATATATATATATATATATATATATATATATATATATATATATATATATATATATATATATATATATATATATATATATATATATATATATATATATATATATATATATATATATATATATATAAATAAACTGAACTACACTACTCACAACAGCAATCTTATCCGTACCCTGCTTTAAACCTCAAAGTCTGAACTGTATAGCATATAGTCCTATGTCATTCCCACATATTTAGCCTATGTTGATTTGATCACCATGTGACAGTATTCCTCTTAACCAAAAACCATCAAGTCCATCTTTGTAATGTCAGGCACATACAGATGGTGCCATTCTGGGGGTTTTGCCAGCTTCAAGAGAATAAACTAGCTGGTCCACATTGTGTTTTTTGATTAATAGATCGAGGTTGCCATGTTGAAGAATGGTCCTCCATTGTTAGAAAGATCATCTCACACTGTTTTTTGTGTTTTTATGTAGTTCTATAGCTAGCCTCTTTTAGTAGAAATATAGATCTTGCAAAGACATTGCACAAATAAAATATCTCTATGCATGGGTCATCACAAGAACACATTACTTAGAAAGTTCATTATCAGCCATTCAATGACTTAAAAGTCTTCGGTAAAGTTTCAAAGGGGGTCTCTGGTGATTTCATTGTGCATGGTCAGTTTGGTTTTGGGAGGATTTCGTAGTAAAAAGAAAAATATAGACTGTAATAAAGTAATAATATATACTAATTCAGTACAATGGCTTTCTATCACTCATGATGTGTATAAATGGTACCATTTAAATATTGAGAATGTCACCTGGCTTAATTCAAAGTGGGAAAATAAATGCACTATATATGCAATACCAACATTTGTCACGTCAAAATAGCATACGCTCGACGTGGTTCCCACTGTACTAGCTACATTTGACGTAGACTTCACGTTGACTTGAATCCCTTCCCACAATCCATAGAGCTCAAACATCCAGCCATGGCCGATATCAAAGAGAAGGGACTGCAAGATTATCGGAAAAAACTACTTGAACATAAGGAGATTGATGGCCGTTTAAAAGAGTGTAAGAACTATTGTGTAGCTATTAATATTTTTTTTATGGTAATGGTACATTTTGACAATTGAAGTCACAAAAAGATGCTTGCGAAACAATAGCTGTGGGCTAAGTCGCTTTGTCATGCAGCAAACATGACCATTGAAATGAATGGATTTTAACCTAGCTGTCTAGCTAGCGAGAACGCTTGCTAACCATAACTACATAACATTAGCTATAGCAATTGCTAGCTCTTTAGCAGCTAGCACTTAACTCATTTATCTTACATACATTTATTAACACTAGTTAGTCATCTTGAACTCGAGGTTTGTCGTGCTATCACCGGCAGCTAAAATGACTTGCGTAGCCACGAATGATTAAATCACAGTTTAGTATGTTTAATTTATATGTAGTCACCGCTAGCCAGTTGTGTGCGTTATGCTAGCCCAGCTACATGTCCCCACGTCAAGGATGGCCGTGTAGAATTTGGCTTAGTTTAATAAGAATATTGTTGTCTGTATTTTAAAGATGATTTTAAAGCTTTATTTCACTTCCAGTGAGAGAGCAACTAAAGGAACAGACAAAACAATATGAAAAATCAGAAAATGACCTGAAGGCCCTCCAAAGTGTTGGTCAGGTAAGATTGTGTGTGTTAATTGTATGTGATAGTAAAATATCGTGTATATTTCCTGATGTTGTTGACACAGTCTCTTTTTCTCCCTGTAGATTGTTGGTGAGGTACTTAAACAGCTGACAGAAGAGAAATGTGAGTTAAACAAGGTTCATGTTCCCATGTCAGGTTAAGTTACGTTGTGAAACATCAGTTGCTTTTTATGATGCTGACTTTGAGATATCTCATTCCAGTCATTGTAAAGGCAACTAATGGTCCTCGCTATGTTGTTGGCTGTCGGAGACAAGTAAGCATTTTTCCTGTCCTGAGTTAGAATGCTAACAAAATACTTCTTATCAATTCAGTAATAATTCAGTGTGTTCGCAATTGAAACCCATTCTATGAATTGTTTTCACACAGTTGGATAAATCACAACTCAAACCTGGCACCAGAGTGGCGCTGGACATGACAACACTCACTATTATGAGGTAAACCAAAAGCATCAGCTGTGTTAAACAGTCCACAGCTGGCATTAAATGTCCCAATATTCAAGGTGACCGTGTTCAAAAATTCTCCAGTAGACGTTCTTATGTTTGCCTTCCTTGCCCTCAGATATTTGCCCAGAGAGGTGGACCCCCTTGTATACAACATGTCCCATGAAGACCCCGGCAGTGTCTCATATTCAGAAATTGGGGGCTTGTCTGAGCAGATTCGTGAGCTGAGAGAGGTAAGTTGAACAGGAGCATTGTTATGAGCAAGAGAATTATGTTATTCAACAGCAATAGAAATCATTGGAAGACAAGCCTACTTCCTTTTTTTCTAGGTGATTGAGTTGCCCTTGACAAATCCAGAACTGTTCCTGAGGGTGGGGATCATTCCTCCAAAGGGCTGCCTGCTCTATGGACCTCCAGGTAAGTCAGCAGCAGTCCTATCTCAGGGACGGGATGGGAGTTTATTGTGATGAATGAACAATGACAGAATACTTGTGCCTGTACCTTTCAAAAGGCACTGGGAAAACTCTTCTTGCCAGAGCTGTGGCCAGTCAACTGGACTGCAATTTTCTCAAAGTGAGCAATATTCCCCATGTTCACTTAACAAAATCTTTGAACAACATAGCATCAACAAAGTGGTTGGCTCTTACCACCATCTGAACTTGTGTTGGCTGGTTTCTCCAGGTGGTGTCTAGCTCTATAGTGGACAAGTACATTGGTGAGAGCGCCAGGTTGATCAGAGAGATGTTCAACTATGCCAGAGACCATCAGCCTTGCATCATCTTCATGGACGAGATTGATGCTATCGGTGAGTGTTGCGATGTTAATGCCTTTCGGACCAAGGCTATCTGTCTGCTGATGTGATAGAACGAATCAAGAGTGTGTCTGCGGTTTTTCAACATAGGTGGTCGTCGCTTCTCCGAGGGAACGTCAGCAGACAGGGAGATCCAGAGGACACTGATGGAGGTACTGACGCTCATCCAAGAAGATGAATATCCACAGCTAAACACTGAAAGAAGCCCTTACTTTATTTAGAAAATGTCTTCATTCATGATGATTGACACTCTGTGTTGCAGCCATACTATAAATGTAACATCTTGCTCAGTCACCTACTTAAATCTGTCCAAACTCAGCTGCTGAACCAAATGGATGGCTTTGACACCCTACACAGAGTAAAGATGATTATGGCCACCAACCGGCCTGACACGCTGGACCCTGCTCTGCTGCGTCCTGGAAGACTGGACCGCAAAATCCGTACATATTCCCTCTTTTTCCCCCATTCCATTTCATTGTCATCATTCATACAGCTCGCTAGTGTAGAATTTAACAGCAGAGACCTCAGGTTCAAATCCCCCTGTACTTCACTTTGGACCAAAAGATCTAAATTCATGAGTTGTCTTTTCCTTTCATATGCTGTCTCATCGTTCTTCAGAAGCCACCATAACAACTTGTACTATCTGCATAAGAGGTTGAAGTAGAAAGCCTGACAACAATCTCCCTTTTTCTCCCAGACATTGAGCTCCCCAATGAGCAGGCCCGTCTGGACATCATGAAGATTCACTCAGGTCCAATCACCAAGCATGGAGAAATAGGTGCGTGCGCCTAGCAGAAAGACACTAGCATGACACATTATTCACAGGTGTGTGGGGACGCATAGTTTAGAGGCTTTGAATAGCTGCGTCTCCTTGTAAAAACTGTTACCCGCTCTGGCATTTCAGATTATGAAGCGATTGTAAAGCTCTCTGATGGCTTCAATGGCGCTGATTTGAGGAACGTTTGTACTGAAGCAGGTAAACTGACTTGCATAGCAGCTGTTTTAATTGATATGTTTGAATCCTGTTGATGGCAAACATAAATATGACGCATATGGTGCTGGTCTTGTTTTCTTTCACCAGGGATGTTTGCCATCCGTGCAGATAATGAGTTTGTCACTCAAGAGGACTTCATGAAAGCAGTGCGCAAGGTGGCAGATTCAAAGAAGCTGGAATCCAAGCTTGACTATAAGCCCTTATAACACATCTAAATGTGCTTGTGTGTAAATGTAGTTGGAGAGTTAAGGGAGGATTTGCTGTTGTTCGGTTGTGTTCTATGATTATATAAAGACACCACCACCAGTAAACACGTATTTTTTTGTATGATTCAGAAAGCTTTGTTTTGGGAGAAACAGATCTTGCGTCTGTTATTTTATAGGACTATTTCTATACAGTGTTGCCCATAAGTGACCTCAACAATTGAAAACCGGCATGCATTCTGATGTCTTACTTTCAGTAAATGTCCAGTTGGTTGAATTTGATCACAAATACTCTTGCCTATAAAGGAGCAATATATATACAAGCATATAAATGGAGAGATGTCACATCAAAGGCTGTGATATACTATACGGATACCTCTCTTTTGTGAAATATTGTAATATAATAATCCTGTCACCTACTGGTTAAAACACTTACTGACGGAATGAAATAAAGAAATTCAACCTAGAAGCAATTCTATGTGTTGTAAGTCATACATAACACATTTATAAACGTTCCATTGGTATTGGGAATAAATAAATACAGAGCACTTATGACTTTTCTTTCTAACGTTTTCTGAAACCTATTGGCTTGAAGACTAACACATAACTTCAGCATGTTATATTAGTCAGCAAAAATATAAACTATCATATTAATTATGAACAAATACATATTCTGCATTACATATTAGAACTTTGTTTTACAAAACTATTATTTCTCTTTCCACATCCACTCATCAACATGATAAAATAAAGCATGTGGTTTAACCAAGTATCAAGGACTACCAAGTATCATATTCTGTCTGATTGCATAATTCCCTTAAAATAATACTGAAAACATGTTATACAGATATACTACCAGCGACCTTAAGACTTTTACTCGTTTTCATCCTCCAAATATTCTTCCTCATCCTCCTCCTGCAGCTGCTGCACAGGTGGCTGCTGGGATAGAGCAAAGGACTCCAACACGAATGCTCTGCATATGGGGCAGTGTTGAAACCGTGAGACGCAGCCGTCACACACACAGGCATGTCTGCAGGGCAGCAGGACCCGGTTCACAGGGGCGTTCTGACACACCACACAATCTTTTCCCTTTCCTTCTGACCACTCCTCTTCCCCTTCCTTCAGTCCTGGCTCAGCTTCATCCTGCTGGGCTGGTATCCTGGGCAGTGGCTCAGATACCTCTGTGCTGGGGTTGGGGTCAGGGGCCCCAGATGACCCACCAATATCTGCAGACATAAATAGTGGCTGGGAAAACAAACAACATCAGTAGTTACAGAACAAAAACCAACACTTTAATATCTCACCATAATATCAGATGCAAACTGTAGCGCTACCATACCTTTAGCTCATACATGTTCCCTTGTGCCGTGAGCAGGTACTGAAACAGGATCCGTTCTGAAAGGCTATACTTCTCATCCGGTACATGTACCACTGTGACGCTGGCCACCTGAACAGCAATAAAAGACAATAAGTACAGCATCATATGGGTGGGGCAAGCCACTACAGGAAGACATCCTTGTTTCCTCCACTAAAGGGTTAAACCCACTGACCTCCTCATCACATGATTTATATGTGATCATTTAATTGAAATGATTACATTTACATCATGTACATCATTTGTTACAATGACTCACTATGTTGTACACATCTCTGGCTTCAGACTCTGCCAGTGTTAGGAGTGCTACCAGGGGATACCGTTCCCTTGGCAACGCTCCGAAATCTGTGATGCCTAGATCAGCTGGCATCTCAGCATGTCGTTCCTCCCTGTCATCGCTGCCTATACTTAGGGCATGGTTAAAGGAAGGATCTGACCACATAAAGTCACATAAAATGAGAGACATATACAATAAGCTATAGCATTACATTTGATGACGGTTTTGATTACCATGATGACCTGATGTAGAATTACACTGAAATGTCCCACTAAAATATAATACAATTACAAGTGATAGCTACATTTAGCATACATGCACTCAAATGCTACCACATAACTACAATTTAGTAGCTGGGCTGCTATTTGTGAAAAGGATACTGGAAGCTCTGACAGTGGTGGTACTGGAAATGTAAGGCCTCTTGAAACTGCTGAGGGGTGCTGAGCCTGGGTCCATGCTGGTGGATCTGGAGTGCTCCCTGCAAGGCGTGCACCCCACAACCCCAGAAACAGCTAAGGACACAGGGCTCCAGGCAGCAGGGACGCAGAGGAACACCATCTGAAGGTAAAACATACTTTTAAGTGAATAAATAGCCTTGATAGAATATTATTACTCCATCGCATTGCACCATCACATGCCAATCGACATGAACACAGAGCTGTTTTTAAAGAACAAATCATTCATTCATGACCATTCCATAAATTATGGAAATATTATGCAATGCTGCTCAGAATATGGGCAAGAGCGTGCAAAACCAGTTCCTACCAGATACAGAGGCAACGCCTGAACCTATTTCCAGGGCGAAAGGATTGGTGACCTGCACCATTCTCTTCTCTGGAACAGGTAAAATAGACTCTGTCTCATCTGAGCTGCGCAGAATCACAGGAACATCAAAACCAAACCTACAGCGAAGAAAAATAAAGATTAGATTCTGAATTTGCATACATTTATTATGCATTTATCAAGCTTACAACTCAACTGAAACTTCCAAAACCGCCGGTGAACACTGTATGCATTTGAATATGGCAACCGGTTTTAAACTCGGACAGATAAACAAATAATGTGCCAACTACGAGTCTAGCTGTCAGAAGAGTTGATGTCACAACATGATTTGCTAATCATGGTCCTGAATCTCAACAACCACAGTAACCTACCATCCAAGAACCATAGCAGCTGTAACAACGAAGCACAATGATATGACACTTATATAAAAAAGAGGAGAATACTCGTACAACATGACTAAAAACACGGCTGCCATTTTTGTGCGAGTCTGAGTCTAAATAAACCAATTTATTAAACAAATACGATGATAAACAATCCTCACGTCTTCCATGACTAGAATTTCCGCCTCAACTACGGTGTCCTGTGTGAATCATCTCCCCCCTTGCGCGTTTTTCTCGCGCATTTGGGAGGAGCACGTAGTTACCATTGTAAATTGTAGTAAGCAAACCGCAGACTGGCATGCGAATAGATCATGTGAACAGGTAGATTTCCCAAGACTAGCCAACATGGATCCCTAATTTTTTTTAATTAATGAACATCTAGAAGCCTCTTGCTTAGTCTATCAAGATAAAGCGACTGAGTCGGCCACAGATGATGTCAGTTGCGTTGAACAGGGGAAAGGTTTTCAAACCGTTATGCCTGGATCCAAAACACTTCCGACAAATAAGGTAAACGCAAGACTGTCTACGAAATTGTTTTGCTGAAACCATTTCAAGACCCTCCTCCGTTTTGGAAATATAATCATTTTGACATATAAAGGAGCAATTTAAATATGGACAAGTCGACCGTCCGCCAACAGAGCTCGGAGAATAACTCTGTCAGCAGTAATGACTGGGATATGGCAAATGATGTGTTTGTGTCCTGTTACGAGGATCCGATGGGCGATAGTATTCACGGCGAGATGGACTCAGTCCAGTCGGGTCTGGAAAGACACTTGCCACTGCTGCGAGGCGAGCACCGGTTATCGCAGGACGGCATGATATTGGGCCTAGTGGAGGAAGCCTATTCTGGCTACCATTCGCATTCTGATACAGGAACAACCTATCTGGAAATCACAAATGACCCAAACTACACTGAAAGTGATGGGAATATCACTACCAAAAAACGGAACCGCTCCAACAGTTCTAGGCACCGTGGCGAGGTCGTAACAGAGCTCGGACCTGAAGAAGTGCGGTGGTTTTACAAAGAGGACAAGAGAACATGGAAGCCATTTGTTGGCCACGATTCTTTGAAAATTGAAGTAATTTATCGTAAATTCTGTGAATTAAACCCAGAAACAGTCAAACGCCAGGGTCCCACCGAAACAGAGGACACAACTACTGGATCGGAGGTGCAGGAGGACGTCACAGAGGGGGGAGCTGTTAGTACGGAGCCAGTGACAGCCGAGGAGAAGAGTAGTAGGGATGGCGTATCTGTGACAGATGACAGGGATGTTGATTCTGTTAGCATCAACGTAGAGGCAGTATGCGTTAGAGGGGGTCTTTATGAAGTGGATGTCAAAGAAAAAGAATGCTATCCTGTGTATTGGAACCGTGAGTATTGTTAATTTAGGCTGTAGCCTACTTCAGAGTTTTTGAAATGTGCTGTTGACATTGAAAAAGGCTAGTGCAATGGATGTGGTTTGCTGAACAATACGTTGACCAAGCATGACCACAGAGTTGTCTGTTCACAGAGCAGGACCGTATCCCTGTGATGAGAGGGCAGTGGTTCATCGATGGAACTTGGCTTCCCTTGGAAGAGGACGAGAGCGACCTCATCGAACTAGAGCATTTAGCTTGTTTCCGGGGGCAACAGATGAGGGACACCTATGAGACAGAAGTGGTGCCAACCACCGTGGACAGCAAGGATGGTAAAGTCGATGGACTCCTGGGTAAATTTGTGAGCTTGCAGGACATGGCGGTTTCAAAACATGGTATAGGAATCGCTGCTATTCAGGAGGGTCACAAGGCAGGTCAGGTGACCTCATTTTCGCTGACATCAGCGGAACTGTAGGACATTCAGAAGCTCATCTGTATGAGTGGAAGCCACGAACATGCTCATGGTTTACACACGCACCGCATCTTTCACTCAAGGAAACACAATGCTGTGTTATGTAAACACACACAGACAATGTCATTCACAAAATCCAGTCTTACTATCTGAATTTACAAGCGCAACCTCTTCAAAGTCATTAGAGGAATTAATTCACATTAAACTAAGGAAAGTAGGTTGGCGTTAATTAATCTGTCTGACTCCCTCAGCTGTCCACAGTCTGAAGCTAAGTCGGAACCATGTGGACTGGCACAGCGTGGATGAGGTTTACATCTACAGCGATGCCACTACCTCCAAGATAGCACGAACCGTCACTCAGAAACTGGGATTCTCTAAGGGTTTGCATCCCCACTGACAGAACTGCATTGTGTGAGATTTGACCCAAGTCCTTTTGAACCGGTGTTCCTGTATTGAGGTGAAACAATGTGTTCTGTACCCTTAGCCTCCAGCAGTGGGACCCGTCTCCATCGAGGCTACGTGGAGGAGGCAGCGCCCGAAGACACGCCACCTGAAACCACGCACATCGTCTTTGTGGTGCATGGGATCGGCCAGAAAATGGACCAAGGACGCATCATCAGGAACACTAGCATGTGAGTCATCCAGCAGGACACAGGGACTGCAACCATAATGTTGTGGCACGGTGGACCAAAAAGGCCTGGAAGGTGTAGTCACCCAGTTGAAACTTTGGTTTGTAGGATGCGAGATGCTGCCCGAAAGATGGAAGAGAAGCATTTTTCTGACCGTACCACAGAGCACGTTGAGTTCCTTCCCGTGGAGTGGAGGTCGAAGTTAGCTCTGGATGGAGGTTGGACGATAGCCTGTAACCTTTAATTGATGGAACTGAATGCACTGTATTATAACATTGATGTTTTACTCTCTCTGTGTGTACGCACTGATACAGACACAGTGGACTCTATCACTCCAGACAAAGTGCGAGGGCTCAGAGACATGCTCAACAGCAGTGCCATGGACATCATGTACTACACCAGCCCTCTTTACAGAGATGAGGTGAGGTTTGACCTCTCTCTCTCACTGTCTTACACTTTTAGACATGATCATATCCAGTCAGTTTCCACAAAGAAATCGATATGTAAATGACAAATACTGCAATGAATATGTGGCCTGTGTCTGTCTGCCTACAGATCACTCGAGGTCTGACCCTGGAGCTGAACCGTCTCTACACACTGTTCTGTTCGCGGAATCCTGAGTTTGAGGAGAATGGGAAGGTGTCCATTGTGTCCCATTCCTTGGGCTGTGTCATCACTTTTGACATCATGACGGGCTGGGACCCCGTACGCTTCCATCATCAGGAAGCCCCAGACCCTGAGGAGACCAAAGTACGCTGGCCAAGTTATGCGGAGCGTCAGCTGCAGGAGCAGCTGAGACTCACGCGTCTCAGGTAGTCAGCTCTCCCTCGTCAGATCCAGCTGTGATGGGTGTGTGCGTGGGTGTGATATCAATACAAGATGAGATCTAACTCTTGGTGTCCCATGCTTTTTTGGCTCTGACATGGACAGGTTGAGGGATTTGGAAGACCAGTTCCAGGGTTTGCAGACCTCCACATCTGGAGCCGCCCCTGCCTTGAAATTCAAGGTATATTTGACAGATCGTAGAATGTATTTGTGTATGATCTTGTGTCCCATAATGCTATCAAGATTCTCCCTAGATGTGACACCTCTCTACTATTCATGTGTTCTAGGTGGAGAATTTCTTCTGCATGGGTTCACCCCTGGCCGTGTTCTTGGCATTGCGAGGGATCCGACCGGGAAATAACAGAACTCAGGACCATATTTTACCCAAATCCATCTGCCAACGTCTCTTTAACATCTTTCACCCCACAGACCCAGTGGTGAGCCAGGATATAGTACATACAGTCACACCGCAGTCAATTAGCCTGGAATTGCCTTCTGTTGTATTTTTTGTCATGTACTGTACGGGTTGTATTTGTAGGCATACAGACTGGAGCCCCTTGTCTTAAAACACTACAGCAACATTTCACCTGTCCAGATACACTGGTGAGTTGTGGCTTCCACACAGATATCTTCGTTGGAGCGCCAACGTACGGAGCAGAGCACCTTTCCCATGCATAAAATATAACTAAGATGTACATATCATCTGTTTCATGTTGGCAGGTATAACACCACCAGCCCCACCCCCTACGATCAGATCCGTCCCACTCTGCTCAACCCCCTGAAGGAGAGTGCGTCTGTGTCGGACACGGAGAGCATCCCCAGCCCCTGCACCTCTCCTCCACAGGCCCGCAGGCATTACGGGGAGTCCATTACCAATCTGGGCAAGGCCAGCATCATGGGTGAGGAGGGGGCGGAGATGGAAGTAGGGATTGAGTACAAGTGTGAATGGGATGGTGAGGGGGTGGTGGGGGCGTACTATGTGCTATGGTACTTGAATCTTTGACTATTGTCAGGTTCTTGCTGTGTTTTGCACAACATCGAAGAAGGAAGTGTGTTAGTATTTTCAAATGGTTTTGTGATATCAGCTTGGACTTTGCCACTGTTTGCACTGGGAAACAGAATCAGCTTGCCTATCTGATAATCAAGGCTAGTACGCACAGCCTACACAGATCAATATAGAGCAATTAGGCCATCTTTTGAACTGACAGCACAGGACCTCATGATCTTACTGCTTCCTGAATCCATTATATACTCAGCATTGGGAGTAAAGTGCACTTTTAGACGATAACAACAATGTAGACTATCTAAGAAGCCTACAACCCCCCTGTGTGCTGTTTGTAGTTGCGTGGTTGAGTGTATTCCTACTTGACTTTTCCTCCTTCCTTGCTTTTTTGCCTCCTTAGGTGCGGCCAGTATTGGGAAGGGCATCGGCGGAATCCTCTTCTCTCGCTTCTCTCGCTCCAGTGGTCAGGTAGGCGGATTGGAGGAGGAGCCCTCTGATTCTGAGGGCGGAGTAGAGAGCGTGATAGGGGAAGAGGGTGGGGGTGCGGAGGGAGAGGAGAAGGCGGAGGAGAGGAAGGACGTGGAGCCCGCCATGTCTCAGTCCACCTCAGCCATCATGGATAACACCTCATGTAAGTATCACCACTCCACACAACGATATACCTCTAATAAAATGATGTTGTCCTCTTTCTTAATGAGCATGTGCCTGTTTTGCAGTGGAGTTGGAGAGGCGCATTGACTTTGAGCTGCGAGAGGGCCTTGTGGAGAGCCGCTATTGGTCGGCCGTAACCTCTCACACAGCCTATTGGTGCTCTCACGATGTGGCTCTGTTTCTCCTGACTTTCATGTATAGACAGCAAGAGCCAGCGGAACCTACTGATGATAGCCCAGAGTTATCATAACACACACACACGCGCTTTTCTTAGAATTTCACTCAACACACTTCACTGACCCACAGTTTATTCAGTGCATTAACCGTTGACCTGGCCCTGGTACCCACACAGAGCAAATGTAACTGTGCTTTAGAAACTACTTCACAGACATGTTGTGTCCATTTGATGAAAGACATGTCCTGTTTCTCCCCTCAAACCCCAAACCTGACTGTTTATCCTCTCACACTATTCTTCTACCCTGTTACTGTGTTAGCGACAGTCTCTACGACTGCTAAATACAATGATGACTGTTCCTTTCCCCTCTGTCCCTGAACGAGAAAGTGAGTTCCCTTGAGCACCTGTCCATCAGTCAGGACCCAGCAGTGACTGTGACTAGACCTTCTCCAACTGTAGCCATAGCTAAAGCTTAACCTCTCTCAGCATGCAGCTTCAACTGTCATTCAGTGTCTGGCCTGTTGAGTAAATCACATTTGTACTCATCTCTTCATATGTTATTGCCTCAGAGAAGAACATTTCATTTCAATCTATTTCATTCAATCTTGTGAGAAAGCCAACTTGGAATTGTATGTATGCCGTTACACTGGAACCATTAAGAAAGTATGCCTATCTAACTGAATAATAGGCCTGCTTGTTCAGCTGAAACTACTAGGACCATTTGGGTATTTCTGAACTGAGTCATGTTTACCGCAACTACACAGCAATGGATCACATGGAAAATTATTTTGTTGCTTTTTTTAAGGAACTCAAACTAGTGGCCAAATATTTGTTGATCATCATAAAATTGCCTGATGACTATGTTGCACTCTTCGCTTATACGTGAGAGATAAACACGGTCCAAATAGGTGGTCCTGGTGTTGGTTGTGATCCAACAGAAAACATGATCTTACAGACACTGACATGTTGCACATGAATCTCTATTTAACTGCACTTTTTAGTCAGGACACAACCAAGTGTTCACTCATATTGTTTATGCATGAAGGACCCATGCAGAATGTCACATTTTCAACCATGGGGTTGTGTCTTAATCTTTGTTATAATACAGGGACTTAGATAACACAACAGCTACAATATTTTGACAAATTTCAGTTTTACTGTAATGACAATTGCTAATTCAACAAGCATTTAAAGTTAAATCAATTGTGTTTTCGGTCATGAATGAAGCATGATATGCAGTATGTACAGGCCATTTAAATGGGCTTTGTTGAAGATTGTCTTGCTATGATTTAGGGGAGGGACAAAAGCATGCAGAGAACAATTTTCAGCCAATTGAACAGGTTATTTTTCAGATATCATATAAGTTGATTCAGATATTGTATAAGGTTTTTATTCAAATGACTTGCCCTTACATTGATTGATGTAATTTCATTGTGGTCACCAGTCAGACACCGTTAACATTTGCCATAATTTATGTTACCATCGGTTATTTTTATTTATTTAAGTTTATACTTTATTTTGCAGATGTATTGTAAGTTTTCATACTATGTGTCTGTGTTTCTCCCTTGTGAAGTCTTACTCCTTTACCTCAGTAGCGTATCAAATATTGCCTTTGGTCTTAACAGAAACAGACTTATCAATAATTGTCTTCTTAGTTCTGCTTATACGTGTTGACATATCACACTGTTGAACAGAAATCTAGTACGCTTATTCCTCCTGCTCCTTAGGATAGAAAATAGGCCTACCAATTCCTGTGCCATATCTTGTAAGTGACATAGATGTATTCTCATACGTTTACATAGAGTCTCCATGCTAGACAAAACTGAAAGTACTGTGCCCTTTAGAAAACTGAACTGTTTTGTGATGTGGGTAGTTAACCCATCAGTTGTATCTCCCATTGCCTTGCACAAAATGACACTATTTTTGTCATGCTCACCCTTTCTACCCTTGGTATTCTGTTCCCTCTTCAAATGAATGACGTGGTGCTTTAATTACCTTGATAATCTTTTTGTTTTTCATTAAAATAGATCTCTGCACCTCCATGACTGTGGCCTTTTTATTTATGTTAAATCAGTTACCGTAATTTATTCGATTTTATAGCGTTGATGATAATTGCGTTAATATGAACCAGTGCTTTAGATCAAGTCTTTATCAGCACAGCTCCATTATGAAAAGCGAACCGTCATGCACTAACCTGTCCATTCAGTTTTCAAGCACATGCCACCCAGCCCCCTCCCCACCCCCCACGTGATATTTAAGTTGTTCAAACGGGATGGCATCCACCGTTTTGTCGCCTTGTGCTCAAGGCACGCCATTGTGGTGTACGGTGCGAGACTTAGTTGCTGAACCGCATAGTTTTAGGAAGGTCGTTTAACCGAGACAAACTTCGACTTCTTAAATTGTGATTGTTTGACAAACTCTAGACGTCTTGTTAACCACAACAGGTAAGCTAAAACTGTATTCTAAAACTATTGTATAATGTGAGTAAATGTTTAGGGTCCATTTAATTGAAATACATTGATTAAACCCTGAATCGTTAACCCTTATTAATTTCAATTTTATGTGACAGGCGACTCTTAAGTTAAAATGTAGGTGACCTGTCACTAGTGATGTAATTTGGAAAGCTGTACGTGATTTGAAAAAGAAGACCAGATATCATTTAATGTAATCCTTTTCCCCCAAATTACCTGTCCATCAGCACATCAAACATGACGATCCAGTCAGCCATCAATAAAGAGGTTTTTGTCCCTCGTGATGAAAGGATGCTGGTAGCTGTGGAGGTGAAGAGGAGGAAGAGGAAAAGAGTGGCTTTTCTACCCACCGGAGGGAAGGGAGAATATGCTACATACATCTGCCTCTCAGGTAGCCTCCCATATCACCTATTTCATTCACTTTCTTTTTGCAGCATTTTGCTTATGTTACTGCTTTAACAGAAGCATTGTTTAGCATTATCAATCAGCCATTGTCCTGTGTGATACAGGGGTGCCAGTGTTTATTGGGCTAAGTTGCAGCTCTGACAAAGATCAAATACATGACGTGTATATTGTAGCTGACTCAAAGATCATCTCAAATGGATGTCAGGAGGTGGCTAATGTGTGTTGGGACAGTTTATTAGCTAATGTGCATGGGAAAGTCACCCATCCTGATTGTTTAACCTCCCTACCCTGTGTCTGAATACCAACTTCCCCTTCTCAATTACAACACAGACTGGTGTGTGTCCTTAGCTGGTACGGCCAGTCTCACCCCCCTCACCCTACCCTAACCCCCTCACCCTACCCTAACCCCCTCACCCTACCCCTAACACGTTATCTGCACACCAGCCCAACTTGCATTACACAACACTTACCAACTAAGCATGATTCCTGTTTTAAATATTTTTGTTTTTGTCTTTAGGGTCAATCCAGGAGCATTGTATTTGATGTAGTTTTGGTAACCTGTTTTGCACTTTTGTCTGTTTTGTTTCTCACTTTACCCTTTCTCTCCTCCCAAACCCTAGTGACCAATAAGAGACCTGCTCAGCTCCTTGTGACCAAGGTCAAGAAGTTTAGGGGCTCCCCCTCCTTCACCAGGCGCTCTCAGTGGCTCATTGAGCAGCTTCGCCAGGTCAACGGCATCAACCCCACTAAGGTCAGTTCTGACTCCGCCCCTCTTCGTTTTAACAGTCATGATGTACTCAACACTGCTCCTACAAGTATAATCTGACCCTGCATGTGCCTTTCTTCCAGGACTGTCCAGAGTTTGATCTTGTCTTTGATAATGCCTTCGACCAGTGGATGGCCAGCTCAGCAGCTGAGAAGTGCATCTTCATTCAGATTATGTACCACGCTTGTCAGACCTACTGGCAGGGCAAGGAGGGCCGAGTGGCCCAAGAAAGAAAACCAGGCAGGGCGGGCCAAGGTGCCCAGGTGAGCACAGTGGCCAGAGAAGGCGTGCTGCCGGAGGATGGCGAGGGTCAAAGCGGCCTACTGCACCCAAAAGCTCAGAAGACTGCGGGGCAGAAGAAAAGCAAAACTGGGCTCAGAAAAACAGAGTTTGTCAACTGTCAGTCTAAACTGACCGGAGGTACAGGAGGTTATGTTTGATTGTTTAAGTCATTGTTGGGGATGGAAATTAAACGGTTGAACGTGTGGCTGTTTGCCTGTGTTTGTCGCAGATGCCTGCACCATGAACCTGGTTATCTATCGCTGCAGGGTCTTCTTTAAACGGATGAAGAACATGGTCTCGAACCAAGGGCGCCCTCTGAGCAGAGGTGAGCCAATCAAACGGTCCTTATTGCAAAGCCCACAGGTCCTGTCCTTCCTCCATCCTTGACCTTACCTCTACTTCCATGACCTTTTGAGCTATGAATGCGCCAGTTATGTTCTTGGGTTCCTCTCCCTCAAGCGCCAGGGGTTTTGTGCATTGTGCTCTGCTACACCTCTGTGCTGCAGTGAGAGACTGCCCCTGCTATTGTATGGCAGCCAAATAAGAGGGGACTTTGTTTTTGCTAGAAGGGCCGACACAAAGCCCTGCCTTCAGGGCCCGGGCCAGTGAGCGCGAGTGAAGGGGGCGCTGTGCCTCTTTGCAGACACAGATGGGGGGATTGTGATGGGCGGGAGGGGTGCCAGGCTCGGACAGGGAAGAGGATAACGACACAATAGCAAACCCCAAACTGCCACGCTAGGTTGGGACTTACTCACAGTAATAAACTTTGATGATCCGTTTTTATTTGTGTATTATGTACCCTGATATACTGGACAGGTTCTTTTTAGTGTAATTCAACATGAACTCTGCTGTGCAGGTGCTCAGCACGACCAGAGGCTCCCAAGGAGCAGCATGGGTAGTGTAGTTCAGAAGGCCAGCCAGGCTCTTGCAGAGCGCGGCAGGAGAATGAGTCGTGCTGATGACAAGACTGTGGACCTGATGTACAGAGCTCAGCAGTTTGCAGACACTGCCCACAAGGTAAGACATGCCACAGTTTACAAGACTTGTCAAGTAGTCTAGCCCTATTTGCCCTTCTTATAGTAATTCCTACATTTTGACAATTGCTTGATAATCTGACCATTTAAATATGAAAGCATACCTTTTACGTACATGCTAATTAACTGGTGTTTTCTGTGTTTTTATGTTTCTCCTTTAGCTGGCCCTGAAGAAGAACTAAAAGTTTTTTCCTGTTGGGTCCAGAGTGAAGTCACTGTTGTATTTTACTATACCTAATCACTTATCCTGCTAACATTCGGCTGAGGACCACCCTGAAGCTAATGGACGTGCTAGAAGTCTCATCTTAAACTGCATCAACTGTCTCTGTCCAGTGGAAAATCTAACCACTTTCACATAGGCTGTGAAGAAGACGTCTCTGAGTACCCAGCTTGAACATTCCGTCTACTGACCTTTTACCTCTCGGCGGAATCTTCAGGATCCTTTTCAACTTGCAATTGTTCAACCATGGGGTGGCTAGACATAGTCGATACACTAGGTGGCGTTGATGTATTGCAATGCACAAACTGTTTGCTTGTCCCTTTGCAGTGTGTTGCCATGTTAACCTCTGGTTTGATGGAAGGTGTCGCGGAAGCACTAAGGAATGCTGTTACAGGTTGCCTTTTGAGCTTTGTTGATGATTGACCTGGGTCCAGTTTGTGGTCTTGAGTGGATAGTTTCAAACCAGCAACAGTAATTAATTTGTAACTCTTTCTGTCATGTTGTCATGGTGATGTGGTACATGCGGGCATTCTGCTTGTTCTCTTCACAGGCAGAGCGAGAGAAAGAGATTACAGCCGGTTTGAGTGAAGCATTTGAATTAAATTAGGCAATTTAATGAACGCTTTAAAAAAGGAATCTGGGGAAAATACTTACTTCATTAAACTATGTGAATTATTGTCAATATTGGCACAGCAAGGAAAGAGAACCATTGCTACTGGAAGGTGGTAGTGGAGCTGCGTGGTTGATGATACTCTGATTTGTCTTTCAGTTCTTCAACTCACTTGCATTGCATGAAGCACCTTAAGTCTCAATTGTTTTGAAAATGCCTTTTCTGTTTTTGTAAAACCAACATGAACATTTTGAACAACTTTAATTCCAAATGTTAAGTCCATCCTGTCCTGTCTTGTCTTCTGGGTCCATGTCTGTAGGTCAACGTTTGTTCTTGTCTTTACCGTTTCTCTCGTTGCCTAAATGGGAGTCGTTTTGAATTGTTGCACATTTCTTTTCATGAAATTGAGTCCATGTCTGAGAGTTGAGTGCAAGTGAGATGCTGGATGTGGGTATGTGGAACTGAGTTAGACTGACTAGTATGGTATGGCATGAACAGAGGGTGAGTGGAGCACTGAACCTCACTAGGGGTTTGTACTGAGGGCTTGTAGCCAGGTGCTAGTGGAAGTGTTTCTGTGTATATTTAAATCTGCTTTATGAATGAGGTCCTCCAATCCCCTTTTAATGGTTACCCTTGTCATTTTTAATTTGGTTGTTTGTAATGGATACAGCTCATAGAAAATGTAATGGTCAATGATTAGAGATCATTCAAGGCTTGTTTATAAAGCTCCTATGTTGATTACTGTAAATTGTGGAAGCTAATGAAACACTTGTCCTGATCATAGCTTGTTTTGTTACACTCTGTCTGGTAGTGAAGCTAAATTAATACCGTCTATTGTTTTAAAGCTAGATGCTGCAAATGCAAATACCTACTTTTCTAAATCTGTAATTCATAATATCTGTACTGGCTCTGGCGCATGTGGTAACTTTCTGATAAGTTAATACGATATCTCTTGCCCAACCTTTACTTAGAAAGTTCATATTTGTCCATTCTCTTTGATCCAATAAATGAGCTGGGACCTATACTGTGGCAGGTGACTGGTGGTTTGTATGGGAAGCTGATGGGGCGCTTGAATGAAACGTGCTTTCACACTTTACCAAACAGTTACAGTAAGGTTAACGTATTAAAAGACAGCACCATATCTGTTAGAAAAAATGGATCCACTTGTTCTGTCTAGGTGACAAGCAGATAAACCACTCCATCACACCATGAGGTCAAACCACAACTCATCAGCATGTTGGCTGGGTCTCCTCAGTCTATACGTTTACCAGGGAGGCTTGATGACAAAGAACAGAATTAATTCTTCATGAGTCCTGGACCAAGTATCTAGAGAAAACTAATGATGACATCTATAATGCAGAAGGATCTGCTGTAAATGTGCCTGTTGAATGGATGAAGGCATCTTCAGTCAAACAAACCTGTCAACCTAGAGATGCATACATGTTCTACTGTAGATGAAGGGCAAGAAATGATCTGGGTTACATCTTATCACTGGGCTTAGTATTAATATAAGTATAGCTCAATTACACCCTTCTGAAGTGTGTATGATGATATACTTCCCAGCATCATTGTGACCAATCAATATGTTTAACATTCACGGTCACACCAGCATGTGCCACGAGCGTGTCTTATCGACAAGAGGGATATATTTCTTGGTAGTTAAAGTACATGCATCAGCAAAAATGGACCGGCCATGACATTGTGGCCATGGGCCTGCAATGACTTTTGCATCAATTGCACATTGATCCCACCTGCCTGTTCCTCTGTGGGTGTATCATGGCACTGACCCGGTGTTGCATGCTGACCCAGTAACAGCCTTTTATGCTTTCAATCAGATCTGTGACATCGCTCATGGCTGGCTCATGTGGATGAGCATTGCCGCTTGAAACGGGACTTGAGTGAGTAAAGCCACAGGCATCGTTTTCACCTCCTTAGCGAAACATCCGCTGCATTCTTCATGGTCATTTAGCGGCGTGCCACAGTGTGTCACTGCAGAGCAGAGTAGAGGGTTGGAGGATGCACCTGTTCAGGGGAGAGGGAGGCCAGTCGTCTGATGTTCCTGCCAAGCCAAGGTTGTTAGCCTGCTTTCTATGAATACCATCTGGCTGCAGACTGGAACTGGAAAAACCACCACACTCTCTGACGTTTCTGTTGAAACAGGTCAAATCGTCCCTGTTTGTCTGTCCGATTCTCCCTCCCTCCCTGTCTCTCTCTCTCTCTAACCGGTTAATATAACGGCCACTACAGCTACACAAACAAAATACAGGAAATTACAGTCCATCCATGTGACCTAAAGTGTCAAAGCCATTTATTTACTTTTCTTTTTTGTTTTCCCCACTTCCCCGGCTCCATCAAAGCGCAGAGCAACCTAACCTAGAAAAAGTGATTAGCGACAAAGAAGGCTTTCCTTGCAATCCTTAGAGGTTTGCCTTCCGTGCCTCAGACAAACATTGTGTGAAGACAAGGAAAAAAAAAAATCAAATTTATTTGTACCAGTCAGAAAACACTGGATGGCAACCTCTCGTGAAGAGGTCCACTTGCAGGGATGGGATTAGGGACAGATGCTGCGACACACACCAGGGAACACAAGAAGTGGGACAGGAGTGTGTGTGAGTATACATATGTGTGATGTGTGTGTGTGTGTGTGTGTGTGTGTGTGTGTGTGTGTGTGTGTGTGTGTGTATGTTTGTGTGTGTGTGTGTGTGTAAATGCTAGTGTGAGTACAGTTTGTGCATGTGACTTTTCTCGCCCACTCAGCAGTGTGGAGCCCCCTATCCCCTAGCCGCCCCCTGCCTGTCTTTAACAGTCTATCTAGGGCAGGACTCAACAAGGAGGTGGACTTATCCTCTGACTTCCATTTCACTGATGACATGCATAGTGATGTCACTGAGGTACTCTAACCCATACTGAAAGTATAGACGGATAGTCTCTATTGGGTGGTATTTTGCACAAGCGGAAGTATTATCCCACTCTATTGAAAGCCACAAAGTGGACGATTGTACCCATATTTGAGATAATATGCTCAAACACATTGAAAGGTATGGACTTTCATAAGCTAACTTGTAGATGGACTAGCCCGCTAAGGCCTAACTTGGAGATATACCAGTTCACAAAGGCTTTAATGAATTATCCACTGGCGTAATAAGCTTTTACCATTCTCTGTCAGAGCCAGATTGCAATCACATTGATAACACTATCACAGAGGCCTACGCACATGTGACATATTAGCATTCTGTCTCAGAGAACAACCAGGGTGTGTTCCAGAGGACGCTAAGTTAACAGGGATCGGGCTGCATTATACCTCTTGCGCGTGGGTCTGGCTAGCCCTCTGGCGTTGGACGAAATCAGCAGAGCTCTAGCTAGACAGTTGCTTCCTCCAGCAGCCCAGGGATAGGCCACGCCCCTTCACAGCAGAGCCATATGGTCCTCTCCCAGATGCACCTCTGGTCACCTTCAACCCCGCCCCTGTCCCTTTGTCCCCCCTTCCCTGGCCCCCATCCAAGCTCTGCCATGTGTTCTCGTACCGCAGGTTCTCTATTTGTCCCCGGTTTACCTTTGCCTCTTTTGATCTCCCTCATCTTTTAATTTTGATCTCATCCTCCCATCACTCATCCTATCACCTGTTCACAAAAGATTATGTGTCTGCCTCCCTCCCTCTCGCCTTTCTCCCTCATTCTCTCAGCTCAGGTGTATGGCAATAAGCGTTAAGCTGTTTTAAAGAGAACATCCCCAATCAAACAGCCTTTGATTTGTGAACTTGTGTGTGTGTGTTGGGGAGGGGGGTCATGACAGGATGTAGAGTAGATATTGAGGAAGTGACAACTCAGACAAGGTAATGAGCTTGATGGCAACCACTCCACAGATGACCAAGAAAGTCAAAATAACCATGTGTCTGCCCAACAACACATTCCCTAATGTTAAGAACTAATGTTGAGTCTTTTGTAATTAACCATTTTGTTTTGCTTTATATTATTTCCAGCATTGCACGGATTCCCATCTGTACCAAAAAAAAAAGAAATTCCCTGATTCCTCCTGACAGCCATAGATTTTGGTGACTTGGAGCCACAGTTAGTTGTGTTTATCATGACATTGTAAACAGTTACTTTATGGTAGCTGTCAGGGTCAGGTGTGGGCGTGGGTGCGGGGGTTACACGTCCGATCCCACACATTGATTAGAGTGAGATGTGCTTGCTAGATGAATAACTCCACACAGCTCCCAGAAGAGGCAGCGCAGCCTGCTGATTGATGGAAGTGTTTATGTCAACATGTGACACAGCTGAGCATCCAAGGCATTTGAGCTGATTAATTGGTTTCCGCAGAACTCTTTGCCTCTCTTCATCCTCCACGGCTCCGAGAATGAGATGCGGCCCAGGCTAAAGTAACTTTCGTCTGAGGAAGAAATGTGCTAATTATTCATAATCCCAGTGTCTGTGTCAACATATACATCTGCAATCATTAAAAACTTTGGGACTGATCATGAGGGGATTGACTGGAAGAACCTCTACAGGAAGTGCAGGTCATCTGGTTCCGTCCCAGACAAGTCTAGCAGGGATGGTGAAGCTAGACAAACAACCTAGCTCAATGTCTATCTGTCCCTGGCATCAGATCCCAACACTGGGCATTGGGTCAGGCCTGGCCCCTGCCTCAGAACAGATGTTTGGTAACATCACAGAATTAAGCTGCTTCTGCTGGACTTTTCCTGCTCTCTGAAAATGCCCTAACCTCGCTACTGGCTCATTTCAAAGACAGAGAGGGGGAGGGGGGGTATAGGGGAATAGGGGAGGAGAAAGAGACAGGGGATGAGAGCAATAATGAAAGATAAGTGGGTGTAAAATTGGTGAGGGGCTGAAAAGCTTGCAATGCGGCTCGCCACTCTCCCACTTCACTGTTACGGCTCAATAAAGTATGACAATGTTCACCGTATTAATTTGCCTGTCTTTCCATCTTTTTATCTTAATAGGGCTACAGTGAATTTTGTAAAATCTTTTTTTTTAAATGCACATGCAAGGCTCATCAACTTAATATCTCTCTTACACACATATACACACCATATGTCAAACTGCATCGTGTGTCCTCCCTGTCTATTTATAACTAGGGTCTAATCCAGTAGTCTTTACTCTAAATCCCCTTCCATATTATCTGGAATGTAGGGATCGACATTAGCACTTTGTTCTATGGCCATGTGTCTGTGGACCAAGCTAGCTGACCAGCGAGGAGGAGAAAGCTTATAGTGCATCCAGCAACGGGAGTGTGCAGAGCAGAGTCAAGTAGAATACAACATGACTTTATGTGAGGTCAGTCTTAAATGAACCTGTCTCCAGCTACCCCCGTTATGTAATTCCATTGGCCGAGCCACAGTATGGAGGATTTAGACTGGCACATCTGTGGAGCTGCTGGTCAGAGCACATGATACAAAGCTCTTCCTGCTGTGTTGGTGGCGGGTGGCGTGTGTGTGTGTGTGTGTGTATGTGTGTGTGTGTAGGGGGGTTATATCCTATTTTAGCCCTCCTCCAGGCCTGTGGTCAGCTCATCTGTTCCTGATCATCCCCTGGGGGAGAGAGAGAGAGGAGGGGAGGTCTGGTCACCCAGAGCTCCCCCTCACCCTCCCTCCTCCACATTCTCTCTTCCTGCCCTGTTGACTTTACAACATCGATCGATTTACAGATCGTTTTAGTATTCATGTGAGTTTCTCAAATTGAGATGTTTTCTGTGATACACAGTACAGTACAGACATACTGAGTACGATGGCACCTTCCAGTCTGTTCATCTGCACTACTGTTGTATAATAAAGGATGTGTATTAATTCATTAAGGAGGACCCTGGATAACAGAAGGTAGTCATGCTTGCCTTGTCCATGTAAAGGGCATCACAAGGAAACTGTAGTTGTTCTATCCAGACAGCCTTGTGTCAAGGAAAGCAGACTACATCTCTGTCGGCAGTGGCGACATCTGCTGACTGCTCGTGTCTCGCTGGTCAAAGCCATCCTGCGTCTGATCATCCAGAAGACCGAGGAGGACGAGCCCCTTCCCAACAGCCTGGGTTACATTTCCCTGCCCCGGCTCTTTTCATGGGGCACTGCACGCTCTTCACTTGTCCGTGCAATACTACGCCCCTGCTAGTAAGACGATCCACAGGCCGATGAGCAGCTTCCCCCCACCTGACACTGATGCTATCTTGTAAGTGGACAGTGGGGTGCGAAGACAAGGGAAGGGAGGAAGGGAGCAGGAGAGAGTTGAGGGGTGAGGGAGTGAGAGAGAAAGACCTGGTGTGGGGTCTGACAAGGCTGAGAGGTGGCCCAGGTCAGCGCTCAGTAGCTGGGGTTAAACAGTCCTCTGGCTCTGGTTCAGGACCACCAAATAATGCAGAGGCCTGTCTTTGTTCTCACAGCACTGATTTGGCTTCGCTACTGCAGGTGCCTTAAATAGAACTACCGCACGCAGAGATGCTGAGAGCCAGACTTTATGGATGCATGCAAAGACGAGCACGCTCAAACTTCCTCGTGCCTTGCGGTGAACAATTTGGTGCAGTGGTTAGCTGAGTGGTTTTGGGCTAGTTGAGGAAGGTCTGTCAGCCATAAAACAAACCATCTTCAGGGTAAACAAAACACAATAAAATGCAAATCTCCTTAGACAGGTGTGATAGGCCTGTAACCTGATCCTCAGCACCAGGACCACACTGGACACATTCCTCATAACAAAGAGAGAGATAAAGAGACAGGGAGAGAGAGAGGTGCATGGAGATGTATGAACAGAAAGGGGACAGGGAGAAGTAGAGTGGGGGCAAGGAGAGGTAGAGAGAGGGAGAGAGAGAGGGAGAGAGAGAGAGAGAGAGGAACAGAACATGTAGCGAGAGAGAGATAGAAAGAGAGTGGTAAAGAGAACAACACAGGTAGTCTCATTGTTAATGACAGAGCTCAGCAAAGCTGTCCTCTCTCCTTGAGGTATTGACCTGTGCTGACATGGCCATGGCCATGGGAGGTATGGAGACCCACAGCTTCAGTTATACTGTCCCAAACCGCTGGCCTACTTCACTTGCAAAACAATGGGAGGAGAGAGCTGACAGCTGCAAATCCCATAATCCACACATGCTGCCCCTGCCCTGGGATGATTAAAAGAGACGAGTCTTAATAATGCACTTTGAATAACATCCAACCTGAAAACGCCTAATGGTCTTTTAGGAAAGACAGCAATCCTGGACAGTCTAATAGGCAACTGGGAGGGTTGTATGTGTGTGTTGTGTACATCCAGAAAATAACCTTGACGCCATGTCATAAAACATGTTTAGGACCTCCTATCCTTAGAGTCAGCTAACACAAAGACTGAATGGGCAGGTGGTTTGGTGAGGGTGTGTATCCCAGTGTGTGTGTGTGTGTGTGTGTGTGTGTGTGTGTGTGTGTGTATGCTGTGTGTGCTGACAGCAAAGACCTTCCACTTGACATCACTGAATGAGCCATTTGAGTGGGTGGTTGAAACCCTTACATTGAGTGCACGTCTCAACTGAGTCTGCATTGAAGTGTGGTGTGGCGGTCTAGTTGTAGCTGACGTGTGTTGCTGTAGAAGTGGGCTTCTACTGGCTGCAGTCTGCTGCCTTGCAACTGAACAGAACAGTACACGGAAACACACAGGCAAAGGAAGCGTCTGCTGATGGCGTTCGGTAACCAGACCATCAAGGGTACTTTACCATAAAGAAAGCCAACTGCTAACCATCCCATTATGGCTTTTAGAAGGGAAAATAGCAGGAAATGTGACCCCGCACGAAGCATGCAGTACTGGAGGGGAGGGGGGGGGGGTTAATGGAAGTTCACCGCAGTGCACTTTGCTCTCTTACAAATTAGGACTCACCTAACCATTCCACACTCAATGTCTCCCGCATGACAGTCACTCACTTCCCCTCTCCTCCCCTGGTGCATCCTGGGTAATGGCAGGGTGCACTTCCAGGTGTCAGCAGAACGCAGCGCGGGATGTCACAGCAGATATTTCACGGTGTGATGGCTCATCTCGTCATGGAACGACCTCTAAAGTCATGCGTCAGCAGGCCTACCCAGGACGTGTCACAGTGTGTGACCAGCACAGACCTGAGGAGAGGACAATGCTGGCCCAACAAAGTTTTTGCTGAGAAAAAACACAAATACGAGCAATACCTCTCTCACGAAACGCTCACCTGTTTTGTTTTTGCGTCAGGCTTCGTGTGAAATGTGTGAAACTGTGTGACACCTCCTCAAATTAGATTTGGTCATGACAGGTGACATGATGGCAAATTTGATGATGGGAAAAGTGGTTTCATGAAAATCTGTGTGCCCTGTATACCCTTCTGTGTTGGGATGTTACTGCTGTGTGAAAACAGCTACCTGATTTTGAACCTGTGCCTGTCACATTGGGTCAGTCACAGAGAACTCTAAATGAGATTCAAGCTATATCAAACCACTCATGAGAATTAAGACATCTCAGCCGTTTTTACCCAGGAGGTCACCGAGCAAGAGGGAGACATTGAGAGACAGAGATTGTGAGAGACAGAGGAGAGAAATACAACCAAACCCACCCTCGAGTTCCCGAGCAGACTGGGAGTCCTGAAGCCCTCCAACTGGCCATCAGGCTAGGCTGATGTCCAGGCAACCATCCATCAGAGCAGGGTGGGGGGGGGGGTAGGGGGTAGGGACAGAGACAGGGCTGAGTGGGCCACGCCCCTGCCTCAAGCCTCTACAGAGCCATCTCATGTGATGGATCACCGGCTGGCCTGGGCATTAATCTTCCTTCAGCCAGCTGATCTAGCACTCCTCCACCCAGCCAGTGTCCACCACACCAGCAGCCTACCTCACCCACCCCCTGACTGGGACAACACTGTCAGGCTACCCCCCACCAGCCTGCACAGGAGGAGGACCAGAGTCTCACCACTCCATAATCAACAGAGCTGCATTATATATGGGTCTGGATGAGCTGGTGTGACAGCCAGGCTGTTTGTCATGTGAGGCGGTGCTCGGCTGCAAAGCTAAAGGAGAAGCGATTTCATCAGCTCCTTCTGTGTTGCAGGGACTTCATCAGGGAAAGCACAAAATACAAGGGTACAAGTTTATATCACGTTCACCTTTTAACGCCGCCATCGTTCGCTCGATATCGATCGTACTTATCTTCCTTCAAACGTAATCGTTCGATTCCGTTTTCCTTAGCCTGGGATGACGAAAAAATGGGATCCTTATTGTGTTTCGACGTGAGGCCGTTTGACGTCCTGCTGCTGTGTGAGTGTGGAGGCATTGGCAGGTTTTGTCTGAGTAAACACCACACGAGCCAGGGAGCAGTCCGATGTCACACACCCCTACTTGACAGGAGTTACAGCGTATCGATAAATTCAACTCTAGCTGCTGTTTCGGTTGCTATTATCTTATTGATTGCACATTCTCATCAGGCCCTCATATGCAGGGGGCCCTGGAAATCACCCATAAATCTTGGCACAAGTGGCCCTTGGGTAATATGTCAAAGTCTAGGTCTCGGACCCCCGCCAGCCACCTCTCAGACTGGGGCCTTGGCAAAGAGCCGTGTGGGCGGGGTGGGGTGCGTGTGTGTGTGGGGGGGGAAGGGAGGGGTTAGGCAGTATACACAAATCTCCAGTCTGAGGAGTGCATCTCCCTCTGGCTGCGTATAGAAATAACCAGATCATTGGGGTTGGTTGAACTAACTGTACCAACCGCCACTGTGATTGTGTTTCATTGTTCTAGATGAAGAGAGACCCCCTCATCCTGTCACTGGGTGTTAGGGTCATGTAGATTCACAGAAAAAGGAGGAAAAGGACAGACTGTCGCAGGAGGTCATACGCAATGTGGATTGTGTCCACACACACACATACACACACTGTACACACAACAGTGCGTTCAGAAAATAATTGAACTTTTTAACGATCAGGAATTGTAACTTGATCGTTATACCGATGCTCGATGTTTACTTCTTCCTCTCCTCTTTTGAGTGTGTGAGCACACACACAGACACACAAAGACACGCGCAGACACGTGACCTCACATGCACACTAGACTTGGACAGGCCGAAGAGCTGAGGGCCAGCTGACACCAGAGTGACTTGCATGGCTGACAGAGAGCTGTGCATGTGCATCTGGAGTACAGGAGGACAGGATCCCCTCTCTGTCACACTCTGTCACTGTCACCACCCTCAGCACACTTGGCGTACCTTCGTCTTAATGCCCCTCTAGTTCACGCTTGATACAGTGCAAACTACACTCTTGCTTTTCCTTTGCGTACAACATGCACATAGTGTGGCGTTGGCAGTGTTTGAGCCGTTTCAATTGGATTTGTGCGGTATACACGTTAGTGTATGGGGTGCTATATGTGGCTTAGTAACCGAGTAGATGGCGTCTATATGGAGGGATCCTCTGATCACTAATCCATTTAGGACGTACAGTAAATTGGGATTAAAGCAACTTAAATCCTTCTTTGGATTCTTACAAACACCTGTCTCTATGGAGCTCAATGCGTGTGCAGTGTGTATGACTGTGTGTCTGCACAGATGCGTGCGCAAGCATTTATGATATGTATGCGTGTGTGTGTCCAGGGGTGTGTGCACAGGATTAGTGTTTGTTTGTGAGTGGATCTTTAAATAGCATTTGAGTGAAAAAGTAGCCTCCCACCCTCTCCCTCCTGTGGTTGCTGCTGGGGGCGGTAGAGGTCATAGCATGCACAGCCAGAGCCTCTGAGGTCACAGAGACAGGCAGAGCATCAGTAACTGGACACCAGCGTGTCTTCCCAGTGACACCGTGGAAACCGCATCCCCACCCTGCCTCAGAGCAGTGAGGACGCAGCGAGGGGGCGGCAGGCGAGAGAGGAACCCTCCCTCTCTGCACCCCTGCTGCTTCAATGCAATCAGCGATTTTAGGATATAACTTTATTACCAATCGGAAGACACACAGCAGATTTGTAATCCAAGTCAATTTCATCTGGGAACACAAAAATTGATCTGGGATGTAGACATGACAAAGGGATTTTAGGTGAGGGAAGGTTCAGAGCAGAGTGTTGAAAGGATGAGCGTCTAAATGAGGGGCTGACCGCTCTCTGACCGCTGGGTTCTGCAGCACGCATGCTCTCAAGATATCACAATTGTGAAATGACTATGATTCATGCCTACAGACAGCAACTAATCCTATTTTGACATGAATCAATCTGGGCTGTGTGGGGTTTCATTATTTGTATGAGTGGATACGTGTTATGTGCGTGCATGTCTGCACGCATGCATATTTGCATACCGAAATGTATGTGCATTGTGGATGGTGGTCATGTGACTGTGTTCATGCATGCTGACGGATGTTGTGGGATTATGATTAGAAATGAGGGTGAACACAAGGACAGGACAGAGCAGATGATAGTGTGTTGGAGGGTGGGGGTGGTGGGGGTGGTGGGAGTGGTGGGGTGTTTACACAAATCCCAAGCATATTTCCTCTCAGACAGATATTTAAGCGATGTGATGACTATCTGATGTTGGGCAATAGAGTCTGAATAAGATGGTTTTCGCATGACGTGTTTTTCAGAAGACACATAAAACTGCTGTGCAGATTCTCTGCAAGTGATGCTTGGTGAGTACAGAGAGGAAGCGCTGTTCTCTGCTCTGTGAAATATCCTGCTTGACAGATAGAGGCCTCTGTTCATTAGCAGCTCTCTGCCTGCTAAGATAACACCTGTTCTTTTCTCACCTGCGGTGGCAACTTTGAGAACTTCATAGCGCCTGACTAGACAACTCAGAAATGCTGCAACCACAGTTACTTTGTGCATGTGACAACCCACCACTATAAATGCATGGGGTAAATAAACTATAAACCATCTAGCTGTTTTTCTAGTTAATCTTAATGCATAATTGTATTTCACGAGGGACTGGAGTTCTGTTATTTATGGTTAATCTTTTTGTTGTTGTTTTATTCTGCCTTATTATTCTTTTACTAATTAGGTTGTTAATCTAATTAGCCAGACCTAATGATCTCCTCAAACTTGTCGATATCAAGGATGGCTCTGTCTGCTTGCCTCTTTGCACTCTCTCACCCCCTCTCTTCTCATGTCTGGAGCCCATCCCCCCCACTCCCCTCTATCTCCCTGTCATCTCGTTCTCTCTCCATCTCTCTCCTTCCTCAAGCCGTGTGAACCTCGAGGACAACCCGTAGCTGACCAGGTTGTTTGGGATCAAGGTGTATGCTACCGTATACATACCTTCTCTAGATCAGCAGATTATGGGAATTATTTCAAAATGGTCCCTTCCTCCCACATGGAGGATGTGAAGAACCCTGAAATGCTTTTTTTAAGGCTTAACACCACACATGATCACCAATAGGACTTCCAGCCAAACACACCCATGCCATGATGAAATAAAATACTGTAAGAACGAGATAGAGGATGCGAGAGAAAGAGAGTGAGGGAGTGAGGGATAGAGACAGAGAGGCACACAGAGAGAAATAAACAAAGAGATCACTGCCTGAATTCAAATGGAAGGGAACAGGTAATGTCAATGCCATAAAAATCTCCTTGCGTCCCACAGGGAGACACTGGATGTGTCACGTTAGGATCACAAAGCAATGTCCAGCTCCAACTGGCCGTACTTCTCTTTGATCGCATAGTATCCCCCTGCACTAACCAGATACCCCTTAGTAGTCTAACCGACAATCCGGCCAAAAAGCCATAGTCGTTTGCTCTTTGGCTGGCAGCGAGTCCTTTGTTTTGGGGGAAGTCAAGTTTAAGCCCAGATGAGACTGTGGCAATCTAATGAGGTTTTCCTCTACCACATGTTCTTGCCATTGATCCAAGCAATCCCACCCGCAGCGACTGGCTTCCTTCTCTCTTTGAACTTAGAAATCTGTCCGTTCTTTTTAATGTCAGACTAGATCTCCAATTACAAGGGTTTGTTTATAAAGAGCTTGGCAGCGAGAGTTTGAGTAATTCTTTAATGACTTTATCACATACGCTGCAGTCCAGCCACTGCAATACTCCTCGGTATTCAAAAAGCTCTGGGCTGGCTATCATGTCTGCGTTTGAGTGACAGTAATTCCGCAACGCTGGATTCAGAGCCTCAAACGAAAGTGTTGACAGCACCGAAACATTGTCGCTGCTTTGACAGCACTTCCTGCCCAAACCTAAAGGAAGTTTAAGTCGGATTCTGATGAGCTGGCTGCTTATTCCAATGAGCGACCAGGTCCAACTCAAAGTAAAAGAGACACGCGGCCGTCGGATCAGACAGGAAGGCTGGTGGTGCGTTCTTATGGCAGCTAGGCTGACACCACGGGTGAGCAAGAGATGACAGGGTTGGATTTTCCTGAGATGGCATGAGTCACTAATGTCTCTGCTCCTCCTCCTCCGGTTCTGCTGCTCTGTCAGGCCCTGTGACCTCATAAAGCCTCAATGTTGCACGCATGGGGGCCGAGCCCTTGAAAAAAAGTCCAGTGAGCACTGTGCCCACATGGAGAAAGACCCTGGTAGACCTGGAGAACCTCTCTCTTTCACTCTCTCTCTTTCTCTCTCTCTTTCTCTCTCTCTCTCTCTCTCTCTCTCTCTTTTTCTTTGCACATCGTCTCTCACTGCCCATCACTGCCTCTTTGAAGCTCTCAGAGGTGATGCTGATGCACTGAGATGGCCCTGCTCACTTTCAAACAGAGTGTGAATTCACACAGAGCGTGTGAATCAATGCAGAATGACAATTTAAGCCCTCACCTCGTGGAACTCGTACAATACACTGCCGCTCGCCCCAAATCTGTCGCATCTCCTTTTTAACAGAAATATCCTCACACAATCAGACAAAATAAAGAGGGTCTCATGAATATGGATTCTTTGTGTTGCTGCAGTGGTGTGATTTCCTGTTGTCCAGCTCCTCCTCCAGAGAAATGAGGTTTCACTGAACATGAGCAGGCGTCCGGCACGCCTCACCAGATCTCTGTCTGTTTCCCATGGCTGTCTGGTTGCTTTGAAGCCATAATCTGCCCTCTTTTCCCCTTCCAGCACAGAGACAAACAGGTGGAGGTGAAAGACAGAGCGTGGTGGATATAGGAGGAGGCTTCACGTTCCCTTTGATGTGCATTCATGCATATGTCAAAAGGAATTATGAAGGAAGTGTGCTGTGCAGTCTAATGAAGAGAGTCTTTGGGATGACTGCATCTGTGAGAAGGCTGCATGACATGTCTGAGACGATGGCAGCCTTCTTTTTTGTGTGACTTTTTTGTGTGAACCTGTACAGTTCAGTATATGTAGAAGAAAATGATTCTGTGAAATAAGAAACAAACTGGAGAATGTGCTTGTTTCCAAACAGAGACTGAGTGAGGGCAACCGTTTGTTTCAGAAGAGCCTATTCATACATTTTCTGCCAAGGCTACTTTGAGAGACAGGTCATTGATCATAAATGTATGCTGTAAGCGAGTTTGATATGAATATTTATGGTGTGAGGTTAGGTATCGGAGGAAGCTCTGAGTGGTTCTTGCTGCAGCGTGTGTATTCTCTTGGGAAAACACACACAGGCCAACGGTAATGGAAACAAACACTGGCACTGTACAATCACACGAGCTTTAAATGTTTCATTTTTTATAGCTTTGCCTCTAAAAGTGGCCTTGCCATTCTTGCTAAATGCATTGTTCTGTTGAAAAGCAGCCAGAGGGATATACATTATGGATGAGATGCATTAGAATTAATGTTGATATTTACATATATTGTAATGGCAGTTTTACATATGCAATCTGTTTTCAAAAGCTCATATAAACAATGAAACACCACCCAAAACGAACTGCCAACATACGCTATACGCTTCAAACCATGAAACAGTCTGTATTAAGGTCTGTGTGCGCCTTCCTATAATACATGTGGTTGACGGAAGCTATCTTTAGTTCTACTTACTGCTACCAGTCCATCCCAGCCATGTCTTATCAGACGACTTCTCATAGAGGTTATAAAGGGAAATGTTAGAAAAACCCCAATCCTATTGAGCAGATCTAAGCCACGGCTCTCTGGTTCTGCCCAGATAAGTCTCACTTCTCTTTTCGAATATGTGCACGGGTCTTAGATCACAACATGAGTCACCTCTTCTCCACCTCTGAATTAACATTCAAACTCTGTGACTGCTTCATTTGCATGGAGGTTCTGCGGTGAAACCCAAGCAGGTAGCCCAGCACAGGTGGATGAGAGACCAAACTACAGCGCACATCAAAACATAGCGAGCAAGGACAGGGAGAGGAGGAGAAGGAATGAGGATGTAGCTGCCAGCCAGCCAGCCAGCCAGCAGAGCGGAGCTTGTTTTCTGTTGGGGAGGAGAATCTTTGGTCCCTGCTGAATTTGAGATTGATCTGTCAGGGTCTTCGCTCTTCGATTTTTCTTCTTGGAGTTGCAGAGTCATCTTGGCAGCGATACCTGTCCATATCCCCTCTTACGCCCACACAGCCAGCACCCTGACACCCCCCCCCCCCCACACACACACACACACACACACACACACTCACGCACGCAAACGCATACACTTGCATCCTGGCTGGTCAGCTGGGGAGCACTCTCAAGGGCGTGGTACTCAGCACTTTCTCAGTGACCTTGAGGAAGTGCAGGCGACCTCGGCTTCCTGTCTGAGTGAACCTGGGCTGCATCTGCAGCCGCAAACAAGAGGATGAAGCAGTGGAATGCGTCGAATGCAAATCAGGCTGCCAGAACAAACGGTCTGAAACAGTGGCAGATGAGTGGACTTAGCTTGCACTGTGTTACTGGAGTCCCGTTTTTTACTGTGATTCTTAACGCGTCTGTTATATGGATACAGATAGCTGCATATACCTGTTTCATACAACCTCTCAGCGTGGTCAACTTGCCATGTGATCATAATGTTCAAGATGGACACAATATGATACGACCATGAAAATCACTCGTCACACATATAGGCTATTATATACATGAATTCCATTTTTATTTTGGACTTTTTCACCATTCACGGTGTTTCGACAATGATGAAGTTCAAATGAAGTTTCATTTGGAAACTGGTAGCACCAGTGGCATTCATTGTCTGTAATCAAATTCGCTGTGTAAATTTAATAGTGACCAATATATCTTGACTATGCTATGGTTGTTTGTTTGATTGTTTAGGTTGCTAAATAAAATCACAGATGACAATATTAATAGCATACCATTTCCATATAAACCACAGTTGTTCAAATAGAATGGGGTGACAGCATCAAAATCTGCAACAGGTATTTGTATTTGAAATATGCATTTCTGAGGATGAAGGCTATAATATTTTCTCTCTATGTATATATATATATATATATCTATATATCATGTTTATATTTATGTACATGTATGGCACTTGATGACACAAACTCAAGAAATATATTAAACAAACGAAATCAGCGGGCGCTTGGGTGAAAAGAAGACAAAAGCCGTCTGCAGCACAAAAGTCTTACTCTGCAGCACAGCAAGCGAAGATAGAGTGATCGTTTTAGGTTAAGGACAGTGGTGCTAGCGCAGGCAACCAATACATCGACAATTGTTTGCGTAATAAATGTAACAGTACAGAGATGAGATGTTTGACGTAATATAGGAATTCGTTATTAATTAATTAATCTCTAGGCTAATGTTAGTCTTAAACGTGTCTCCCAAATTGCCTGGTGGTGTATTTCTTTGCTATGGTAGTTGGAGGTGTTTAAAAACCAATGGAATGTCGTAAAAACACCGTTCACAGCACACACCGGATAGGCCTTCTTTTTGGCTCGCTGTATTCATATTTAGTGCAAGTATTTATACCTTAGCCTAGAAGAAAACATTGATTAGAGGCTAGCTTCTGCTTTTAAGAAGCAATCCATAACCTGTAAATGATAACAAAAGTTGCATCAGTGCCTTTTCATAAATATGTCTAACAAATGTTTGGTCTGTTTTAGTTGTCCTGTAAAGACAAATGAAATCACTACCCCACCCACTTCATCAGTGAGGTCGGTGAGATACACTGTCCACCACATTCCTAATAAATAGATGCAGAATTATTTGTACAAGGGTCCCATGTCTTCCCTCACTTTCAGCTATTTGGTGTTAGGCTACACATATGCAGAGTCACTCGACTGAGTGCGACCGAAGTTGGGCATGCTCATCCTTGGCAGATCTTTGTTGCGGATCTCATAGATTGACTTCCTTCTCGCCTGCACACCTCTCACAGCAGTTTTGATCTTCCTCCAGCCAAGGTGATTGAGTTCAGCCAAGTTTAGAAGAACACATACGCCACTGACCGCAAACATGAAAACCAGAAACACGGTCTTCTCGGTCGGTCTTGAAACATAGCATTCAACATCTTTGATACAGGGATATCGATCACATTCATACACTGCAGGGACATTGAATCCATACAGGAAATACTGACCCACCAAAAACCCTATCTCTAACGCATTTCTGAAAACCACTTGGATGATGTAGAATCTTGAAATACCCTCTTGACGCCTCATTTTAGACTTAGTAGTTCTCATGGCCGAATTTGGAACGTCCTTCGAATCCAAGCAGTCAGGTTCCGCTTCTTTTGTGGAGTTTTCTGTGTTTTGAAGTACTCCGTTAATTATTGTATTTTTTATCTTTTTGCTGTCGTCTCTCTTCATGGAATCCTGGTCCTTATCTAAGGAAAGGTACACCGTGGAGAACCTCCGCTCCTTCTGCTTTGCAGATTGGTGCACAGAGTATGTGATGAAGCACAGGCTGGGACAGCACACCATGATTATCTGAAATACCCAATATCTGATATGGGAGATGGGGAATGCCTTGTCGTAACACGCCTGGTTGCATCCTGGTTGTAAAGTGTTACACACGAACATGGACTGCTCGTCGTCATAGACAGTCTCTCCAACAATAGCTACGATCAGAATCCGGAAGATCACCACCACAGTTAGCAGGATCCTAAAAGTAAACAAAAATGCATAAAATGTAATGCAGGCCGCGTCGATATATGTATCAAACCAAACAGATTTAATTTATTTTGTGTTTTATAAATTGAATTGCATGCTGTCTAGTTGCAAGGTAAACGTGTGTTTGGGAGCTGTCCAGTGCTGACTCCGCCAACTAGCCGTAGTGAAAGCGCTACCAATCAATTAACCTCATAACTGGCTAAATACGAAGTAAATTCGTTCAAATGTTTGTTTTTCATCAATTTATCACAAGACATGCAGTGTGTGATTTACTTGTGTGTTTTACGTTTGGGATTTGAGCATTTAAGTAGGACGGCCGCTTCGTGTTTTATTGCTTTCAACACCCTAAACTCTTGGTAAGACTTCTGACAAGTGTCTGCAGATCTCCTTCTTACCTTCCGATCATAGTAGAGTGCTGCTGGACAGCAGCCTCCAAGAGACGCTCTAATATTGTCCACTCCCCCATGGTTGCTCATCCGGAGACGATGGCACTCCGTGCACTGTGCAAAATTCCTGTGGAATCTACTGCTTCCCGTCTTTATTCCTGAAGGCTCCGATGTTGTCTGGCGAATGCATTGATAGCGCGCCTCTCCTGCTGCGCTCCTGCCCTCCTGTCTTCTACGCCTCTGCTAAAAGCTCATTCGACAACACAAGCACTTTCGCTTGCGAGTCTGAAGTGCTGATAAGAAGAAATCACAATTTCGATCGTGCGCGCCGTACAGTAGGTCGCGCGATGCTTGAATGGAGGCAGTTGTGTTGAACGTTGAGCGAGCGTTAATCCTGCCTTAAGTAGACTCCCCCTGTGTCACGTGCAGACAGGTTGGTGGATGGAGACGGACTGTTTATGTGGTTCCATTATAGACTTATCCCTATTGTACTGGAGACCTGGGATATTTATCTATAGAAAATAAAACGTCCTGAGCACTTTACTCCCACAGTCTGCATTGGTGGTCTAAAGCAGATAGGCCACATGATAACGATTATTACTGGGGCAAGATGCACACCAAAGTCTAGACGGCAGACTCTCGACCTCTCTCCGCCAATTTATATCAAATGCCAGTGCAACGGCAGCCTAAAGACAGATGCCGTGGTCTGACAAACAAATTGGACTTCGCCATCAAGGCCCAAAGCATTTGTTTATTTGATAGGCTGTGGTGATAATTCCTTGGATAAACTTGCACGATCCCCATTGAGTAATCGCTTTAACGGGTTGCCTTAGAGCGTCTAAAGATAGAGGCAACTTGGAAGCTTGCCCCGTAGTATTTCTTTCAATCGTATCATGTCCGAATGTAAATGCATATAAGTGACTAGGGTACATCCGAGAATAATGGGATAGTCTACAATGAATTTATATTAATATTGTTAATTAATCAATACTCATTTGTGCAAGTAACCAGGTCTTGTTTATGTACAAACCAATAAAAATTCACATACAATGTCCTTCACAATGCAATGAATCACCACATATAAACTACATATGTAAATCGCATAAACAAACTGTACAACATTCAAACGTTTAAGAGGAGGCAGCAATCCGCATCTCTGTATTCATATCCATAGGAGGAGGTAAAGTGAAGAGTCAGTGAATCCCTCGGCTACGGCAGCAAATGGAGCAGTCAGGGGGAAGCGAGGGCTGCAGTTTAGAAGCACTTCCTGTGGACGATGGAGGGCCCTGCCTCGTCGTACTCCTGCTTGCTGATCCACATCTGCTGGAAGGTGGACAGAGAGGCCAGGATGGAGCCGCCGATCCAGACGGAGTACTTACGCTCAGGAGGAGCAATGATCTGGGGACGACAGAGACCATTTTACATTACCTAACAGCAAAATCCATTAAAATGTTGTTTCTAACGATTATGAATTCCTGTAAAAGTACATTTAATATTGATTAGACATGTAACTATTCAGCCCATAGGGCTATACCTTGATTTTCATAGTGCTGGGGGCCAGAGCGGTGATTTCCTTCTGCATGCGGTCAGCAATACCAGGGTACATAGTGGTACCGCCAGACAGGACATTGTTGGCGTACAGGTCCTTACGGATGTCGATGTCACACTTCATGATGCTGTTGTAGGTGGTCTCATGAATCCCAGCAGACTCCATGCCTGTAGTCACAAGGATCACACAGTTCTATAGTACTCAATGGTCATTGAGTAGGCCCTCATCCTTTCACCAAAACCATTACTGTTTGGTGTTCTATATTTCCATTATTGTTGTGTGGATGTAGTACAGTATAACTTGGTATTGTACAATATTTGTATGTGTCCCATTACAGTAATAGACTGAGTCACTTACCAATGAAGGAAGGCTGGAAGAGAGTCTCGGGGCAGCGGAAACGCTCGTTGCCGATGGTGATGACCTGGCCGTCGGGTAGCTCGTAGCTCTTCTCCAGGGAGGAGGAGGAGGCGGCGGTTGCCATCTCATTCTCAAAGTCCAAAGCCACGTAGCACAGCTTCTCCTTGATGTCACGGACAATCTCACGCTCAGCTGGGAAGATGCCAAACACAGAGGAGATGCTTGAGTTTAGGTGGACACTTTGTGTCACAGCTTTGTGATGAACTTGTATACCTAAATATGAGTATGGATATTAAGAAGGCACTCACCGGTGGTCACGAAAGAGTAGCCACGCTCAGTCAGGATCTTCATCAGGTAGTCAGTTAGATCACGACCGGCCAGATCCAGACGCATGATGGCGTGGGGGAGAGCGTAGCCCTCATAGATGGGGACGTTGTGGGTCACACCATCACCAGAGTCCAGCACAATACCTAGGAGGAAAAGAGCAAACCATTCAGTGGTAAGTATATTTTTTAGGTGTAGCACAGATCTACAGTTGAATGTTTCGGAATTTTACTTACCAGTGGTACGACCGGAGGCGTACAGAGACAGCACAGCCTGGATGGCCACATACATGGCGGGGACGTTAAAGGTCTCAAACATGATCTGAGTCATCTTCTCACGGTTAGCCTTGGGGTTCAGGGGGGCCTCAGTGAGCAGGGTGGGGTGCTCCTCAGGGGCCACTCTCAGCTCGTTGTAGAAGGTGTGGTGCCAGATCTTCTCCATGTCGTCCCAGTTGGTAATGATGCCGTGCTCGATAGGGTACTTAAGGGTTAGGATTCCTCTCTTGCTCTGGGCTTCGTCTCCCACATACGAGTCTTTTTGTCCCATGCCAACCATCACACCCTACATTGGTGTAGAGTAAATATGTTATTAGAAAATAGACTCAGGTAATGATCAGCTTAAATGAAACTGTAAACTTCTAAGCATCCATTTCTGGAACATCATAAAGATATAGTCACAATTCCCACTTATCATTTATATGACCGTCTTTATTGTATGTGTCATGATAACCCGGTAACTCATCATAAAACGTTATGTACCTGGTGACGAGGACGACCGACAATGGAGGGGAAGACTGCGCGAGGAGCGTCATCACCAGCAAAGCCAGCCTTCACCAGCCCAGAACCATTGTCGCACACAAGCGCTGTCGTCTCGTCGTCGTCGCACATGATGTCAGATGGGTGTCTGTAGATAAGAACAGAAACAACCGAGTCAGTTTTCCTGAAACAAAATTATGTTCTGTTAGCCCTTAAGACTGGACCAAGATTATGGATCATGTGAGTTCATACAAACATAATGATCCTTAAGGAACTATATAAAGTAACATTAAAAAACAGTAAGTTTTATACGTGGCAGATGTCAAATCAAAACGGATGCAATTATCTAAATCACTTTGTTCATGTCCTGGTTAGACCTACGTAGAATATCAGCCAGCAAAAAACAACAACAACAACAAAAAAAATGCATTTTCTGACCGAATCACTCAAAAGCGCCATTTGAAAGAAAATATTTGCCCGTTTCCTCAGTGCTCTATACATTATTTTCTAGATTTGTCGTACTGGAAGTTACCAGGTTACAGTAATCCCTGTGGGCTATTCAAAAGCCCATCGTCCTATAGTTAAAGTTAATGGGAAGACTACTCACCAGATCAGCACAAGAAAGCTGTTATTGAGAAGAAACAGAGGTAGAGCGCAAAGGGGAGACTGCAATTTATACTCTGCGGCACTATACAGTGCTTCCACCCTAGTCAAACCCCTTTGCCATTTTTGGAAGCCCCTACGCCATGAGAAAGGAGAAGCCATGAATGGAAGGGGCGCGAAGAGGAGGGGAGATTAGTGGGCAATGACTCGGGAACCAAAAGGCCCATGTATGGAAGGAGTGCCGCGCAGAGCGGGTGGCTTGTAACAGCTGTATAGGCCATAAGGTATTCCGTAATTATACATCAATGGCACCACAGAAATAAAGACAGATGTCATTTGACTGCTCAGGTTTCACGAGCACGTCCTCCGAAATTGACTATGCAACTTGGAGAATGCACAACGAAGACGCTTTTTTAATGATACAGATAGAACCTCTAGATTACGTTAATTAGGGAACGCTATAAACCCAGTCGTAAAAGAGTGCTTATTACAAACCATTTTATTACCAATTCAAGTGGTTTAGGCTGGCAAGGTTTATTGTCTTCAATTTACATTCGAAATGGACTATATTACATGTATTGGTCAGTTATCATTTGAAAATAATAGGTTTTAATTAAGATGTTACCCGACCCAATCGTTTTAATAACCAAAAAACAGAATATGTCAGTAATGAAAGGCTATATTGTCTACACATGTCTTCAGTTACAATATCTTTTATCCTCTTGCAAATCCACTGTCACATTCTCTGTAGAAAGTACTTCTCATGTTTCTTCATAAATCCACCATATCAGGAATACAAGAACTCTTTGCACTAAATAGACATTCTTTGTCATATCATAGCAATCACATGGTTTAGGCCCCCACCATTGATATCTAAGTGGATTGTCATGTGACAGTATTTGTGAATGATGTCATGGACAATCATCATCGTTTTTCTGCGTAATCCCGCCCATTTATTGTGTCTGAACATGTGTCAGCTGGACTCCATTTCCTAGCACAAATGGTCAGCCAATAGGAGTGGGAGTGGGAGAGACTGGGGTCATGGTCCGGAATAACTATGATTAGCTCATGGCTTGATTAAAGGGAATGATTTCCACGCTGCACAGAATGTTGGTTGCAGTAAAACTAAGAAAAAAGGAAAGTGTCAAACATTTAGACACACTGCAAGTTGAAGTACTAATTCAATATTATCACGTTGAATGTGATCAAGAGGAAACATCAACTATGTGCATTATTCATGCCGTACAGCGGTTGCACGTAATACTTTGGGTGAACTTCTTAATGCTGACTTAGCTTTGAACTTTGCTTGAAAATGAGATTTTTAAGAATTCTAAATGATCCTATTGGTTTATGAGGCCAAGCTTATTTTTTTTAAACCTTGAATGATTCAAGTAATCCTCCCCTGCTGGAGCTAACTTAAATCTTTCACACTGCACTTATTTGACTAATCGTTGTGTGGAGGCCATGGCATAGAACTAATACTTCTTCATGACTCACACTGAAACCCAGTTTCTGTACTGTTTCCCTAAAAGATTTGTTGTTTTTCTGAGGTAGGTTTTAACTGATGACAATGTGTTGAAGAGGATCTACATATTTCATGATTAGTAAAAGGAATACATGCAAAATGATAGCACAGCATATTTATCTTTTAACTTTAAACATAGTTTCACAACAACAGTTTCTTCCCCATCTGTCTTGCACCGTGCTCTGCAAGGAGTTGCATGAATGAGCTGGTCCTTAGTAAAACACATGCATGTATATTCATGGAAATATTAAATATGTGTGCTGAGGGAATGTAGTTATTGCTTGAAAAATGCACTTACTAGCCAACTCTACCTGTTTGTTTTGACCTCTGTCTCTCTCCTCCCACATGTCCCACTTCTCTATGCTGGGGAGCTCTTAAAACAGATGGCTGGCTGGTGAAAAGATGAATTAATTGCTGGATTGTAAAGACATACAGCAAGATCAAATTCTGACCTTGAAAAAGGTCAATACTAAGTTATTAAAACCTTAGTTTTGACTCACATTCACATCTTCAAACTTTTGCATTCCTTTTGGTTTTCGACTCACCATTCTCCTCTCTTGTTTTAGCACCTAGATCATCTAACGCTCCCCTATACTGACCCCTCCCTAAGACTCTCATCTTCTTCAATGTATTGCATTACATTTGGCCATCCTAAGAACTCTCCAACCAAACGCAAGTGTCCCATAAGAGCAGCTTCCTAGTACCACAGCTTGTGTTACGGCACAACCTGAGCCTTTCTGTCTGTCATTGCTGCAACACACTTCCAGAACATGGAGGGGAAAACCTTAGGGAAGAGGACCGATTGATCTCATCCCTGGCTTTTAACCTCTCCTTCCTCTGCTGGCTTCCCTCTGCATTTCAAACAGACACATTGATTCGCCACCATCATTAAGAATTCCATCAATGTCAATTTAATTTCTCCCTACACCCGTGGTCAGTGAACTGTGCTGGCAGCGTAAACAATTCAGTCCGTCAGTGTATGTGTTTCTGTCATTTTAATGTTGTTTTAAGGCTATTTTAACCAACTGTTTATTTTCATTTTCTGGCTCTATTCTCCTTGTATGACGGATTGACAACGCAGGGCACATGCCCTCCCTGTATGAATAATCAGCCTTTGATCCAATCGGTTTTGCAGCGTTGCGGTCTAAAGAAACAGATGAAAGTCAGTGTGCTGATACTGTATTTCACTGGTTGCAGCAAAGTTGCACAATTATGTCTCTATTTGTGACCTGTCTGCCATTGAGAATATTGTTTTTCAGTCGATACAAGCTCAGTGTGCACTTACAAGGATATTTCCTTACATGCTGCCTAAATTAGATACCGTAGTTTGATCTAACCCCTTTCTCTCAGACAAACCTTTGAAAAATACTGTCTCAGTACTCTAAGCTACAGAACGCCAAATCAGACTGTTCAGCCTGCTGTTTTAATGTGGGGGTTGTGAGTTCAGAGAGTCCCACAACAGCCCGCAGATTCAGGAAATAGGCACACAGATATGAATATTGGATGTGCTATTTTAACCTGCATCCAAATTCAATATTTATGAAACATTTTGGCCCAAGTTTATTGTTCATGACAAAAGCAAATGCATCTGAAAGTCTAAACTTGTATTTATTGTGGAGTAACAGCCATCGGTTACACTCTTCCATTTGCAGAGAGATGGGTTGTTAAGGAGGGGGGATTCTGATTCATTACATACAACCTTCCTCACACAGCCTGTCCAGGACAGCTGTATGTTGTCTGGCTCCGTGCCCAGCATGTCAGTGAGGTGTGGAATGTGGACCGGGTGCCAGCTTTATAATCTTATATCAGGAGCTGGGCTAAGGGGTCACACTAGATATGGAAGAGGTGCCATGTCAACATACTGCACGTCATCTCTAACTTTTAGTTTGACTCTCTGTGGCACACACACTATTTCTCCTTCCTCCCTCAGCCTACCTTTTATGTACACACATACAATTGTGTGAAATTGTGGGTTATTTTTGTAATGTTTACCTGGTTACAAGAGTCTTTGGCACCAGTGTGTGTGGCCCTTTGCATGTGGAGGGCCAATGCTATTGTGATTGGCCCTATCAGGTAGTACTATGACACCTGCCTCTCTCATTGTTTCCTTCCTCCTGAGGGCTACTCATGGGATGCCGCTGCTCCCCACGGTGCCTGTGGAGGATCAAAGTACTGGGGGGATGAGGGGTGGGGGGGTTGGAGCAGCTGCTAGTGGAGAGACCTGTGGGGTAGAGTGACAGGAACAGGGGCCCCTGAGGGGGCTTTATGGAACACAGACAGGCAGCAGACACAGCCCGACTGAGCAGCCCAGACAAGGAGTAGAGGGGTCCTGAGACCGCACACACCTAGTTTGGTAAGTTATCTGCCAAAGACCACGGAGAGGAGGGCAATTCCCAAGTTGGAAAAACGGGGTGGTGGTGACGGTGGTGGGGGCTTCTAGAAGGGGCAAAGATGACAAAGGCAAGGCTGATGTGAGAGTGACAGGAATTATTTACCCCTCTCAGCATTCACAGCATTTCCCTGTCTGTTCAGACAATCTCACCAATGAAAAATCACTGATAGTTGTGAAATAAAATTGAAAACTACGTAGCATAACTGTAATTAGTACATAATAGCTTTTTGAGGCTTTTGGACAGAGATGAACTCAAACATTACTAGCATAGCTATCGTAAAAAACTTCGAAAATACTTCCTCCTTGTTTTCTGATTAGTTTTAGGGAACTGTATATCTAACCTTAATTCCTGACATGCTGTATGGTCAGAAATACAAGATTCATAGCCTCATTCAGTGCTCCTCAAGAAACTCAAGAACCAACCATGCAAGGTAACAAGCAACATGGCTAGAAAGCATTTATCCACTTTGCTGTGAGGGCTGAGAGGTTATAACAGAGCTTGAGCCACTCCCTTTCAGACTAAAACAATTCATGTGGTTTTGCGCTTCTGAAGACAGGACTGGTGGAGCTTCAAAATCCCCCCTGCATTGAGACAAACCCAGGTCCATGCCTGACCCTAACATCCATCTCTCCCTCCCTCAACCTTCTATTTATACCCACGGACTCACACAAACACTGGGTCGCGTGGGAGGTCTGTTGCCAGACCCCTTGGGGCCCTCGGCTGAGAGGGACGCCCACTGGCCTGGGTGTCAGGAATGCCTGGGTGTGAAACCTCATCCTGGGCATGCTCTGGGTTCAGATACCGGGCCTGATAACAAGGTCACACTCCAGAGCACACAGCAAGAGAAGACACTGGGTGATGGGGTTGACAGAAGGAAAGTTCTAGTATGCACTGGTCATCTGTAGACAGAAGATTTTAAAGGTAAATTTAGAGGGGGTTTGTCTTTTTTAACTATCATATTCTGAAGAGCTAGGCCGTAGCCGTTTATGTTGTTACTTGTATGGGTATTTGTTAACAGACAAAGCAACTTTACTCCTTGTTGAAATCCTTGTGACATCCAAACACTAGTTCTACCACCTACACACTGCTCAAAGTTCCACTCTGTAAACTTGTCACGCAAAGCATGAATCTCAGTGAACTGTCTACATATTTAATGAGGTTAGATTAGTGAGGAGTATGTGAGTGTTCGGCAGTCTCATGGCGTCTTACAAAGAAGAATAAAACCATCAAGATTCCACATCCACAGGGATTTTGACGTCGTCCCCAGTTTGACCAAACGTGGCCCAGACCTGCTCTTCATCTAAATCCACACAACTACCCTTACATACTGCAGTGGAGTGACATTATTTTTTCTAGGCTCATAATAAATACATAAACTGCCCCTCCCCCAAACTGTCTGATGTTATTTTAGAACTGTCTTGAAAACGACTTCCACTAATGGTAGACAGGACCAGGAAGAATGGACCCCTGAGTTGGACCTCAAACTTCCATCCACACAAAAAACGGTTCGATCACATAAACATTTAAGACTTGAGAAACCTTTTAAAGAATGCTGACATGTCAGGCATTGCCCGAGGCTCACAGGAAATAGGATTCATGCCGTCTGTATGTAACTCGCATGGTAAACTGCCAATTTCTGCAGAAATCCCAAACCCAGACTACACACCTGCAGTCATGAGCAAAATACCTTTCGAGACTCGAGCTGACAAGATGATATATAATACATATAATACCAGTACTGTGATCTGCCCTGATCACACACCCTATAGGACAATCAGCCAACCACACGAATCACTTGCCTGCAGCCCATCTGCTAATCCCACTATATAACTAAGTACTGAGGAGGCAACCATTCATACAGCCATGCCCTCTCACGTTTGTGGTTGAGTGCCATCGTGTCCCAATCTCCTCCCCTCTCCAGCTTCCCTGGCATCCATCCTCTCGCTCAGCTGAGACCATGGGATAACACCAAGTGTTCTACTGGGAGCATTCATTCAATGTTTTATCAGGTAAAACCACTTACCGTATTCAATTGTTTTTTTTTTTTACTTGTTCATTAAGAGCAGAGTGCAGATGGGTAATATCCTCTCACACTCTCTTACATCCTCTGCCCAGACCCTGAGCATCCTACCTCTTAACAAATGCCCCTTATGCCACTTGACTATTGTGGTTCAACCAATTAAATGAGAGCTTTTGTAGAGGTCAGAATGGGTTATTGGTGGGATTAGGTCTTTGAAATCAGTTATCTCAATGTCCGAGATATTGTCCAGTAGTCAAGTGTTCTGATGACAAAGGAATCCGGACAAAAACAAATTCAAGTTAACATGTCAATTACAGTCCATTACACAATTGAGATAAATAAAAAACAGCACAGATTGGACTTTGAAGCACATTTATAAAGAATACATGTCTGTATAGCATTAATCACAAGTTATTAATGTATTAAAGAGCTGTGAAGTAAAGAACTGCTTATACCTGCATCTAAATGTATACGTATGTCATTCACAAGGTTTGAGTATAATGGCGCAAACACAAATACTGCCTCTGAGATGCTCCAATGCTAGAATTGGAAACAGCCCAATGAAGATGTCAATATCATCATATTTAGATACATTTCATAAGGATTATAATATTAAAATGGGCATTCAGTCCCTACAGAGTGAACAGGATTGGACACAATATGTAAAACATGATTCACCCACATATCCCAATTCACCACAACATAGGCATGTACAAACTGCAATAACTGTGTTTTTTTTTTGCATCTCACATCAAAGCATCTCCAACAGTCACTGAAGGTCAGAAATATTCCTCCATCCTGTTCTGCACACCACAAACCCAATTGCAACACTTTGATGCCATCTTGTGAGAGAGTAGTTGAACTGCACACTAAACTATTATCACAAAAATGTCCTTCATAGGGAACTGTACCCTAGTTCAGTAAAAATAAACAAAAGAAAATAAACAATAGATAAATATTGTACATAACATAGATATAAAATAGCCAATATGAAATCATCACAGTTCGCAAGAGTAAGTACCTAAATATCAATTACTCTATATACAAGCGTATTAATACTCAAAGCTGATTAAAATGCATAGAACACACAAAAGTCTCCAACTGCTCCAGAGTTATGCAAAATCAATCATATATAAATTGCAAACAGAGCTAAAGTATAAGGTTCCTAAGGATACCAGTTCCTAACAGCATAGGCATCCAGGGCAGATCCTAACATGCTCTACTTATGGGTCTGCAGGTGTGTCTTCAGATGACCAGACTGGGTGAAAGCCTTCTCACACACGTTACACTGAAACGGCCTCTGGCCTGTGTGGATCAGGTAGTGTCTTTTCAGTTTAGAGGGAGCCTCAAAGCTTTTGTAGCAGATTGCACACTGATAGGAGCTCGAATGTCTTTCTTTGTCCAAAGGTTTCTGGTCACACTTGTGGAGGGAGAGTTTCCTTTTGGTGGCGAAGCACTGACTACAGCCTGGACAGACGTGGAGATCTTGGGGTGGGTCTGCCACGTAGGAAAGATTCACCTCTGACCTTAATCTGACCTCCATCCTTTCTTCTTTCACCCCGTAGTCTGTGTGACAGTACGGAGGAGTCATAGTGGACTGGTAAAGGTACATCTTGTGATCAGAATCGTGAGAAATGTCCTGAGATTCAGCCAGGCTGTGGTCATTCACAAGCGGAGCATGGTGGCCAGGGATTGGATGCATATGTTCGTTATGTGCCATTTCTTGTTGATTGAAATAAGGGGTTTGAAACTGGGCATGATGTTCCTGTTCATTATATTCATCTGAAGGGATCTGCGCATGTTTCTCCTCTGCCGGGTGCCAGGTGCTCTTGGCCGATTTGGAAGCTGAGATACCTTTCTGATCTGGTCTGCAGCTGCTTTCTGACTTGACATGATTGGCATCTTCTGCTTTAGGATGGAGAGTAGAGTCATAGTCGAATGACAAATGCAAGTTATCCAAGTTGGATGGACCTGATGGGCAGTACTGGGGATATGACTCATCAACACTTTGCTCATAATGAGGACCACTCCTCTGCTGCTCTCCATAAGGCTCAGCACTGCCCTCTTCGACTTGATGGGCAGCTGGGGCATAATCAACATGGCTCTCTGGAACAGAGTCTTCATTGGAGGACCTCTGGTCAGGTTGAGCCAACAATGACATGTCGGCTTCATTCGGTTGACCCTCATGCCAAGAGCTCCTATTGTGAACCTTCTGGTGGTTCTGGAGATGGCAGAGCTGGCGGAAGGACTTGCTACAAACCTGACATCTGAAAGGCTTGATGCCCATGTGGATGAGCAAATGTCTGGAAAGCTTGGATGGATATTCAAACTTCTTCAAGCACAGCGCACACTGGTAGCCCCTTGATCTGCTCTGCGAAGTGGACTTGACTGATTTGTTTTCAGGGCTGCTTGTTGAGCTGTGAGCTGTTGAAGTGGCCGGGTCTGTTGCAGGGAGGTCCTTGACATTTGAGGAACTTTGTTCACATACAGGCTCTGTCTCTTTATCTTTAAGAGGACTCGTGGAGTATTTAACATCTGTAGGACAGTGGTACTCCTCTTGAGTCAGCAAAGGTTCAGTCTCTCGTTCCTCAATTAGACCAGGAGAGAATTCAGCCTCATCCCCTTTATTGTGAAAAGCCATGTGCGTCTGCAAATGAGCACTTTGCTTGAAGGTTTTGAAGCAAACAGGACATTGAAAGGACCTCTGTCCAACATGAGTCAGGGAATGCCGCCGAAGTTTGGATGGAGCGCTGAAATGCTTTGAACAAACAGGGCAACAATAACCGTGTCCCCGACCAGCAACTGGTTTGTTTTGTGACACATGTTTCCTTTGCTTGGGTATTTCATGTGCAGGTCTGGCATCAAATGCCTGGCCACTATTTCTATAGTCAGTATTTTGGTCTGGCCTTTGAGACACTAGTTCCCCAGAGAAATGTGTGTCCACAACACTGCAATCCAGTCCAGGCAACATGTTTCCATTGTAGCCCCAAGCAGGGAGTTTAGTAGCATGACAGTAAAGACCTTCAGATGAGTGCTGGTCACTGTCATGTTTTAAGTCTGGGTTGGTTTTCAGAGGATCTGAGTTTGATTGTTGACTCTTTTTTTTCTTCGTCTCAGACGCAGGTCTATTTTTCACCGGTTTTGCAAGATTGAGACCACTTTTTAACGTGTGAATCTTCTGGTGGTTCTGCAGGTGACAAAGCTGTCTGAAGGACTTACTACAAACTTGACATCGGAAGGGCTTGATGCCCATGTGGACAAGCAAATGTCTGGAGAGCTTGGATGGATATTCAAATGTCTTTTGACACACCATGCACTGATTCACCTTCACCTTTTTTGGCAAAGAAGTCATCTCTCTTTTGTCACTGTGCTCCTTGTGAACATGCTTGGTGGTGTTCTGATGTTTCTCTGAGGCGCAGTCACCTGGAGAAGCTGCTTTTTGGGTTTGATCACTAAGTTGATGTATCTCATTAGCATCAATATTAAGTATTGCAGAACCTTCAGAGTTCTGTGAATCCGATGGGACTTGAGAAGCACTGTGTCCTTGAACTGAAGGGTAGGGAAGACATGTATCTTTCTGCTTAACAAGTTGTGAAGAGATCTCTGGAACTTTATGAGTTTGCTGGTGGACGAGCAAATGCCTCATCTGTCTGTATTTCTTCCCACACATGTTGCATACATAGTTCCTTGGCCAAGTTTGAGATCTCAGGGGTTGCGTGAACGATTTTCGTTTCGGCTGTGAAGGACTTCTCTTTTTGGCAAACACGGAGTGAACGGTAGAGTGTGCCTTCAGGTGGGAGAGCTGTCTGAAGGAACTGCAGCAAATAGTACAATGAAATGGTCTCTGACCCGTGTGAATGAGGCAGTGTCTCTTCAGTTTGGATGGAGCGCTAAAGCACTTGAAGCATTCAGGACATTGATGGACTGTCCTTGGAGAGTTTGATTTCTGAACATCTTTGACAACGGTTTTATCTGGGCCGGATGTTTCCTCATCCACAGTATGTTTACAGGATACATTTGAGTCTTGGCCATTCACTGGATCCACATGTATGGACTGAGACCCAAAGCTTTCCATTTCAGGATGAAGAGATGGGACTATTGGAAGATTGTGTGGACTGACATGGGAGGAACCAAGACTACTGTCTGGCATGCTGGTGTAGCAAGCGGTTGGACTGACACTAGTAGTTGCAAATGTGTCCTCTCTATTGAGTCCATTTGATGAGTCTCCAGGCAAACATTCCTCTGTCCTTCTTGGAAATACCTTCTCAGGGTCAATTCTATGCAAGTCAGAACCAGTATTAATTCTCCTTAAAGGTCTCTGAGCAAAGTGTGAGTTGATATGGAGTTTCAAGTGAGCTAACTGACGATACGCTTTTTCACAGAAGTGGCACCCGAAGGGTCTTTGTCCTGTGTGTGAGAGGATGTGTCTCTGCAGCTTGGAGGGTGCCGAGAAGCTTTTGGAACATGTTACACACTGGTGAGGTCTCCTGGGAAGATTATTCTCTGTGTTCCCAAAAACCTCCTGTCTCGCCACCTCTGTGCTCACTTCCGGCATTTCGAGCTCCATATCGGGTTGAAGATCCTTGGAATCGGCAGGTTGGTCTGGGTGATCTATGCGTGAACAATATTATGTAAGTATGGTGATGTTTAAAAGCATTGAAAGCAAACACACACAAAAACAAAAGACAAATAAAAGCAATGATAATCTGAGACTAACACAAACAGCAATTTAAGATAATGCAATCTAAAAACGACGGAAGATATCTATTCAACTTATGCTTAGCTACATTAGCTTGAATGGTAATACCCGTACGTTTGGAAACACTGTTACTCGCATACAACAACTCTACGGCAACTCACCTCATTGATATATCTTATTGTAATAATCACACGCTAGTCATAACCAAAGTTTTAAATAAAATATAAATATATAGTTACATAATTCCATCAAAAACATAGAAAGCTACGAGATATATTTCCTCACAGCAACACAAGCCGTCGTTAATTCGGCACGTCCGGAAACATTCGACAAAACCGTTAGTTCCGTATACGCAGTAACAGTCCTGATTTTTTCCCAAACGATCCCGTTTATCATCAGTTGTATTTTATTATATTTACTGCGATACATTTTGGTTGTAAAATTATAGAGGGTGTTCATACTCTGACGACATATTACAAAGAAGTTTACGTAAAGACTCGTCTGTTCTGAGCGTTTTTGCATATGCTCCTTAAATCTTTAATATAATTTTGGAGTAATTTAATATTGGAGTATATTCTTGCATGGAGTATATTCTTGCTTGATATGATTTACCAAGAGCCATTTTTTTTAAACTACATCCTTTTTATGATCTACCGTACAATTGAAATTACATTTAAAGGAACTGCAAGTTGCTTCCTTAGTTAATAAAAAAAAAAATCAAGGTATATGCAACAAACAATCCCACGAAAAGCTGGACAATAACTGTCAAAATCGGTTGCACAAGCAGAGAACCAAGAATGTGTGAGGAGTGAATTTCCAAAGGGGGGTGTCCTCCATTACATCATTTACATTATAGCCTTTATTCAGAATGAACTGAAACAATGCAGTAGGTCTATCACTTATCATACTCCAGTATTGTAATACATATTAGGAATTGTCATATTTTAAATGTTGGATCAGATGTCAAATGATGTATTGTGAATGACACAATGTGAAAATATACATTTATCAAATAAGCTAGACCAAAAAAAATTTTTTTCCCGACTTAGCTACAAAGGAAGAAAATCTACCTTGTAAACAGGCAAGTGTCTGTCTCCCTTGCATTTAATATTTCTGACATATCCAAAGTGAGATTTTTGTTTGAACTACACTCCCTCTGGAACCTGCCCGTAGGATATGACAAGCCACGGCCCCATCTCTCGCTTCGCCCGCAACTCTGTGGAATGATGCAAATGATGACAAATTCCTTCATCCCTCATCATGCATGTGCAGCTAATCGGCATAACACACAGGGATGGGCAGATCTCGGCACTTAGCTGAGGGGCAAGCTGCCTGATTGAATCACTCAGAAGTGGCTCCCTCAGACGTGGCCGTATCATGCCGCTGTCAGAGTGCTGAACAGTCTCCTCGAGCGCGGCTCTATTGACTTGCATTCGAAACTTCGCTCACTGCAGTCAGCGCGTGAAGAAAACACACATCCTTCTCAATTATCAGAGAATCAACTTGTCGATTCAGTTTGACACTTTTGTCTCTTTGCTGACCAGCTGTCAAAATCGTGACAGGGACTGTGCACTTCACTTCATCACGACATTCACTTGCATGAAGGCCACATTGTATCTGAACACAGTAGGCCTATTAAAATGCGAGTTTATAACAGAGGTGTGGAAAATGCTAACACTGGGTGGCAGTAGTAAGTCACAAAGCGAGTCCACACCCTACAAATACACTGTTCCACTATAATGACAGACAAAAGTGTTTTACGATTCTCAAGACCTAAGAGAAACTGCTGCATCTAAAAACGCTATAATCTTTGAAAATATTGCCTTTATTAATAGTACAGTCGTCTACAATTTGATAACCTTTACACAGACAATTAAGTGGCAGTTAAGACATTAAAAAGGTCAAAAATCAAAATGAATTATGACTAAAGTTGAAACAAGAGAGTAGACTCTTGACAGCTTCTCAACTTCTACCCTCCCACCCCACCACCACCAAAAATAAAATGAGGAACACGGATCCAAGCTGGGGCCGTTGTTTCAGCCTGGCCGCTGCATGTATCAACTCGCTCTTGTCCGTACAATTAATTCTTACCCACGACCAGTCTCATCTCTCCCGACATGGCAGGACAGGGTTGGCCGTGATGGATGTGACATTAACGGTAGATGAAGCCAGGGAGATGCGACGCCCCAGTCCAATAGTGGCATTTGTCACTGCCCTGGTCATGCAGATTGGGCCAGCCTTGCCCGCTGACTAAGATTAATGACGACGGTGGCCCTGTCTTTGTCTCTCGTGTGGCTGCCCTGTGCAAAACACAATCCCCAAACATGACCCGTCTCACATTAACCCCCACCGAGCTGCTCACAACACACATCATGACACCTAAATATTGCTCACTAATGCAGCAAATCCTCTCAATTTTAGAGGTTACACAGGAATAATAACCGAGACGATCTTTTTGATTGTGGATAAGAAAGTCTATGCAATGAACTGTCCATATTCGTTTATCACTGTAAAACAGACAATGGACATAAAGGGACATGAAACATGAACCAAGCCTTGCAAAACTAAATTGTTTTCTTATTATCTGCAGCCTGTCCTCCATTTTTCCCCCTTACAGCCCAGTTACAGTAAAGCCCTGTCATTAGACACCTATATTACTCTACGAACCTTATCTGTAGGCCATGAAGCCAGATTGTTGTGCACTATAGTTTTGGGTGAACCAAGTATCCCTGTTTGTAATGAAGAAATGAAATAACCTTAAGCTCAATGCACTGCTGCACAGAAAATGGTTTTTCCCTGACAGATGAGGTGGCTGGGGCCGGCTCAGATGGATGGGGGATTGGGCTGCTTGTATCAGACTTCTGGGATCCAACGCGTTCCCTCGGTCATCCATCATCTGGTGACATATCCACTTATATCTGCACTGCACATACATACAGATGTAATCCTCTGTTTGATCAGGGATCGGCCTATTCCTACACAATGCACGTTCTGCTGGCTGTGTGTGTGTTTTCTCTGTGTGTATATATTCTTGGTTATACTCCAGTTTGTGTGTGTGTGTGCATGTGTCCTGTGGGCTTGCGTCTCTCCAATCTAGGAGTTTGTGTGTGTGTGTATGTGTGTGTGTGTGTGTGTGTGTGTGTATGTCTGCATGTGTGGAAGTGGAAGAGTGTATGTTTGCCTAAAATCTAAAACAGAAATATTATAGAAATAATTTCACAGTTGATTTAAAAAAAATTACTTTACTCTTGCGACTGTGCATCACCTTCAGAACAAATCCACAAAATCTACATACACTCATTATCCCAAGTTTCTACAATGAAAACTACGTTGACTGGTTCTGTATGAATAAATAGCTCATTACCATCTATGCATATTTGTAAGTCTTTCATGCATTGCGCCAGCACATCCCAGATGCTGTGGAGTCATCTGTCCTCCATGCCTCCCCTGCTGTTGCCCCCTGTGGAGAGGGGAAATCAGTCTCCACACTGCTGTCACTCCCCTGCCCTCCCCATGGAGCAGCCTGTACACTGGCCATGTCCAGCCTGCTCTTGACCCTCATCCGAGGGGGGGTCGGGGGGTAGGGGGGGTGCTTGGTCAGCCTAGCTGGCTGGGCCCACTAGGGCGTGACAGTGAGGTGAAGCCCCCAGGATGGGGTCTTAGGGGGTCTTGGTTTGAAATGTTGACCCCAGTGTGGTAGGTGGATCAATAGTCTGGCTTGCTCCCAGACAGAAACCCCATGCGTTTGATTTGGCCTGCCCCGTGTGGGGCTAGTGAGATGACACTGTCTCCAGTGTGTTTGGAGGAGGGTAAACAGTGGAGCCTGCCATGGCGGCCCTGGGGAAAGGCCCTAATGTGGCCGAGGTGGCGATGCAAAGCGTCGCCTCCCATCCCTACTCCCTAGGGGATATGAATGTTGATTAAACATGTGCTCAGCCTTGGATATTGAGTAATTGGACGTGGAGCAAATGTCAAGCGTTTGTTAATTTCGTAGTGGCACAAGGTTTATGGTCTGTGAGCGTTGGAGGGATGGAGACCGAGAGCTGATGAGGCGCGACCCAACAGCGGGGTTCAGAGGACCTGGCCGACACACCCTGCCTCTTAGACAAGGCAACATTTGCCTGTGTCATTAAAAAGAGATACCAGTATATGAGTATGTATCGTGTAGTTCAAAGTCTTAGGTCTCTCCCAGTCTCACGGCTGAATCCGTAGCTGCAGAGGGACCCATGGAGGAATTCTTCGCTCCTCAGTACCTTTCGATTACTGGACTACACGGTCTCCAGGTTTCCATCTCCGCGTTGTCTCTCTGCGGCGTGTTCTGAAAGTGAACCTTGGGCCTCCTTTATTTCTCCCAGTCCAATCTAATGAGCATCATCTCTGTCTCAGGATGCAGGCTGTGGCTCCCTCTCTCTTTTGTGAGGCTGGACAGGTGTCTAACTGAATGATGAATGTCCCTGTTTCTCCCCACATAATTGGCTCCTCGCTGTTTGGCCTTAGTCTGGCGAGATGTCTGCCGGGCAGCCACCTCCATCTGTCAATCACCAACCTGCTGCTGCCTGGCTGGACCTCTGATAGCTATGCTAATGTACAGCCCCCCCCCCCCC
>BROE01000004.1:6616565-6737059 GCA_036571765.1 Plecoglossus altivelis | reverse complement strand
CCCCCCCCCCCCCTCACCCTATTGGCTGAACCTGCGCTGGTCCAAGCTAATCCATTACAGCTCTGACAGTAATAATCCCCCCCATCCCCCTCCCCCTCCCCCCCAAACACAGGGTCCCGTGTGCTAAACGTTATTTGACCGTTCCTGTCACGTTGGCGCTGCCAGGCGGACTGGCCATGGTGATGGATGACCCAGGCCAGAGCCCTCTCATTCATCACCCGCTGACTGCTGTTTGTGTGTCGTTCCTATCATTTCAGCTTTCAGTGATTTTTAGATTAGTTTTAATTAAGATGTGTCCGCCCCCTATCAAATGTACAGGGAACACTGAGGAAACAGACAGTGTACATTCACTGTACGAATGTGTGTGCGCGTGCGTGCATGTTGGTGTGTGTGCGTGCATGCACAGGTGTGTCTGTGTGTATTAGTGTGTGTATATGCATGTTTCCCCCCTTACCTCTGATGCACAGTGAAGTCCTGTCAGTGCTAAAAATCAACCAAGATATGGTGTTTGATGAATTATCAGAAGTTGAGATCAAATGTTCTCGCAGGCAGTGGGGGCTGATGGGCCTGTGTTTATTTTGGAGAATAATTGCAGCGGCTCACTGTGATATATGTGATCACAATCAAACAGTCTCACCTGACAGGACCAAATATACAGCTCCTGCACTCTGGTGCACAACCATTAACTCATATTGTTTATTTTCTTTTCTCGCTCAGCAGCTGAGGACACTCTGGCTGTTCCTCAGCTAGAATTCCAACCGAGAAAAGCCACCCTTTTGCCCAACTCTATGGAAAATATTTTTCAATTGTACGCTGAATTACAATAGATACATAAATATGTGTATACTGTACACATACTGTATATACATACACATATTCCTGACTATGATCAAATATGAAATGAATGGTGTGAAAATAAACATCAACTGGAAGTAAAAACATGCCTGTGGAATAAATGCCTGGTTTGTTATGTGGGCTGTGTGCGGTAACTGTTTATGTGATTCCCCAGTGAGATTTATGTGAAGCGAATGGTCTGGGCGCGTTTCCTCTCTGTGATGACCCTGTCAGATCTTGTTGCAAGCAGAGGGTAGAGGCATTTGTCACCCGTGAGAGATTCTCACTACAGGTTTTCATTCTATCCAAAATAGGACAATAAAGGGCCTAATGTTTTCTAGCATGCGTTGCTCTCTGATCCCTGTTGAACAAGAACAATATCCTCCACTAAGAATGGGCAGGTTTCTTTTCCTCCAAAACAATCAAATGCAAAAATGTTTGCTGTCTTAAAAAATGCTGCTCTCTCATTTCACTTGGTCAGTATCACCTGTGAGAATGAGATGATTGTGAACACTACTCTAATCTGTGGGGTTAAGAGGGATATGTTCCTGTTTATAAACACAGCCTGACTCAGTCTTCCTCGCTGCTGTGACCCCTGCCTCAACTCTGTTCCTTCCCTGAAGAGGCCCAGCGTTACCTCTGCCTGCCCCCGCCATCCGTCAGGCCTGCCCCAGACTGGGCCGCGGGAATGGAGAACCAGATGAGCTCAGCCAGGTCGCTCAGCCTATCACTCCTCTCCTACTCCCCTCTCGCAGGAGTTTGACCTGAGGAGGAAGGAGGGGGGGATCACAGAGAGCTCCTATAGGCTCATTTTGAGTTGTTGATGTTGGTCGTGTCGCTGAATTGTTCGCTGAGTTCTTTTCATTCTTTTAGTTTCTGATGCATTCGCGGCTTTTATGAGAGTTGGTGTTGTTTATGAGCAGAGGAAAACGTGTCACTGGATCAGATTCATCCTTTTCTTTTCATGAATGGACACTATGTAGGAAACATATGGAGGCGCATTGTGCCATAAATCATTTTCAGTGCTCTTGAACTGGTCATTGAACTGTGAGATGAAAATATATTTTTTCTTCCAGCAGCAGTCCTTCTCTGTAATAATCATTTGTCTTTTCATCATCATGCCTTCGACAGTGTGCTTAAACAAATCTCACTTTTATGGTTATCCTGCTCTGAATGACTGCACAATGGCTTGACTGTTAGTGACAGTTGTAGCCAAACAGTACAGCCCGCTAATCAAAGTCATATGTGGTGTTTGAGTTTTCCTTTCAACCTTTGACCTTTAATTTCTCATTAATTTTTTCCTGACATACGATATCTAATTTGACAAACCTTCTCCTATCCAAACTATTCCACATGTGTGAGTAATTAGGTTGCATGTTAGATTGGGTGCTGATTGTAACCTATTTTGAACCGATGGGAACCATCATAATTATCCTGAACTTTGGAACCATTTAGTATCAAAGTCATTTTACAAAGTCTTGCAACGTGGTAATATTCAGCTGTAGAAAAAAAAACACTTTTGAATTTGAATTCACAATTTCCTGTGAATTACCGACACAATTTAATAGGAAACATTTCTGGATGAAGATCCATGACTGGGTAATTAAATGCCAGACATGAGCTTCTCCAGACAATAAAACAGGTTTTATATGGTTTTATACATGTCCGAATGCAGGAGGACTCACAGCTCCATGCGCTAACTATAGTGTGAGAGATGTCACATAGACTGGACAACTGGACAGATAAAGTTGTCAGGTGAAAAACCTGGGACGACATGTGTCACTTTGATTCCAAAGAAATGGCCTGTGCTGCAAGTTCACTGTCCAGCGTGCCTGTCCGAATTCTTCTCTCTCTCAGGCTAATCTAAGTGAAAACACTTGTGTCCAGAGCCAGATGGATGGAGCTGGAGGGAGAATAATCTTCACATAGTGAAATTTGGGGAATTTGTCCACAATAGAGGAGGAACAGTCACTGATCTTCTGAGTGGATGTGCAAACAGTTGAGCAATGATCATGTTGCTACACTACTATGTACCTTACTAGGAGCTGTTTATCATCATTTTCTGAGAAGGGAAAAAGTCTGACAACATTAGTAATGCAAACCCATAAGAATGTCCTTCTTTGTAAGGTAACGGATCTTTTTACTTCTCACAATTGTCTGAACCAAACACAAGATGGACAACAGTTTATTTTTCCCACGTAAAAAAGCTCTCTGCTGAGCGAAGAGATCCCCATCTGATCCAGAATGATGTAATCCTATACCCCAACTTAATGCCATGAGGCATTTCAAGGCTGATAGAAGGAGGGAGTGTTTAGAAGACCTGACACATCAAGCATCAAAGTCAACCTCCTTAAAATCCAAAATCCTGCCCAGTTGTCCTCGCCTTCAACTTTGACCCTTGAACCCATCGCATGTATTGCTGTAAATACAAGTGACGAGAGCCCTCCCTGTTGACCAGTCCCACCTGATTTTCCTTATTCCATATTTAAACACCAATCACTTCCAGCCTGGAATCCAACCTCGGAGTAAACATCCATCCATGTCACTTGGAGTCTCTGAGAGGCCAGAGTGAGATCCAGAGGGAGGAGACATACACATGTCAAATTGTGTTTGACAACCCTGATTCAGGGGTTTTGTCATGGCATGTCTGTAAGTATTACTCAGATAGTCTTACCTGGGATCGGTCGGTGGGTGAAATGATCAAGGGGCACCCGGTAAGTTGATGCTTGAAATGTGAGCATTACCAGTATTAGAGCGCAAAGGGATTTTCGTGCAGGAATTAGGAAGTCGAAAACGATTACTATGAAATCATCCAGAACACACTTGCTGAAAGCTTTGACTATGTCATTAGGGTTAAACATCAATAGGTCTTCAACAAGAAGACACACAATCATCACTTCTGAGGTGAAAAGCTAGTTGTTTTCCTAACCCCTGTGCATTCAATACCGGTAAAACAGTAGACGGCTCTGAACATAACCCTCCCCCCCATCCCTACACACACCTCCCCCCAGAGGCTAAATCCATCTACACAAAGCATATTTTAAGCAATGAGCATGGTCGGAGCCCAAGACCTCCACAGACTGCTTCGGATGACGTCAGCTTTAAGTATCTGGGACATGGGTGGCTGCTTGACAGGGGGAAGACATGATTGAGAAGATGAGTTGGGAGAGTATGATTTTGTTACCAGAGGGTGAAATAAAAAAAACACCGGCATCACCCTCCACCTAGCTCTCCATTCCTTGATTTGGGAGAGTTGAAGAGGAGGGGAACAACACAGAGGCTATGGAAGACAACAAGATTAGAACTGGCATTAGATGTTATGACATCGAAATGTGTTACAAATTAATTTTCTTCAAAGATTTCTACTCAGTAGACTTTATGATGAATTTTTTAACATATGGAATCTGTACTGATTGATATTATCTTGCAAACCGATATATGTATGTTTACAGTACATTACAAAGTATATGTAAATTTTCAGGCAGTATTTACGTATACATGTATTTTTTAATGGTGCTGTTTTTGTTATTTGTTGTTGACAGAGAAAGGAAAGGGAATTGCAGCAGGCCTTCTCTCGCTGGTGCGTGAAAGAAGGCCTGAAAATAAGAGCTCTATCCACCACGTGATGTTGCTTTCTGCAGGAGGGATGACCCATATTTCATTTCGATAGGCGCTTGTTTCCGGCAGCCTTCAAAACGCATTTATCTTAACTACAGTGAGGATGGCTGCCTGCTCCACAGATCCACTCTTTGTTTAAATGTCCGCTGTGAGAGCCAAAATATGGGATATTTTATTTACAAACAATGCTTACATTATAAAGCCCGAACAGGTTTATTGCACTTCTACCGACATGTTGTAATTATCATTCAAAGAAATCTTATGCGTTTTAGCCAACATGATGTAAATTTGAACGTGGTCTGGTGTCTATATATGAAAGTAGAAGTCATACAGTTTACAATCTATTCTCATTCATATTCCATGTAGATTTTTATCTTATGTTTAGCCTCCCAGCTATTGGGTGAAGAATAAGACAATTCAGTTGCTATCCTGGTTTAAAAGGCTAGCCTCGGGCTTGCCCTGAATGCTTGACATTTTTACACGTCGGTTTAACATGCTAATTGACACATTAATTAAAAACAAGAGACATTATCCATTAATGTTGTAAGTAAAACTGTCTAATAACTGTAACAAGTGTGCATGGTTAAATTTAGTACATTACATTAATGATTTGATTTACCTAATTGATTAGAAAATGCAGCATGTAGCCCAATAATAGGCTATTATAACATCACAAAACGAAAATGTATGTTTTAGGTATAGGTTTGAAACCTTGCGGATTTTCTTGACTGTAATATTGTTCATACTAGTGAAACGGAACTCCGATTTGTCCACAATAAAACATATTATTTATACAGTTGTTATTATCGTTTAAAAATGCTTATAAAAACTATATTATTATAGAATTATATTAATAACAACAATAATAGTTGTAATAACAGTGGTGTATTTTTTTCGATAGATCACTCATGTAGAATGAACAATAGTCCTATTTGGGCTATTTCCTTCCGATGAGAAAATGCACGTTAACTCATAATTGTACATTTACCGTGTCCAGGACCAGGACTCTCCTCTCCCGTTAAAGTAATTTTCCTCATCAATACAGAAGCACACACACGATCGTTATGTGGTTGACGTTGATAAATGATCCTCCAAGTTGCCTTCAGCCTTTTCCACTGCTTAAACCCGGGCAGTGAACGTAAAAAGGTGCAAAAATCCTTGGAACAATGAAAAGAACAAGTATTTTCAGGTAAATCTATTGGCCCAAATGTATTTCAATTAATGATCGAACTATTAAAGCTCAATATATTTCCTCCCTTTTTCCTTTGCGCAGTAGTTCTTTTGTTAAGCATTCAGATTCTTTAGGAGTAGTTAAAATATAACCTGGAGTTGCATGTGTTTTTTTATCCCTGAATTTTGAGTTGGTCATCCATCACTCCTGTCAACATAATCGAATAAAGAGAAGTGACTGCAATTTCGCCATATCGACCAAACGAGCGTGACCCGGTATATTAAAACGTATAGTTTTTTGGTTATTGTCAAACCGTTCGAATATATAGGCCTTACTAGTGGACACAGGGGCCTACTGAGGAACCGTTCAAAAAGGCTTCTATTTATCACTACACATCCATCAAAGAAGAAGTGCACAATTCAGAGTCCTCATATATGTTGTTTTTTTTATTAGTTTTTATTTTTGGTTTTTAGTGCAGAAACCATTCCCTTCTCTGTGCTATAAAACTATTTGAGCAATATCTAAATGGAAATCGGTCTATAGTGTTCTCTCACCATAACCATTTTCAGTATTTTTTTGACAGATTCCAAGGGAGAACACAGAATAAAATGATGACAGAGTTCAAACTGAATTTGATTTAGTGCATGATCAACAAAAACAAATGGGAAACATTCAAAATACAGATGAATGAGAGCTTGGTCTTTGTTGGGAGATGAACTAAACTGCGGTCCTGTTGCAGCTCAGAGATATTTAGTCTTCCACAAGATCTGTCAAACTCTCATTGTAAAAACTAGTGATCACAAGAGCAAAGATAGACACAGTCAAATGAAGAGCACATTTACATCACAACAGTTAAACTCTTAGAGTCTTCATCAACCTTTTTTGTCAATCCACAGTGGTTGTTTTAAAATGGTTTATAAAAGATTAAGCGTCTAGAGTGTAAATATGTGTTTCCGTGTGTGTGTTTGTGTGGCATGTGGTGTGTGGTTGTGTGTGTACACATGTATGTACAATTTCGTATCATTATATCTTTGGGAAGACTAAAAAGTTCTTGTTCCCATGGTCCACCGTTGTAGAAAAATAAATAAATAATTTAAAAAAGAAAAGAAAGTCCTGTTAAACTGTAGCCCAGGTCACATCATCTTCCGTTGTTCAGTCAGAAGTCTTTCATACTTTGGAAGACATGTCTTCTCTGTCACTGTTGATAACTTGCTCAGCGTGTTCCTGGACCCTCATTGTCCTCCAGGCAAGGGGGGTCACAGAAGGTCAATGTGGTTGGAGTCTGTGTAGATGTGGGTGTTCCCAGGGTAGGTGTGGTCCTCTTTTTTCCAGTGGGAGTGGCTTTGAAGTGGGCGTGGCCAGGTGGATACAGGTGAGACTAGGCTGTGGCATGCTCTCACTGGACCACTGGGCTGGATGGAACTATCCCTGAGCAAACCATCGAGGCCTGGAACACACACAACACATGGTCAGACTCAAACGTACTCATGTTGTTAAGACTAGTAGTCAATCTATTGGCTAAGGGCAAGAACCCACAAGGCTGGGTTTGACCTGTAGCCTACACAGAGCCACTCAACAGCATGGATTCAGCCATGTGTTTCATGGTGCCTAAATATTATGGTTCCTATGGCTGTGGCTTGATCAAGTATAGGATATCTACATATTACTGCAAACAACCATATGTGCTGCCTGTGGTAAATTTACTGCAGCAATCAGCATACGGTTTTTTATCACAGATCAAATTAGGGCAGGGCAACATGCCTCTGTATTGAGCTATTACAGTAACTGGTCAATGATCACTCAATGAGAAGTAATTGGATTAAATATATATAAAATTCTCATAGACAGCATTTTTATTCACATTGAGAATGTGATATCTCTATGCTGCTCTTTCTTTAAGAAGGGTCGGTGCTATCTGCTCTTTGGACTTCATTAGCAAAACCAAGGGAATGATCCCTGCGAAGGAGGCTGTGTTGGCGGAATTGGCCCCTGTGAAAAGTGAGGCAAATGCGGCTCCTATTTACATATAAAGAGCTCTATTAATCAAGGTAAGTGTCATTATAGCGTGGCTCATTGAGCAGTGGAGTGTGGGTGTTAAATAAAATTTGGTGTGCTCCAGTGCCTCCGGCGGGCGATACGTCTTGATTTGTGAACTGTCAGCAGCCAGGAGAGCTGATAGGACTGGAGGGGGCTGAGGGAGTATTACCAGCCTCTTAATCAGATTGAGCCCACGGATGAAGAAGAGAGGGGGGAGAGAGAAAAATGAAGAAAGAAAGAGAGAAGGAGTGATGGAGAGGAATAGAAGAGTGTAGAGGAAGGGGGAGGGGGTGAGAAATGGAGTCCAGGGGATAGAGGTGCTACCTACATCACCCTGTTCAGTAGATTGAGCCTCAGGGTTTACATGTAGTGCCACTGTCCATCCATGCCCATGTTCATGCCCATGCCACCCATCGGCCCTGGGGGAGGGGAGCAGAGGGAAGGTCAAATTAAAAGTGTTAAAAGCCTCGCTAACAACACGTTATTAATAGATATAAAGGCAGACGGAAACAGGGTGTATCTTAAGGGACCGTGTGCGGAAAGGAAGGTTGCTCACCTCCAGGTCGGATCCCCATGTGCTGCTGACCGTCCAGTACAAAGCCACCCATTGGCTGTCCATCAGGGCTGTAGCCTGTTCCCTGACTCACTGCAAAGCAAGAAGATAGATCAGTTGAGTCAGTGTACTGCACAGCTGCAGTCCGTTCAAAAGATCCACATTTAAACATGTATATCCATCCAAGAGTTTGGATATTGCAAAATATAATAGATTTCCCATTTACCTGATCTGTTGGATTGGTCAATCATAGGCTGTACTATTCTCCTTCTGGCATTGATGAACCTAGATAGACATAAACACACCTCTGTTAGACCAGACTCGAAACATTATTTACTACTTTGTGGTTTTCCTTTGAAAGGTTGACATTTCAAAATGAGTGTGCAGTCATTTCTTGCTGAATTACATACTCTTTTTAACCTAATCTCATTTACAAAACCAAAATATTTTGAACCCATACAGAATATGTCATATTCCTTAAATAGTTTTAGTGGAAATTAGGATCTTCCATGTCTTTTGGGATTAGGCCACTAATCTGGGTTATTCCCACCGACATAATCTAGGGTATTAGGAGATCACATGGCTCAAAAATCTATTGATTTGGTTTTGGTTTTTAGCCTCAGGGTGCGATAAGGTTAACCACTTTGTCATTTTTTACCATGGATAAAGGCAACAAATGGACAGCTATGTGCCCCTGCCCACTTTGATAAGTACATAGAATAGAGTCATGACTAAAATCTACGGTGCTCTTAAATCTGTGGATTAGAGGTGCACGGCTATGTAATTGGGTCTGTTGAAAACCTGATACACTTAAAGCAGAGCCCACGCCGGCTTTGGAGAGAGGATTAATGGAGTGCGCCAATGTCATCACAATTAATCCAAACCTGACTTGGAGTAAGCTGCAAGTCAAATGATGCTTTTGAAGACACACCCAACTGGATCCTCCAGAAACAAAATCCTCTATCTGCTCTTTTTTCGGCTGCGATTATTTCATTGGAAATTGGACCCCCTGTCCCCCCCGTCCTCCTTCACCAATGGCTTAGCCATCTACAAAGGGGACTGGGTGCCCGTCCTAAAGATGCTTTAATCCGTCTTGTCATACATGTACAATGAGTCTGGGGGGAAGACTAGGGAAAGCGGTCATCTCCTCTAATTTCTAATCTCTTCTATGTTCCAGGGTGTCCCAGACAGGGAACAGACTGGTGATGTTATATCTAAGACAGCAAAGCTCGTCTTTTCCTTTCACCAGCTTGTCTGGAGACAGAAACAGGAGCTGTATCACAGCAACGAGGGGAAGGGAGTGCTGGTCAGTGAACAACCATGTCTGTACTCACCAGTTATTCACTTGGAGGATGGTGAGGCCTGTGTCTTGCGCTAGCTGTTTCTTCTGCTCCTCTGAAGGGTATGGGTGCTGTGGGCGACAGAGATGGAAAGACAAACGTCAAGACTGTAGCCAAAACAGGTGTTCTGTAAGAATACATGTCTCGAGCAATGTATTCTAAAGGTATGAAGGCAAAATCTGAATCAGGAAATAAGATCACACTCTTTGACAGACGACCATACACAGTGACTACCACCAACTTGTGCACAAGTCAGACTCTCTAATTAGCATATTAAAAGTAAAAAAAAAAGACTGACCACTGATTGGCCCTGAACATTCTTGTCTCAAAGTGTGTGGCATTGTGTGATATTATTTGACTTTATTTGACATTACTTGACAAATGATCGGGTTGGATACAAAGGGACACAATGCTAGCCTTTGTCTGTGGTTGAATAGGGCAGTTCCCCGTCCTTTGCCTTTCTACTGGCTGTATGACAGGGGGAGGAGGGTGGCAGATGGCAGACAGAGGTGACCCATGTTTTGGGTGCAGGGTCGTGGGTGCATCCCCATTTTGGCGCTGTCAAGACAGCAGCCACCTCCTGTGGTCAGTGGTGAAGGATGAGCTTCCAAGCACTTCATTTTTTAACTGCCTTTCATTCATACACACAAACGCATACGAATACACACGGCTAGGCATATACCACTACACATATGAATGCACACAGCGCACACATACTGTACACACCCACACAAATTCACAAAACGGACGCTTACATGTGCACACACTTATGACAACCACATATACACCATACATGCATGCACACACTCAAGCACACACGCACGCACACATCCACACAAACACACACATACACCATTGTGACAAAGCCCATTGTTGCTACAAGTGATCCTCATGATCACCTCCCAGCTTGGTGGCTGACAGTGCAGTGACGGATGACTCAGTGCTCCTCCCAGAGTCCAAACCCCCCCTGATTTTTGGATCTCAAACCCTCCTCCATCTCCAGCACCTCTGTACTAGTCCCAAATCCTACTCAGTGGTGCATCCTAGCTTGTAGCCTTTGTATAGTGTGACACTCACTTCATGTGCTATGTTGCTGGAAAAACCCAATAAGCACTGCAGGAACAAGAGAGACCTTTGAGGTGGTATTTCAAGATGCAACAAACTCGGTCAGTGTAATGATGCTGAATATTGTCAAATACAGGCCTTCATTTAGACAGACCTCTCAATTAGCATGTAGGTGGATGTCAGCGGTAAATGCATGGAAACCAACAGTTATGACCAGGCTAATGGTCTAATAATGAATAATATAATGAATCTAAACCTTTCACAGCTTCTTTTCAAATGGGATCTTTTGAGGGGCCCAGAATGGGCCCCAAAAGCAGGCGGCTAACACTAGTTACAGAGGGTAAACCCCTCCCCTCCACCACCTACCCCCAGTCTAACACCCTAGTGCACAGTGGACTCTGACAAAACATAAGTCCACTCCTTTCACACCCTCTGAGGCCTATGAATGCTTGATCGCTTGGGTGTTGTAATGGGCCTTTCACAAGCCAAACTCCCCGAACACACTTTTCAGGGACACATCCTGCCATGGCAAACACTTGTGCTTAACAAATTAGCTTGAAAGGGGATGGGGAACAGAGAGGGGATAATTCAATTAGCCTCCTTTTTTTCTGGAAAATCTAAAGGTTGGTTTGGAGGAAGGGATTACTGCCAGTACAGGACCTGTGTGGGCCTTTCACAGGCCAAACAAATAAGAAGCTAAGAAAACATCACAGAGCGGTAAGAAGATAGAAAGAGGGAAACCAGCGGTGTCCTTTAGGGTTGCAGATAAAAGGTGAAACTCTCCTTATGGGGATTCTCTCGGACTTTGAAAGAGTGGCACTCTGATGTCGAAACAGAGGAGCTGAACTCTGGGAATGCCTGCCCTGTTGTGTGAGACGCAGTTTACTTCTGAGGGAAGTGGCATCATTCCAAACAAGGACTGAAAGACCCAGAGGCCACGGTCGGACAACACGCTCCTCTCATGTCATTTATCAGGCTCAATGCTGCACGGCGGGAGGGTTTGTTGTTAGCTAACAGAAAACATCACAGGGAAGCCACTGGCCTCGCGTCTTCAAAGCAGCAGTCCTCCAACACACAGCAGAAGTGCGAGATGCGGAGAGGGAGCCTCCTTGGGCAGGCCAGTCTTACCGTGAGGTGCTGGAAGAGCCAGGCTCGCATTATATTCGTAGCCACTTTAGGGAAGATGCCTCTCTTCTTCTGTCTCTTCTTGTCCTGGTCATCCTCGTCTCCTGTGCCCGGTGACGCCAGGCTGTTGTCAAGGCCGTCTCCTGGAATCAAAAGGAGAAGAGGGGGGAAAACAGAGAGGAGTCAGGTTAACAGAGGGCTTTAATTTAGAGCCATCACCTCCGTCCTCTGCAAACGCACAATGAAAGGTTAGCGGAGGTCTTGTGTGGCTGGCTGGGGAAACACAAGGTGGACAGTCACACCTCCCAGCCCCTCAGCTGCAGGGTCAGAAGGAACAGAGCAGAGTGAGAGAGCTCAATAAAACCTAAAGCTATTAATCCAATCTGAGCTGTACATTTGACATGAGGTAATGGCTGCAGGAGTTGCTCGCTCGACACAGAATAATGACTGTAGGAGCCACAGCTCAGTAGACACAGCATGCACTTCTCTTATTTATATGCTTCCTTCTGCTCTACATAGGCTAATGATCTGCTCATAGGGAAAAAAGAGAACAATAACAAAAACAAACCTCAATAACTACCATTGAGGAATGAAAGCATAATTACCCCCCTACCTTGCGAAGTGTGCAAGGTGCTCATTTGACTGTGTGTTTTGTGTGTGTGTTGGAGGGGGGGGGGGGGGGGTCAACACCCTTGTGCCCCCATGTCTTCACTAACCAACCCCCTCGACGCCCCACTCCATCCAGATGACGTTTCTGTGCAGGATCGCGCTCGTCAGCGCGCATTGCTAGTCACCCCCTCCCCACACACCACGAGCGTGCATCCTCGTTTGATTTCAGAGGGAGCCTTGCACGCATCGAGGCAGGAGGCTCCCTTTAAACTAAGACTTCCGCCCCTGCTCTTGCGCCCCTCTCAACGCAGGGGCGCTTCGCCCGCTCCCTCTCCACCATTAATTGTGCATCAGCAGAGATGATTTACTTTTAACAGTGGTGGTTATTTTTCTTGCCCTCAGGGCAGAGATGCCTTGAAAGCCTGCCTGCAGGGCATGTGAATTATGCATCTGAGAGACTCCTCCCTGGAGGCAGGACAGGGACCCTACTTTTCTTAAGATTCGCCCTGGCATGTCTTTTTGTTTTTGGGAATGCATCAATCACAGGGCGCCTATATGCGCCATATTCATGCATAAATATTTCAGCTAATGAATATGGACATTAAAAAGAAAGAGTTGTGGGGTCAGGGACTGGGGGATGATGGTGTGGGTGGGGGTTGGGGTGGTGATGGGAGTTGTTACTGATGGTGTGATCCACGTCAAGGACAGGACACTGGTGAGGTACTCTGTCTCTCTACTTTGAGACTTCACTGTGGTCGTTGACTGTGTCCTAAACTCTTGTCTGTATAAACACGCTTCTTCTGCCAGTCTAATGACAAAGTTTTGTGGGAGCCTAGAAGCTCCCTGTCATTTCAAAGAGGGCCGGGTAATATCCTGTCTCCCAGATAGGAGAAGACAGTGGAAATAGAAGCAGCAGAGAGGAGAAGTGATGCCAATCTACCAGTTATGACTTCAAATTGTAGGAGTGAAAAAACAAACACCTTTCAGTCCTCCAACTCAGCTATCATACAAACCATATGTAAAGGATCCCTACAGTATATACAGCTGCTGACATATTTTGGAGAAAGAAATCTTTATTTCTAAATGTGAATCTCATATAACACAAACTCCGAGTAGTTAAAAGAAAGTATGAAAGTCAGTGAGAACGAAAGAAAGAAACTGACAGAACTCACTCGGCCTAATTATATCTAAGGAGCCCCCCTCCTCGCCCCCCTCCCCCTCCCCCTCCCCCTGCCCCTGCCCCTCCACTTCCATCCCTTCTTTCTTTCAGCTCCAGAGAGGGAAGGCCGCAGGGCAGATCCTCTGCCACGCTAATCGCTTCTGACTGTTCCCTGGCAACTCGGCCAATCTAACCAGTGTGACGGTGCACTCTCAAAGTCGTACCCGTGGAACGCACCCATGGCCTAGCCTCCTTGCCTGCCTGCTTGGCTCTCTGCCCCAGTGTCTGCACGCGTGACACAGACGGGGGGAGGGGAGGGGGGAGCGTGGGGGGATGGGGGAGTGGAGGGGGGGGGTCTCCTGCCGCAGGGAAGGCTGGAGTACAGCCGCAGGCGTTTTAGGAAAAACAGCACCCTAAGATATGAAGAGAAGACAGCAGGCAACCTTGGTTCGTACATCCCTAATGCCCCTCTCCCTTTTTTTCGGTCTCTTTCTCCTTCCTTTCTGTCCATTTACGCTTTCCCCCACGTACTCTTCTGTTATTTATTTTTCTATCGCTCCCTTTCTTTTGTCCTCTCTCCTTCCTCTCCATCTCCTTCTCTCTCTTCCCCCCTTCCCTCCTCCCTCTAGGTAGAACTGGGACAGCGATGGGGCTAGGCCTCGGCTGATGACATGTCCATAAGACAAAGTGCAGCCTGGCTGGCAGAACTGATTGCTGTATCCCAGCGTGCATCAGTGATGCAAACACAGTGCAGCTCGCCTAATGAGCTCAGCGGGCCCCTGATCCATCACTGGTGACAACTTTCAGCCCTGCCTGTTATTACCTATGATGCACACTGCTAAATGGAACTGCCTGGAACGTCTCCAAGAGATGGGGAGATCTCCTGAGTAGTAGATGTTGATGATGTTCTCAGGATGCACAGTCGAGTCTAGTCTGGCCTTGTCTGGCCTAGCCAGTGGTAAGCTATTGATCAGGGTTAGTGATAGGCTGAAAGCCGAAGGCCAGATTGAAATGAACACTTATTGGCGCCCCACCCACTCCCCTATTTCTCTCCCTAGAGAACCCAGCTTGACAGGTTCCAGGAGGACATTAGTGTCAGTAAGCTGTGATGTCATTGGCATGTCACCACCACCAGCCTCACATTCCATGTCGATGTGTGGCTCATGATCTGTGTGACTTAGAGGGGACAGAAAAGAAACGGCACATCCTGCCAGATCTATTTAACACTGGTGTACAGGAGCTCCACGGATCCCACAGGCTCCTTTTGTTTTATTTTTGCCTTTGTAATGGACATTCCCAGCCCCCAGCCCGCCCTTTCACCAACCTCCCCCCAACTCCCCCCAAAGAAACATTCCTAGGATAGCTAAACTTTTCTATCTCAGGCCCTCAGAGAAGCCTCCTTGGGGGGGAGGTATCAAAGAGACCCCCGTGCATATCACACAGCTTACAAGCTAACAACACCACACTAGGAGCCATGGGTTAGCTGCATGTCTAATGTAGCCACAAGACCATAACCCCACCACCGACCAATCATCCGACCAACGGATCACCTGACCACAGACACTGTGCCTGTGGTTACGGCTGTCCGCAACCTCATGGTAACCGCTTTGCACTTGCCGTTAGATAAGAGTGTGGGTTTAAAGGTTTTCATCAGGCCAAAGAGGCATGACTAATGTCCATTAGACAATGGGACCCCCCCTTCAAAGTAGCAGGTGCTTTGAAGAGCACTGGTAATCTGCAGGCCTGTGCCTCTGCTGCTGACGTAAGGGCCCCTATGGTAAAACTGTTTACTTTCCACGTCCCCTTGAATGTGAAAAGACTGAAGACCAGGCAAAGAGGCCCTGGGAGAAGCAGCAGGTAGGCCTGCCACAGACCCAGGACCAGCAGCTAGGCTCTGATCATTCTGGCCCTCTCTCTTCCTTTGTTCCTCACACTGCTCTGTCCTTGCAGACCCGCAGGGGGCATTCAGCACCCCCTATCCTCTATGCATTCCCCCTCCGGGTCAAAAGGGCATGGACCTCGGGTGTTCCCCCACTGTTGTTTAAAAAAAGACACCCAAAAGAGGAAGCCATTCACACCAACCTCTTAGCTTTCTTGTGCTGACATATAGGTTACAGAGTATGGAAGATATACTGCCAGCTCAAAATAACTTTGGCGGTTTTAGACGCTTTTAAACACTGAGGTGGATTCGGAGGCGAGTAGGATTTAATTTGTGTTTCCAATGGTGCTTTCATCCTCTGCATTTCTCTTGTCTTGCAAAGCATCCTCCCATTGTTTTCATCAATAGCCTAGCCATTGATGCCTGATGGGCAGAGGGTGGAAAGTTGCTTTAAAGTCTATTCTAGTTTAACTGCAGCCATCCGAGAGAAAAACAAAAACAAGTCATAAAACCTTTATGTCCTCCACTGAGCTCATTACAGACCACATTAACAGCAGGCACACGTGAGAACATCATGACTTTACAGTCTCAGGTCAAACCACTGACAGACAACAACATTTACAGTCAAGACGAGACTTGTCTGAACATAGAAGTCTATCAAACAATCTGCACTACCTGCACCTAAATAAATTCCACAAGCAACCATCCCAAAGAATGAGAGAATTGGCGCTCAACACTTAGGCCTGTTTGTATCTATCTGCTTCAACCAGAAAAAAACAGTGAACTCTATTTTAAGTCATAGTTAGAAAAGTTCAAAGAGCTGCATGTTAGAATAACCGTTGCCTTTCAGTGGGGTCAACAGTGAGGTCACCTTTGATATGGAGCGAATTGCAAGGATTCTAAGGGTCTCTTACCGAGTTCACTGCTGTTGTCCCCACTCTGGGAGACATGGCCCCCACTGGAGGGCCCCGGGGTGCCCACGGAGGGTGTGGAGTGGGCGTCATCCAGGTCTCTCCAGGATGCTGGGTTCTGGAGTTCAGAGAGAGGCCAACACACCCCCCCATTTCACCAACACACCAGGAGAGGAAGAAGGACACAGAGGGGGAAGAGAGAGAGGAAAACATTACAGGGCAGAAGATGCAGTTGGCTGATAAATACTATTGTAATCAAGCTTGCACTCATTCCCATGCCACAGACAACCAGTCAACAAAATCAGGATAAGGAGAAACTTGAAGATCGGTGAAGAAAGGTTGCACAAATAAGCCCAAACACGGAAAATCCAAGTTACCATTTTCCCTGAGACGAAGTTTGAATTAGGCCTAGTCCAAAGAAAAAGAACGCACAAGAACGAAGTCTATATGAAGAACAGTTGAGGAGAAAGAGAGAGGGAGATGCAGAAACATGTGAATCCTCCACTGTCTTGGCTGTTTCTGTGGGACGCTATCTGACAGAAACCCTATTTATTGGTGCGTTGGCCGGAGGTACTCAGACAACCCTAAGATGAAGCCAAACAGCAGAGCCCCCTCTTCAACCTCTTTGCGTCAGCTGTTTGCCGGATGGTGATCAGATGAAGAGCTCGGCGAATGACAAGAATAAGCACGGCAACAATGGCACAGTGTGAATGAGGCCTCTCAGCCATGGACCCTTTTTTTTCAGAGGAACACACAGTAATTAGGAGCTTTCTGTACGCAGTGCCATTCAAAGAGGTGCCATGTGTTTCCACGTTTATCAAGCTAATGAAGGACTTTTCTCCAATACCCCAGCTGTTGCAGTTCAATTACCTGTGTTACAGCGTTAACAGTTCTTATAAATGTGTCGTGGAGCGCAAATTAATTTGCAGTTCATGGACGCAGAAGCAGTGGAAGGGACTTGGAAGGAACCACCAGGCGTGTGCAACAGATCAGGTTAGGCGATTTACTTCGATTGATCAGAAATAAAGGGGAAGTCATCCCAAAGCCACAGCTTGAAAAACCACAACTTGACTGCATGAACATAGTGCTGTGCAGGTACACATAGAGCGGGTATAGAAGGGATATAGTGACACCATCTCTCTCTGCAAGGGAAACACTAACGAGGATGGGTGCTCGTATTTGTAAATAATGTAATGAAATATAAATTAAAATAAGACGGTTGCTGTTTCATCAAAGAAGAAATCACTTTGAACGATTTACACTTTCCTTAACTACCCTTATTGTTAGGTTAGGTCTTTGCAATTGAACAAGTGGATACTGATAATATTTAAAAATGAAACCCAACTTCTACTGTACCCCTACACTTCGTACTGTCGTTATCATTACAAGTGTACAGCCTCATTTCTTGTCAAGTGATAACTAGTTCCAGCAGAAGGAGGTTATCAGTCAGAGGAGCTGTAGAGCTGCGAATGTGTTTGAAGACGCAGAGGAATGAAGCCTGTACACGATTAAGTGGTTGTGCTGTACGGGAGGTACTCTACAAGAGGAACCAGGAACTTCATATTTCTCGGGCTTAAAAGAGCTTAAACATACTGTACATGTCACAGTCACAAATTCCTTTCTGGGGCGCATTCTGGTATAGAGACAATGCGACAGGAATGTTCTGCTGTTTCTCCAGTTTCCTCTGAAGAACGTTGCCACCTGAATATGCTCCATTGTCAATCAGACAGGAGCTGGGTGAGAGGAAGAGACAATGTAGAGGCGACTCCATGGGACAACAACGTGACAAAGACCCCCCTCTTTACCAACAATAATAATCTGATCGATTCAGCATTCAAGTGTTAATAAAACACTGGGGTTTAGAGATTTCTAAGAGGGAAAGGAGCAAGCTGCTGCAAGCCAGCTGCACTTACACTGGACTCTGCAGCTGCTGGATCGACCACCATCATCAAGGGATGGCCTCAAAAGATCGCCCGAATCGTCAGAACCGTAAAAACGTACATGAAGGATATTTACGATGCAACTTCTTCATACTTCCTGTTTGATTAAAATACTATATTTTATGCAACATAGGGGAAAAGTCTACCGCTTTAGAACGTACTCAACAAAGTGTTTTAGATCTAGTCTTCTCTTTTTGTATGAGAAAACTTCAATGGAACTTTGTTCTCAGGCCTTGCTACCCACAGCGCCCTCAGCAGGAAAGCATGCGGCAATCAAACAGCAGATTGGATCATAGTATTACATTAATAAATGAATATTGAGCAGTTACTTATTGATATAACTAGAAACCCAATTGACAAAAAATTATCTTTTAATTTAGTTAGTTGATTAACTTTTCTTTAAGTTGAGCTCAAACGATTGTTTCAATCAGCAACACTGATGAAAATGCTCTGAACACCATACAGACAGTTCTTGTTCAGCACAGTTTCCATTTATCTGAACCAAGGCATTCGAGGTTAAATAAATGCACCTGTCATTTGGATGGGTCAATGTTCTTTCAAAAAACACTCACGTGATCTGCGAGGTTCGTTGAGGATCCGGATAGGTCATCGAAGTCGGCCTTGACACCATCTCGATCGTCTATCACCAAGTCGATTGGCATTTTGCCTTTCAAACAACTAATGTATCGATGGCAGAAGTTGTCGCACAGCTCGTGCACCTAAGACATATTTTTAAAAACATTTTTTTCATGTTATTGCACATGCGGAATCCTCATGTGAAATATGGAAATACTTAGTGAGTTATTTAAACATAGCTTATTTTTGTATTTGTGCAGGTATTTTAAACTTCATAAATCACAGAATATCAGACTGCATGGTAAATAATATTTTTTACAATTAATATACATTTTACCTTTTCTAATTCCAATAGATGGAATCGTAGAACTTGAATGGCTTGGATCATCTGCAAAATAAATCAGAGGAAATGAGTTGGATGTTAAAGTCTCATTTGGGCCAAACAGAAGATGACATCATTCCCTCAATGGATAACAACTTCCCATCCAGACATGCATGACACACACTCTATGTGATGTGAGGATCCTTACAACACTTAGACAAGTTACAGCTTGTAACATTTCTTTGAATAAAGTATTTTCTAATTCAAATGGATGCATTAGCACAGAAAGGGTTCCTAGAGTAACTGCTTTGGGGATGCCCAAGGCAAGGACCTCAGCGGCATCCCATGGCAGAGGAACAGGAAGGGCTTTGACAGTTACAATTTGTTTCCTGTTGCCTCTTCGTTCAATATGACATTAACACAAATCTATGGATACGATATTTACTCAAAAAAACAAAGACTGAAAAATGCCTAATGTGGGTATAAATAGTTTTCAAGACTGTTAAATGCTTACCAAGTTATCCAACTCTGGGTTAGAAGAAAATAAGGGTTTCTCAGCACGAATCTTAAAGTAAAACAATTGTTAATTATTTTATAAACATAATTTTGCATTAATTGTATTCTTTGATTGTACTGCGAAAGCCTATGAATCCAAGGATATATTAAATAATAATAATAAAATATACAAAAATCTAACAGCGGAGCCATGCAATAAAGATAGTTGCCTAGAGTGTAAAACAACATTGTAGCATAAAGTCAAGATAAATAAATAAAATTACTTGTTTTGCAAAGACAGCGATGTCCTCGTTAAATGAGTCTGAGGAGCACACATCTCCGCCCGCCACCCCAGGCTCTCTCGGCGTGCACGTCGCCAGCTCGCACTTCTCAAACACCAGTGCAAGCAATGGGAATAACGGGTGACTGTGAAGTCATGACGATAGCCATTATTTTCTTCAAACAATACATGTAAATAATCAACACTGGTACCACTCCGATTTAGGATACACTCCATGCAGCTAAAAGTACGCAGCTCCTAAACAACTCAAAACACAGATTTAGTCGTTTTACGGGCATGAAGGTATGTGTCGAGCCTCACCGAATTATAAAGTAGAGAGTCTAGCGTTATCTCAAGTTTTGATTTTTGATAGTTGATTTTTTTTAGTCTAAAAAAGAGTAATAAACTTGATTGTTGTCCGTATGAATATACGAGATTAGATGCGCACCCATAGATTTGATCTTTGTCTCTTTTTAGTGCGTCGTTGACAGCGCTGCCCATACTGCTGGGCATTATGTTGTGTGGTGCATGGGCTCCATAGTGCTGGGTTGCATGTGGGGGTGGACCGTGATTCAGGTGATGGACTTGCGGTAGCGGCCGAGGGGCATGCGGGTCTCCGTACATTGACGTGGGGACACCGACCCCATCCATTCCACCATAGTGGGCAAGCTCATCGTACTGGAGAGAGAGAAAGATAGCGAGAGAGAATGACCTATTAGACACTGTTCAGTGAGACCTACCGTAGGCTACTTTAGACCGTTTTAATCCTCTGTAAATCCTCATCAAATATTACACGTGAATAAAATAGCTGTGCAAGGTCAATAAAGTTTTGCACATGAATTAAATATCACTGAGACACAGTCAAACATAATTTTGTGGCAACTATTTTGCCTATGAGAACCGGCAAAGTAAAATTCACAAGGCATCACAATATGAAAAGAGACAGACTATTTAGAATGATGCATAACCTACCCTTTGCGCCATGTGGCATGCGCAATTTGAAGACACAGCACTAAAATATGTTGTTTCAACGTGGGGTTGAGATTCAGGATATAAGTTAGATGCTTCTTTACATCCAACTAAGAATTACAATCCGTTGTTGTAGCACCATGAATAAGAGCACATGTGCATACTAAACCTGAATACACGGTACAGCCTATAAACAATTGTCATGCATAAATAAAAAAACTGACGATCGTCAGAAGTTTCCAAACAAGCGCATCGGTAACGCGCCGGTATCAGTCCAACTGTCAATCAGTAAGACTGGTTGTCAAGGTAATCTCTGTGTACAGTTCTGAGATTATTAGTTCCAGAGGAAAGTCCGTTTCCAAAGCAGCAATTTCCCCTTTAGAATGGAAAATAATAAGAAAGAGCGTCCCGGCACACTACGTCGAAGTGTCTGTGCTCGTGTCCATGTATTCCCGCTCCGACATGAGAGGTTGTCAGCGAATGTTAGCAGGTTGGCTCTGAGCGCGCTTATAGGATAGACTGGCTGCACTGATCAACGAAAGAAGGTGATGACGGAACCCGGAAAAGGGTGGGTGTAACCAGTCTCATGCAGCCAAATAAAGGAGGATTGGAGCTATGCCAATGACACGCCGGGAAATACTATTTGCATTGGACAAGGCAGTGGGTGACGCAAAAGAACTGTCACGTCTTGTCACCAAGGTAGTGAGAATATGAACTACAATTAACGCTCAAAACAAATCTGGCAGTTCAGCAATTTAATACCCACATACCTAAAAAGATTATAGCTGTAAATATACATTTATCTACGCGTTCAAATAGCTATTGTCAAATGATTAGTCCTGGAGAAGAGAAATGAGAATAGAAATGAACGTGTGCAAAACTAAATTGGGTGGTGTATATACATGTGTCAAGTTCTGCATTATGTGCATAGTGCAGGGACATTAGTGTGTTGCAGGCAAAGTGTTGATAAACTCTGAAAGGCTACTTAGATTGCCCGAAAAGCGTACGGTCAGACTGGAAACGTATTAAGACAAATATCAGGGTAGAATTACAGTGCAATTGACCACAATGACCTCAGGAGTTAACCTTAAATACATTGTCAATTAAATGGTACTCAATTTCCTTAGATGGAGGGTTTGACAGAACAGGTGGTAATCGTTTTGAGCAATTGGTCAAGCGTTTTGGCTTGAATCAGAGATGCAGCCCGAATTACATGACTACAGGCCTTTCAGGCTGTGGAAAAACTGAGGGCTGTTGTGTTTAGACTGCAGACTGTTGGTAATTTTCATGTGGAATATGAGGCTATTTCATGTGCTTGTTATGAAGGAGTAACACGGACAGCAAAGCAACCAGACTGATTGGACAACCAAGGGCAACTACAGCCAAACGTTTCCCGACTCAATCTTTCGTCGGACCATGTAAATGAATTTACACATCACGTTCACATAATTGTTTCTTAATTCACATGAAGTGGCATTTTGATGTTTGAAAGTAACGTGAGGTAGCCTAAGATAAACCCGTGTAGGCCTATCTGCAGAAACGAGGCACATCCGTTTCGGAATGGAAATTCGATTTTATATATTTTTTGAATTGCAGTAACCTAAAAAAGATTAAGATAACCATCCTTGATGTTTAAAATACAAACGAATGGTAGATGGTGAAACGTTAACGTGTGTTAGTGTTATCTATTTCAGGATTGGCTCCCACTGTATTTGGCTTTCAAAAATCTGCCGTATTCACATTTTCCCATTAACAATTTGAACATTTCACCCACAAATAACTGAAATAATATAACCTATAGGCCTATTCGTTTTAAAGAACTAAACCATTTAATGTGTAATAAAACATTTCAGAATAATTATGTAAGATACTTACGTATTGGTTGAAATTGATACCAAATTAGTATCAATCCGAGACTATAGGTTAGCCTATAGACTATTTAGCCTAGTGAATAGTTTCCAACTTTATTATGTCTTTCAACTTCGGAGTGTGGCGGTATCCTAATCCTCCTTCTCAAACTGCTTGGCTGCATGCGACATAACTCTTTTTCTATTACATGTATCCGTTCTCTCAGAAATAAAATAAAATAAAAACATTTGACAAAAGAGGCTTCATAACCTGGACAAAGTATGAAGGATAATGGCTGCAATGGGGAGTTTATAGAAGGCTATTTGGGAATGAAAAACCGCATGTATCTTATCAAAACTAGTAAACATTCAGTCAAGACGAAGATCAAATGCGTACGTAAGTGTAAACTTGGAAGTTAATGACACGGAATCAATCCGAAGCAGGCTCCTTTTGAGGATGCACTGTCTACGTGGACAATTACTGAAATACATTGCCATCTAGCGGCTTAAATTGCGTCATTTATTTTCACATGATAGCGATATTTTTATTTATTTGACCAAATAAAATGTGTACATATGTTGTCCGTTTTAGACTAAATTAAATATAAAGTCTAAATACAGCGATATGAAACTATATCCCATAAAATAATTTTGCTTTCTTTTAAATGATCTATTTGGAATCTACAACTAGTTCTTTGAAATGCAAACACACGGAACCTTCCTCTCCTTCAATGAAAGAGTATCAAAGACGTAGGGAGAAATAAGTTAGTTATATTTTCCCCCAAAAATGCAGAACTTAATTTATTATTATTCTGTGTTCGAAATGGTACGATCTTCCCTTTGATATTCCATGCACGTGAATTATTAAAAGCATATATTTGAATTATAAATACACTAACTATTCAGAAATAGGCAAAACATGGACCATGCCCCAGGCTAAGTTCTCCCATTGCACATTATTTCCTTGACTCTCTCTCCATTTCCTCTGCTACTCATTTCTCCTTCTTTGTGTTTACCTACCCCCTCCCCCTCCCCCCCTTCTCACCCACTCAATGATCTGAATGTAGGCTGATTCACGGTGTCATGCCTGTCTTAAATGTAATAAATTACCATCTTCCTGCAGACTGAGTACCCTCCGATGCTCCACCAGAGACTGGCTCCTTGTACCAGCATCCCTGACCCCCTCTACCCTACACCCCCCTCTCCCCCTCCCCCCAGCCTCATCCCTGGTCTGGCTGGCTCTGTCACCCGTCATCCTGTGCCCCAGTGAGAATCATTAGCGTTGTCAGGACTGGCCCGGGAAAGGAGGCCAGCAGAGACCAGGATGGTGTGTGTCTTTTTGTGTGTGCGTGTGTGTATGCCTGTATGCAAGACTGCATGCATGGCAGTGTGTGAATTGGTAGTGTGTGTGTGTGTATTTATGCGTATGTATGTATGCATGTATGTATGTATGTAAGTAAGGCAGAGGGGAATAGTATGCAGTTTTCTGTGTAGAGGGAGAGCGAGGGTGATGAATGGTAAACAGTGCATATGTGGCAGGTCTCAGTGTTTGGGTGAGCAGAGCTGTGGAAGAGAGTGTTGCTTTTTTGTGTACATATATGTGATTGTGCGAAAGTGTGGGAGTGTGTGGTGTGTGTACATGCGTGGGAGTAATTATGTGTGTCGGTGCAGGTGTGATGTCATGTTGCAGTGGTGCAAAGTACCCTGGGTATGGAGGGATGAGTAGAAACAATGAAGAGAGAGTATAAAGAGCAGAGGTTGGAAAAATACATTGTTGGTATTCTATCCTGTTTTTGCTATACCATACATATACACCGTCAAACAAGGTAACAATGAATCACAAAACAGGGATGAACAATGAATAATGGTAGAGATCCCTGTTGCTATCAGTAGATCCCAAAGACAAAATGGCTTTTGTGAGAAAAACATCTTCAGACGACCCCTCCGATTGTCATCGTGTTTGTGGTTGCATCCTATTTTCTCTACCCATCCTTAAACATCTTTCACCAGGAGGACACATGAGGATGATGCCTTAGATGAGCGTCAAGCTCAGAAAGAAGGTATAGTTTACTATCATCATAAATCAGAATTACCTCTTATAAATCACATGGCTAATGCAACCCATGCATGCCATTAATCATTCTTAGAATCAATCCCATGCATGCCATTAGTCATTAACTGGAGCAACACACTCTGTCTGCACCTCCCTGTTCTCAGCTAGAGAGACTGACAGAGGCCAAAGGAAAGCATAGTCAAAAACATGTGTGAGTGCCTGAGTGCGTAGTGTGTGTGTGCATGTTCGTATGCCTGTGTGTGTACCTGTGTGTGTGTGTGTGTGTGTGTGTGTTTGAGATAGAGAGACCAAGCAAGTGTTACGAAGAGATATATGCACTATTGGGATTTTATTCATCATAGTTTGTGTGTTTTACAGTAGACAGAAAGTTTAATCCAGTCATGTAGAATGTATTCATGCAATATGGGGGTTTGTGATTGTGTACAGAAACATGCACACACTCAAATTTTCAAACATGTAACAGCAGGAGGAAATAAAAGCTTGTAACTTAGCCTTGCATAGACGGAGAGGTCATATACAGCATCATCGATTCATGGAGGTTTTTTAATCTTCTGAGTAGAGGTCTTTCCATGGCACACAGAAGAAGACAATAAGATGCTGTGCAACCTCTAATGATTACCATTTCATTGTTCTGAGTGGGGCGCCAGGGTGATAGAGTCCCTTTAAGGCTTGCGTGTGTGTGTGTGTGTGTGTGTGTGTGTGTGAGGGGTTGTGACGCCCCATGCTCATGTGTACTCTCTCTCCAGTCTGGGTGTCAGTATTAATGAGCCCAGATTTCATTTCCGATGAGCGATTATTTGACTGTTCATTTGGCTAAGATTTATGACGGGCCCTATATCTATAGCCTACAGCGCTGGTCTAGTCTTTAATAATGGGAAATGAACACATTAATCACCCTGTAGCAGTCAGCCACTGAAAGCCAACCATAGTATCTAATCTGCAACATTGAAATAGCACGGAAAAAAAACACAGTATATTCCTTCACATTCCTTATCTACAACAGCGAGCCTAGAAAAATTACTAGTATAATTGAATATGATTTAACATAGTAAAATGTGAACAAGAGCCTCACACAAGCCTGTGCAGAGAGAACACATAATAATATGTTTAGTTCCTGCCGATGTGGTTCAAGATATCCCACTTGCTCAACCACACTCCCTGTTTTCTTGCTTGCTTATCACCGTAGTAGAACAACACATTAACCAAAGCAGAACTGTGAGGTTTACCCAGGGAGGGTTGTGTAAGAGGTGGAGCCCAGCGTCAAACAAAACTGCATGAGTCATACAGCCACCTATTGCTAAACCACACCCCACTCAGGATGTGTGGCCTGAGATCAATCGCTGTCTCCAATAGGAGCCCAGTGTGAGGTCAGTCTCCAGGCCAAGCAAGTCCTTCCTTCATGCTACAGCAACCCATTGGCAAGCCATAGAGTACAGTAGAGAACAAAGCCCAAATGAACATAGATGGGGAAAATGCAGAATCTAATCACAGAAAGATTACATTGAGGCCATTGAGAAAAAGGCCTCGATCCGTTTCAAATCAAAATCTCATGCTGACGGTAAACACAAGATAACGCTTCAATGTGCAGATGAATGCAATCTGCTCAGTTATTGGCTATTGGCTTGGATTGGCATAATTCAAGCACCCACATTTAGGATATCACCTGAAATCTTCTCGCTAATTTGTCTCTCTATCTTATATGTTGTGCTTGGAGCAAATTCATTCATATCCACTGAAAATGGTTCAACAGAAGATTTTGGTAAAATCTTCATTTTTAGTACAAAAGTGTTGCCTCCAGGATTCCCAAAAACACAACAACAGAAACACAAGCATGTTAACTACACATCTTTCATTATTTTAAGCTCCCTGTCAGTAGAGCTCTGACTGGTCATTAACTATTCTCTATTTGCTGGAGTGTGTTGTTTTCCTGGTCCCTAAGGGCATTGTGGATAGAAGTCAGCCAGCTCATTATACTTCCATTGGAGCGTTTTAATTGTTTTAATCCTTAATAAAGATTTGGGTCTATGTAGCCACTTATGTTTCACCTCTCACATTTATGTCCTCTCTTGTAGAACCTTACCCCACAACGTTGAGGAGTGTGGGTGTGGACTGACAGTATTATACCTCTTCTGGCACTCGTGGGACATCGTTGGTCTTTTGTGCATCCGGCCAGTGAAACTGCGATGTGATTCCTCATCATTTTGCAAAGTGATTAGAAATGTCTTTTAAAAGGATGATTGAATGCTTCTTGTAGAAAATAGAGCCTTGTTATCACATTACATATGATGTGAATATCAACTAGATTTTTACAGGCATTTTGACAAAGGTACTTTGTGAAAAAAAATAAAAATACAGGTTTTATATTCATTTGCCTGGGCTACTGTATTGAAAATTAAGTAATGTGATTTCAGAGTGGTCAATCATTTAGTTTCAGTTGAGAGCACTAAATGTCATGGCTTTTAAGATACACATAGTTAAAAGCCCATAATCGTTCTAAGCCTCTGGCATGGTCATGGGCATAAATTCTCTGCCTGCCATGAAAAACACACCACAGCTTAATCGGAAATACGTATGAAGATTTTGTTTTATGATATAGTACCTCCTAGTGGTAGATCTTTTAAAAAGCAACCAGCTATTTGCCAGCTCGACGTCTCTATCTACTGGCCAGACCAAGAAAGTGTAATGGAAAATCATTCCCCTCCAAACAGACCAACAACTTATGTTTTCTGGAACAAAAGATTAGGACAAAGCCATGACAAAGCTTTAAAAAACAAGACTAATCACAGGCGACATATATTTTTCTAGACAGACAGACATACCTTTTCTCCAGTTCAAGGCACTCCTTAATATTGTCCTCACTCAGGGGTCAACGTGGAGATTTTCACTGATGATGTGGCCCCTCTGACACCAGTAGGACCCATTTGAATGTTTTGCTGCAAAGCCATTGTCCGAACAGGGTTGGAGGGTAGGGGTGCTGCTTGACTGGTTATGCTAGGGACAGACAGATGCCCTAATTAGGTGAATGAGAAACAGTGTCACTGTCTTGCCATGTTTGGATGCTTGGGCAAGCGTGAGTGATCTTCATGATAATATACAGTGGAGGATGATGTGACATAAGACTGCCTGAAGCTATGTGTCTATGAATGTGTTTTTGTTTCTGCACCAAAGAAATATGAAGGAATATGTTATTTTTGGTTCAACTGAGACCATGTTTTATTTTACTCAAAACAAAATGTACACTGTACTCGTTAAAGCTTACTCTCTCATATTAAGGCAGGTCAGTTTATTGTCAATCATCAGTGTATGTCCAGGAGATGGCGTGCTTTCTTACTGTCGTCAAATTGTGTTTTTTTTTTTGTAGTAGCGGGATCACACCAGAAGGTGGGGCTAGCTGATTATCCAAACTCAACTTCATTTTTTTTAAGACAAAAAAGAAAAACGTCCTAAAATGTCCAGGTCCGTCAAAGTCAGCAACATGATATAAATGTAGCTTTCAAACACTATGCACTTTACGCTATGTGAATTGTTTTACAAAGGTCTAACAGTACTATCTCAGTGGTGCAATTGGTGTGATAGTATCATCAGAACATAAAAAACATACACATCTGAGCTATACTTGAAATCTCACATCTGCCTATATTTAATGCATAGTCACGCATAGTCACGCACAGTCACACATCATACTCAAACATTTTGGTAGGCTGGCCAACTTATCATTGAAATGTCATTGTTTAGTAGAGTCTTCTTTTACATATTTGTTCATATCATCGCGTCGTGGGGGGAACAATAATTTTGAATTTATCTACAATAAACCCTTAGAAACACTTTTGACTGTAGCTCATCAGCGCATCCATCATTATCAAAATGAGTACCTATGATCTCTTCATTTCATGAACTCCTGGGCTTGGATTGGCATTAATGTAGCTGTACTGTATAATATATTTGGTTGTTCAAAAATCTGTTTTAGGAAATGTTGTTTTAAGTAACTGCAAAGATGAAAAAAATAGAATAAAGAAGTTCTAAAGTTTGAGTCTTTGTACGAAGTACGCGGAACTGTCCATGGTGCTGAATGCAAATATCACTTAGGCGCACACAACAGATCAGACAGATAAAGTCGTAACAACGTGCACACGACCTGAGTTGGGTACCTTTTGTCAATTCGTCCAGGAAATTAATGGACAATTGGATTATGTATGGATTTCTGTTTAAAAAGCGACACACTCCCACCTAGTGTTCACTATGATTTCTCTTTAGAAAATGGTTGTTTTACGCGTCATGTACAGAGGCCTCGAGAAAGAATAATAAGCCACTTGAACACCTACGTCACGGGACAAATTAGAGAGCCTCTATAGGTTTCCAACGCGCCTGAGAATGTTTTAAGTCTTTTGTTGTTGTTAGGTCATAGCTTGTCCCAAAAGAGATGCCCATATCTGACTCATTTCATATGCTTGCATCAAGTGTTTGGATGGTGTCATGCTATGTCCTAACGTATGATAAAGGTTTGCCGCAGGGACCACAGGACCCCAGCATCCAGTCTTCCCTCCACCAGCTCCGGTCATTTTAGACAAAGCTGCAGCAATCACCGAATGGGCTTGGAGCGGGCATAGGCGAAGGTGACCATGTTCGCCCAGTTCATCGAAAATGCTAGTATTTGGCCACATCCCATCACCATTTGGATGGCATCTCTGTCTGTGATTTGGCATGCTTTAGCACTACGCAAGCACCCGGCACCCTGTGGCATGGAAAAAGCGCGCGCCAGGGCGTGAAGAGAGCGCGAGAGCCACGCGCCATGACTATTGTTGATTGGATACCCCAACGTTGACAAGCCGCTCTGCAGAGGTATTGCATTATTGCAGCAAGTCTTGAAGATGTAAGCGTGAAGTTCTTCACCGCTGTTGGAGCACCGACTCCCTCTGCGTCGTTGCTGATCAAAATAGAGAAGCTGGCGTGGTGGTGCAACGAGCATTAGTAGCGGTGGTCTGTTGACTTGTGTTTCTAGAGTGCAGCGGAAAGATAAGTAGTCATAAATACCTTTTTGCCCGAGTGTGGACCTCGCTCTCCCAGACAGGAGCAAAAGAAGACACGGATGATGTGTTTTTACTCCCTTCCGTTCTCCATCCTCTCACGGTTAAAAACAAAGGATTCCACAGACAGGGCGTTAAGATATTTCACACAAAGACGTTTTCTTTAAATTTGGTTGACATGGCTATAATTTGATTCATTGTAACTAACCGAAGAAACAAGATGAAATTTCCAACGGAGAACCCACGAAAACTAGGGAACTTGAACCCTCCGCCAGGTTTGTATTGAAACATTTGTTGATTAGTGAACACAATGTATACCATTAATCGAAACTTATCAAAGTAATTGTATTTAGTTCTTAGCGTATCATGAATACCTGTTTGAATGGTGACACTGAATACAAATCGTATGTGGCAGGAATGCAGATAATCATAAATTGGTTTGCAAATAACACCAATTTATTCATTATGTTTGGGCTGTATCAATAGTTATTGTCGCATGACCGTAGTATGGCGCAGTCGTAAATTCCCCATTTCTATAACTGTAGACTATGTATTATTCAATCTAAACTATGTTAGATTTTTGGCCCTATTGCATTTAACAGCAGCCAGCACAGAATGTGTTATATCGTTTGTCAGTTGATGAATTGAGTGACACGGCGTGTTATATTTCTAGATTTACTTTTATTACGTTTATACTATCAACTTGACTTTATTAACCTCGTCGTCATTACCACTCTTATCAGTTTGGTCCAAGCACGACTCCATGCAGTTGCCCCTTTCCCTCCCATCACCACATGACATGCAGAACAGAAGAACATGTGCTCCTCCTCATACCTGACGTAGGTTATTGTAAGGTTACTACACGTACAAAATAGTCGTCTAAGGATAGATATACTCTTGAATAAGGCTCGGTTGTTGTTTGGTGTGGAAAGACCGCGTATTAAAGTGATTATTTGAACACTTGTAGCGTGTCTTGCTGCAGCAGACTATAGGTTTCTCTGCTTGTTGTGGTGGAGAATTACCTCATCCGTTAGGGCTGTTACTGGTAGACCCCGCCAAGTTTGTATGTACGGCACGTCCAATGGCTCTCCCGCTCACGCCATCATGTTCAGACTACCCATCCGCCCCAACCAGTGTAGGTGTTGATTAATATGTCTATCTGTTTTCAGCGGCATGACCTTCTAGGTAAACCCAGGCGTATTTTATTTATGCGCAGCGTGTCAAGTGCTGCTCGTTCAGAATTGTACTCATTTCAAAGGCTCATCAAAATTAATTGCATCTGCTGGACTAATAACAGCGGATCTTTTTCAATACAACCAGTAACAGCCGGTAACTGGTTACAGTGCATCTAAAAAAGTACATCTATAGGCTTTTACCCGTGTGTGTTCTACATGAGTAAGATGTAACACGCCATGATCACGACTCTTACAAATTGCATTACATGATATAATTTAGATTAACGATTTTCTTTGGCAATGCTTGCTGTCCAGATGTTAAAAACAAGAACTTTAGGTAACCTGTGTGTTTCTTTTGTCAATACACCATCAATACACGATTAAATGAGCAGTTTGCATGGCTAAATATTATACACCATACATTGTTTCCCCGTGTTTTTATGAGGAACAGTATTTCATGGAGCCAACACAGAATTCGAAAAGATACGTCCTTTACCATGAAGGGTTACTCACAAAGCCCAGTGAGACATTAGTTGCATCCTCTCTCAGTCTCCCATATTGCTGAGACTTCTGAGAAGGTTCCGTCACTACAGCCCAATATTCTTCAGCTGATAAAGGTAGACTCCTAGACTGCATTAGCATATGCATATCGAACAATAAAAAGATAGTAAGTACACAATGCTGTCTTTCAAGTATGTATTACAGATCTCAATATACAAAATAAGTAAACTGCTATTTCTTCACATTGTGATACACTCTTAAAAAGGGTTAAGGACCTCTAACATTGATTTACTAATTTTGCTCTTTGCAGTGGCAGTCCAAACCAACCTGGTCCCCCCTAAGAAGGTTCAGTCAGGCATGTTGCAGTCCAGTCTCGTCCAGGCCAGTGTGGCCACCATGCAGAACCCCATGGGCTGCACCGTGCCGCGACTGTCTTCACGGCCCGCCAGCATGGTGGCCAGCATGGAGGCGGTGGCAAGCGGTTCGGCCTTGCTCACCGTCATGAAGTGGAAAACGGTCCTGGCAGTGTTCGTGGTGGTGGTAGCCTACCTGGTCGCCGGGGGCCTGGTGTTCCGGGCCCTTGAGCAGCCCTTCGAGAGCAACCAGAAAGACTCCATCACCATGGAGAAGGCGGCATTTCTGCAGAAACACCCCTGCGTCTCGCCGGCTGAGCTGGAGGCACTCATCAAGGTAAGGCCAGCCTGCACCCTCCGCTAGGCCAGATCGATATGCTAGCTTTCCTTCCCCTGTAGCCAGAGTCCCTGGTGGCGTCTCAGGTCTACGGAAACCTGAGCTCCCCATCGATCCCATGCCATCACACTCTACACATACTCCAAACACTGAAACTAGATCGGAACCACAGAAGATGTCCCAGTGTTTAAAAATAAGTGTATAAAATGAGTCTAGCCTCCTCCCAGACAGTATTCCAGGCCACCTTCTCTGTGGGTGGTGCTATGGGATGGGTTGGACACATGCTACATGTGTGATATGTAGTGTGCCCCCAGCCTGTGCCCACCTGCCAGTATGTGATGCCCTGCAGGCCTTGGCTGCCACAGCTAGACGGCTTCACCATCGTGCCTAATGACAGACGTTATTACTTGCACTTTGCAGGCAACGTGGGCTGCATCACAATATCTAGAAAAGATGACAGGGAAAATAGACCAGTAAGAACATTCAGATTATGCTAGTATGAACTGCGGAATGGATGTAGGAATCTGTTCAGTGTTAAAATTCAGAAGTGTTTATGAATTGTGTGGTCTATGAGTCATCAGAGAGTACTACCCTTTGATTGGCAACATTGTTCAGGATCCTTATAGATTTTTTCGGTCATTTGCCGGTCTATAAATTAGGGAGGTTGCCAAACACCAATGTCAGAGCTATTCTAAACCTTTCATATTAAAGGAATTCCAGGCAACCCCTTCTTTCATTTATCACGTATATTGATTTGACTTGCAGAGCTAAGCTTGCCAATTCTTGCTCCATCCCTCCATGACTCATTTGTCTTTCATGAGACCATACCATCAGACCAAATGTAGGAAAGCTTTTTAGAAATACAATCTAGCTCCCACAGATGCAAATTAATCCATGAAAAGGACATTTGTCAAACATGATTCTAAGATTTGCGTGTAGGAGGTTTATAAACAAAGGTTTATTGGACTGACACTGGCATCTCACACACTGCAATCACTGAGGCTCATCATGGACTTACAACTCATCGTAAAAAAAGCTTAGAAACGCCAAAGTGTTCTAGACAGCCAGATATTGACCCCAGGCTGCCAACAGCTGCTATAGTAATGGAGAGGCACAGTCCCCACCAGCAACATGAAAACAGCAGCACTGAAGCAGAGCACCGCTTCACTTGGCTGACTCTCATGCTTGCATAGCACACAACAAAAAAAAGCATGAATTTAAATAGTTAATTCATTGGTTCTGAACCACTCCCCTCAAAAATGACTTGAAAATGTCATCTGATCAAAAGGTGAGAGGCTTGTAGTTTGTTTTACCGGTAAAGCACAAGGTGATCCTTCTTGCGACTAAGCAGAGCGCTATCAAGTATCGAATCAATTTCTTCCCTAGAAAACACTGCTGTAGTGGTGTAGTTGTGTGAATGCAGTAGCCAAGGCTGACTGGCTTGGTACAGCCATGCTGCTGGCAATCGCACTGCTTGTAAAGCAGATGTGTCTTTTCCTGCAGAGAAGCAGGGTGAAGAAAAACTACTCTGCACTTACGCTGCCTGTCTTTCAGCGCCAGAGACGACATCTGCAATCCAAGACAGGGATTCTGGAAACATGTAGAATCCTATTTTGATGTTTTCTATAGACAATGGAGCTTGGTAGTATGTTTTCCCCCATCATGGATCAGTAAGACTGCACTGCAGCAGTGACTGTTGTCACAGCTAACATGGGATTTTCTCTATGCCTGGCTGCTTTTAAAAACCCTCCTTGGGCGTGTTAAAGTCACTGTGGTCCATTTGATGTATGCAGTGATAATTGGTCATATTTTCATCACAGAAAGGCTGAATCATGTATTTAAAGTCTTAAAAGCATCTGCTGGGGAATCAATGATTCATGATTCCATCCAGTGGTAGCAGCAGCAGAAGGACCCAGCCCTGGGATAGAGCCCATGGGAAGGGTGGTGACAGTCCCTCTGGGTCTCTGTGATCAACACTGTTGTTTGGCATCAAACTGGTTCTCCCAAGCATCTGCAGTCCCCTGTTAATCCATCCCCTGTGGTGGTCTAAGTTCTGCTGTGAGGCACTTTTCAAAACATATTATATGTATGGCTTTACAGAATCTATGTATCTATCTATCTATCTATCTATCTATCTATCTATCTATCTATCTATCTATCTATTATCCATCCCTCTCTCTGTCTCTCTGTCTCTCTGTCTCTCTGTCTCTCTCTCTGTCTGTCTGTCTGTCTGTCTGTCTGTCTGTCTCATGCATTCTACACAAAAGAAGTCTATAACATTCTGTGTCCCAGAGACTTGAGTCATTGTGTTGGTTAGCATGTGAGTTTGTTGAACAGAAGCCCGAGGGAAGCGTGTGGCTGCAGCAGCACACAGGGCTGTTGGGACGAGGGATCAGCGAGTGTTGTTGTGTTCCCTCCCGCTGGGATCCTGCCGTGGTGTGTCTAGTAATTACCCAACACTATGACCGTGATTCAGAGGTGTGGAGTATGGCTGTGTACCATGACTCACCCACACTGCTCCCAGCCTTTTTACCTCTACCATCATCCACTCCTCCTCCCTCTGACCAAATCTCTCGCTGTCTTTTTCAGCTGCAAAAACAAGAAGGAGAGGCTTTTTCCCCAAAATTTAGTCGTGAGCAGTTTGTTTTGCAGCTACCAATACACTCTTTGTGCTGCTGGTAGAGTGATGAACATAAACTTGAGGGAAACGCTTATATTGGCTGCAGCACAAGTCATGGATTGAATGTTACAATTGTATTTGGATCAGTCTGATCAAATTAAAGAAACTTCGTTGTTCCAGACCTTGAACCAGTGTTTACAGTCTATTCCTCATAAGTATAACATCAACATAGTCTTCTGCCCTATCACACAAGCTTTCTGCTCCCCCCCGAGCATATTTGACACAATTTCGAATTCCAGCTGAAAGGTGATTTCTTGCTGGCAGAGAATAGGGCAAATGATAAACTGAGCTGGGAGGAGTGCCAGGGTGCTGCTCCATTGTTTTAGCTGTGAGGCGGCTACAGGCCCCCAGCCCATAAGACAGGCCAGACAGGCAGGCTTGGATGCCTTTTCAGCCTTTATTGTCTCTTATACATGGACATTGCTAACTTCCAGTAAAAGCCTCAGGACCATTTTCCTTTCACCTACATGGTGAATGGTGAATTAAAACCCAAGGAGTTCACGTGTACCCCATTTGCCGGTACGTTACCCCCAATCTATTATATTTTCTTGTAAGAAGATGACAGTGATATTTATTTAGAAGACATTGAGTGCCCTGAAGCGCAACCTCAAACCTCAAAAATGCTGACATGTCTTTTGTTGTTTTCCAGTAAGTCAGTGCTGGGTGAAACATTTTGTTCAGAAAAGTTCATTTGGTCATAATATTCTTAGTCAGGCTTTGAAGTTACGCAATCCCCACACAAACAAAAATCAAGCTTGGAGCTTTTTGGTTCCTTTCAATGGTACACTCGTGCCGGTAAACATAGAGTCGTGATTGGGCTGTCTGTCGCACACAGGCCCTAGTGTGATCCATGTTCTGTGGCATGCAGCCATCCCAGTGCTCTCAGGGGATCAGACGGACGGGATAAAGTCCTTGTAAAATGTGGTTTGGGGAAGTTCTCCCTCCTAGATTATGGAGGCCTGTGGCATGCCCTTGTTGACTTGCCCTTCAGCCGACTGCACACCTATTCCTCACACCTTTAGACAGATCCTGCCGCTCACTGCTTCGCTTCCCCATCTGCTGTGGTGAACACTTGCTGGGCGGACTGGCGCAGAGCGTTAGAGGCTGCTCCGGGCATCAGCCCCGCCCCCGCCGGCCTCTCCCAGCAGCCACTCTGCTTCTCTGTCAGGGTGATTCACTATAGAGGCAGCATTATCAGTGTCGTGGTAGTCACATGCAACTGAATCCTGGATCTCGTGGGTGTGCTTGCTATATCCTTTAGCGTGAGCCCCCGGCAAACAACAAATGCCGTTGACTAACTCCTGGACTCGGCGGCACAGCCATTCAGAATTTAAATGATCGTGTTTTAAAGTGTGAGACATTCACAAGATACATTGTTAACAAACTATCCATGCATTCACAAACCATTCTGACAACATTAACCATGATTCCAACATCCTTCGTTCCCCATGTGAGTGTTATACTTAAAGGATGTAGTAACATCCTCTCTGGCTTGTCTTCCAGCACTCTGTGGATGCTGTGAATGCTGGGGTCAGTCCAATAGGAGACACGTCCTACAACTCCAGTCACTGGGACCTGGGCAGTGCCTTCTTTTTTGCCGGGACAGTCATCACAACCATAGGTATCTGAAAACCGCCTGTATTCTCTATGAATTGCTCTTACAATTTACGTAATCTCCAATTTATTGACTGGCTAGATGCTGTGATGTTACATGTGTTACACTTGAGAATACATGTAGTGCAAGACTGTCGCAGTCACCTCGCACTTCATTTCAGTTCAGTCAATTGTTTTAATGCAGGCTGCCTTTCTAACTGTTGTCAATAGTAGCCTTGTCAATGCAAACAGCAGTGGCAGTAGTCTTGGCTTCTCCACAGTTAAGTTGTATATATGAGTCATTTGTGAGATCAAATGAAGGGTTCTGCTCTACTCCAGGGAATAATGGGCTGTCAGATTAAGAGATGTCCTACATTATCTCCCTTATGACTTACTGTAAGGCTACAAGGGACACAACCAACTTCCTATTATGTTTTAATTAAAGGAAGGTTTGGAAATATAAATTGTTGGTGTGACAACCAGGCACTGGACAGGACATTTGCTATTATAGAAAAGAAGAAGACCATTTGTTGTGGCGGTGGGGAGATTAGAGAATAGATAATGCCATTGTCTACAAAAAATCTTCCAGAGTCATTATTGTGCCTGACTGTTGATTGTCACTCATTTTGAACGATGAGTGAAAGAAGCGTTTCCACACCACTGGCTAAATATTGTCTCTGCAATTATAAAAGCTGCTTTCCCTCGTGACTCCTTGCAGAAACTGACATCGTATGAGGCTATGGTTACTAGCCAGTTGTTTGAACAAGATCATTTATTCAACACATTTTCAGAGCCAGTCTTATGTCTGTCCAGCCTGACTCATCTCTATGTTTCTCTGTTATAGGGTATGGTAACATTGCCCCCAGTACAGAAGGAGGAAAGATATTCTGTATCCTGTATGCAATCTTCGGCATTCCCCTCTTCGGGTTTCTTCTAGCAGGAGTGGGGGACCAGCTGGGGACTATATTTGTGAAAAGTATCGCCAAGGTGGAGAAAACGTTCAGGGTGAGTTGAGATTCCCCCCCCCCCCAAAAGTATTTTGATTAGGAATTTGAGAGTTTCTCTGACATAAGCACAGCTCTTTAGAAGACACAAGATAAGTGATTTCCTCCATCGGTCTTTGAAAAGTTCTGCCGTTGGAGGCGCAAAGTGTGCAGTGCTAAGCAAGGTGTTGTTTTCTGTTAACGAACTGTGGGAGAACATTACAGCATGCTAATGAGTAACGGGGACACTGCTGTGCTTCATTGTGATTGGCTCAGCAGTTTGTCCTAGACGTTCAGCTCTGCCCCATCCGTGGGGCAGCAGACAAACAAAGACACACGTGGAGAGTGAGGCACTGGCCTGATGGTCAGCTATGTCAGCAGACACAATCACAGTCACCATCGGTGTTGTGTCTCATTGAAGCTAATCTCCCCTAATCAAGTAGTGGTTCAGCACATGAATAAATTCACCTTGTTAGACCCTGTGTCCAAGAATAGGAGTCAACCCTTTGGCACCCTGTGAAGACTATCTTGGCATGTTGCCCTCGATCACTCATACTCTATGTGTGTGCTTGCGTGTGTGCGCTTTCGTGTGTGTGTGTGCTTGTGTGTGCTTCCATGTGTGTGGGCATGTGTGTGTGTCTGCTGGCATGTGTATGTTTGGGCATGTGTGTGTGTGTGTACTTGCATATGTGCTCTTCATTCCACAGCGTAAACACAACCAGATCAGTCAAACCAAGATCCGCGTGGCGTCCACCTTGCTCTTCATCCTCGCTGGCTGCATCCTGTTTGTCACCATTCCAGCCGTCATTTTTAAACACATCGAAGGCTGGACGGCCCTGGAGGCCATCTACTTTGTCGTCATCACTCTGACCACCGTTGGAATAGGCGACTATGTGGCAGGTGAGGACAACATCGGCTAGCGAGGTTTTCCGTTGCAAAATACCACAGCAGTTGTCTATATGATTGAAGTGAAAATGGTAATTTTTTTAATATAGTGGGTGATATTCGCTGCACATGCTTGCTCATTCACACTCCTTAATTAGAGTTGGATGCACTTATCTGTACAGTATGGCTTTACCTCATTGCTGACACCAGTGTAAACCTTTAGCTGGAGTTATCAGTGATGGATGGGAGCCTCTGTGTAGACTAGACATGCTGGTAATGTGAAAAGCTATGCTTTATTGCCTTAGTGAAATGAAATCCATTAATGGACCTGCATAAGCTTGATCCTCTTGACAGGACTGCCACCTCGCCAATGATTTCCATCCCAATACCTTTGCAGCACACAAACACTTGATTGAGAGTGAAGGGGAAATAGACACTGAATCGACTTTCTGTCAAAATTAGCTTTTGTTGTCAGGTCCAGGTCATAATATTTCAATAGGCCCATTGTGACAAATAGTCCAGATTGAAATATTTGAATGCCTGGGAATTATACAATAATTGCCATATTATGGTTTTAAATATGTTATGATTTGTTATAGGGGGAGACCGGAGAATTGAGTATCGTAAATGGTACCGTCCACTGGTATGGTTTTGGATCCTGGTGGGTCTGGCCTATTTCGCTGCTGTCCTCAGCATGATTGGTGATTGGTTGAGAGTGCTTTCCAAGAAGACAAAAGAAGAGGTAGGATCATGTTTGTAGATGTACAGAACTTTCATAGCAGTGGACTGTGAAGAACATACAGTATATTTACAGAACTGTAATATCAGTAAATAAATACATACATATTACTATATATGGAATCCAACAAAAGCTGTCCATAAGGCCAAATTTTACTGGTTAATTAAGTGAAATGTGCCAGCTGAATTATTTTCAATTGTATTTGATGAATTACATCCATTAATCCATTGCATTTGAAAGTGGATGCACTATATGGATTTTGCTTTGTCAAAAGAAAAAAGCATACAGCTCATAAAAGCATCTGCTAAAATTAATATATTTGAAAAATGTTAATGTTTTCAAGCTCAGTGTAATGAGCACTAACATGACTCCCTTAGTATGCTAAAATGTGAGCACATCTGGTCTTGGGCCTCTTCCCAGGTGGGGGAGATCAAAGCTCACGCGGCTGAGTGGAAGGCTAATGTGAGGGCCGAGTTCCGTGAGACTCGGCGGCGCCTGAGCGTGGAGGTCCACGACAAACTCCAGCGAGCCGCCACCATCCGCAGCATGGAGCGTCGTCAGCTGGGCCTGGACCAGCGTGCCGTGTCTCTGGACATGCTGTCCCCAGAGCGGCGAGCCGTCTTCAACAGCCTGGACACCAAAAGCTACAAGACCTCCTCCCAAGAAAGCATCGACACCAAGCTGAACAACCTGCGGCTGCGACTGGGTGCCGAGGGCTGCGAGCGCCGACCTGACTCCCAGACCTCCTCCGAGGACAACATTTTCAACCGCCTGGGCTCCGTCACCAAGATGGCCAAGCGCAGTAAGAACCGTGAGCTGAAGAAGAACATCCCTCATGAGGCACGCCGACCCCACAGCGAGGCCTACGGCTGCAGCACGCCGACCATGGATGAGGGGAAGGGGAAGGAGGATGGGGATGAAGACGAGGAGGAGGTGGATAAGGAGTTCAACACCAGCTTGTCCGATTTGCCGCTGTTTGTTGAGGTTTGCAATCCCCAGAATGGCTTCATCCCAACGGAGACCAAAGAAAATGAGAGCGAGAAAACACTTGAAGAAAAAGAGCTGCATATTCAGATGGCTCCTTAGACTGTCCATTACTCCTTGTAGGATCAGAGGTTTAAACACCACCATATGTGCCTTAATTGTCTTTCTGTTAGACTCTCTCTCTTTCAGTCTCTCTCTTTCCCTCCCTCTGTCTCTCTCTTTTCCCCGTGTGCTTAACAAGGGGCACTGCTGTGTGTGTCCCTGTGTGCTATGATGTTAAATGATTCACTGTGCCCTAATGACCCAAGAGAAGGACTTTGTCTAGATCCAGTCTGGTAGGAGATAGTGATGATTGGTTCTTCAGGTTGAACACGGTGCGGCACGTTACGACCAAAAAAAACAACACGTTCTGAAGGAGAAAAAGATAGCTACTAATAAGACAAGTCATATTCAAGACTAAACCACTTAAGAGGCAGAAGACGACTGCTGAGTGGAATCGACAGACTTTTATGCACATGGATCTCTTTGAGGTGGTCTTTCGTTTATCGGTGAGGTAAGACAAGAACAAAAGCTGCTTAGGAATAAAGAAAACAAGCCAGACTGGGACTGAGTTGTTGTGAAATGTAAGACTTTCACTATGTGTTTGGACACGTCAATGTTTTACATTATGATCCAAGAAGCTAAACCCTCTACAAATGCATTTGAACATGAATGAAAAATGTATTTAATTAACAAAAAACATGTCACATGTTGTCTGTGCATGGTCCCTGAGCTAAGCTGTTGTCTAAGTACAGTGTATGATAACGCTACCCAAGTTCATGACCTTGAACACTCCAATCTCAGGGCTTGCAGTCCTTATGTTGTCATGGAAATGTATATTGCTGATAAATGCTGCATTCACACTTTGAGGATATGAAGTTCTTGTGCTTTCTGAAGATGACAGCTTGTGACAATAGAGCGGAAGATAAGCCATAATGCAAAGAAGGTTAGTATCTTGAAGTTGCTAAGGCGATATCGATATACATGATATTGATTGCCGATATTGATAGTTATATATCGCTACACTGATGAGCTTAATAAATGCTGTGGGTTAAGCTGCCATCTTTATACTTGACTTACCATGTCCCTTGTAAAGTACTAGTCATTTACGTTAAATATATTCTTTCTTGTTTGTGTTCACAAACGATACAATAGTAATGTTCATACAAACCTGAGGGTTTATATCACACAAACACAACTTCAGCCACATACTTTACCTACACCAAAAATGTCACTTTTGAACACTTTCAGTTCCTTTGGTTTGCATTGATATACAGTAGGTACAAGGTTAGCCTAGTGTGAATGCAGCAAAGGACTCAATGTTTGTAACGCTACAAATAAATAATAATTCAAGCTTAAAAATAAAGAAACTTTAAGTCTTGGAACAAAAAAGCATGCTATGTGAACTATATTATCATGATATATGGTATTGATTGTACCATCACATGCTTCAGAGAACAATGCTTGTCATAGCATTTTTTAAATGTCCATGCTGAAACGGTACGGACAACACATGCTCAGTATTTGGATGGTGTTCACGGTATTACTTGTGCAACCATTACAATCAATGTAGTGAGTGCCTTTTGGAAATAAATCGAACTAACTGAAGTGCTTCTCTGGTGTGTCCTGGTGTTCTTTGGTCACACTACACCGGCTCCGCGTGCCGCATTTATCTGAGGTTTCTATCTACCCGGAGCAAAGGATCACTTTCGTAGTCTCTGGCTATGACCTCTGACGATGAAACAATCCTCTTTCCACTATTTGCTTTCCTGTGTCTGCCTCCGGCAACCCCCTGGAGATCTCACAGAACTGTTTCACCTTCATATCTGCATCCTGACACCCCCTGGATCCACCCACACTCAGCTCAACTGATCAACACCCTTCTCTGTCAGGGAGGTTGCGATTCATTATGAACTTGAAAAGCTTTGTGCAAGTTTTTTTTCTCACTACTATAGCAACACTTTATGTATTTTAATTGGTTCATTTCAATATTATACTTAGGGCATACAATATGAGGTTCTTGTTGTGCAGTGTTTGGAGAGCCAATCATAGTAGAGATTGGACATTCACGTAATCCGTCTGGTTGGACGTTGAACCCCATCCGGTAAAGAAAACCTGCAGTTTATACAGATCAATGAGATGCTAATTGAGGAGATGGGGTGCCAAAACCAGAGAGAATGTTCAGTACCTTCTCTCTCAGAGACACATCAACAACAAACACTGCTCCGATGTCTGTCTTGGCAGCTGGTTTAGATGGGGAGTCGTGAGACAGCCTGTGAGTAGTGTTGACAACCAGACCACTGGTGAATGTGAATGAAATGGTAATAGAGACGTGCAACTGTATCCTCTCGTAGCCAGGCTGGCAACTGAGTCTGTCTACAGATTCCAAATTCAAACAATACCGAGAGCTAAGTTTCTTTAGAAAGTTTTAAGGTCACCTGAGGTTGAAATCTGTACACCGTCATGTCAGATGGTCTTGTTTTCGGGAAATGACACCAAATGTAAGATGCGTTTGCTTGTCTCACATTAATAAACACCTTTGAAACCTTTGGCAACACCAGTTTCTTTCATGTTATTTTCAATCTCACCTTTTTATCAAGACACTATCTTGTGTTTCTTATCCTTTAAAAGGAACTGTTAACTTCATTAAATGGATCAGTGTGCTTTGAGGAGGACACAAACTATAATGGCTCCCCGGTCAATAAAAAAACATCCACAGACAAGCCCATGCTGGTTAACGAAAGGGAAGATTGTCCCCTGCAGGTCACAGAGAGTGTATTACCCTCAGTCACCAGAGTCCTCAGAAGGTCCTGTCAGATTGTCAGTATCCGTGTCTGGGTAAGGTATGAGTTCACTGTTGTGACCTCAGTGCCCCCCAGGTGTCTGTGCAGGGGCATATGGTGACACAAGGGCTGAACCTCCACCTGTCACACTGGGATTAAGCTGACAAGACTGAAACAAGGTCTCCTAGGATGACAGTGGGCATTTCTGATCTCTCTCTCTCTCTCTCTCTCTCCCTCCCACACACACTCTCACATTAACAGGCATTAGCGTGGGCACTCCCGTGAGCTCAAAACACTTACACATGCCCAGGTGTATTCTCAGTGTTCAGGCACACCCATGCTGGTGTGTGTTCCATGTCCCTCTCAGTTCTTCTTCAGAAATTCAGCTCAGTCACTCACACTCCTTCTTGTGTAAACTCATACACACATCGGTCTGCTGTGAAAAGTCAACCTTTCAAGATGTCACGCCGCTTAATGAAGCGGGCACAGATGAGAAGATGATAAATAGATCACTCGCTGTGAAAAGCATTTGCAACCAAATCAGCAGCACATCACACTGAACGTTTCATGCTGCAGGGGTTCGGTTTGAGTGACGGCAAGAGGGAATGACTGAAGAAACCTGCAATGGCTTCGAAAGCCAAGAAGTTTGGAAGGAAGAAGTCTAATCCCAACTTTTCTGGCCGAGATCGGCTCTCCCGACCCTCGGTCACCATGGCCCAGTGCCAGTCTGGCAGACTGTAGCCCAGCTGTGATAGGACACAGTGCCATCTGGCCAACACAGGCACCAGACTCCAGTGATACCTCAAGTTTGAGAGTGATGAACGATTCATTATCTCAGCCTCCCTGCATTTGGTGCTTCTGCTTTGATCAAACCCCATGGCTTCTGTCATGGTGGGGTACAGTTGAGAGATAATCATGTGCATCTTCATTTGAAATTAAGCTAGCGTTGAGTGTTTAGAAATCATTGTGCAAACACTGCAGTAGTGGAGGTGTGTCATGTCTATGGTTAATATGTGACAGCATCAGTCAGAAGAAAATGACTACGTAGGCCATGTGCCATTTATACAAGCACAAAGTTATTAGTGAAGCAAAAGGCTTACACACAGGCATTCAGAAACATACATGCGGACACAGCAAACAGACACATGTACACGCACGCACGCACGCACACACACACACACACACACACACACACACACACACACACACACACACATACACACACACACACACACACACAGACACACAGACACAGAGAGACACGCACACAAGTAAGGATTCAGGTTCTAGGAATGACTGGGGAGAAGATGCACCAAACAAATCACACTATGTGTGAGACAGGAGTGTGGTTGCCATGGAAACCACTGCTTGTGTAATATCTCCTCATGTACGTCTCCTCCAATTGGGCTCTGCGAGTTTCCTATTTTCTATAGGCAGACTAACTGGAAATCCACCCCCTCAAACACTCTACACCACAACTGTTTCTTTTTTCATCACACCACATCAGCACCACATGACACTGCAAACAACGCAGGCCCACGAGAAACAGCGGCTCTATTGCGATGCGTGTGACTCTGAGAGGACAGGATGTTTTATGTGGTTGTGGAGAGACGTCTCAGCGCCTTCCACGCTCCCAGGTGTGTCTGAGCAGACTAGCCTGTGTTAGCTGATGTGATGCGGGGCTATTTCATGACAATGTGAAAGACTGGCTGTGAGAACATGAAAAGAGTTAAAGAGCCCCCCCCCCCCCCCCCCCCCCCCCCCCCCCATCCGCCCCCCTCCCCCCTCCCCTGCACACACACTTCTCTCCCCTCGGCTCTTGGATGTTGCAGTAGAGGCCTGCCGGATCCGCTCCACCCTAAATGAGGGAGCTGTCACCATGCATACAGTAGCCATATGTATTATGTTAACACACCCTTTCTGGATAACTGGATAACTGGGAACTATAGATGAAAGCGAGAGGAGAAGTCCAAGCTGAAGAAACATAGGTAAAGTACTAAACTGACCTATCTACAGTAAATGCTTCAGCATAGATGTGGTGGTGGGAAATAAACTATGATTATGCTTGTTAACGATGGAGATTGTTATCATCAATCAATGACTGTGGTTGTCCTTCTAATTTCTTGTCCAATCACGAAATAATTTAAACTGGCCGACAGCATGTTTTGGATGATGTCATTCTATTCTAAGACTGTGTCAATGTTCAGGAGCAGCTACTATCTGCTAAAAGGTAGAACTGTGGTACAGTAAATATTTCAGAAGTTTATGAATCATTTAACTTGAATTTTCTTTTGAAAGACCCAAATGCAGGTCACTCGAATACAACCTTTTTAGCAGATCATGTTTGGAACGGTAAACAGGCACAAATGCACACACGCACGCACGCGCGTGTACGCACACACATACATTTATACATACATACATACATACATACATACATACATACATACATACATACATACATACATACATACATACATACATACATACATTCAATAAAATGTTTAGATTAAATGTGCTACTGATTAAACTAACACAAAAGGTGGGTCCTTTTTTACTCTTAGAACCTATAAACCCAGGTAAGATACGATTCAATGTCTGGTCTTCTAATGTTTATAGAGGGATTATAGCACACTGGCCTTTTACCCAGCCATTTTCTGAGTTTGGAAGCGTGCCCAGGCCATGTCTTTCATATAGGGAATCTAATAAGTGAGAACAATATTCTTGGATCTATTAGGTTGCAGGTAATCAGATAGCGTGCCAGCTTGCATTACTGTGCCCTCCTGATGAATGTGGTCAAGCTCAGATAATTAGATTTGATCAATCTGTCCACCCAGCTCCGTCTCTCTGAAGTGAGGAGATTCTCCTAGTAAAAAAAAAGGAAAGAATAGACCTCAGGCTTTGAAATAAAGGAAGCAGTCCTCCATCCAAACCTGCATTAGCCTCTGTATTGATTGAGAATGCAGTGAGTTGGAAGCACAAAGCAGGAAAAAGCACCCCCTTCCACAGTGCAGTGTTCAGTTCAGTTCTTCATACTCCACAACTCTGTTCACAGTGGGCGTTAAGGTGCTAGTCACAGTATCCTGGGCTCTGTTCTCTTGGGGGGCAGGATTAGGTTCCATGTTGTCTGATGGTGGCTGAGTGACTGGGTGTGTATGAGTGGTGTTTGTGTGTGTGTGAATGCATGTGTGTGTTGTGTGTGTACGTGTGTGTCCGTGTCCGTGTATGGGTGCGTGTGTGTGTTTGAAAAGCCCACCATGCAACAGACTCCATCTGCTCCCAGCTGAGACTCTGCCTGGGGTTAGGATGAATTGCCCATCATGACTCATGCTGTCATGAAAACAAACTAAAAACAGCTCAAAGAGCGTGGAGATCCATATTAATAGCTATGTCTATTCTGACTAGCCGTGGACATAAACACCGCAGCGCATTAATGAAACCACTGGGTGAGGGCGCAGGGCGCATTCAAAATGGTTAATGAAAAGCTTTTATCTATTGCTTCCGATAGGCAACACGCCTATGCTTTGTGTCCACTTAAATTAATAGTATATTTAAACACAACCAACAAGGGAGAATACGCCTCTGGGCTTCTTATCCCCACATACACACACTGCAGTGGCATTTTGTAATGCATGGATTTATTCACAAGTCTTTCAAAAATGGAGAAAGGATTGCATGCCATTCTCTTTGTTTCTGCTGTGGGGTCAGATACGTGTAAGAACCCAAGGACGATGAATAAACCGACAGCGGAAACTTTCATAGAGGAATCTTTTCGTGGTGATCCGCCAGACTTCTCTGTGTATTGTTGCCAAGGAAACAGGCACCAAAAATATGGCAGCAATATTATGATTGTTGCTCGTAGGTCTACCTGTCTGAGTCCAGAGAAATGCGTTTGATTAGACAAGACACAGTTTTGCCGCAAAGCTAAAACAGACAACAACAAAACTGAAAGGTATCTATTATTTTAAAGGACATATTGTTCCTCTAAATCTCTGCGAGTGATACAAAGGTGTATAGTGTAGCCAGCTTCGCTCTACGCTCCAGCGTTCTGTCGCTCGCCAGCTGTCAGTGCATTTATCCACTAGAGGACGTTGTATGATTTACAAATCAATCTTCAATCGGGACACTTTTTGGAGTTAAGCCTACTGTAATAAAAAAGCTGAAAATGTAAATAAATGTTACGTAATACTTACTTTAAAAACTACTATTTACATTGGCACTGTTATTGTTTTCACAATATAGGCTACCACAGTGTAACATATGTCCAGAGAGTCTACTAGGCAATGGATTTAGAAAATCAGTGTGATTTGTGGTGGTATACTGCACCCTGCTGGTTGACTTAAAAAAATGACCTTGTGTTAAATCCTCAAACTGGAATACTAAAACATTTAAAGGAAAGACTTCCCTGTGGGAACATATTTATGAACACATTACCCATCATCCATACAATAAACCCAATAGTTTTTGAGAATTGTAAGCTCCTCACCCAGAGCACAATGTGGTTGTCTTCATTTTAAGGGGCCCATTACCTCAATGGCTGGATCATGGAAGCTTCTCAAATGCAATTTTCACGATCCAATAAACGCCGGTATGTAGCCCTGGGGATCATGTGAGGAATAACGTATGGTCCATGGTGGTTCCTGTCAGAAATGACAACTGACCAATCAGGGACCTGTGCCTGTGTTTCCCCCCCATAAGAATACACGCTGATAATATCAGGATATGAGGAGTTAAAAAAAAGACCAATGTCATGTTGAGAACATTCTTTAATTCGACAAGTCTAAACTTGGAGTTTACAATGCCTAAATCTGTTTAGAGCTGCTTTCAATCAGAATTTTATGCACACTCACATATGATAATCTTAAACTCCAGTCAGCATTAGTACAGTGACTCCTTGATGGCTGTCCATTATGGAGTCCATTCAACAGCTGGCCCCGCTGACCCACAGCAGAACAGTTCCACCTGACTGAGAGCTAAACTTTGCAGACAGACTCTGCCTGAAGGACAACAGAAGAGAAGGGACCTTTCTAGTAATGACTCCCTGACCCTTTTCCAACTGCTTTCAGCTTCACTCCAAGCACAGTGATATGTTTCCGCAAAGGTGATGGAGAAGAGGGTAATTGGTTCCAGAAGTCTTTGCTCACACCCTGAAGTTTGCCTGAGAATACCAGTATAGGTGGCCAGTCATCTCAAGGTGTTAGAATCCCAATCCTAGATTACAAACGTCATGCTTGGTATAGGTTCTTAGAGGGGAGATGCATTTAGGAGTACTGAAGAAGAGGTAGATAACTGCTGGGAGTCAGGGAGAAGTATCATTTATTTGAGTTATTTAAAAGACATGAATACAACCTTTTATGCTTCAATTAGCACATCAGGAAAATGTCCCATTCACAGTGTAGGGCTCATCATCATCCCTCATAATGGCTCACTCCATCAAAGTTATAAAAAGCTCAATGACAATAAAATACTTCATACATCATATTTAGACTCATATTCAGCACTGGACAGTGGCTATTTAGTGCATATATTACAAGATAAATCTTCAAGAGTGTGCATTTGAGATTGTGCAACAGAGTCTGTAGAGGAAAAGTATTTCTCAACACAATAACAAAAACATGACAATGCAACATGGCACTGGAAAGGAGGTAGACTATTCTGTAAAACCAAATGGGCTATTTGCTTCGAGTAACCTCTTTATGGAACCAGATGGACTCGTAATTGTAGTCTAACAAAGACAAAAGTAATCTGGATGCCCCTGACTACTGGCACATTTAATTATTCAGATATACGAAGGCCAATCATGTAACAAGATTTGTGAATTTGTAAACACACAATGTCACTATAAATAAAAGCGAAAAGTGAAAGAGTACTTCATGCATTTTCTTTGATCAGTCACCTAACTGTTAGTTTTTCAAGGTGGTTGCAGGATATCCTTCGAGTGTCAATAGACCTACCAATGGAGGTAAAATAGCTAGTCATGAAAGTTTGGTCTCTCAAGGACGGGTTGAAGATGGTCTTAGATACCTCTTTAGCCCTTTTCCTGAATTGCTTCCCCACTATCACATAAAGGAAAGGATTGAGTGAGCTGTTGGTGTATGCCAGGTAGGTAGACAGCTGGATCCCAATGTCCAGGAAGTGACCCCAAAGGCACCCCGGAGTGAGCTGGAAGTAATCCAGAGTGTCCAGGAAAACAAACAGCTGGAAGGGAGTCCAGCTAATCAAAAAGACCACTAGGACAGAAAGCACCAGGTATGTGGCTTTCCTCTCTGCTCTCACTCCTGGAAGTCTTTTATTTTGCCCTTCCTTAAGGGCCTTGATGATGTGCCAACTGCAGTAGGAGATCACTGACACTGGGACCAGGAAGCCCAGGATGTTCCTGGTGAGGTTATTTTGGACCACCCAGCTTGGGTGAGGGTATGCCAGGAAGCAGGCTTTCACCCCTGGGTCTGACACGTAGCTGACCTTACGGAACAGCAGCACGGGGAAGCTTAGCAGGAAGCCCAGGAGCCAGATGCCTGGACAGATGCGCTTGGCCCAGGCAGCCCTCCGCAGTCTGTTGGGAGACATAGGGCACACTAGAGCCAGGTAGCGGTCCACACTAACCAGGACTAGGAACAGGACACTGCAGTAGTAGTTCATGGAGATGACCACGTTGACCAGCTTGCAGAGTGACTCACCAAAGGTCCAGGTGTAGCCACGAGCGATGGTGTCTGCCCAGAAGGGTAAACAGGATACCATAACCAGATCTGCAGTGGCCAGGTTTCCCAGATAAATATCAGCGACGGTACAGGGTTTTCTCTGCAGGCACAGGACACAGAGAACCAGACCGTTGCCTATCAGCCCCACCACACAGATCAGTACTATGTAGGCTGGCTGCATGGAGTGGAGCCACAGCCAGGCTGCAGTGTAGTTTCTGCAGGGGTCCACATCAAGATTCAACATGGGGAGCATCGTCATGTTAAGAGCCATGGCAAATCTGTAGGATTTAACAGCAATATCTAGTTATTTTCATGATAGCAAACCACAAATTATTTGTTTGTAAATCCAATTCTTAACTAAAATGAATGACTAACAGCCCAGATTAATATACACAATTTATGGAGGGTTCATCATTGGGGATGAGGGTACCAGGTTACGGAGGGACGTTGTCAGACGATATATTCACGAATGGGGAATGTGAAACATTGTGTTAATAATGACGAACAGACACCACCAGAGTGAATCACTGGCGACTATCCTACAAAGTATGCCAAGATTAATACTTATTGCCAAATTTGGATTCTCTTCTGATAAATAATGTTCGTGATGAATCAAGTTGGAGTAACCTCAGCATGAACTCCATTTAGTTGAAATTAATACTATAACTATATTTAGAGATGGGTGTTCCTAAATTATCCCAAAAATGAATTAATCAATAGTTAAGTGGTTCAATAACTTACGTTTCAATTTAATTTATTATCCGTAGCTCTGTTTTAGCCATTGGAAATAACAGTTGAAAAGTCTATATGGCCTGAACACCACCTCTCTTAAAATGCACATCAATGGAACACAGACCAGATATCTTCACTATATACATCTAACAAATTACAAAGCCAGTTGGATCAAAACCACTCACCTTATTACCAGTTACGTGCTCTTAGGCCTGATGTGCTCTGTCTTTTCCAGATGTACAATCATGGCAGGCTTGCCTCCTCTGAACAGTGTTCTGTGGGAGGGTATCCAGTTTTATAGGAGTAAACCAGAGATCAGTGCAGTGTCGTCACCGAGCAACACTGATCTGTTTTTCCCCTACCTACTTCTTTTGGCTCAGCCAAATGGTATTCACTATCCACAGTGTTATTCCCCCAAGCAGAGCCCATATTTATCCTGGAGTGCAGGACTACTTAAAGATTGAATATTTTAATAGTTCCATTCAAGACACGGGGTGATGAAAATATAGCTGTACAATACCTAAATAGAAGTCATTCATATTTTTTGTTGGATTCTAGCATCTTTTCAAACTGAAAGTGAGACAGATGGATTGAAAAATAGACATGTTAAAAAAGTTAATGAAAACATATAATGAACCAAGAAGCCCTGTTCACTGTAACAGCAGCATATTCATTATGAATGTTGTTAAGCATTCATGTTCTTGTAGGCGTAACATAATGGGTGGTGTAGAGTTTAAAGTCAATCTTTCGGAACTTGCAGCATCACAGGCCTTTCACACTATGTAAGTCCCTGGAGCTTTTAAGCTTGCTCAGCCTAATCTTGTAACACACAGCCTGCAACCATCAGTAATTTGCTTATCTTGTTATTGGACAAAAGCTATAATAGAATGAGCAGCATTGGGCCTTTCTGTCTGATGACCACCATCACTACCATCAGCAACATAGAAACCCTTCTCAAACTTTAGACCATTCATTTTTGTACTTTTGTACATTTTTGTTATCTGGCAGAAAGGCAAACCCACCTCTTACAAACGTCTGTTTCTCCAGGTGATGTATTGATTGAGGGATAGCGTTTTGAGCTGGAAAGCTAAATCAATCAGAAGGGAAATGAAGGAATGTCCAGCGGTAACCAGTTCACTTGGTGCTACATGCCACGTCATCCAAAGATCAGGAACACACACTGTCCTCGATTGGTTCCCAGGGGGGTCATCTAAGTGAGGAAGACATGTTCCTGACGATTTCCTGCACCTGAAGAGAAGAGAAGACATTGATGCCGGGTCACAGCGGTATCATACTTCATCTTCATCTTACTCTCTCTCCCCTTCTGTATCTTACCTCTCTCTCTCTCTGTTTCTATTTCTCTCTCACTCTTTCTGTATCTCTCAAACAGGGTCATGCTGAAGCAAAGGGAGAGGTAAGTTTCCCCACAATCTCCAGATCAGCCCGTCAGCTAAGATGAATGACTTAATTAAAGGAGGAAGCAGTGTTAGTGGGAGACTCAGGAGATCTTTGTGGTTTGGAAAAGGTGGATCTCTGAGTACCGTTTCCCAGCTAGTACAAGCTCCAATCACACCCGTACCCGTGCGTGTACATTGTTGTTAAATGCAGAAGGATGAACTGATAGACACAAGTGAGAAGGATACAAGGTGAAGGTGAATGATCCTTCCAGTTTTATCTCGGTGCAATTACAAGATTTTTCCTAACATGTAATAAAAAGGGATTCTCAATTATTTTTTTCCCTCTGAGATAAACTGTTTTTAGTACTTTCCCTCTTGTACAACATAGTTCTTGCAATCACATTCCTTCGGATGCTACTCTACTTTACTGCGTCATAAAAAGTCATTTCATGACTACTGCACTGTCCATGACAAACATGGTGAAAGATGATCTAATGATCCACACACACCTGACCTGGAGCTGAAGGTTCACTCATGACATGTGGGTCAACCACTACCTGAAATTATCCATTATGTAATTACAGCTGTTCTGGCCATAGAAGGGAGCCACTTGGCTCCGACTAAACCTGAGCAGTGTGTGTCAGCATTTCCAAGAAACCAAACATTCTATTAAAGAATGCTCACAGAGGAACATAACACAAATAGAGAACACGAGTCATGGATTCGTCTTCTTCACACCCTTCGAAGGCTACAATCGAAACTGAACATACATAAATTCTCCTCTCAGTGGGTTAGGTCTCCATGGCAACTTGAACAGTGTGGCAGTTTCTCATTGAGACTGGTTTGCTGTGCATCTTGGGTAATGGTGCTCTGACTTTTCATGCATGTCTCATTTACATGTGCTCTCCAAATATTTTAACATTAACATGGAAATGAGGCTTGAAATACAGAAGGCTGCGTTGGTGCAGTTAAATGACAGAGCAGGGCACAGGTGATTAACATGGTGACACTGCTTGCGTTTAATATGTCATTTTAATGAATGTTCCATATCCATAGTCATTTCCTGTCCAAACAGTGGTGTGAGTGTTACACAACTTCCAGCGTCCCAGAAGAATCATCCAGGCAACACTAACAAGCAGAGCTCAACACGGATCAACCTCCCATTTGGAGTTTCCTCTCTTCTCTTTCTCTCAAAGGTAAAATTGGTCATTGGTCTTCATAAAACATGTTTCATGGGCAATTTAATACAATGTCAGAGGAGCTTTTTTGTCAGGCACGCGGCAACCATATGGTATCCTCTGGAACAAATCCAGGCCGCGAGACCGGCCCCTGAGATGATGCTTCCGGCTCTATCTGAGCTAATGTTAAACAGATCTTCTGCATGTCCAGACTACAGTCAAGGTATTGCTGATAAGAAGTGCAAAAGTCCAAAGGCCTCTTTGATGGACTGACTCTGATGGTGTGTATAAGGAGCTTAAAAGAGGTCATATCCATTATAGAACTCAAACAGATAGAACAGTGTAGTAATGTAACATCAGTGAACAAGGTTTTTGAAAGGAAACAGAACATATGAGTTATTAGGTTGCCATGAAACAAGGACAGAACAACTTGATGTGGACCAGACCTTCTTCACTGCATGTGTCTGGCTAATGCTTAACCTATGGCTAATGGATCGAGGTAATGGCTCATGGCTGGAATGTTCCTGCGACTCTCTTCTCCTGAGGGAGATAGTAAGTGGGTTTGATGCCACTATTTGAGAATACCAGACCTCTCCTGCTCATCTTCCTTTCCCCTCTTCTTGTTCCTATCTTCCCTCCCTCTCTCCCTCTCTCCCTCCCTTCCTCCCTCTCCTCCTCTCATCGCTCCTCATCTTCATCTTCCTCTTCCCTTCCTCTGTCTCCTCCCACAGGGAACTTGAGCAGGCTAGTACAGTATGCTGATGTCTTTCTGGGATGCATTGTTCATTTTATTAATTCAGCTTTGAGAACATTGTACGCTTCCGAGGTACCTGAAACAAAGAGATTGTTATCATAATTACTTTCTGCTATTTTCTTGTCACACTTATAAAGATTAGATGTCATTACGGACTACTTATTTCATTTGGAATAAAAACTGGCATTTTTCTTTGGACTCGAATTGACAGAATTGTCTTGCCAGCTATTTCCAAATGCCTGCCAGCTCTGGCTCATAGCAACGCCTTGAGGAAAATAACACCTCGATTTGCCCTTTCACTTTCCATGATGCTTCTTTTCTGGCAGGTTTAGAGACTGGTAGCATGGACAGCGGAAGCAGAGCCTTCTTTTGTTCAATCTCTGTTTTTAGCTTTTATTCTCCAGCTGCCCAGCCCAGATCCATGGGATGTTTACATGGGCACTTTCCCCATGACCATAAGAGGACTTCCTCCTGTCTGGCCTGGAGCAGAAACATCTCAGATATGAGCCGCCCTCCCACACATACACGCATACACACAAACACAGAAACATACACACTCTCTCACATATCTACTCGCATGGACACACACACTTACATTTTTGTAGCCTTCTAAGCTGCCAAGTTTTCTTCTGTACTCTTTATCTCTCATCTGACCAGAAAGAGCAGTTCTTCATTTCCAGTAACAGTGGGAAGTGGATCTATTCTTGTCCTGTTGTCCTGTTGCATCTCAGTGTGGTGACCATTGCTTGGTAACCTGCAGCCTGAAGGTGCAATTTTGCACACTTCTGAAAACTTTTGCACACTTTCGCACACGTCTGCTAATAAAAAGCAAAGGTGAAAACAAAACCCTCAAAATGTATGACAAAAGACATGGTTCAAATGACCCACAACATGACCATAAGATGCCAGGAAGCGAGTAGCATTGACCTGGGGTGGATCACTCTATGGGATGGTTAGCTTTTCCTGGTGGTATGGAGACATGGATTTCCTGTCAACAGTCTCCTTGGAAGAGGTGCAGAAGAACTGAATCACACAGACGACTTCCCCCATCGCTCTTCACCAGAGAAGTTGACTCACAAACGTCAGGTTTGGTGAGCATCAAACAGGCTGGCCCCCGGTGACTGGGAGCATCAAGACTACACACAAATGTGCTCGACCCAGACACCTTCTGGAGTTTGCAAACACCAATGGAGTGGAGATAATATGCTTTGTGAAAAGCAAAATGAGGAGATCCCTCAGTCATTAGCTGAGAAATGTTGTGGAATTGTGACCTCTTACGTTTCCATTAACATTCACAGAATGGATGCAGAACATACTTTGTATAATTTGCACCAATAATTTGAAATCGTTTTTCCCCCAGCTGATTTACATTCAGCTTATTGATTCCTCCTTCATTATGACCTAGTCTTTTACTCTCATAAAATCTCACGAATGTAAACAACAAATGAGCCAATGAAGAGGGCCAGAGAAATAGGTCCGCTTTTCCCAGCTGTCTATTGAACTGATCCCAAGTTAACCCTGGAGTGAACATAGGTTTGATGAGAATGAGAGATGACTGACAAGTGAATGGTTGCTGTCAGAAGTAAGCACGCTAGCCTGAGATAGATCAATGCTATAGGGAGCATGTGAAAGCAGGATTAAATCTCAGGGTTCCTCTATGATTCATGGTTCTTTGTAAAATTTCTGAGATTCCAGGTCAGTTCCTTGACATCCCTGCAAAATGCCATTCAAAGATTCCTGTAAATCATGCAGGACCAGACAAGCCTTCTTGGGGTGACATGGGGTTGTTTGTTGGCATGTAAAATGAGTTTACCTGGTGTTGATGTCAAACAGACTGAGACCAGGGGAAACCATCTGTCAAGGAGCCATCATGGAGGACGTGTGGGACAATTGAAGATGGCGGAGACACATCCACCATGTCAGGTAGCTGTAATGAAGAGGGGTCTGACTCATCAATCTCCCACTCAGGTTTAACCAGGGGATCGGCAGCCCTATTAATCAAGGGGAGAGTGATAGCAAAACAGCGATAGCAAAAGACCGTGACCACCTTCAATTTGTACTATTGTGTGCTAATCAAGGCTTTTCTTTAGGCTATTGTTGAACACGTTGATCATAATTACAGAAAAGCATGACAATTGCTTCTGAAATGCCTCTCTTTTGTATTCTCACCTTCAAATGTATTAGTCACGTGTTAGGGATGCATTTACTGCACTTGGGGCACTCTGATTCCTGGCTCTGCCAGATGATGCCAAAAGGAGGGCTCTGTAGCTGTTACTATGGTGACATTCTCATGGAAACTGTCAAACCTGTCTTGCCTGAGTGGGTTACAGAGGGGCAGGTGCTATGTCAGCTAGACATCCACCTGTGAAAAACAAATATTATCTCAGTGTCGGCTCATGAAGAACACATCAAGGTGACTGAAGCAACACAATGATTTGTGTGCGCTTTTGCTACAACATGGCTCTGTGAAAAAACTAATTTATGTTATTATACCATTATACATGCTGCATGAGTAAGGAAACTGACAGTCATGAGCCATGACTCTCCTGTGTAATGACCAGCATGTATGTATCTGGGGGGCCTGTTTCATTTTCATTCCCAACATCCACCTTCTGTTGACTTTCCAACCATTGACCAATCAGGTTCCCCGCCTGGGAAAACAATCACATCAATCACTTCTATGGGGTTCTATGGTGTCAGTCAAGCCCAGATATCTTATAATCATGTTTAGACAGTACCAAAGAGAGGACACAAGTAATTTATCAAAACAAATATGTTGTTTCGTGTGACAGTAGTTTTTTGCTTTATTAACGTGACTTGTATAGTGTAATGACTTGGTTGTTTCGGTGAACTGAGTCACATTTTATGGGAAAAACATTCAAAGTTGTTTCAATAAATAACTTCAACGATAAAAGAAATATATACAGTGGAAGCCCAGCTTCAGAAAGCTCTGAGGAACTGAGTTTCTAAAACTGAACAGTTAAGTGCTTCTCTACCAAGTGTCTATTGTTTATAACTTTCTGTGCACGTAGTGTTAATGTTACTGAGTAAACAGTGTGCTTTTTTTTCAAGGAGTCCAATTTTTGTTTGATGAAATAATGGGATTGGATCAGAGTGTGTAGGAATAGGACCTGGCTCTCTGCCTGAAGTACACAGGACCACTGGCCGTCTGGTTAGACCCACACACAGAATCCTAAGAGCAAGGTGAACCAGAGAGGAAACAGCCCTGAGGCAATAACACTCCACTTCAGCCATACCATACACACCACATGGATCTCATCTGTTAATATTACTGGTTAGTTCTCATGTGCATGGCTAAAATGTATTGGAACATGTTAATGTTGGCATGTACAGTCACTCTATGTCTCACCGAATTCACCCTGGATGCTTACAAAGGAAAATAGACATGCTGTCAGCCTTTCACTGGTTGCCCTCTGGGATTGTTGGTGTCAGTGGAGAGTTTCTTCAGAGTAGAGCTTGGCTAGTCATGGCCCCCCTCTTCTGCGGTCCTGTCGAAGCATGGCACATGGAGGGCTGGTGGAGGACGTGAGGGTTGTGCTAACTGTGGGGCAGAGAGGCTCTGTGTGGTACGGATGCTCTGGGGAACTCCTTCCAGTGGAGAAAGAAGAAGAAGGGGGAATGAGGGCAGGAGGGAAAAGGATGTCTGAGTCAGTCCATCCCTTGGATGTTAGTGGTTGAGACTGCCAGAATGGGTAAGTGTGTATCCATGCGGAATACATCTCCCTATCTCCATTGCCCTTCGCTCACCAACTTACACATAGAGACAGACAACATCCTTCTGGCTGTGCAGATGGACAGCATACTTTTCGTGGTCTACTCAGATGCTGCGTCTGATTGATCTGGGAGGAAGGACCAACAGAATGGGAGAAGGCAGATGAAACATTTCAACAGTGGATACTGTATGACAGATAAAGATTCAGGAATCTGTTCTTCTACAACCGTTAGAAAGGTTAAAATCACACACAACAAACTTTGGTAGATCTTGGACAACTTTAATTACTCCAAAATAATTATTTCCATAGTACATGGAAGATAAGGTTTCGGTGAATTACAATATCTGATGTGATATTGAATGATAAGAGTTTAATATGAACAGCCTTTTGATATAAAATACCACAAACATGTGAAGTAAGCTATGGGTGAACACCCCTGTGCCTTTACTGTAGTCTAAAATGCAATGTATCAACCTGTACTCAAACAGGATTGGCAGATTTCATACTGACTGCAAATGTTCTAAAGTATAAAACGGGGATCTCTGTTCCTGGACAGCTCCCTTCCCTTGTTCTAACAAGTCTTTCTCTGAAGTTGCAAACAATCAATTTAGCTTTTTAAATACAGAAAATCAGATGCATGGAGGGTTTTGAAATATATATATACACAGGAATGAACATTGTTATCTGATTTAAAGAAAATGACATAATCTGTAAATGTATCTTCACACAACCCAGGAGACACAAGTGACTGTTCAGATCATTTCACATGCCTGCACACCCATACCACCACACACAACTTTAATTGGTGCACATTGACATTAGTCCCATCTAAACATTTGAATGTGAGCTTTTCCAGTTCATCAATCACACGTGAGCAAAGAGGTTATTCAGCGTACCATTAATCTCCTCCTCATTACTCATCTAGTTTCCGATAAGGATCGATACATCAAGGTCAATAATAAACTAACTAATCACCTGGGCTGCAGAGAAGGTGTGTGGATGAGTCCAGTGACACAGTGTTCTCTCTGAGAAGAATTGATGAGCCTGCCAGGGGCCACTGTGACGGTCACAGCCGTGCCAGGGGCTTTTCTCACAGTCACTTCATAAATGCACCAAGGCTGACCTGTAGAGGCTCCGCTGTGTGCTGGCAGAACCTCTGAGTCTGACATTTCATTAGTCCTTCAGCCCTCTGTGTCACACCTAATGTGAAGCTCACTGCCTTCTGCCTTCGGAGGGCTGACAGAATACCCCCAACCCCCTTGATCCCCTTTCTGGGCTGAGATTGAAATTATTGCACCAATTCTTTTGGGGCTAAAGGTAAGTATAGAGTCTCTTGCTTATCTAAATTGATTGTTCAAATAATGAACTAGGGTAGGCTATATATTTCAATTATGGGTTCACTGTTCATGTTCAAATGGGCTCTCTAGAGCCCTATTTCCTCCAATAACATTTGTCGAGATGGGACAGAAATGTGCCCAGACTGCAGTCAGACTGCTGGGTGTGTATTTTGTCACTTTCTGTGTGTAACTGATAAGTGAGTTGTATTCCAAGCAGTATATGCTAGCTGTGTGTATACAGGATATGTGTGTTTGATGTGTCCTTGACTGCGTGGAAAAGCAATGTAAGCTGTGTCCCTTGCTATGTGACAGACGTTTGCGTGTTTGCGTGTGCTTGCGGGTAGGTGTGTTCAAGTTGCGCTCCTATATTTGTAGGACAGATGTGTATGTGTGCGTTTGTTGTGTCCCTAACTGTGTGGAACAGATAAGTATGTGTGTGTTTGTTGTGTCCCTAACTGTGTGGGACAGATGTGCGTAGGGATGGTAGGGATGTTCAGGTGTACTGAACATGGAACAAGTCTGCATTCTTCAGGGGGATATCACTATGGCAACAGGCCCCTTTCATCCCAAACTCATTACACGATTGAGACATAGAACATAATATGGCTGTTGGAGAATAGGATCAGTAGAGAGACGGAAAGCATCCTGGATTTTACCCGCAATTATTTAAATGGCATTCTCAGAAGGCCAGTTATCCTCTCAAATCAATCAAATCTATACATTCTCTGAAAACATACAAGGACGTGGGGTATGGCCCGATGATGTTGGTCACTCAATTCAGCGAAGTTATTACATTTCCTTCTATTGGTATTTTCTATTCAAAGCCAAGGATAATTTTGGTAGTAAGAGTGTGAAATGTTATGACCCATATATTTTTGAGGAGCAACCAAAAATATGAATCAATCATTGTTCCTGTTTTTCACAGTCAAAATCTTAACCAATTACATTTATGGTGCGCTATTAGTTCACAGATATAAAAAGGGGGGGGAAGATGAAAGGTTGAAAATGTGTTTATGTCTGTACAACGCGAAGAGTTTGGAGGTTTTCGAGAGAAGTGTATTGATCACCAGGACTTTACCTTAGCTATTCAAAGCTTAATCAGAAACATATATATATATAATACAACAGAGTAGATGTACATAATATTACATTATCAATCTTTTCATGTGGTTTAATAACATGACCACCGTTTGCCAAGACTTAATTGACGATAACCTATATTCGTAAAATGCAAATTATTAAATAGGATTCCATGTTGGGAATCCCTCTATCAGAAACATCAGTTCGATCTCTCATGAAAATCTTTGTTTTTATCTCTGTTTGTTCGAGCTTGGACCATCAGAACGTGAAGGCGTAAACAACGCCCACAACCACGATGTTGCCTATGGTGGCGGTGATGGCAATCCAAAGCCAAATGGCGTCACGGGACATAGACTGGGGCTCCTCCTGCTGGCTGTGGGCCGCCATGGAGGCGGCGTGGACGCTGGCGGAAGAGTTGAAAAGGGAGTGGTCGGTGCTGTAGTCATCGTTGGGAGACGAGTCCATGAAGGCTCCCGTCATGACGGGAATCTGTTATGAGAGAATAGCAATAAGGTTAAGATGTTGATGTCACAACTCTGCCTGATGATGGTTATCTGACCACTTTTCTTATGCACGAATCCCCTTTTAGACCAGTCCAGTCCAGTTCTGCTATCTACCATCTTCTGGCTGATATTTGGCAGGAATCCATAAAAAACATTCATTTCACGTATCATTTATAACTCTCAAATAGTCTGGAAACATCTTGGTGTCTCTGCAGCACTCAAATAAACAACCCTTGCAAACGGTTGAGCAGATGTCTAAATCACCTTAAGCTTGAACATTCCAGACTATTTGGTTACTAGAACTGCATGACAATGGTTTCCCACACAAGGACAGTAATGACCTGACTCACGAGGAAGGAAAGATGTAGAGATTCAACTGAGACTATACTCCATTATACAGGCTACCTCCAAGGAGTGTCACATTTCCCATTGTCCCTCATGGAGCTTATACTGCTGAAAGACATATTCATACATCAACTCTCTGAGAGAGCATGTATGGGGCATGTGGAAAGTCAGCCTGTCACTGGCCCTTTCCTAGGTAGATGGGATACAAAGAGCGTTAAATAAGAGACAAAGCACACCCATTTGCTCAAGCTCCCGATTACATGGCTGTTTCTCTCTCCGACCATTAAACTGCCACGTTCAGGAGTAATAGAGGTACCTGTCACAGCCATAACGGCTTTTCGAAATGGGTTTCAGCACAAAGCAAATGGATGTCCTACCAGATCTCCTCAGGAACCACAGCAGAACCACTAATATAGACACATCAAAAACATAGCAATGCTAGTATTCACACACCAACATCAACGGACAACCGTTTGGTTCGACTTTCTCTTACCGGTACAAAGTCCCTCTCTGTCACTGTCACATCTGCATGTAAATGTTCTTGTGTACGGTTACTCGATTTAATTACCATCCTTGCTCTTTGAAAGCACCTCACAAGGTTTCATCACAACTCATTACAAGACTTTATAATGAACATTTCAAAATGAAATGGTCTCTGGCAGTATGTCACTGATACAGTCAGTGTATAACATATTGTTAATATTTGTCAGTAGCACCATGGTCTTTCCAATGCAATTTATATTCAGTTTGTTGTGTCAATGTAAAAAATTGTTGGATGATATTTGGTCAACACAGTTTACCATTTTCCATACCTAAAATGATGACATAACACACTGTAATGTTGTAGTGAGAAAGTCCTCTTGACTGTCTTTAAACCCTGAAGCCTTTGAGCATTCAAGTTGGAAAGCACTTTAAGATTATCCTTACAAAGGAAATGTCACATTTCGTCAAGCTCTTTATGATGCTACTGACTGTTCCTCATGTAAAACCTTGGTGAGATGTCAGTCTTGGTGTTTTAAGTGCTCTCTGTGCTGTAAATGGTCTTTAGCGCAATGGCCAGAAGGTGTTACTATATGAGAGAAAGAGATGCAGAGTATGTGGTAGACAACCACAGGAAAGTAAGACGCCAAAAGGTTCTTTTTGCTCTCTGGAGTGGAGTATGCACATGTGCATGTTATACTGAAAGGTTGAGAGTGACACAGCCCTTTAAAGATGATGGTAACAAGCTGCATGTTTCTGCTTGACGTATACACTTTTCCAGACTGTAGCAATAGCGACTTGGTGGGATACACCAGAAATACACCAATAAATCCGCCTGTTCTTCTTTCCTTACTCAAATTGATTTATCGATCAAAAGCAGAAAGTCAACCAATCTTGTTGTCAGCTACATAAATGTGATGCTTCTCTTTTACAATCTGGCTAAGCACTTCCCCTGGGTGCCACTTGAAAGCAAAATGCAATGTTATTTTACAAAATGCAATGTTATGTTTCAAAATGCAATGTTATTTTACAAAATGCAGTCTCATCACATAATTGAAGACAAAGATCAGCAGAACCTATTGTTCCTATCAAACATCTTCACTCTAGAATCTGCCAGATCCCTAGCTCTTCTCTTCTTCACTCAGGGCCCTGAAAAGATTATTACTCCTTGTCTAAATCCCAGCCCTATCATTCCAGCATGTCCCCTGCTGAGGCATTCACAAAGTGTCTCTTTGGGCTGCCTTCTAAACTTTCTATTTGTTTCCCTGCACTTAGATAAGAATGTCTAGTCCATTTGAAGATAAAGAGCACTGTTTGTGCCAGAACTGTGGAAAAAATGGATTCTTGGTATAGTATACCATTGCGTTCCTATTGAAGGAGCTGCACAAAGCACAGAGCAAGAGGTCCAGTACTCTGCTTAGAGAAAATGAACAAGGGTATTGTTTTCTTTTTCCTGCTAATGCTCGGGTCATTCTTTATCCAAGTCTGTCGCTCAGCTATGCCCCCCACTGGAATGTACGTCATAGAGGGTTGGGGTTTGTCTGCCATACTGGGAAGGTCCAGATGATATAACTCTATTCACTGTCTGCATTACAGCAGGCTGTAAATGTGAGCACACACTGAAAAGCCATTCATCTGCAGTCTTACAAATCAACAGGAGGAGAAAACCAAATGGGTTGGTTTAAATTACAAAGCGATTGCCTGAAAAAAAGCTGGGTTTTTATGACGGATAATTTGAGGTAGGTGGATGGGTACACCGCACTCATACACCCAAGTTTTTTTCATGAAACAGATATTGACGCAATGTCACAAATCATTTAGCTCTTTCTCCATTCCCCTTTGACCTATCCAGTCAAAAGAAACAAAAGGTCTGCCAGAATAAACCGTACATTACATTAAGGGAGGCGTTAGATAACCACACTGACTGACAGCTATCCTTTCCTCTCCCTGGGGACAGAGTGTTTTCACTAAAGTGGTGCTGCAGCAGTCTGATAGTGGTTGGCCCCCTTGGAGATAAGCCTGTCTGCCTTGACTGTTTATGGCAAAATTGGACTGAATATTAACAGGAGAAATTCATGGGGTATGAACAGAGAATGATTCATACTTGTTCACGACAGCTGAGGGCATTCAAATACAGCTCACATTTGGGAAGTTAATCATATTGATATGCAGGTTTTCATAATGAGGATGCTAGTAAACTGCATCTGTGTTGTGAGTCATGACTTCCTGATGTCAGGTTGTATGTGATTTTTCTTTTCAAAAGGTTGAAAAAAGTCTTCAAAAAAACCTTTCTAAAAAACTTGCAACTTTTTGATGTCAGGTTGTGTGTGGAAAAATGTCTTGAAAGGTTGAGAACATATTAACCCTTAAAAAAACTTTTTAGGGGAGTTGAAAAAATGTTTTGAAAGGTTGAACATAATTCTAGTGCTCCTGAGCACAGTGCTGAGAGCTACAGGGATAACCTAGACAGAACAGGGATAACTCAGACAGAACCGAGATATCCCAGACAGAACAGGGATAACTCAGACAGAACCAGGATAACCCAGACAGGACCGGGATAACCCAGAGAGAACTCTCCTCATGCACTCTCTCTGTCCTTGGCCTTCTTTTGTCACGAGTCGCTAGGAAGATACTTTGTGAGGAGTGAGAAGCTGGATGAACAGGCCAATGAGGTCTTAGAGGCTGCTTCTGTACTGTCCGGACAGTATCTTTGCAACCGTATCTTTGAGCAAGACACTAAAAGAACCTTAGAAAGACACCTTGAGGAAATCAGAGCCTGAAAGATGTGGAGTAGGAGGTGCAGGGTCAAGAGGATATAACGTCCCTTTGGAAAGTTGCATCACCCTCACTAGCCTGCTGTAATGTGACATAATCAGGGTAGCACAAGGGCTTCTGACTCAGACATGTCACTCAGTCAGAAACAGCCCTTCACATCATATATCTATATACACACAGTATGTGTATATGTATTACAGTCATGCACACTGTGTGTATATATAGATATATTCTGCTGCTTCCACTTGTGATGTGTGCCCGTAATAAACTCTGCATACAATGTATTTCGTGTAAAGCGTAATTCAATGCACGTTTTAATTTGAGCTGCAGAATGTTGAGTTGAAGCTGAACAAACAGAGCGTGGTTCAGTCATGTGGAAATAATGAATCTTATCAGAGAGCTCAACTTCTTTTCAGCTTCATTAGGATTGCATTGAAAGTATTTTGAGCTATACTGAGTAAGATCATGCGTATTAAAATGTATATAATCCTTCTTTAAGATCTTCTCATATGATAGATAGCTAGATGAGCAAATTGCGATTCGTTTTTTCAGTTACAATGTCTATATGTTACTACATACCAAAGATTTAATCACACTATTCATATTCAAATGATATCCTCGCTTGGGAACATATTAGACCAGCGATTGTGTGTAATTTAAATGCTAATAGGCATTTCGTGCCATACATTTACATTCTAACTCTTAATTTGACAACAGAGTAGTTGTACACATGCCATGGATCATACACATATCACCACACATTGCATCATTTAAAGTGAATGAGGCTGTCTTTTATAAATAACCATGTTCTCTTTCTGTCTTCATTGGGGAATGCATAATGGGATGCAAAACACAATCTGAAGTGTCAATGCCCATTAACAACCCCTCTATAGCACTTATAATAAGTTAAAACTCTTGCTTAAAAGGACATGGATTTGATTTATGTTTCATGTACAGACAGTATTCTACAAGAGCTAAGTATGGAGACATGTTGTCAAATAGTGTATGAGTATCAACCCGAAAGGCCTCGTTCATCAATAGGCGCCATTAGAAAAACTGTCTCAAGCCAATCATTGTAAAATGTCTGATGATGAACCAGTGTTCTTCTGACCATGCATGACCAAATGGACACATTTTACAACCTTTTAGAGTCCATTGAGTTTGAAACTAGGTTGCACTATCGAGGTTGTGTCTTTGTGCAGCACTGTGAGCAGATCCCTTTGGCTAAAGGGATGACTCACTAACTATATGGCATCCCCCACAATGCACTGCCATTCTCATTTGCACTCCAATTTCCATTCTTAACAGCATAAACAACCTACAAGTATCTTGGGACATCATTCCCTTCCCATAATGGAATAGGCATAGTATCATGAGAATAATCTAATCATCATCTCGCTTGTAGATATGTAGATTTCTCCTACGCCCATGCAGATCCACTTTCCCAGCAAATACAGTTGTTGTTCTATCAAAAGTTTATTTTGTTCCCTTGCCATTACATAAGAGGTTTGTCATAGGCATAGAGTTACAAAAGCCTGATCGTCCCCGCTAGTGTCTTGTCCTTGCAGGCTAGCTACGCTACCGTGCTTGTAGCTGAACCCTGGAGGGCTGTCGACAGGCCGGCCGAATTCCTCTCTCCTGTGCTACTTCACACGTCTACAGAGGGCTAGAGGCTAAAACTTGGCAAATTGCAACTGAAGCTGTTTTTGTCCTGGCCAAAGTCTAGTGAGCCTCCAGAGTTTATCACATTTCAAAGTCTCTGACACTTTCCAAGGGCTACCCCCATGAATATTGCCGTCTGGTAAAATGGGGCAAAAAGATATGATATACCAGTGTCGTGAAATTGAGACTAAGAATGAAGGCTGTCTTCTGCAGAAAGAAGACATTCTCTAAACCTCATGTTGTCACCATGCAGGTGATTTTGATTGCTGCACTGAAAAGATGAGTTGGGTGTTGTGTTGTGACTGACCCTGACCATAACCCACCTAGAACAGCTGGAAATGCACTCTTGGGTTCAAATCAGCATCAGGTTAGCACAACTCATACATACATGCACACTAGGTTTGATTTGTTGACCTGGCATACTGTATGCATTTGGAAAATAATGTTATATCTCAATTTCAAATTAAATTTAAAACACTGATGGTACTGTATATTAGTGCTGCAATTCATAAAACAATAATTTGATTTGAATTGATGGTGAAGAGAAGGATTATTGTGTTCATGACAACAGGCCAAGCAGAAAAGTTCATTCAATTAGAGATAGAAGATCTTTCGGTGTGCCTGATATTTTCCACTAAAGGACAAAGGGAGCAATAATGGAAACTTTGATTGCCATCGCAACCGCTTGAAAACTTGAATCCTCATCATCTATCAAAAGGAACACAGCAAGAGACTAATTTGGATCACTGGCACAAAGGGTGGGATTATGATACTGGGAAAATTAATTTGGCAAAACGTTTGTCCTCATTAGAAGTTTCTTGCAGACAAGAGTGCCAGCACATACAACACTTCTAGAAATATGCCCAGTCCTGCTTTGTTTAAATACAAACAGTGAAGTGACATTCAAAACATATAACTATGAATTATGTCTATATTTTGTTCTGGTCTCTTACCAACCAACTTAGATAAGCCTGTGTCTGTTCCCAACCTCCCCAGCCCTATTCTGCCATCTTGCAGTACAATACAGATATAACTGAGGTGGGCGAAGAGAGGCATTAATATTAAGAAAGGCAGCTCCTGTCTGTCAAGATGACACCGGACTGGGAGTAAGGGGAGAGGAGGCATGACACTTCCGGCTGGCACAGACTAATGGAGAGCTGTGTGAGGGTGGGAGAGGAAGACATGTGAACAGCGGTGTCTGACCGTCGCTCTCAACATCGCCTCGCAGCTCAGCACTTCTGCCCGGAGACACAAAGAGACGTGTTACACCTGTATCCTGCAAATGACCTGAACATTAAACACACATAGGTCAAAGACCTGTTCTTGTTAGATCCGGAGGCCAGTACAAGAGCTTGGATGCATATTACATAACATTTACAAGATATCCTTTTGATGTGTAACTCTTGTGGTAATAGCTTTTTTCTTTCACTGAAATGGTTAATCCTGCTTTTATAATTTGTAGGTTACACCTAATAATATGTTGAGGTCAGCTCTACTGATTGGTTTCAAACTTTTGTTTTTCATGCCAGAGTGATAGATGGTGCAGTGTGCCTCATTGCTTTGACTACTCTGAACTTTCTTGAGTGCATGTTGTAGAACTACCCCACGACCTTAAACTGCTGACCTTAAACTGCTGCTTTCATATAAAATGGCAAAGTAATATACATTTCTTCAAAAGGTCAAGACTTAAGGAAAATTTCAAATCAAAGGCAATTTCCGCTTGTCTGTTAATCATCCCCACGGAACTAAATCGACATACAATGATCCTGTCCCGTGCTGTGCTGCATCCCTCTGATGAATTCTGGTAGCTAAACTCATCTGTGGCTCTACTTAACAAAATAATGGATTATTGCCATTGGATATTTTTAGACAGTCGGCCTTATTCAATATGAATGCACCAATAACGGTATGGAACACAAAGACAGTGGTTAATCATACTTCGGTTCTATCATTTTTGCTATCTGTGTTTCAACAGTTAGATATGGACATAAATAAAGAGCCAAGAAGATGACTGCATTTACCATCTTTATTAGAATATTATCTGAGAACTTGTAAAAATTCTGATGAATATGTGCTGTAACATTAGCTAACATCCGAAAGAATAGAATACTCAATAGAATATATTGCAAGCAACAGTAAATAATGTACCTCAAACAGCTGCAGCTGCAGACAAACGAAAAAACAACAACTTTGCATTGCATATAAGGAACTATGACGTGACTTTTTGTCAGCCAACTATCAGAATTATTTAGATTATCAACAAGTTGCACTGAAGACTGCGGACTCACAGTCTCCTCCAGCGTGGATTTAAACAGTCACATGCGAGACGCAACTATTCAAGCTTGGACATATCTTTAAATTGTTGAAATTAAAACAATGTACGTATTTAAGGTTAAAAGTTTGACCGTTCCTGCAGAGGAATCACGGTGTGGTGAGGTTTCTTTTCACATTGGCCTAAAATGTATGAAACAATAGCCTTTCATTCTCATATGTATTTCAGACTACAGAAAACAAAACAACATTTACCGTCTTACCTGCGCAGCCATAAAGGAGAGATCCATGATGATGCGCGTCTGAAGTCACCGGTGTCTACCGTGAAACAGTATCGAGTTGTCCTATATTCCCTGAAAGGACATTTGAAAGCTCCTTCCCATCAAAATTGCATCCTGGTGTCCAGAAGACGCTCTAAGCTAGATGCAAGTTCAAAAATAGAGAGACCCTGATGAAGGGAACATGCGAACAGGCAACATTTGCACACAGCGAAGCGCAACAGCCTAGGCAGGCAGAGTGCGAATGACTGAGTGTGAGAGGAGAGAGGTAGGGACAGAAAGAGAGACGACCCATAGCCTATTGGACGAAACTTCCCTGTGCTCTGTGAGCATACCTTTGCTCCTTTACTTCAGCTTGTTTTCTTTTTCTAAATCAGATCGTGCTAATGTGAACTCGTGCTGTTGATTATTTATAGCCAGAGTAGTTATGACTGCTACTGAGTTGTTAATTTTTACCGTGCATAATGAAATAGCATAGCCCACAATATGAGAGAGAGTGCTTTGGAAAATATGCGTGATTGCTATTTTTAATGAGGCTGGGTCTCTCGCAAAGTCATCCATCATGTAGTACCTATGTTACATGCAGTAAAGGCTTTATGATTAATGGTTACTTGATGAAATTGTAAATATTTCAATATGGACGATCTATTTTCGGGATCTCAAAGGGTTCCTTTGTCTCCTCTGATGACACGGGGGTGACATATTTCATATTATCATGACATAATTTCAAATTATATGATAAATCAGATCAGAGCTGTTTGACTTTGGACCAACAGATGGATGTTTCCGCTTAAATGAAGCCCTATTCATTTAAGTAGGACAGGAGTCACTAATTGGCGGCCTGCGTCCGGCCGGACCCAGACACAATACAATTTGGACCGAAACCAAAATCAAAATTATAATTTAGTCAAGATCCAGGCGAGTTTTCATTGATGTGTTATTTCGCACCTTTATTCTTCACTTACTGGACGTGGTTTCTATCATCCGTGTCCAATTCAAAGGTCCAATCAGGAGCTGCAATTAATGGCAATGACATCACTCACTTGGTTACCTCTAGCCGCATCCTCTATGGGTCACGCCGGTTTTGTGTCATTCGCAGCAACGCAGGCAGGTTTCTGCCTTGGCGAAAATCATGGCGTGACAAAACCCGACAAAGAGCAAAAAGTCGATTCTAAAAACCGTAGATTTCAGACAGCATGGGTTTACAAGTATGCATGTGTTCCGCTGGTGGGGAGCATAAAACCTATATGTTTAATCTGCAAATAGACTGTAGCCCTTTTTCGAAGTGGTACCGTCACTATGGCACGAAGCAAAGACACTCTGGACAGGGCCAGAAAAATAAACCATCACTGTTCCAGACGCTGGACTGAACAGAAATTTGGTGAGTGGACCTTTTGGGTTTCTAACTGAGTACCCCTGATGTAGAGAGTTTACTGGGACTAGTAGACTGGAACAGATTCACCTTCATTCAAAGTTTAGAGTCAGCAATAAAGGGTTTCTCAGACATTTCTCAGCCCCCTCTATACTTACCCATGCAAATAGTAACAGGAGAATGCCAGAGTAACCGCACTGATTGCATTATCCAATCAGGAACCACTTTCTCACTTTTACGTGCAAACATTTGAAAGCATTTCAAGGTTCTTGTATCATTATGTTTCTCCTCAATGAAAGAATGATGCGAATGAAGCATTTCTAGGAATCAGGCATTTCACTGACAATAACTCTAGTAACTGAACCAAGGAAGTTGAACATGAACGAGCTAACCATCGCAATGATTTACCAGAACTGGAACAACTTTAGGGGATATTAGCAGAGAATACCTTTGACAGACATGCCTACTGACTGGTAACTAGAATGATTGTTAGAGTTGCACTTATGATAGTTTTTGTTTCAGAGTAGGTCAAAGGCATATGGCCGGTAGCTTTTGAAGAGAATATGTTTGTCACACCATGCCCGTACAGGCACTTTATACATCATGCCTTCAAGTTAGGTAAGACCACGTCTTTGTCAAATATGTGACTCCGATAGTAAAACATTTATACCAGACTCTGTTTTGTGTGACTCTGGCTTTTCCAAGTGATTCAGACACCTGTTTGTCCGTAATCCTACCACCATAGCAACTCTTCATTCTCTGTGGACAGGTTCATTTTATGAGCCAGGATGTGCTGGTCATTAAACACTGGCAGTTGTGTGGGAGGGAGCCCATGAATACCATCATTAGTCAAGACTTGAACACTGAACCCCATATATTAGCATCTATCTCATGCATTCCATCAACAATTTGGCTGCTTATAAAAAGATGGCACCAGTTTCTGAGGGAGTCAACATTTCCTCTCTTACGCCCACATCACTTCCTGTTACAAAAACCCATAGAAACAACACTAATGAGATCAGAAGGTATGTATGTTCACTGCTGAAGGTGATAACCTCTGCTTGCTAGTTCGTTTTTCATCAACCTCTCATTTCCGTGTTCTAACACTGTGGACATATCTAGGGGGTCGACTGCTGGCTTTCTTCACGCCAGCAACTCTTGATGAGGCACATTCACAGCATAGTTGTTAGACGAAAGTAAAGTCCCATAACATTCAAATAGGGCTGACAGTTGAGAAAAGACACAGCTCCCTGCTGACTCTTGTCTGGAGCGGTGCAGAGCGGAAGAGCTCCCCATGCCTCTTTATGACTGCTGATCCTGGTTTCACACTTGTATTGTGCTTTAGGTTTTGGGAGCTCAGCATGTGAGGCTTTAACGGGTCACCCACTCAGGGGACAGAGAGTGTGACTCACCCTACATGGACGAGTGAAGATGTTTGCTGAGCATTGCTAAATCATTGAAGTTTAGGTTTTAAGGGAAAAGATCCTGCCCCATTTCATTTGATCAGGGTAAACTCTCCCTAGAGGGTTATAAGAAGGCACGGCACAGTGAGATAGGTTTATGTCTTAGATTTTCAGTTTTTCTTTGGATAATGACGTTGAAGCACATGTATGTCGACATCGGATCCCGTTGAAAAACAACCTTCTGATAACTATGATGCTGATGGCCTTATGCTGTAGAAACATGGTATTGTTGAGGTCCATGAGGCGTTGTTTGGCAGTTTTCTGGAACAGACCACATAACTCTGATGATGGTTGGAGATCAGAGCTCTTCATGGAGAATTAGTGGCTTCCTGATGTCTTGTCCTTGTGCTGAAGCCTGACCTCTTTCCACCACCCCCTCCCCTCCTACTGATCTCCAGAGCAATGCAGAAGCCTGCGACCCCTGATTCTGCCCCTACGCTCTGGGAGCATTTGCCGAACAAGACCAATGCAGTTCTCCAGGGAAGACGGCACTCTAAAAGTGCTTTCCTTTTCAGTGACCATGCACAGTGTGTTTGTGTGTGTGTGTGTGTGTGTGTGCACGCATGTGTATGGATTTGACTGTGTGTGTGTGCATGCCTTTTGAAGGACTCCATGGGTTCTGATTTTCCGCCCCGGTTGGTGCACAATCACATGTGAGGCTGAGCTATGCTTTGTAAAGTCAGCTGCTGCCAGGGAAGTCCCCCACCTTCTGGATGTGTAGCATCAACCCTCACTGTACGCTCCACACCTAGCCATGTACAGTAGCCACTGAGTGAGGTTGAATGAACCGATAACTGCATTGAGAAATGGAAAGGACACATTGCCCCTGATCTTTTCCCCCTTTGCAGAATCAAGTGTCTGCTATATTTCCTTTATGGTCAATGAGTGGTTAATTGTATTGTGCAAAGTAATAGGCTCCTGTAATACCAGACAAGGGAAGATGCTGAAATTCACTGACTTTCCTGAAGTATGGGTTCTCTTTGCCATCTGTTTTTGTGGGATGGGCGCAGCTCAGTGATAGAACCTCTTCCTGCAGATCAAGACATCACAGGTTCCAGTTCCTCCTCAATTGCTTCGGATAAAATAAGCTGCTCCATGAATACTGTAGTTCTTTGGAGGCTTGGCATCAATGCAGTTCTGTCGGTGAACATGGAGTTGCAGACTGTGCCCACCATTCAGGTCCTTAGCAGGATGTCTGGCAGACTTCTGCTTCCTGGTGGGTGTGGCATCTAGGCTACATGCTTTAGGTTTCATCACAGGAAGCATCTACTGGAATTGGTTTACAGGCTCAACCTTGACAGAGAGAGCTCATTGCGTATCCCTGCAGTCAATAATGCCATGAAACCAATCTGTGCGGAAGAGATTGCAGGGTCAGACAAAGAGATTCACATTTCTTTCATGTGCAGTGTTTGAAATAAAAAAAATGTCAAGAGCAGCTCTGTGTGAACCAGCAATCAAGAGACAAAGATTATGGGGATATGGTGTGGTCAAGGTATATTCCTATGCCACATGGAATTCATATTCTGAGTAGGCATAGTGTTGTGTGAAATTATAGTATAAAACTGAGATAATACGGTGGGAATAGAAACAAACTGGGTGTACTGAGCTAACGCATTGCTAATGAAATTCAGCCTTACAATAACCTTCATAGATATCTTCCAAGACTGTTGTGCACCAACTTGTTCTTTCGCTTCATTCAGATATTCTGTATGTGTTCACCAAGGTCAACTCCTTCCTCCATGTAAGTGAACACCCCTCAAACCCCTCTGATGATTTACAGACATGACTGATGGTTACTTGGTTCTGCTACTGCCGGTTACGCAACACACGCATACATGCTCATGTATATGGCGTGTGTATACATTTTCTCAATTCCCATTAAGAGCCAACGGAGTGGACCTTTTGTGTTAGCGCTGGGGATTTAGAACAACATTACTGTCTTTCTGAATGTTACCTTTGGAATGTAATCCCAGTTTGCTTACTTCTCCATGGAAGCACACAATGGGTTTACTGTTGCTGACTGTATAGAGTCCACCTTGTTCACCATTACTACATTTGAATGGCATCCTTACGAACATCCAGATGTGTCTCTCAAATTATTCGGTGGCTTCCAAAATAGGTGGGAAATCCCTCACCCCCCAGGGTAGGAAATCACTCAACCTTAACTTAGCTAACTTAGCTCACTGGGACACAACACTCAAAATTAGTATTTGATTTCATTAAAACACATGAGTGCACATTTTCCATTCTCACAAAGCACTGGAATAAAATGAACTACTCCTGAATGCAGGTCTGGAATGCAGAGTCAATGGACAGGTAAAGGCAGACATACATGTGGCATTGCTTGCCAAGAACAATTCCAATTCCCTACACAGATGGAATAGGATGATGTGACAAAAACCTTTCACTTCTTCCTACCTACAACCTGACTTCATTTAAGCTACTGCATTTCCATGCAGTAGCTTAAGGCATTGTTTAAACATTTCATTTATTTTTCCTCTCCTGTTATCAATACTCTGGTGTGCTGTTCTCCTATAGTAAAGCAGCCCATATGCATGAAAACTCACCCTCAAGCTTGCCAATTAAAGCAATTTTATATCAATGTCTGACATTGACAAGGACAAGAAAATCAAATCATACCTGTATTCTCCCTCACAATAGAAAAGCTCTACAATTGCTTCTCCACAACAGGTCCATAAAACAAAGACATTCAAATCACCTCGGTAAAACTGTCTATAAGATACTCATTGTGTGTACGTGTGTGTGTGTGTGTGTGTGTGTGTGTGCGTGCATGTGTGGTATTACCGCACAGTTATGTCCTTGAGGCAGGTGTATTTTAATCTGAAAAATGAGTGAATCAAAATCACAGAGAAGAACTGGGCCATGTTGCTGCTCACGGCCTCACACAATGATGTCAACAGCCAGAACCTAAACAACAGCGGACAAGGAATCTGCCGTGCATGCATCCTCCGCCCTCACATGGTATCCTCTGCCAGTTGTCAGATATTGTCTGGCTAAGGGGGTGAATGAGAAATCAAAGGGAATTGATGCTGCTTCACGTGAGCTAAAGCTGTCTGAGAGTGTTCTAATGTATCCCACTGCCATGTGAGCTTCGAAGGGGGAGAGGGTTTTTAGAAAGCAGACGGAGGGTTGATGTGGGATGATTTCTGTGTCAGAGGAAGCTTGGAGAGCATTCTAAGGTGTTCTCTCGGGTGACAAAATGTAAATATAGCGTGCAGGTCCAACAGAGCGATTTAACTTGGAGCAAAGTACCAGGGAGGCATCCCAGACCATGAAGCTAATGATGCTTCTGTACCACACTTAAGCCCAATTAATTCTTGTCTCCTACGACTCCCTGCCTGCCTGCCTGCCTGCCTGACTATCTATCTGACTCTGTTGGTCTGTCTGTCTGTCTGTCTGTCTGTCTGTCTGTCTGTCTGTCTGTCTGTCTGTCTGTGCCTCTTCTTTTATTTTAACAATCATTCTGTCTACCTTTCTCTCTCTCTCTCTCTCTCCCTGCCTCTTTAATTGCTGTCATCTTCTTAGTCTGGGTGTGATTTATTAGTCATCCCAGAGTGGTGCCAAACAACACCTTTTAATGGCCAACTTCACACGCCAACAAGCAGCTTAGGGAGTTGGCGGGTATTGTAGAAGAGTATGTGAAAAATGGGCATAAGCCATTGTTTTGTTTGTGTGGGCTGATCTCATTTGGATGTAAATGTTGCAAGAACTCTCTGTGGCTCTGACCCTGATTTTTGCGTTCTGCTAATATATCAATTAAGCAACTCCTCTAAATGTGATTTCTCTATCTGAAAAAATGAGATAATGGATACAATCTAAGAATTATCACCAAAGGAGGGTCACTTACTAAAAGCTACTTTTAACTTTGATGGTGATAAGTGGACCTGGAGAGGATGACAGGGTTGTGACCCAAGCCTCTAATATTTCACAGTAGATGCGTGTCCACGTTAAAAACTGCGTTCTTGAAAATGTTGATTAAAATGCAAATGTGTATTATGCATGCATGTGCGTGAGTGTTTGTGTACTGTAGTCTATCTCAGAGTCACCCTGTCATTTTTATTAAACAGGGAGGAACAGTTAACATAAACGGAAACTAATATACATTTCCTTCCCCCAGTGGCTATATTGCACATCTCACAGGCTTCTGTGTCCTCTATGGTGACCTCACATATGTTTAAACACCGATCTATCTTCTCTAAGCTGCATCTTCCTGCCCAGATACACTGTAGCTTCAGCTACTGTAATTCCTCATCATCCGTCTGTTAACCTGTAATTACAGTGTCCACCACAAGAGGGCAGACCAGTTTATTCATAAATATGATTCATTATGGATAACCCTTGTCCGGAGTAAGGTATAATGCAAAGCTTCTTTTCACTGTGCTCTTATATTATTCATGTTTCTTCATGATATCATTCGAATATACCCGTCAGACATCTATAATATCACTGATTGACATTCTAGGCCAATATTATGACTTCGAAATGCCATTAAAGTAATGACTAGTGATAAAACAAAAATGTAGCTATTTTATTTCATCGGAAGAGAAAAAGAGCTTAAGCTGTTTTAGTACAAAGAAAAACATCCTAATTTATTATCAAATCTCTGTTTAACCCTTGTGTTGTCTTATGGGTTCACCAGCCACTTAGTTTATCAGCAAAGACAACCCTCTAAATGATGGTTTTCCCAAGTTGAACATTTGTGACTTTTCATATCGTGACCCATATTTCCATGAAAGCTGCACACCACTAGGGTACAAAGTGTTCAGGTCATTTTTGACCCTGCAGTTATAAAACCATTATTATTTTGATTATATGTGCTACGGATTGAACTCATACAAAACAAAATATTTATCTCTCGTGCACCTCAGCTGAGCACCTCCCCTCCACGATCACATACATGATTGAAGTTCATAGACAAAATTAAAACCTTTTCAGACAAACTATACCAAATTTCAGACCAAACGAATGTCTTCAAAACATGGTTTATCAATGGGGAATGCAGTGAGAGGCTATAAAGATCCTGCAGACGACAGTACCCCCAGTATTCTTCGCTTTAGCCATGTGCAAAGAAAAACCTTTTCAAGCAATAGTTGGTTCTGACTCAGGGATCCAGGATCTCTGTTTAAGGTTTTAGTTTATTGCTACTTATACATTCAACAAACCAGGACAGCTGTCAGACAACTATTATCTTAAAGTCCCGTTGTGACTAGGTCATGCACATCTGAACATGTAGATGACTTTTTCATCCATGTTGAAACCATACAAACGTTTGTCATGTGATGAAATGTCTTCCATGCTTCAAAATCCAATCACGTTTACATAATACAACCATGGGCTGTTAAACTTAACGTCACCCACATCCAGTAATGAAGTAATGATTTGCAACAATTAAGCCTATTCCATGAGGGGTTATCAGACAGATTGGATATGAATTTTCAATCATTGTCAAGAGTACACATAGTTGCATTGCACCCAAAAGCCCTGCACACAACACTTGGTTTTTAAAAGTAAATTCCCTACTTTTTAACTTTTCACATGAACACAGAGAGATACTTTGTTGTTTTTATTTGGGGCTGTGTGGAAACTAAATGGAAATTCAGGCACCCCATAGAAAATGATTATTTTTTTGAACCAAAGAACCGCTTGAGAAACTACATTAAGATGTATCCATATTGATGACAAAGAAGTCTTGTAATGTGATTGTTCTGTCGAGAATTTTGTTGAATATTGATGCAAAGGAAAAGAATAACCGCCAGTGTTGTCATAGAGAAACATCATAAATGTTTCAACACTGTGTTCACCCTCCCTGGATTCATATTGCATGGATATCTCACTCTTTGCTTTTGAGAGACAGTGTGTTTACTATGCAACAAGAGAATTGTTGATGAAAGACAATCTTGTATCCTTGTGGACAGAGTAGCCTGGGAAAACAGACATGGAGAGAGGCAAAGGAAGAAGACACATAAAAGTATATTTGAATATCATTCCCAAGCACACCAGACTAAGCTGAATATCTTGCTGAAAAATCCCACATCTCTTTTGGTGAGATGAGCATCAAACGGTTGTCACTGTATGGCTCCTCAGCTGTGTAACTCCTAGTTAGAACCCCCTCTGATCACAGGGGTTTACCATCCTCCCGCTCGTAACAGAGATGGAGAGCGTGTCAACTTATGACCTCCTAAGCGTTGATGGCACTGAGAGATGTTCAGGGCTTGACACAGTGGCAGCATGCAGAGTTCAGTTCCATAAATGAGGCAGGAGAGGTGTTCTCCTCCTCACACTGATGAGTGTGGTTTCACAGCCCCGGGCAGAGAGTGGTAGCTCAACAGAATGGTCTGTTTGGTACCTAATCAAGGGGAAGAAGATTCATCTCGACTGGGGCCAGCAGACTGGCCAGCAGACTGGCCCCAGTCTCAGGAACTCTCACACCTTCCTCAAAACAGACTTCTTAGTATTAGGCTTGTGACAACGAGAAAAAAAAAACCTTCATAAGATGAGAATCTTTTTTACTATTAAAAACTAGATTGAAAGCTACAGTAGGTTAGATAAAAGTATAGACACAATCTTTACATCCTTGGAGAATCACAAGATGGCATCAGATCAGTAATTATATATCAGGTTCAACATTGTTCAAAATATTGAACAGTTTAATAACCATGGAGTGTCAAATGTTCTACATTCCTATCTTGGTCTGTGACAGAGTAGCTTCTCTGTATGTTTCTTTCTCGACGAACTCTCTTTGAGTTATTAGATGTTGATCCGCAGCAAGTGTTTCCCTGGGTACTGTAGTCCCTTAGGTGAACCAGTGTTGTCGGAAACTTTCCCTATATCCAAACTATGTCTTAAAGTCCAGTTCAATGCAACTGGTACAGCCCAAAAGTTTGCCTTGGCAAAATATCTAAATTGCTGTGTATATGTAAACAAAAATGATCACAAGCAGATTAAGGATTGTCCCAATAATTCCCAATGCAGCTAGTATGAATTCTTCTTTACTTTCCCCTTTCAAAAGTCCAAGATCTCTGTTCTGGATGGATCTATCCACCATTTTAGACACACACATCTTCTTTTGGCCAGTCTGCAAATAAAACAATAGACATGAACATGTAACTGGTAACGTTGATCTCAGAAGCACATACAATACATTGCCTCAGACATTGTCACCTACAGTGCTACAGTTCACTTAAAGTTAAATATCTTCTAGAAAGGAGAGATTTCTGTATGATCACTGTCCTCATGTTTCGGCACAACTGCTTTAAATGTACGTGTAGATGGTTTACCTTTGTCCCCTCACACAAGTGCAAACACACCGACATATTTTAGAAATGTCCCCTGTCAATACAACTGAATCATTAGACAGAAAGCACCGGACAGCAAGATGTTGCAGATGACTCAATGTGTGTTACAAGACTGTGGCTGAATGTTCAGGATCAGATGAGAACAGCTCTTACCTTAGCAAGCATCAAGAGGGTGGATGCACTGAAGCATGAACAAGTCTGCCTGTCAGAGATGCATCTGTATCATAACCCAAGATGTTGCCTCATCAAAGGCTCATGCCTTGAAGAGGTTAGAAATTGGGATGAGGAGAGGGGATGTAGGAAGACATGCCAGGACCTAAGGAGATTATTCGAGTGCTGAAGGAAGAAAGAAAGTGGAATAGAGAATGAAAAAATTGAGTGAGGATGGAAGTAGGAGAGTAGACAGGCAGGTGTGCATATCTTCATCGGGGTGTGAACATCCTCCTTAGCTCCACTGAGGCCATGCCACCATACTCTGTTCTGTCGTGGGCTAAAAAAAAACTGTCGAGCGAAGCCTTATGTCTGTTGAGCGAAAAGGATAGATTTATAGTCCTCAGGATCCAGCCTGCTTTTTTGTCAAGTCATGTGACATGTGCCAGGGGTTTCTGTTGTTTACTGGAAGGAAATAAAAACCCTGGAATCTCTCATGGTCTGGGAATTTGCATTTCTATCAACCAACATTCATTCTCTTTCCGGTTTCTAATGAGAAGCTTCAGGCACAGAAGGAGTCGTTTGTTTTTTTCCACAGGGGTGTCTGTGGAGATATAAGGACCCTGGACTTGGTTCTATCTGAGTAGAAGACAATGTCTGGGCCACCTCCTCCTACACACGTTGACTGACCTCATTTTTTCTTTCTTTCTTTGAGTTGGATCCATGTGGAAAATCATGGGGAAGCAAACTGTTGTTGCTTGGCAACCAACCACTAGAATACACACTCTGCTGGGCAGGAGTGTTAATTTAAGCTTTTTCCTCTCTCTCGCTCTCTCTCGCTCTCTCTCTCTCTCTCTCTCTCTCTGTATATAAGGTTGAAATGGAAGGTCTGAACTGCAACCTTTATAGACTGTGTTGAGATTATCAACACAGAGGTCACAAAACAAATGTTAAGAGAAAATCTTTTGCAATCTCATTAAATAACTGGGAGATTTTGTATATTAAGTCTACTCGTAAATGTGGGTACATGCTCTTAATGTATGTGGTAACAACAGGGATGACAATGCAAAACGGTTATTTTTGTAGCACTACAGTCCATGTATTGTACTGTAATATAAGCAACATATACATGTCGTGTGCTGGGCATCTTTTAAACATAAACTACACTCCTTCTCCACTTTATTTACAAACATGAGGCTATTGCTGTACACTCAATGTCAATCTTACATAATTTTCTATCATTCAAAAATCAAGATATTTTGTCACAATTTGCATGACAAAAAGGTTTTCTTTAGTATCTCTCAAAAATATTTCTTCCAAAGAATGTACTGTATTGCCATATATACATACACATGATTCAATCACAGTCTTAGTACATTAAGTGATGTTCATCAATAAATAATTCATGATCTCTGTGTATTGCTTTTTACACAATTGTACACAGTGCAGTGGATGGATGTTGTGATGCTGTGTTATGCTATTGCTATTATGAAGTTTAAATCCTCTGAAAAAAGACACTGTGTGTCAATTTTCACTCCTAACAAGCATTACTGAAGTTTACAGACACCATAACACTGACATAAAACACAATGCAGTCAAGGGATTTAAATATGAGTGTTTGTATAATGCGTCGTCTAAATGTTTGTGCTCAGCCAGTATTTCGTAGCACCATCTAGTGTTTATTGAATACAACTACAAATCTATTAGAAAATCAGATCATTTGACTACAATTTAAAGGTGTTTGTTGCTGATGAGTTAAATAATCTACAAATAGACCCCTCCCCCCCTCCAAGTAGGAAATTGACCCATGACATTCAGAAGAGTCCAATGTACAATAGAGAGGTAAGAGTAAGCACAGTATCCCCTTAAAGAGTCAGCAAAGTGGGGGAGAAGAGAGGACCCATATCCCTGTCATCCAGAGACATGGCACTGTTGGTGGGATGGAGCTTGGAGAGCATGTCTTTGGACAGGGTGCCTTCCCTGGGCGAGGCTTCGTCTCTCTCCTGTCCTCCTAGGCTGGGGTGAGGAATCATGGGGCTGGAGAGATCCATGACCTGGCCTGGGCCGCAGTCGGCCAGGCGGGAGCTGCTGAAACAGTCCATGCTGGGACCGTACTCCCCAGCATGGTGGTTATGGTGGTAGGGGGAATCATCGGTGGAGGGTTTGTGTTGGAGGGAAAACGCCTGTATCTCCTCTGCAGGCTCCTGTTTCACCCTTGGGGAGCTGTGGGGGTAGGGTGAGGCCTCTGAGGGAAGCATGGTCATGGGTGAAGGAGTGGCTGATGGGGCCTGAGGCTTGTCATCACAGAGAAGCCGGCACTCGGAGGTGTGGGACACTAGCATGAGCTCCAGCCTCTGTCGCTCCTCCTGGAGCTTGTCCACTTGGGTCTGGAGGCCAGCCTGCTCACGCTCAAGCTCCTCCGTCTCCTTATGACCATACAGAGAGCGCAAACCATCAACCAAACCATCCATTGTAGTTGAAGCTTCGAAATTGAATCCAAATTCATTGGTACTGTGATTTGTCATCTGCATTGACTAAGATTTTAAAGGTAGTTTGCTATTCTTAGCAAAGTGATGATTTGTATTAATTTCTATTTTGCTTACTTCTTGGAGTTGGTCGGTCAGCTCTCTCCTTCGGTTACGGCACTTGGCAGCAGCCAGCTTGTTCCTTTCCCGCCTCAGTCTCCTCTTTTCTTCCTCATCTGGGTCGAGCTGGAATCCAAGCATCAGATTAGGAACAACACAAATAACTTTGCATTGAAACATGCATTGTAACTATCCTCTGTTTGAGAATGGTGAGTAAGTATTGAGCTGAATTTCTCACCTGAAGATGGTGTCTGCTTTGTCTGTGTGTGTTGCCGACAGTCCGGATGACCCCCTGGCGTGAGTGCCTTAGGGGTCCTACATTGTTCCTGTCCAGTGATTCGTAAGGGTGAGGGCGGAGGCACGCCCCTGGCATTGATGCTAACACTGCCGGCTGGACCATCCACTGCAGCTCCTGACTGGAGGTGATGGCATTGATGGTGGGAATGAACGGACTGCTGGATATCTGCATTTTCACAGGACTCTGTTGACAAAAGGATAAGAAAGGGTTAAGGTCTAATAGACACTACCGTTCTCGCACTCCACATAATAAAACGAGTAATTGCAAGGCATACATCAAAATAGACGAGGGAGAATTACATTGATGTAATAAAGACTGTTCTTGTCCTATTATAAGTTGTGAAAATTGGTCTTAAATGTCAGACGGATCGGCGCACAGTAACCTACCTGTTCGCCTTTCGAGGGGTTCCAACTGTTGATGGCGTTGGGGGAGTGCTCGAGCAAATCCATCTTCGAATTCCGACAGGTGTCAGGTAGTACAGAAAAGTCCTGATGCATGTTTGGATGAACGTTAGTTGAGTGTTTAAATCCGTTCAGCAGCTGATCTTTAATCATTTGTCTCAACTAAACTATTTAGATTAAAGTGGGATGCTGTTTGTGGTGGACCTAAATATACATTTTTAAAGCGTTCGCTAAGCTTAAATGGACAATTCGTTTGCCAAACTTTCGCTATCTCCGCAACAGAGGATTAAGTGTCGGTTTAGCAGAGTCTATAATTCTAATGTTATTTGCATATGTTTTGACGGGAAAAAGACATGGTTTTTCTCCGTTGATCTCAATTCTACGGTAGCTCACCCCTCCGAGATCCAATGGCTCGCGCAAGTCAAATAGGCGCATCAGAGATCACTTATTTTACTTCTCGTTTAAAACAAAAAAATATATGATTAAAAACATCAAGTAAGCATTCTCTCTGTTACAGGCAACCCGAAATGAAATGTACTCATTGCATCGTATCGAATTAGGAGACTTTATAAACGCTTTACCTCGTCCGCTGACGCATGCATCCAAAGAAGGACAATTGCGTCAGAGCTGAAATGTGTGGGTTACCTTGGTTTAGATGACGTCCAGAGAGGAGGGTTTCCGTCCAGCGGTGTTGAATACGGTTAAGCTACAGATAAAAGCTATTTTTCTCTGGAAACAGGAAACGATGAATTAATTGCAAAAGAACACAGAATGTGAGATGGCGTTTTTGAAAGACCCAATGAACAGGCGATCAACGGAATGGAACAAATGAGCTTTTATTCCAAAGCTTTGAATTAACTATTTGAAGAACCGATGTCTTATGGCTTGAATAGGGGCTAGCCAAAATACAAAGTCTTTATCGAATGCATTGAACGACGTAAGCCATTTAAAAGCATGGCCATTCAATCACTAATGCAGATTAAACAAGGCATAACTCATATACTGAAATGTTAAGTCAGTTGAGCCCTTTCACTTTTACACGATGTCCAACACCAAGTCGGTCAATGCGGAACGATCACATCATCAGTAGCCTGAATTGTCCAGTCGCTGTAGTGGAAGGTGGGTCTCCCACATTCAGAACCTGAGCCCTTCCAGATCAAGACATGGGTGTTTTGTATGGCCCTCTTTAACCTTCTAGCGTGCATCAGTTGCATTTATGTTGTTACCTGAGGAAGCTGTGGTAATCCTGCCTCAACACCACAGAGGGGCCCTTGGGGGGAGGGGACTCCACAACACACCTGCTCTGAAGTCAGACTGTTGTGATGTTCTGTTTGCATATTGTCATGATCAAATGTACAGGTGAATATATCTGTATTTGTGAACCTGTGCGTGTGTGTTGGTCAATGGTCAGTCTATGGCCACTGGGCACTGAACCCTCTGCTCACATCAACAGAAGTATATAGTGTCCCTTTAATGTTACTACCCCCAGGTCATGTTGCCTCTAGAACATGTATTATCAGTATTAAAGCTCAAATGGCGGGCTGGACTCAGAGCTGGCCACCACACCTGCGCCTGTGTTTAAGAAGAGCACCATGTTCCCTGTGTCTGGACCGCAGGCGTATGCAGAGCCAGCCAACCATGCCGCACATCATTAACACAGCATATGCTCTCCTCCTACACTACACAGGTTCACATCTGTGTTTAGTCAGGGTTGTGAATGGGGTCAGATATCGGAGACTGACACAACTGATCTGTAGCTATGTGAATGTGTGGCACGCATCATTTATTATACGGCTTTCTTATCAATGTTGTTTTCACCCCGAAATTGTTGTTTTGTCAGGCATCTGAATATTAGACTCAGGCACAAAGACTTATAAGGTTGGGAGGAGCACCTCTATGTGGTCATGTTTTAATAATGACAGATCAGGGAAGTAACCAGATGTATGGCAACTGATGCACTGATCAGACACACAAAGATAACAAAATCAAACCTATTCATGAGTATATTTACAGTTGTTAGTATAGTAGTGTTCTCAGATGAATTAATTTCAAGAAATATCCCCAATGATCATCTGAGGAGAACCATGTCATGTTCCCACAGAAATGTTGTACCATACTAGTAGTTTCCAATGTAGGTCTTTGTAAAAAATTTTTAGTTTAAAGTAACCCCTGGTAATTATTACTTTTTTTCATAATCTGCCTGACACTCAAAAGTCCTTCTCTATAAATATTCGAACATGTTGACATCATTGTCCCTTTAAAATTAAATGTTTATATTAAATGGGAACATATATTCATGTTTTTTTCCTCATCTGTTTTCCCCCTCTGTGTTCTGTACTTCTCCTTCCACTGTGAGTCTCAACTGTGGATTTTGAGGTTTCTCATGTTGTGACGTTAGTAGCGGGAAAGAGTGGAGACGGTGGGGAGATGCGAGGGAGGGTGGAATAGGAAAAGAAAGAGGAAGTGAGAGTAGGCGTTAGTGATAAAACTAAAACAAACCAGCAGAATAAAAGAGAGTGAGGAGTGGGAGCGAGCCAGAGGAAAGAAAACGACAGGGGGAGTGTGGGAGCCTGAGTGCTACTTTGAAAAGCATTTTCACATTGTTCTTTCTCTGTGCTGGTGCTCTTCAAGTAGGTCTGTGCTGTGCTGTGAAGAGACTGAAATGCTCTATGTATGATAATAATAATAGTCTGTTTTGCCCATGGAGCTTCTCCTGTGGCTGGAGCTATATTTAGGGTCCTCAAACACTTCCTGCCTCTCTATTGCCTTAGCCTATCGTTTCATTAATCGGAGTCTGACGTAACACGTGACGGCATCTCGAGCTGACTGTCACTAAGCAACCATAGCTGGCATGTCAGTGATTTGGTTACCCAGCAACCATTAGTTCCCCCTACTCAACACCCACTTCCCCCTTAGCGGACCAAAATCTAGAAATGGATCCACCTAGCACTTTGCAACCTCCAACTTCTTAATCTTACACACTCACACGCATAGATGCACACATACACACTCGCAGAGGGATGCACAAACTTACAAACATGATTCTTTGAAAACATTCCATCTATCCTATCTAAACTTGAGCCCCCTTAAGATCCAGGTGAATGCTTAAGTGAAATTGGTCTATCACTTTTAATAAAGCTACTCAATCACATACCAGGAGTGCAATTGTGTACACTGTACCTGAGAATATAAAAATATGTTTGTGCCTGACTGTAGTAACCCAGTTTAAACCCCACTCCATAAAGCCTACTAAACAAACACCTGTAAATATATTGTAGAGTACAATAAATATCTCATGAATAGGTTTGATGTTGTTGTTGTTGTTGGGTGTGTTTGTGTGTTTGTGTGTGTGTGTGTTCAGTTGCCATGCACCTGGTTACTTCTCTGATCTGTCATTATTAAAACATGATAGCAGTAACCACTAGATGGCAATATACTCACAGAATGTTCAGAAAAGTCTCCATGAATTCTTGGGAGATTCACTAATGTCAACTGTGAGATCAATTTTCTGCTACGATTTCATGCTTTGACTACAAAATTCAGTCAGTAGACACCTGTACCCCTTCTATTTTTTATATCTATAAATTCTACAACTTAAGCATACACACATGCATATATACCAAAAACAGGGTGCAAGATCCATCCGTCCAACTCCATCTAACATCCCATTTAGAGGTCCACAGACCAGGCTGAAGGCTATAATAGGATGTGTTCATTCAAGCTCCTCAAATGGAGGGTTTTTACTTGAGTGGTGCATTACAGTACACAGTCTAGCCACAGTGAGGCAGCATGACTCTGCTCTTGCTCACCAGGAAGTCCTTGGCTCCTACTGTATGGCTGCTGTAGCCTGAGGGTGTGGAGGTAAGTGTTTTGAAGGTCCAGAACAGCTGAACAGTGGGCCCTTAGGCATGCTGCATCAGCTTCTAACACCAGGCAGACGTGTTCTCTGCAGGAGGAACATTCACACCCCTGTAAACCTCAAACCTTGCCGGGTCACGGTCAAGCTCTGTTGCCCACAACGCCATCTGGTGGCGATCAGACCCAGTAATTCATCTTGGCTATGAGACACTTCACAAATACCCCAGGCAGACCGAGGGGCAGGCTAATAGTTTAGATCTGTTTAATGCAGCTGTGATTTAACTTCAAGCCATCGCAGCCCAATGGCTGTTCTTTGGGAAGCTGCGGATGTGGGTTCAGTCGGGGTCTCTCTCCCTGCCCTAGGGGATGGGAACCACCAGGGCTCACGCTGTGGGCTGGTTCGTGTTCCAACCCCACTAATCTGCAGGGACTGCAAAAAGAAAGGAATCCTTTGGGTCTATAAGTAAAGCCACAACATTGACCATGCGTATCAGGTGAAGTAATGTGCCATCAGATAGATGAGAGCAGACTATAAAGCTAATAGCTGTTCTGAAGTAGCCTAAAGTTCTTTTGCAGACAAAAGAAACACATTTTCCACCAGATTACTTCCCCAGTGCCAGAAAGTCAGACTTTACGAGTACTCATTTCCCTGGGTGAAAGGAGTTGGAAATGCTAGTCTTTAATGAGGAGTGATTAGTGCGAGTCAGCGGCAACCACAGAAAGGGCCTAAACAATGACACGCAGCGCTGTAACACCTGACGCCCTTGGCTCCCTGCACTTTTACTGTTCATAAAGGGGAGGCACGGAGATTAAAGACATCAAATAAATCTTTGATAAGGGATTTTACCAGCCTGCCTGAGCGAGGGAAAATAGATCAAACAGAATCCAGGTTTGCTTCCTGGGCTGCCCTGTATGTTTTCTTCCTCTTGTACAGATGTCTATCTCCGCTCTGGCTTGTCTCACCGCAGCAGAAGCAGGGCTAGCCGGCTTGAGGATGCTCATTCCAACTTACGTAAAGCTACCACTGGACCGAGGAGTAAACTTTCTCTTTTGGCTCATTAGTTGTAATCTTTAGGGGTTGTAGGAGCAGTGCTTTTGGCCACCTAGCGTGCCGTCGTATGTTTTGGGTCTGACTCAGCCCTTGATGTCTAAATTACTTTAATTAGCCCACTAATTGGGGGAGTCTCATGGCTCCGTCTCTCCGGAGGATTCTCAGCTCAGTGTTGGTTGACTACCTTGAGTCAATACCTTACTGTAACTCAGGACGATGCATGGGGAAGGGACAACCAGTGCATATTAATGCTTTATGCTGATTATTTTAAGATCAATAGGACTGGCCGTCAGGAAGAAGGAAAGGCAGAACAGCGGTAGTCAGTCAGCATGGAATTAATATCAATTTAACTCCTATTTTCTTCCATGCCTCTGGTGTTCCCTCCATTACACACTGCTGGCTTGTTAATTCAAAGGCAGATGTAGAGAGAAATTCATGTCAACTCTCCAGACAGATGCTAGCGGTTTCAGCCTTGGTTCCCTGGGGCTAGACACACTGCAAAGAGAGAGGAGGACTCCTGAAGCATATCCAGCCTGTTCTGTCAGTTATCTCTCTCCCATAGCCCACTCCTGACACTCAATTCATCTCCACTGCTGTGTGGTGGGGGAGGAGAGCGCAGTAGACTGCTGGTTAACACGATGGCTGTCTCAGATAGCGTTAATACTCGGCAGCCCGTGGCCACCAAGCCTGTAACATACTCATTGGCCACACCATCCCATAGCTGTTCACAAAGCTCCGCCTTAAAACAGCATCCCTACCTATCATGGCTCATTGCTGTTCTGCATTGTATTCCTGGGGTCTGGAGGCACAAGTGCTTTGATCAAGGGCCCAGCAAAGCAAGGCCTTTAACACCGGTTAAAGCAGGCCCTGACATGCACCAACACAAGCACCAACACACATGTAGACTGACACCCTCACACAGATGGAAGTCTCCCACACAAAGTACGGGGTCCCTGTGTGCCTCTGAACACACCTCACCCTAGTCTGTGGAAAGAGGAATCACTTGCAGTCTGGGGAGGTGTTGCCAGTGTCAAGAACATGCATTGGCAGAGGAACCCACGTGTGAAGAGACAACACGTTACTTCCATGACACCACCACCCTTTCTGGAGTTGGCTATATCAGAAACCAAACCAAAGGTGTTTCCTTGTTGGTCCATATGTCAGGTCTTTTATAGAAGCAGCTGGCTCCCAGTAGGCATGGATGGACGCAAAGCCCAAGACCATGATGTTTCTGCCAGGTAGCTCCCAGACTGTAATCATCATTAGTTTCCCCCATTAAGAATCCATCTGTGATGGCTATCGATCGGATAGCAGGTGAAGCATGCACTGCCATACTCGAGCGTGTTGTCTTTGACAAAACAAAGGTCTGTTGGCTTCACAGAGATATAAATGTATTTCATTATGGTTTGTTGTTGTTTTTTCACGTAATGCTATTAGTAGGAGCTGGTGGTGGATGCGTTTTTCATAGCCATTAAAGTCCTCTTTTGTCAAGATGAAAATCGATGGTCCATCGCTGGAAAAACAACTGTTTGTTTTGACACAGTGGTAACTTTAGTTTCAGGAACCCACCATAAATGGTGTACTGTGCTGGAGTTACTTGACTGAAGTGAGAACTCTCTAGCGTGAAGTGAGTGACTCACCCTGGGACTGTGTCAGCTGGAAGACTAGTGGTGGCCATATGGAGGGCTGCTTGGTAATATACGTCCCATTCCCGAGTGTACTTTAAACTCATTGCTCATGACTGTATCAGGACTGCCAGCACGCATCTGCTGTCTTGTAAGTTTTCTACCGTGTTGAATTAATAATTATTTGTGTGATTCATAGCATCTTCTTGGGCCAAAGCTAAATACAAGCTTTCCAGTTGACTGACTTGATAATTTGTCACTCATTTTGCTACAAATTAGATGTAAGATTTAGGGACAGCCCCCCATGGCCATTAAGTGACCATAACAAATCGTATTTGCTAGAATCAACGTCACGCAGCACTGTAACTGGATCAGACAGCCATGTTGCTATAAAACCCCTGACACAATGTTTACCTACAGTACACAATAGGGCATGCTGACAGTACACAGTGTCCTACCAAGTCAGTGACAAAAGACTAGCCCAGAGAGAGTGTGCGGTGAGATTTTCTGCACCTGTCCCTGTTAAAGATGTAATGGTTGCATCTCTGTCTGTCCCTACCCACAGGATGCTGCAGAAAATCATGGAGTCAGCTCAGGAAGCCGTGACTATGAATCCTAATGTGCCTCAGTTACTCTGCCCCCCTGCCTACTTACCCCCCAGCCCGTCTGCCTGCATGATTGACAGGATGAGGCCTAATTACCCTACTGATCCTACTGCCCTCCCACCCCTCCGCTTCACTCTACTGGACAGGGAATTGAGTATGGGATTTGGTGGTTCCGGAGGGGGTATGGAGGATGGAATATCTACATTATGTTATTACCAAATCCGACTCGCAATCCTTTTGATTTGATTAAGCATGAGCCACATGCTCAAAGGAAAATGTAAAACAAGGCTGTTTCATCAACATACAGTATGTTTGTGGTGGGGTAGACTCTCTAAACATACTTTCCACACTTGCTGCACACGGACCTCCAGCAGCTTCCCTTTGACAGGTTTGCAGGAAGTGATAAAGTGACTTCCTCTGAAAGCAGCGTTTGTCTCCCGTTACTACACTTGCCACTCGAGGCAGCAGCCGGATCTAGTTAACGGTGAGAAATGAGGATGCTATGTGAGGGTCTTGCTCTCTGATTGGGAGACGGAAGAGTTAAACGAAGTTGCAGGCATGGAAGGGACGCTTCGTGGGATTTCTAGAGCCAACAGTAGTCATGTGAACAGATGCAGCTCACGTACAGCTAATATAGAGGCTCCAGACGGAAAGTTCTTATTTTCATATTTCGTTTTTCTCCTCAACTCTTTTAATGGAAGGATTTGGTTCTACTCATTATTTCATGTTTTCATTTCTGCTTAGCTTGCAGTTAAAACCGAGGGACGGTCTCCTTGTACACAGCTTTTCTGTTCCAGCACCCCAGCTCGTTTCCTACCTCAGAGGACTTCCGCATTTGATACGTCAGGGTTTTAGACCTTCTATGAAGGTTGCTGTCATCCTGTCAGTGGATTAGGAAAAAAAAACTCACTTTGTCATACACGTTCTGGGATTTTGTGGTTGAGACAGTTTGGAAGATAACAAGGCCTCGGTTGCCAAAAAATATTCCAAACCACATGGATGAAATAAATCAGGGGGATTAAATCTAGTTCTGAGCTTGGTCAGGAGCTCACACTTCAGGTCACAGGGATTTGTATTAAAGCTTTGACTAGTAAAAGGATGGTGTTGTTGGATAAAGTCTTCTGCTCCAACTGACCGTCTGCTGTCTGTCTGTGACCATCTCTGGAGGGGCTGATGTCTTAACGAAGCTCTCTATGACTTTGCTTCTGAAAAGGACCAGACAAATATATTGGACTTGATTTGATTAATCATTTTAGCTATGTAAAATAAACATCCTATTTATGCCAGCTGCGCAGCTGTATCCTAATCTTGTACAGTATAATGTGTTGGGGGAAGGGTGGACATGTTGTTTTTGACGCAAACCCTAGTTGTCTGTAGGACGGAGGGATTAAAACAAATTTGGATCCAGAATTGAAATTGCAACCTAGTCTTTTGCAATCTCTTCAACGTCTCATCCAGTCACAAAATGCACATCTCATTCTCTTTCTGCAGGGCCTCAAGTATAGACTCAGCTAATTGATGCCGTATAAAGGTGAAGCTGATGCCATGTGCCAGATTCTCCCCCTCAATGTCCTGAGGCTGCTTCTAATACACAATCTGGGAGGTCACAGAGGGACTCTTCCTCTCTCTGTCTTCATGTGTTCTCATGAACACCCAGAGGCATTGAAGTAAACTAAGTTCAGCGAGACAAGGTTGGATGAGGTTGCTTTCAAAACACCATGAAACAGCCAGGGCAAAGCTAAGGCAGTCCTTGTACCTTTGTAAAGGTAATTGTAATCCCAGTAATCCTGTTTGATTTTCAAGAGGGTCATGATCATTGGGTTCTTCAATTAATGATGCTGAAAGTGTGATATAAAGCAAGCAGCTAGAACTAGAGGCATGTGCTGTGAGAGTCTGTTCTCATTTAGAGAACATCCAAATTTAAAGGTGGCTGTATGCCACAGGGCAACAGCCTAAATGACACATCCCATTTGTTCCTGTTTGTTTCCCACTAAAGTGATTAAAATGTAGTTTTGTCTCCCACACTCATGAGCTCTGTGGGTTGGACCCCATGGGGAAAGGTAGAGTGGAAGCGTGAGGAGAAGAACCATGCCTGGCCTGTCATTTATATTTTAACATAATACAGATTTGTATTCTGTTCTGGTGGTTATCTGGTGATGGGGGATAAGAGGCTTTCTCACATCTTCCATGAATCAGACAGTCAGACAATCTGTAGGATTTTTCACCTTTACTCATCGCTAATAAAGTCAACTTAGTGTTTCTGCATTTGATGTTTTTAAATATTCAAATGAAATGAATTCACTCTTTGAGTAATCTCACTTGATGTCTGACACACTTGGACTGATAAGTCTTGTCTTGGATCCATCCTTCAGCAATCAGTGATTAGCTTAGTAAAAGTAAGTTAGCCTTTAATGGAAGATTCAACAGGGGCATTCCTTGGTCTCCTGCTGATAAATCCTTCTTTGGCAGTCAGCTCCTCTGACAGACTGAGTGAGAGTGAGAGAAAATTAGCCTCTTAAACTACCTGCATGGGGCTTAATTACATCAATGCATCATAAAGTAAAGTCAGACAAATTTGAGAATCCAGTAGGGAGATGCAACACTGAAATCAATCACTTTTTGCTGGCCTTAGTGATGTAGGATATATTGTGAGGCAACATGCCAATGATATATTTCCCCCAAAACAATTTTTTTGATGGTTTGTTAAATTATTTGTGCTTACAGCACATGTAGCCAACAGCTGTCCAGAGAGTGCTGGTAAGTAATATTCAGTTTCCTCTAGTGTTCCATAACAGCACACACATACACACACACACACACACACACACAGTCTATCTATTTGGCAGTTCACCCAAGTGCCTTGAGGGAAGAGGAGGGGGTGTCTGCACTTGGTCCTGTAAAGCATGTGAACACGTCTCAGAGAATGTCTGAGCAGACCTCTACCTCCGACCTTTACTGACACATTGGCCCGAGCAGCACTGTCCTGCCCTTGAGCCAGGTGATTCACCTCAAACACTCACGATAAAACCTCTGCCAACAGTAATGAAAAATGTAAGCGTTGTAAATCGCACAGATGAGGAAGGTCTCTGAATAAATAATGATCTGGCAAGAGGCAGTAGCTTGTGGTGAGCTGGGAAGGTTGGACAGGGATAACAAACCCTGTCTGTGCCATCAGGCCGCCTGCAGCTCTGCTCTCTGTTTCAAGAGCACAGCCTTTTTAGATTTGGTTGCCTGGACACCAGGCTAGGCAAGGCGTTAGAGAAGGCTTCGGAGACTCCCGCTGGCACCTCTTCGCTTTGTGCTTCTGAATAGCTGCACCCCAATGATCATGGATTACATTCAATGCATCGTACGGCACATCAATCACCAGATGCTCCTGCACGCTTGCTAGGAGTGAGATTGGACCTCCACGCTTTGGTAGACAGCAAAGCACAGAAGACAGGCATGACGCACGGCTGACTTGGAGTGATTGGCCAGGAGGCATGCAAATGGACACGTGACTTCCGAGATTCAGTGTGACAGGAAACATAACCAGCTGGGAGAGGGAACACCAAGGGAGGCCTGAAGAAAGAACCTGTCACCTGGACTGGGTGTTCACTGGGTTGGACTCAAGACGTGCTGCAATGAGCTCCTTTACTCCTCCTTGGGAAATGTCATCTTTTTCCAAAGGACCAGTCTAATAAAAACACAGACAGTTCAGACAGCCATAAAGAGGCTTCACACGATGAACATTATTGCACGGGGTGACCACAAAAAAGTGAGAATTTAACAAGTGTAATCAGCCTCAATGGTACAAATCAATGGCTTCTCATTTGCCTGCGCTGCTAGCGTGAACAGTCAGAATGGATTTGCTATCCGCCACTGTGACCGTGCCCATATTTAATTCAAATCCATGCTGAAGGCTGAGGCTGAGGCTGAGGCTAAGGCGGGGGCGGAGGCTGGGGCGGGCACTGATGTGAAAGCTGAACATTTGACGCTGTTGGGTATCAGAGGCTGAGGCCGGAGGCTCAGGGTGCTTCAGAGGGTGTTTTGGTGGTGGCGATGAGGTGTTATGGAGGTGCATGTCACGTGTGAATACCAGGGAAGAGCCATCTCAGAGGAGCTAATGGGGGGTCTGGGAAGCAAGTCCAGGTCAATTAGGAACAAACTGTGACCGATGACAGTTTTTCCCCAGGCTGTCACGCAAGTGGCAAGGGCAAGATGCCGACTCAGCAGGGCTTACCCTCCAACCTACTCTCCGCCATTCAAGTCTTTTTTTTAATAGTCAGCTTTGCATTGCTTCTTCACTCACAGCTTCACCACCCCAGCGTGGAGGTAGATGTTTCGCTCATTATACTTCTATTAATATTGACCGCTCACGGGCAGAACGGTGTTCTCTCCAGGGATTCAGTGCTAGATCCACTCTGTGTTAGCTATTCATACATTTCAAGTATGAGCAGAGGGTCCTGCAAATTTGAATAGTTATTTGTATTCGCAACCACTTACTGTGTTTGCTGTGTGGGAAAATAAACAAAATAAAGACACGGCAATGGCAATCCACAGTTGGGGAGAGTTTTGGTAAACATGCGGGGGGCCCAGTGGGAAGAGTCAGGAAAATGTAAACAGGCTAACGAGCCTAAAATCCACTGCACAGCCCTTAACTAGGTTCTGCAAATTAATATCTAGTTTCTCGTCTAATTGGTACTCTAGTGGAGCCTACAGTTTTCGCTCCTTCTCTCAATATTTTCAAAAGCAGAATCAAAAGAATGCCAGATTGCAAGATGGAGAGATGTGTTTGTCACATATTGGTATTCTGCAGCTATAATTTGATGTGTCGCTTAGGCCACCCACATTCCCCTGCTTGTGTTGGATGTGTCAGATGCAGGTAGGTAGAAAGTGGAGATCTATACTCAGCCTTGAGGCTTGCTGAGGGCTGCAAAACGGACCTCATGATCCTGTTTTCAATTAAAACATGCATTGAAGCGTGCCAAGAACAGACGTGTGGCCATCTTTGACTGAATAGACTCCACTGGGATGACTGGCTCAAAGCTATTGTTTTCAGAATGATATACCAAGACCAGGGACTGTTCATTTTATATTCAAATGACTACAGAGCTCTTCAAGAGATAGCTGACATACTGTACAAACGTACATACAGCAGTTCTAAACAAGGGTATAACATCACAGTGTAGACTGATTATTTTTGCGCACAGAACATGATGGTCGCAGAGAGACGGAGGTGAATCATATAGTGTGTCTATAACAGCATTGCCTTGTGGAGGTAGAGAAAAGGTGAGAGAAGTCTGGAGGTGATGCAATAAGCACTGGGGTGTGAAAGTAAACCGAGCTGGTGTCTAACAGGCAATGGGTGACAAATGACAAACTAATAAATATGCCTGGCTTCTTTCGCTCAGCTAATTGGTACTGAGTCATGTATATTCATCTGCCTATCTTGATGTAACAGCTCGTCAGGTCTAGAGATTCTAACTCTTTTGATCATAGGAAAAACATGTAATTTGAAGGAACAGACATTGAATTTCTACTGTCATGTTTGAATAGATGATATTTTTATTCAACGCTGTGTCTTTGTTTGGTCTTACACAGTATCTTTTTTTTAAAATCAGCCATAAAAAAATGGATTTGCAGATAACACTTACATACAGTTATACAGTATGTGATTGCTATAGACCTTTTATGTATAACCTTTTAATAACGTTTTAAAATCAAAGTCAATTTTCGTGGTCATTATTGTGCTGCCAAAAGTTCAAACTCACGGTAACGTACTGTTAACAGAGAAAGAATTCCAATAAATAATACTTCTTCCATGAATATTCATATGGGACAACGGACCATCTGTGACATACATGATCGTGACAGTAAATCGTATGCGCTTTGCCAGACATATTGGATTACGATTTGTCCTTCAGTGTGTGTTTTTGTGCGCGTGTGTTTGTATTTATGTGTGGACGTGGGCATGAGACTACTTCAGCACAAACTCTCACAAGTATGATTCAAGTGGTGTGAATGACTCAGAGGGACCACAGTGAAGGATTAAGCTGTGTGAAGAGGGTTTATTCAGTTGACTTGAGAAATTCATGGCACATTGAGCTGGGCGGCCTGGAAAAGAACATACCTGTGTGAGGGATGGGTTGTGTCTTTTATTTATCTGATACAGAAATGTTGTCTGCTCAGAGTTTCCTCAGGCCTGTCACACTTTCATATGTGTTGAGACAATAACGGTTCTAGATATGAGATTGACTCGACTATATAAGGGGAAGGTTTGCAATGCATTGTCAAGCTGTTTTCAGATGCACAACATTTTGTAAAAAAAAACAAAACTAAAATGAGTTTCTGGGCAAACCTCATAGGGGCCCCAAATGCATGAACTGGAACAGGTGAGTACAAGTATCAAACCGCAGCCATACCAACAACAGCGTCGCTTGGGTCTATTTTCATTGACCCGAGGAATCTGAGTTTGTTTCTCAGTTTCATCTCGGCCAGTGTTCATCAAAAATGTATCTTGACCTGTTCACGTGTGTCTGGTTCGAATGTCGGTGTTGTGGGCAGATGCATTACGCTATTTCTTCTCCGATTCCTAGTTGAATTAGATCAGCTCATTTGACACTAGATTCCTTGCATGTCAGATGCCGAAGCATTTGACAAGTCTGTTGTGCCAGGCTTGAATGGGCTTCAGCTCTAATCCTCCTGCTGTCTGGCTGTTTGAATGGCACCAAGCAATAGCTACATCAGTCTTCTCAAGTCTGGTTTTACAGGTCAGAAATTTTAAAAACTTCAAAAGGTCTGTAACTTAAGAAAGAAATATGACCTTAGAAAAACATTGTATGAGTGATTCTTGTATTTCATAGTTTATCACCATGACAGTGTTTGTGTTAGGTCCTGAGGTTTTTTTTGATAATCAATTAGTCACCTGGCCTGTTGATCGTTATAAAACGTCAATGTTTACCTGCTTCTTAGAAGTTTTTATGAATAAATCTGTTTGCAGGAGGCTTGAATTTCATTTACTTATCAAGTAAACATGCAGTAGAAGTCTGTCAATTGTCAACCAATTATCCCCACTGTAGCTTACCTTTGAGGTTACATGATTAATTTCCCCAGAACTATGTTTGAACTCCCTTCCCAGAGCTCCATTTCCCATAATCTCTTCAAATTTCCTGCTGATAAATAATGCGAAGTAGCAAATACGGCTGACGCAGCAGAGTTCCTTCACAACATCGCTAAACTCTATGAGATACTGTGCACTACTGGTGTGCCAGACAACTCTAGAGAGGACACGCAATTTAGCACCCCCTGAGAAACAAGTTGGCAAAGCAGATCAACAGAATTATCATTGACACTGTAATGACTGAGTACTCTGTCCTGACCTGACCATTTTCTCTGTGTCTGTCTTTGTAAGGTGTCCTGACACGTCCCTGCCCAGACCTGTACTGGGGACCTGTCACCCAAGCAGAGAGATAGAGGAGGCTGAGTTAGCACCTTTCCAACCCTGGCAGCATGACAGGCTGAACAGAGACAAATGATCTGCGAAGAGTGATGGTCCTGAGTCAGGCACAGTTCGATGGGTTGTGACGGTCATGCCAGTCTACTCAGCAGTTTGACTGCACAGGGTGGCAGAGGTGCCATCTTAACCAGGTGAACTCTCTGGCTGCCCATATGTCTCACTACTGATCCCACAACACATCCTTAAATGTCCCTTCATACATGCTGATCATCGTGTGATGAAATATAATACAATAGTATACTTTAGTATAACAGTATCGAATACTTGGCATTTGTAGTCTTGATTGTGTGTTGCGTCTGTTAATTAGCTGTTGTTAAATTTGATAAGGCTTGAATGTCTCTGATTGTCTGCTCTTAGAATGCATTGATATCACTGTCAATGCCCATTACATTTACTTGCAGCACTTTAGTCATACATATATTTGCAAAAGACATGACAGTGTCATCATACATATTTGCCCCATCATAGTTTTCGGTGAATGCAAACAAAGAACTCCAGTGACCTCCGTTTACCTGTCATGTAATAGACAAGGATGAGTCACTTGAGATGTGACCATCTAAAACCATTGACAGCCACATCTATGGAGGAATGACAGTGGTCTTATTTACTGCAGTTGTTCATGGCAAGGTCGGGATTGTGTAACATCATCATATGAGAACATCAAGTACATACTACATACTTTGATAGGACAGACTGAAATGCCAGTGTGTTGAACAGTATTGACCTATTGTCTCCTTTAATGCCAATGCCACCTGGAAACAGGTAAATGTTTACAGTCTCACACAGTGGAATATTTTTCACAGATTCTGCCATTGTAATGTCTGTGGCGATGGTGTGGTGACAGTTTAAACAGCACATAGTTAAAGGCATGAATTCATCAGAGTGATTTAGCCGTGAAGCAGAGAGGTCAGAGTTCAATCCTTCTGACCGTGACACCCAGGGGCATTACCGCCCCCCCCACCCCCACCCCCGCCCAATACACAACTGTTACCACACTTCATTACTGTGATAGCTCAATCTTCTCCTTTGCCAGGGTTAACGATTTCATTACACACATTTTGCAACAGGTCAACATAACTTAGCTCCTCAAGAGAAGAGGCTTTTGGGATATGGAATGTAAAATTATACAGCGAACTGTGCCAGGCAGACACATCTAACACATTAAAACTGTGGAGTGGGAAGGAGGGGCCTGAAAAGAAAGGAAGACAAGGATTTCACCCCAGGCTTTATTCGTTTTTCGTTTTTCACCTACGACAAAAAACGTAGTTTTTGCTTGTGCTTATTTCTACAATATGGTTTCCAAAATGGTGCCACTTAGTTGCACGGCACATTGTTGAGACAAGGAGGAAGCTGTGTTTAGGTGAAGGTAAAAGATCGCATAAGATGTTCAGAATGTCATTTAAGACCATTAAATTGAGTTCCTCCATTTGTAGGCGTGCAAACTGCTATGCACAGAAGTGGTTTGGTGCATTATACTGTGTGACATCCTCCCTCACATGTCTTTCTCTGTCTCCTCTTCTACTCCTATTAGCAAGCACACATACAAAGACACACTTACACACACACTTTTTCCAGCTGAGCCTTTTAGCTGAAAAGGTATGTTGTATTGTACCCCACAGTGAGATGGCAGTACTCAGTGTTCTTAGAGATAGACTGCTGTGGCAGAAAGCATCAACACCCAATTTTGCAAATATCTTGTCAATGTTTACTAAGGAGAGGAAGACAGTTGGCCAATAATTGCTGCCTGTTACAGTGAGAGTGTGTGTGGGTATGTGCATCTCACAACCACTCAAATTGACAAGGAGCAGAACTAAGTTTGTTAATACAATGTTTAATGAACAGACATCATCAAATACACTGATGCCTGTTGTTGACGATGAATTTCTCCGCAGTTCTCTAACGTATGTTGTTATTTATCCAAGTCAATGAGGAATCAATGCAGAAGCCTGTCGTAATAGCCTGTCCTCGGTAAGGATAAGACCAGACTCAATAATGATTGAGCCCCACAATTAAGTGGCCATGCTCTGATGGGGATTTAGTGAGTTGGGATTGAGATGTAATGAATTAGCAATATTCTCATTAGTGTTCCTGGACAAAGGCAGACGTCTGAACAGTCGTTATATGCCCTCAAGTGTCTGGGACAGAGGTATTCCAGTTTCGCTTCATTGAACCATGCTGTTATTGCTGCTATCCAGTGTTTTGGCTGCACGCTCTTTGTGTTTCAACCTTCATAGACTGTAGCAGACTGACAAGGTGATAGTCTGCTTCTCTAGAGTTTAGTGAAGGCAAGTATGTTCCCAGAAATCAAAAGAACCATCACAGTATCACTTGGCTCACAAGATTGACCTTGGAGGGAGACTGGAGAACCCCACAACCTTCACTTGAGGGTTTTAGGGACACAAGGATCATCGACATGATGAATGCTTGGTGACTAAGGTCGGCTGGACGTTGCAAATGAAAAGTAAAAGAACCGTGAGGCGTTTTGAATCAGGTCACTGTGAAGATTAATGTCTTTCTGGCTTTGGCCTCATTTAGAAATGGGAAGAATATTACTGCTGAGTAAACTGCAAAGTTATTTCTACTTGATGAAATCTTTCATTTTTTATATGTATAACAGTTGTGTAAACCAACGTTTATTTATTTCAATAATTCATACTTCATTTTGTGACTGCCTAGTATTTGTGTCTGCATGTACAATGTGCAGTACCATTATATAAGCGCCCACATGCCAGTAGCTTAAAGTATGTTCCTCATAATTGGTGGTTATGTATGTGAGGCGACTGGGTGGAATTCTGTCTCCAGTGAATGATGTAAACAGGTACAGGCACTTACAAGAACTGAGTATTACCCATTAAATGGATATATTCTTCAAGAAACATGGATGATGGTACAAAGTGGCTGTTTCTTTTATGTGAACAGAAATGGGTGTTCAGCCTTGGCCTTCTTGGCCCCTGCAATCTCCCCCCCCCCATCATCTTCACATGAAACACTATTTTCTTCTCTTCCGTCTTTTGCTTCTTATTCTGTTCCCACATTCTGACAATCGCTTTGTTGGGGTATAGGCAAGTAGGTAGGAGAAAACTCATAATACTTGATGAAACACACCAGACAAAACTAGACTAAAACAACTAACTAGCTGCCATTTAACTGTACGTGAAACAGTCGGATTCATTAGTGTCTAACCCACTGAAAGTATGTCACACTGTCAAGGTGGGGGTAGCTGAACGAGAGCGAAGGTCTTCAAGAGAAGAAGGCGTGGTTTGGGGATTGAGACGCAGGGTGTGGCTGAGTGGGGGAATGGTGGGCTATTTGGTGTGGACAAAAGGATATCATCCCTCCTCCTTAATCACAACACGTTTGGCTGTGCTCTCCTGGCCTTCTCTGATGATCCCATTTAATGTGGTGTAATCCTGCATGGTGGCATGAAGCTGTCCAAGTGCAACCTTTTGTTAACAATGACCCTACCCAAATCTCAGAAGAGGGAACAAATATTCAAAGTGATCTTTCTAATCAGCCAAGGGCAAAAGTGTAATGCCTTTTTCCATAGGATTTACAAATTTGTATTTGACTGGATAATTTAATTTTGAGGGGAGTTTTGGCCTTTCCTCGTTTCAATTTTTTTTGGGTCTTGACAATGTAAATGTTCTTCACACTTTCTCACATCAAAGATGACATTTTCGAATGGAGCAAGGGCGCACGGAAGTAGAAGGAAGATTCAACAATCCATCAAATTATGGCACGATGAATATGACCCCAGTCAGGCTGTAATCAAAAAGGAAAACATTGATTAAAGCTGTGTGAGGCCTGCCATCATCCCCAGCCTCACCAGTTAGGGGTGGGAAGTTAACTCAATGATTACATTTCAGACATCACCAGATGCCACGTCACACAGAATGACAAACAGAAAATCTTAGAGACTGTTGTCTATCCGTGAGCAAGATCACAGTGAGATTTTAGGCGTGTCTAAAGCAACTTTTACAACTCGTTCAGTTTCTGCCAGGTTGCATCAGTGTTGTTAATTAAAAAGACCTTTGGGCACATTTAAATCCTATCATAGAAATGTACAGTATCGCCAAACATTTATGGACTACATAGATTATGTAGTCAACCACATTGCTCTCAGAGGGTACGCTCATTGGGGCTTTCACTTCCTTCAGCTCTCGTCTTCATCAATCAAGAGGCGGGATGAGAATATGAGAGGTTTTTTGACTAATGCTGGAATTAGTGAACTCTAAAAATGTCAGTGAGCTGTGAAAACGTGGGATCATATAACTAAAAAGCCTGTACAAAAAGATAGCTATTAGCAATTCAATGGTGTTAAAATCCAATTATTTTTCTGAACAGTGTAATTTTCAGCCTCGGGGGATTATAAACAATGACGTTTAATGAAATTCTTACTGACATGAAAACTGGAATGGGGGACATCGCATGGCTCCTTTTGACATGGAAGCTTTGTCTTCCACATGGGAGAATCTGAAAGGAAGACAACATGATGATAATAATAACGATGGTGACGGGACTAAACTGTGATGCAGTTTGAAACGACTTCAGAATTAACTTTAAAATTACCTTTGCAAGTTGCACTTGCATGTCCTGTATGCTGCTAACTGTGCTTTGAATATTTTGTGCTAACGTCCACTATTCCCACAAAGTGCAGTATCCTTTTTTGGTCTTTGTCTTAGTGTAAGGCTTTCAGCAGTAATACCGTACAGCAAGGCATGAATATTACACATTTATTTAATTAAATACTGTAGAGCTACTTTTTTGCCTACCAAGGACTCGGATTGAGTGTGTCTTCCAACTGAGCAAGTATTTGTTTTGACAACAGTGGAAGGAGAAAGTTCCGGCAAAGTTACATAACCGTCGGCTAAAAACCAACGGGTGGTCTGTTGAAAAAAAGCTTGACTCAGCAGTATGCTGTTCAACCAAGAAGCAGCCTGACAAGATGCAGGGTTGATCTATTCCTACTCCCACTGGGTAAAAATATGCTATACCGTGCTACTGCAATATTAATGCTTCTCTATGCTAATCATGATTTTGATCACCACTGTCTCTCTTTTGAAAGTGTCATGTCACTATCATAAAACAGGTACAGCGATTTGCTTGGCACAGCCTGTCCGCTTGTTCAACTTGAATGAAACGGTTTGTAAACCTGCCATCATCAGTTTGACATTGTCTTTTAAAATCTTTATTCCCAGTTAAACATCATTCCATGTCGAAATAAAAACAAAATATTTGTTAGGTGCAACGTGTTAATTGCCGTTTATAGTAATAGAACAATTGCACATCAACACTTCCCTGACACAACAGAGAAGATTGTTTTTACATAGGTTAAGAGATTATGAGTGTCAGGGTTTTCATTTTAAAACCATGAAATTGATTGAACTCCTCCATTTGCAGGCGTATACACTACTTTCCACTGCACTGCCTTTGTATATTGGGCTGTTTAGTTTTGTGTGTGTGTGTGTGTTTGTGTGCGTGTGTGTGCGTGCGTGCGTGTAGGTGTGTGTGTAGGTGTGCGTGTGAGTGTGTGTGCTATTGTGGGCGAGCAATTTTCCTTACAGACGCTATCTGTTTTCTAATACCACTTCAGAAATGAATGAGGGAAAATTAATAGTGTTTCATGGCAAGCCACTGAGCTTCACTAATATATCGAATCATTCAAGGTCCATCTCTCCAGTAACCTTTTTAGTGTGACTAAGATGCTCTCCAAGTATTTATCAGTGTATTTCTAAGAGGAGCATAAATCCTGGGTACCAATAGCTAGCCAGAGTCAAAGGTCATTATCAACTTCACCAGCTCTACTCTGCCAGCCGGTGCCTTGCTTCCCCTTCAATTAGAAACAGTTCTTCAGAGAACGATGCAGCTCAAAGCTGCTCTTCCATCCTCTTGAGGGCCTGCTGATTAATATGACTCAGCAGGGGGTGCAGTGGGATGGGAGTTGACTTCCATTCTGCACATGCCTGAGGAGGATTTCGTGTGATGGTTTGATAGGAAAGCCATGATTGAAATTCACACGCATCCCCCTCTGATATGGAAATTTTCTGGGGGTAGACTTCACTTTTCGGCGTGCCAGTGTAGCTATTAGCGGGCGGTAAGCTCCTTGTTGAGAGAGATAATTTGCTAATCAGTAGCGCTTCATTTATATACTGTAGGTATTACACTTATCCCCATTACCTTGGATTGATAAGAGGGGAGTAGATTGTCATGTTTTCGGAACCCAAATCACACTACACGACGCTTGACAAGAGGATTTTCTCGGGCTAGGTTGATCCTTAGAAAGGAACAGGACGAACACAGGAATGCGAAATGGGCCTGTGCAATACAGTACGCATGTTTCACTTAGGGCTTGGTTTATCAGAGCAGGCTGAGCGGCTATGTCCAAACAGGCCCACTATCTCTCCTTCTTGAGGAGCTTAGGGGGAGTGCGGCGATTGATCTTCACTCAGAGATGCAGCAACCAAGGCTGGCACCTTAAGTCGCCTGCCAATAATTCTAATTATGTACGGCTTGAAATGCAAAATGGAATCTAGCGGCCCATTATTTCAGTGCTCTGGGGAGAAGCAGCGTAAAGCTCCAGGGCAGAATACCTATGCACTCCTAATCTGACAAATTAATCAAAGTTTAGGATTTGGGAGACAGTCATTGGACCATGATAATAACATAACCTGTCACTCCATATCTTTACATTGCCATGCAGAGCACACACATTCACACAGATACACACTTACCATGAACACTAATGTTCGTTCTCTCATCAGTGTAGACCCTCAGATGTGTGCTGTAATTAGGCCTTTTTTGCTCTCTTTTCTAACCCATTGACAATTAGTCATTCACATCCTAAATCCCTATAAAGTGCTTTTCACTCCATTGTCCAGTTAGTTTATATTACATGTCTGTCCAACTTCATCTATGACGCAAATATTTACTGTACAGGACTGTGCTGGATAGTTTTAGCAGTGTGTATCGTGTCACTACATCATTGTAGTCTAGAAGCACATTCTCCACTTGTTTGTAGCATGAAGCTGTTTCTTTATATATCCGTTCAAAAGCACCTAATTGCAGATCTACCTCTCTAATGCTTTCAACATGACCCCATGTAAGTGCACAGCAGAGTAAGACTGTCATCATCATTGTTTGTTTTTCCTACCATACACTTGGCCTTTCAGCTCAACTGAATCGCGCACCCTGCTGGGAAAAATGTTCCAGTTATTGTGTTGTTGTTTTAGTCATTACTCAAGGTACCAAGGAAACCATCTTTCCTAGTCATTATACTTGTCAAAGATATTTGATGTTTCATACCTTCACCCGGAGAGTCAGAAATTGGATTGGACATTTATAATGATCTAATGTTCAGAAGGGGGTGTGAGATGATCCTGATTATGGGGAGAAACTGATGGCAGGATTTAGGAATGGCAACATTAGGTGCTGTCGTGGAGCTCAATAAACCATCTGAGTGTTGATGGTGGGGTGTCGGGTCTCATGCTGGGAGAAAAGACATTTGTGTGTGTGAGGGGAGAAAGAGTGAGGGAGAAACATAGGTGGGGTAGGGAGAGAGGGGGAAGTGGGAGGAGGGTGGGAGCGAGTAAAGAGGGAAAGTGATAGAGTGGAGGGAGAGGGGAAGGGGGGAGAGAGGAGAGAGATACATTGGTTATTCATGATGATTTATTGACAGCAAAGGCCTCACGCGTGCTCAGCTACCTCCTTCACATTGTACATTCAGACCGTCTCCACTCCTGTCTGTAGGCACTGTACAGTACATAGATGTTGTTACCGTCTATCATGGCCATCATCAGTCAGAGTTCACCTTGCTGCTATGATAATCAGATACTCCAGCAGATCAATGGTCTCTTCATGTGATTGCCATCACAGTGAAATATTGCCAGAGACGTACAGTAAGTCAAACTTATGGTTCTGTCAACACTGTGACTTGAGTGAGCAAATCAGGGGTTCAAGGATAAAACAGTCTCAGCTCTTTAGAAAAGCTTTAAAAATCATTATTGTCAAGGCCCTACAAAGCAAGGCATATATATTGTACTTGCACATGTTTTGTAGTTGTCTGTTTAGGAAACAAACCATTGTGTAAAAAGACAGTGTCCACAGGTAAGCGACCTCACTACCTCACTAAACTGAGAGGTTGGGATTATCAAGGATTTTGGTTGGAACACTTTCGTACAGAATCTCTGGCTAAAACTGGTGGAGGGAGATTATAATCCTAGAAGATCATCAGAAACATTTAAACAGATTATATGATGTTTGTTTATCCTGTCATGTGTTTGTGTGTGTGTACGTCTCAAAATGTGTGTGTTTCTGTAGGTATATAATCATTTTGGAGAGTGGCTAGTTCAGTTCAGTGGAGAGTCTACCCACCAGTGCCAAAGAAAGACCGACAATCCTTAAATGTCTTCTCTGAGATATAAATATCCTTATAAAACATGTATTTGGCCATTCTGAATAACATCAGCCTAATGTATTGTTAGTTCTTGTGTGGTGGTAAATGTTTTATGTATAAAGACCCGGATGAAGTGGCATCTGTCTAACAAGCTTTAATCGCTGGCCTGTCCCAGCATCAGTATACAGTAGAATGCCTCAGTCCAATCCCGTGTGAATTAAGCACAACATTGAACAGCACACTGCACATAGCACTGGAAAAACACTTTTAGAAACGCATATGGTGCACAATGAACAGCATTTGAACAGAAAGCGAGGTACCAAGACAAGCTGTGCTTGGTCATATGGCCTTCATTGGCTGTTACCATCAACTGTTAAGTAAGTTAAATGAAGAAAGAGACGAATAGATAAGGAGGAGGAGGGTTGGACAGGGTGAAGTAAGGTCTGCTCTTAGGTCAGTCATTTGTGCTTTGTTATAGATTTACTGATAAAAGGCTACTGTAGCTGGCACATTCCTTATTGTTCAGCCTGCTTGTTTAGAGTTATCTGAGGGTCAAGGACAATCAATATTGTGTGGTTAAACTTCACTGTTCCTGGGTAAACAACAAAATGGCCATGAAGGAGACCCCAACCAAGGAGATAATATATTTTCATCTCCCAAGCCATTGTTGTTCCCTGGAGAGCACAGCGAGCTGCAGGGTGTTGAGGGAGAAGGCAAGCTTGCCTGATGGCCCAAGTAAATAAAATGAACCAAATGTGAGTGTGTTTGTGATGAATTTCCATGGTGCTCCTGATTTAAGGGTAACAGTAGGGGGCATGTGTCAGAATGAAGTGTCTGGGCTTGTTTAGAACTGACTTTATGCAATGCCAGCGCCATTTCTTGCCATCTCTGTTCTGGGTTATCTAAACACAGCAGAGACACAGAACTGCATTTATTACTGCCTGTCCTCCACACAGGTTCATTTTCTTCAGCCTGGCCAGTGTATAAATATGGATCAGTATTCAAATAGAGAGGGACACAGGTGGAGGTGGACAACTCATTAGTAGTGTTTTTTGCAAGCTCAAACTAGCTCAAAATACATGGTGATATATATGAAAAAAGCTCCCCCCCACGCTAGCTATCGATGCACTTCAACATGTCATGGTCCACTGGATCCAAGCAAAGAAAGGTGCGATGTCTTTCTCTCAGATACAGTCATGCAAAACAATACAGTCCAAACAAAACAGCCTTGGCTTCAGTCACAGTTCCATGGACACTGTCACAGCTCATGACTCTAACCACTTTATTCTACATATGAGCCACACTTGTAAGCACACTCGCAGTGAGCAAATTTAAATTGTCAGCCAAGGTCGGAGGTCTTCAGTAGCCATTAAGCCAGAGTCGGCGGTGGAGGAATCCAGAAGCAGCCACCTACGCATTGGCAGTCTCGGCGTGGGGTCCACTGGTCCGCCGGCTTTGTCCAGTGCAGAGTGTCGCGGCGTCACAGGGGCCATGGGGAGATGGGCCCTGACAGGCTCTAAAGAGGATAAATGCTCGCTGGCCTCTTGGCTGTCGCGATGACTCACTGCGGCGAGGTGGGGATGATGCTGTTTGCCTCGCTACCCGGCGTTCTTCTCACCCTGCAGGGCCACTTCACATTTCACATCAGATAAGAAAATTCTCTATTCAGTCATGTTACTCATGCCTGGGCTGTTTTTTTCTGTCTCATAGAGGGACTCTAATACATGAGCGACAAAGGAACACCAGTTCTGCTCCACCGCCTAAAAGAAAAGAGAGGAGGATTGTTCTAATATGAATAGGCTGGGAGATCAATTAAGTACGGTGCTTTTGTGTTCCATTAAAGGAAAGCAGATAATGTACTCTTTGGAAAAGCTAATTAATTTGCCTCAATGCCTCCAACACCTCCCTACCTCCTCTCTACTGTCAAGATCTGGGCCACAACACAGTGGTCTGCATGAAGACATGCAAATGACCTCAAAGTGTTCCGCCTTCGGTTCCTCAGCCGCCGACATAAGCTTACAGCAACTCCCTGGGCTTTGTACGTGGTGCCTTGGCTTGCTGTGAATGCCAGCCGAGAAGACTTGATCAATAGCTTGTGAGATCAATAATTAACATATTCACATATATTATGCCTGAATTAAACATGAACGGTTGGAGGCTATCAAATGATCCCCATTAGAAGTGTTTGGCACAGATGCGTTGCAGACGCTGCTGTTGGGTCTCAGGGCTGTGCTGTAGACACATTTCCCTTGGAGAGGAGATCAGAGTACTGTGAGGAGATAGGCTGCAGGCTTTCAACCCATGCACACCCATGGCCACATTAAGTGCTAGCTGCTAGCTTTAGCTTTGAACCATGTCAGATAGAATGAATGGGTGTCATCAGTATGAACCATCTTCATTTTTCCAGTACAGGTGCATCTGTGGGGAGGGGAGTGAGATCATGAACAGTGTTGAGGAAGCAGCTATTTGATATCCTCTATTCTATTCTAACCAAAAACACAGCACCACAACTGGCAACCAATGTGTTTGAAGCTGTAGCACATAGACCTATCTCAGTCCTGAATCCATTTTCTTACCAGGTGTAATTGCCTCCTGCGTGACTAGTCATAAAGTGGCCTCAGACAGTGAGGTGAGTGTGACCGCGAGCGGTAGCAGTGATCTGTCAGACTGAGGTTTATGTGTTTGGGTTCATTGCTCTTGTAGCACTTTTAGATCAAAGGATCTGCCAAACACAGTGTTCACTGCAGAGGCTGTCAGACTAGCTCCCAGGAACGAAGCCTGGTCGAGGCTGCCTTCGATGACCTGATGGACATGGCTCAGTGACTGTGGTGAGATTCTGTGTAATTGTGTCAACTTCGTGGGTCGCAAGCTGTCAGCGCAGAAAATAAACATGTCGTTATTGGCCACAGCAGTATTTCCATTGGCCTCTTTCCATATTCATCAGCTTAAGTATGATTTGTTTCTTGTGGTTGTCGCTGGATGAATCTGTCCTGCGAGCATTTCGTCTTACAGAAAAGTCTTGTTTTCTGTGTTGCATGTGTCTGCAAAGATGTTCCTCAGGGAAACATAGTCTTTTTAAGGTCAGATGAGCAACATTAATTAATGTTTCAATTGATACAGAAAGACAGATGGATGATAAGGATGGTGATAAGATTATGTGATATGGGGTTCATGTAAACATTTCCTGCTAGCATATACTGTATGTATGCATGTATGCATGTATGCATGTATGCATGTATGTTTGTATGTATGTATATACGTTTATATGTATATACGTGTGTGTGTCAGTCCGACAATGTAATATGACCTCCTTGGAAAATGTAAGTCATTAGCGGAACTTTATATACAGCAGAGGCTAACTCACCAAAGGCATTTCATTATAAGCATTTTTTGACGTATCAATAGATGTCTAAAATATTTCTATGAAATATTCATGCTGGTTTGTATTAATACTAGGCAATTTGAACGAAAACAGACAAAGCTTTGATGCTCTGCGTACCTGTGAGGGTGAAGGGGGAAAATGGGGAAGTAATTTGATGGATAAATGGGCTTCAATTATTCCAACGGGCATCAAAGCCTCATTAAATTCTGCCTTTGCCAGTTTACCATTTCAGCTAACATCCATATGTGCCCCTTTCATGGTATTTTCTTTTGATTAGGCAAGTTCCATAAACTAATCATTGCATGCCTATGCAGGGTTTCGTGAACACCAGATCATACACCGGTAATCAAGACAAGGATAACAGTCAACACCAATGCCAGGTGAAGAATGTGGGGGAAATATGCCCCATCTTTATCCAATGTTGGTGATATGGAAACAGTGACATAAAGATATGTATATTTGAGTAGCATAATGGCTAAACATCTTTACAATTATAATACATCCAATTCAATTGACGTAAACATTTCCCATTTTCCTCTAGTAAGAGGATTAGCCCTTCCTCTTGTCCGGCCCAGTCTACTTTACCCACACAAACACAGCTCTGTATGTCTGTACATGACGTGGCCCTGATAAACAGTCAAATCTGGTAAAGCGCTAATAACGTTCTCTTACTAGCACAGACTGAACCATGCAACAGTAGCAGCTGTCTTATCTCACCTGATAGAGTGAGGGCAGGCACACCAGGCTTTTTGAGTCCAGCTCCACACATTCTTATCTCCTCACCTGATAAAACAGTGGTGTTTCTGAGCTGGACTGCCTCTTATCTGGACTCTCTCTGTTGACATAGAGAGCAAATACAGAAAGCAGACATAGATCTGCTCAGATGTGTGTGTGTGTATGTCTGTGTGTGGGGTGTGGTGGGGTTGGGGTAGGAGGTTAAGGGGGTGAGGGAAAGGTGATGGTAGATGCTCTTATGGTGCGGGTAGAATCAGTTCAGAGGTAATCAACAGAAAACGATTGATCTCTCTGGCTGACCGGGTCAGAGATGATGAGATGGTGAGAACCCAGGCATCCTTGACTGAGGGTGTTTAAATTGGAGATGCTACAGCCTCCAATACTTCTGTTATTCATGGAAGGAAATAAAAAATGAGTGGTGTTCGAGTTATTCCGAATGCAGTCTAAAAATAGCCTGTTTATGACTGAGAAATAATAGGGAAATACTGCAATATGGGCAAGATATGAGGCAACAATTCCATACAGAAAATGGATATTGTGGATAAAAATGGTTACATTAAAGCAGCAGAGCATTTTTCCAACAAGTTGTTCTGTTTATTTATCATATGTATTTATATATTTTATGGAGACAGAATGAAAACAACATCTGACTCAATAATGGACAGCTCTCCTATTGACCTTTTGATGCGCCAGCTCAAATGAATGTTCTCTGACCAACAATCAGAACATCTTCAACTGCCAGACAAGATCTCACAGAGGGACATTGAGAGACAGTGACATTTTATTTGATCACATTTTTACCTTTGGCCTGGAATGTATTATAAAACTTCATAACTTGTAATATGGCTAGTATTTATAGACCTCAAACCTGTATTCTGTTCAATGGTTCTTGAGTCTTTGGTGCCGTGGTTTGATTTTCATAGTTGTTTGGTATTGTTTAATCTCTAAGCCAGTAGATGGGCCGTGCATCGAAGTTATAAACTATTCAGCAATACATACTGTGACATTTTCTCTAGTCAAGGTTCAATGCTTGCTGGTATGACTTGGCAGGTTGTAAATATCAATGTTAGCAGGACAGTGTTACTGTATATTCATCCCTTGCCCACAATTTGAAGCATGATCACACCCTGGAGACCATTCCCTTAGATCTTGTGGTTGACACTGGCTCTGTTCACACCTGCATCATTTTACCTCTGGAAGCACTGGGGGACAGACACCGTGCTTTGTTGGATTTTGAATGATTCAGCAAAAATGTACAAAAAGAGATTGCGATGTTCCCTTTTGCGGGATATGAAAGGTTACATTTGATCACCCCACATTTCTCCCAGACTTTATGAAGCCCTCCACTGTCACCCCACCAGTGATTGTCCCTTTATCTTTACTGGAGGAGGTAGGATATACTCCAGGATTGGGCTGTTAAAAGTCCATTCCTTTGAAAGAGAACCATGATGAAATAAGGTGACAAGCTAACACAGAGCTCTGCCAGTAAATGGGCTCTGTCCCAGGACCTTTCAGCCAACCCAGCTTCCCTTCCTGGCATACGCAAGGTCAACATTGTACGATATGACTTGTACTGTCGGCCACTTGCAGACTGTGCCAAGGTTGGGGGAAGGGATGCTTGTAAAATTCTAACATAAGTATCAGGTATCTTATTTTCATGCCAGTATTGCAATTCTAATGCAGGGAAGGTAGTCTGAAAGTTGACCACCTTCATTTCAAAGCTCGATATGATATTGGAAATTCTGAATACCGTACGGGTTCACTATTTTAAGACAATTCAGCAAACATGCTGTTGATCCAAACTTGTGAGTTATATAAATATAGGTGTAAAGAAACATCTCCTGTAGTGGTTTGGTAAATCATGTTTTTGATTATAAAGTTACTCTATGGAACTAAAATTTCTGAGTAGACTAGTAAAATATAATTTTTGAATGTATGATTTGTTAGGGAATTGTTAATAATTATTCTTCATATCATAAATTATGCAGCTGCTTTATGTCGCCTGCCATGGAATGTTTCAAGTTGTTTTGGCATGTCACAACTTTTAGGGACTGAAGTTCAAGTTCAAGTTGAGCTTTATTGTCATTCCGCTTCATGTGGGGGCATACAGTGGAATTAAATGTCGTGCCTCACAGAGCCACGGTGCTTCATAAGTATATGTCATTTGATGTGAATGTTGCACATCAAATGATTCACGTATCAGATGGATGAAACAGAATTCTCAGAGCTTGTCTTATCCTGTGCATTCTCGCATGAACTTGTTTGCACGTCTCATAACATTTAGTCTTGATAAAGCCGATAGCAGTGTCCAATATTGGTGGGAACGTGCTGGAGAGGTGTGCACGGGCATATCAGACTGCCTGGCTTACTTCTTTATTTCCTAATACCTTCTACATAAATGCATGAATAAGCATCATCTATATTCATTACATGAGATCCTTGGCTGCCTGACAAAGTTGCATCGATACGTTCTCCCTTTAGTCCTTTATCCTGTATTTGTTATAATTAATATGGATTGGTGCAGTTTTTCGCATTTTTGAGGGACCTTGTGAATGAGAAGCACGCATCCCTGACAAATGGACTGGTTCTGTTCAAGTCAGCACGGGTCAGCAGATGCATCAAGCACAGACAAATGCTATATCCATATAAGCTGAGAAAAGGGTCTCTAGATCTGGCTGAGAGAATGTGTTTTGTTTTTTGGTCCCAAATGGCATCTCTGTGTATGCCATAGAAGTCAGCTTTTTTTGTGAGAATTTTTTTGGGAAGATAAAGTGGCACGAATGGTTCCTGCCCTTCAGCTGAACTGCTGAGGGTGGCTGGTTCCTCAGCCCTCCCCTTGACAGCAAACCCACTCTACCATGCAAAATCTAAATTGTTCACGGTCCATTATTGATATTGCATCTGGCCCTCTGCCAACCATGTGTCAAAGTCTTCACGATCTCTACTATCCCAACTCTGTACTTCCCTTGCCAACCAGCGCAGTTCGACACAACCAAATAAACCAGACAGTGTGTTTGCAGAGCATGGACTGTTACGCTGGACCACATGTATCAGGATAGGAAGTGCTATAAATCAGTGTAGAGATTAACCAGACAGACAACTTCTGCTGTGAGCTGCCTCTTAAGACCCATCCGCTGTACTGCTTGTCATGCACTATTCATTGCAGGGGCGGTGGGGTGTCTGAGAGGTACCATGCTGCAATGATTTCACGACAGTGACTTGTTCTGAGACACTTAGATATTGTTTCAGTTGTTGGCCCATGAGATATGATGATGCTTTATTCGCTCTTCAAATGTATGGGTGTCTCCCTAAAACAGTGAACATGGAAGTGACGAAAGACCATGTCTTAAATATTCATTCACACTTGGGAACTGTTTTACTTAGGATAGGATGAGAATAAAAGAGTTGAGAAGACACCGTCATTCTCTTGGGTAACACTCACCAGGTGTCAGTGGATCAGTAACAGTAAGATTGAGTTTTGAGCTGTTTGCGCCCCAGTTTGAAGCTGTCAGACATTAAGTACCGCAAAACTTCTTTCTGTCTGTGATATGTAGAGCTGTTAACATCAGATAACAGGAATACTGTATGCAGATGCAATGGAAAAACGTTTCTGACATAGACAACACAGATGTGTATACAGAGATGTATGCATACACAGATGATTACAGTATGTGATAATGCAGGACGTTAATCAATTTGACATTTCAAAAATAATAAATACATTCACCATTGTATGAGGAAATAGACAGGCTGCTTAGGACTAATGTTCCGACAGATAACCATGTGATGCTGCGTAATTACCGATCTTAGCTTTTGACTTCCTGTGAGAATTTAGCACAACAGATCACATCTCAGCTTATGATCAATCACATATCCATCAACAAAGGCTCTAATAAGCCCTGTGGCCAAAATGTGCTTAAGGCTAGCGACGAGGTCATCTCTAGCCACTAGAGACCCTTCATGTTTACATTGTAGAGAAGCAGGGCCTTAGGCTACATCTACACAACCAGCCTGAGAGGATGCTCTTTATCCTGTACAGTTACATCTGCAGTGGACTCGTGAAATCATAAAAGAAAGATCACACGCTATGTATGGAAATCAGGCTACAGCTCGTCATGTACCAACTCTGTTTCTCCTATTTGTTCTACGCGTTGTCTATTTTCTTTCTCTCTTGCTCTTTCATTCTGCCTGCGTGTATCTCTCGCTTGCTCTCTCCAGCTCTCCATCTCTGCTGCATCCACACCACTACCACCCATACTTATCCATCTATTATTCTATTGACAGTGAGAATACAGTGTCTATTCTTCTTGTATATCCAGCTTCATACAGAGCCTGCTTGCCTACAGACAGACGCACAAATATCGTGGAACAATAGTTAGCAGTTAATATCTGTCGTTCACACATTCTAGAGGGGGAAAAAAATGCATTGACATTGATAACACATGACTGCCTCCCAGATAGTGAACTCATGGTTCAGCAAAGCCCACTGAGCACCATTTAGTCAGCCTAGCAGCCAGCAGCCAGCAGAGGATGTGTTAAGCTCGCTCAAGAACATTCTCTCTGTGTACCGTGCTGCACACCATGCCCCTACACATGTGACCCTTGACATGAAATGAGGTTATACAGGATGGGAATAATCTGTGCACAGATGTACAATTATTCCACCAATGGAAACACTTCAATCATCCGCTCTGTCTTTACAGTAACCTAATTCATGGTACCTTGCAAAGCTGCTGGTCACACTAAGGCATGTACAGAAATGTACTGTATGTGTAAACACAAAGAATCATTGGGATATTGTTTGTGGCCCCAGATGTCTAACGTTGCTGGCTGCCTGTAATCAATCTGGAAACACAGTATTAGTCTTTCTTTGCTGATTTGAGTTTTAAAAAATGGTGCAAAGCTGTTTGTGGCCCACACACCACTCTGGTAGAGAGTACAGTAGACCCAGGTTTACGTTGCTGCTGCGACAGATGGATGGCTTTGCCCCCCCCCTCCACAGACGCACATACACAGACACACACACACATACCCTTCCACACACACACACACCCTTCCCCCCTCTCCACACATACACACACACATACACACCGCTTTCCCCTCTCTCCACACACACCCTTCCACAGACACACCCCTCCCCCTCTCCACGCAGATACACAGACACACACACCCTTCCCCCTTTCCCTGACACACACATGCACACACAGCCTTCCCCCTTCCACACACACACACACACACACACACACACACACACAAGTTGGCAGCTTGTCCAGCTTCTGCTGGCACATTGGGATGATGTCGAAAGGAAACATCAGTACTTCATCCACAGCAGGTGATTATGTCCAACTGTTAGTTCAAGCATTTCTGAACCATTAATAAAAATACAGTCTTTTGTGTTGCATTTCTTCTGCATCAATGCAAAGGTGTAAATCCACAGTCAGTAAATTGTCCAACTGTACACGTCAAATCGTTCTACTTATTTGGTGAGCCGCTGCGAACAGTATTCTTTATCTGCAGTGACTGTGCTCTCATCTAGACCCCAGAGTCTATGGATTTGTCTCTGAATGTTACATTATGTAGAACCACTGTTCAATATCCAACGTTCAAAGGCAGGAGTGAAAACAATTAAATCCATTAGTGTGATCTGCAGGAAAACAGCAGAGGAGGATGACAACAAAAGAACTAGAGCGCACACAAACATTGAAGGTCACGGAAACTCTCGATGGAATAATAAACTGCTCGTATCAAAGCCAATTATTACGCCTTGGCGTAGTATTTGAAGGTTTTCTATTATCTTTTGTGGTTGTTAAGATCAACATGAGCTGATTAAATCAAGTGTAATAATGGGTCATGTAAGTCCTTGCCTACAGAGTATCACCACACACACTATGTAACCCAAAACAGTTGCACTCAGTTGTAATCTTGAATACTATCATGCAAATGGTGGATTAGAGCATACTTATAAGTCTACTATTTGGTATGATATCGTTTAAACACTGGCTCTTTAAGACATAATTCGTCCAGCTGGTGATTAAACTAAAGGGGTGCTACTTTGGGGCCAGACAGATGGATATGGAAAGAGATTACTATAATAATGCAATCCTGTAGACAATCTTAGGATATTGCAAACAAATACCTCAGAAGCTCTTTCTCTCTCTGTTTTTGTATTTTTTAGATGAGCCATTGTGTTGAATGAAAAAGGTCAGATGCCTGTCTGAAGAACACAGACTGAGAAAGGGAACTCCTCTGGATAAGTCTGATTTTCTCAGAACAAATCATTTCTTGGCTCACCAATACAAATGTTTGCTGTGAGGAATGGGCAGCTGCTGTTGCTCATGACATTTTTTCATCAAAGGCCTGGGTTGAACTGTGTCAGTCAGAAGCTCTGTCAATTTCTGTAAAAGTAGGCTATGTGATCATTAAGGCTAACAGTTAGAGGTAGAGGTACCAGCGAAGGACGGAGAGGTTGATTATAAGCACCATGGTCTGACAGGGGGCCCTGCAAAACTCTATACTTTCTGGTATTACAGAGCAGTTACAGTTACAGTACTAGAGCAAGTATTACTTACAAGATATCAAGAACACCGGCAAACATGTTTTCTTTGTCATAAGCAGAACTCCCAGTGTGCCAAGATCAACAGAAATCTGGCCTTCAGAATTGCTGTCACCTTGCCTGAAAATAATTGGTCTGCCTTTATATTAAGAGGGGTTGGTCCCAGTATCCAAGGGACTTGAGATGTCTAAAGTATCACATTTGTATTCAGCATACACACAGGGACAACAGAGGAGTATACCGCTGAAATTGGAGGAAATAGAAGTGATGGCAGTTCTTAAAGAGGAAACAGAGCAGACTATGAAAGACAAGGTAAATATTAGTCTGTCCGGATTCTTTTTATTGTTGTCATAGTCCTGATGCATGTTACATTGACGTTGTGCTGTGTTGTGTTTTCATTGAAGAGAAATGCAATCCAACATGTCGTTGCACCATTCATTGCAAACAAAGGAACACCAGTTACAACCGCCCAGTGTTTTACTGTGGTCTATCATTCACTGGGGGGCTCCATTAAGCTATGGCACCAAAGAGAGACGAATAAGCCAGACAGTTTGTGACAGCTAATGCAACATATTGTGTTTGTTTTCGAAGGTGAGATATGGACAGGGAAAAGTAATTAAAGTATGAATATTTTCATTTGAGCATGCCACCCGAGTGGAGGAGGAGCGGCGCTCCTGAGCATGAATAGTTGATGAAGAGCTGCGAGGGACAGAGCAGAGGGAAAGACGGATGACCGAACAGAAAAACATGTTTCCTCCCTGCTTGTTCGGTGACTGATACATCTCCTACTTGTCAGTGAACGACTGGAGGTTATCTGTATCGAAACGCTCAAGCCTCGAATAAACCCTCATAGTTTCGGGTTTTTAGAGCGTTGTTTTTGCTTGTGGTGGTGTGGTTTCCTGGCTTCAAACAATCTGGCTCGTCTGGTTCAGTCTCGCTGACCTGCTACCTGTTTGCTGTGAGCTCACAGTCAGCAGTTAATCGTTTGGCCATGCCCAGCTGTTCCCAGTTGCAGCTTTCCTGTGACAGGCCCATGGGAGAGCAGGAGACCTGGCTCAGTGATCTATCAGATGGGCATGGTGGGCTTGTAATCACATTTAAAGGCTCACTGACGAAAACCCCAGTGTCCAGTTGATCCTGAGGCCACCCAGAGTTCAGTCAGTGCTTGATGTCTGAATGTGTTCAATTGTACAGCTTTGTTACAGCTCATCTTGGTAATCCGCCCAGGTCTGCCTCAACGTGTTGAGGGGGAAACGGCGGAAACTCTGACTGACACTATTTGGTTCTGCAATGATCCAAAGCAAATGAATATAACATCACAAATGAACTGCATTCTTACAAGAAGATGAACGCTTAAAACTCTGAAACCTATTTCAGGAGCTGTCAAAAAAACCCTCTTCAGCCATATGTCTCACTTTAGTTAACGGAGCAGAATAATGAATGGACGGGTACTATCAATAACAACACAGAAAAGTAAAGAAAATGAGTTTAATATAACTGGTTGGCCGACTCAGTCGACATCATAATTGTACTTTGAAAAAGAAAAAGGCCTCTTTCACATTGTAGCAGAAGCAGATCAAACCCCTTTCAATTAAATCCAGTCACGGCGTACAGTAATAAGTCTGACCAGAGTCAAGGGAGACGGCAACCATTGGAACAATAACAAAAATTGCAGTCCATTCACTGGGGAATGCCATACTGGTAAAATACAGTAGCAATGTGAGGGCAGAGCCTATTGAGTTTCCACGGTGACATCAATTTGACAACAGACCTCCTGGGGCTGTTGAGATGTGCACTGGCCGTTGTGCTGTTGTTTTTGTCATTGCGACAACATGAATCCAGTGTGTAATCAGCATCCTCCTACGTGACCCATAAGAAGAGTTTAGAGACACAAACTCCACATTCTCCAAGTGACTCGGATTGCTCTACTTCCTCATGATGACTACGCTGATTTGTACTTGTAAAAGTTGATACGTCAATCGATAATTTAGAATACAGACAGTATTCTCTCTGTGATAATCTGGGGAATTCCACATCTGAGCTCAACTTTCAACACTCAACATTCTCTCCAATCTGATTGAATTACCCTCTGAGTTATGTTAATATATATGCAGCACAGTCCTCCAGTCTCCCTGATAAACTATTACAGCTCCATGTCTTCCATCAGAGAGTGAGTATATCTACATGTTTTCTGCTGTACCTCAAATGGCCTCTTGGAGGACTTTAAAATCTGTTTTAACTGTTCAGGGATCAGTGGTGGAAGGGTGTGGCAGGGCAATGCTGCCTTGCAAATCTTATTGGTTTTGCTTGTTATGGAAACCCCCCCTCCTAAATATTGGCTTTCCTTGGCTGATTTAGGCCCTGACTGTGCAAAGGGTTTGGATAAGAGGAGCTAGGGTAGATCTGGCTCTAGGGGGACTTCATTCTGAAGTTTCCCTTCCCATTCTGAGCTCAGTTTGTTTACTCTAAAAGTAGCGATAAAAATGGGTTCACATTGCTGGGTCTCTATCGTGGTATTTGGGGATTTTATCTTTTGAACTGTCTGCTGCATGATATAGTTTTCATATTAGAAAATATTTAACCTGAACCCAAACACTACATTAGAGTCCCTGGATATATAGTTACAGTTTAAGGGGTATTAGGAGTAGGAGTACAAACACATAATTATAGGGGCTTTCTCTTAGTGATGCTTGTATATATAAAATGTACTTGTAATTTGACAAAGTGTTTTGTAGTATAGCTGCTTTAGATGAGAGGGCAGCCCCCATATAGAAACAGCTTTTCAATGAGGGGCCACCCAAACAATTATATAAACAAGGAAGGAAAGTGAAATACTGCACAGTCACTCATTCGTCAGTCAGATTCTCCCCTCTGATCCTTGGCGCAAAGAAAGTAAGAGAAAAAGTTGTCAAGTTTAGTGCTGAGCACATGAAAAATGATAAAAGGAGTGAGAAAAAATATGTTCTCATGGATTTAACATATTATTGATTTTTACAGATATTCCCGTCAGCTCAGGGTGCATGAATTTCTGGGTAACAGAATGTCTTTTTTTTTGTTGTTGAAAACTATGTTTATCCGTTTGGCACAGAAGTATCTGCACACACACATACACAAACAAAATCACACATGAACACACACTTGCACACCAACACTTAGGCTCTAACCATCTGTAGCGTAGGTTCTTATACAATATGAAGAGGTCCTGAGACAAGTTGTTTTTCTGAGTTTCTTCATTTCAGTATGGGGAGCACCGCCAACTTTCAGCAAAATATGGTTCTCCTTCTTTTATTTGTTCTTTTTATTTTTATATTTATCTTCAAATAAGTTGTCAGATCCAGTGAAGACGGCCAAACAAGACAGCATCAAACATCCCAAGACTATTCTCTACAGGCACACATATCTGTCAGAACAGATTCTCCTGGTGAACATCATAGACCCACCGGCTCTGGGCCCAGACTCGAGAAACTGCATCAACAAGCAGGAAGCTCTTGGGGAAGGGCAGCTGAGACTGCAGTACCCACAGTCAGCTCTGTTGAACCCTCAAGCTCCTCACAGAACACTTAGCTCAGAGGCCTCACTGTGGTTCTTGAGGGTCAAAATGACAAGTGTGTTGCCGTGAAATTGACAGTCGAGAAGTCCTGTATGCACGTGTCATATTCTACAATCCAAATGGATTCTGTCTTGACTGAAGGGAGTCTTGTCAACAAGCAAAGGTTGGAAAGAGCTATTTTTAGTCTGACCCAGGCAGCATATGTGCAGTCATGGCATCAGTGCTGGACACACAGGTGTCTAGGGTGGAAACATCGCTTTAAGAAGTCCATTTCATCTGGGTGGGATTAAAGCAAACTGCTGAAGATGAAGCTTTAGATAATCTCAAACCTAGGGTCAGTGTCTTTCACGGGATTAACCGACCTGCACGGGGGATTACCAGCAGGAAGGTTATGAAGGTCAGACAAGGGGCGGAGCCTCGGGCATCTTGCTGTGGCCAGAGCGCTGTCTGTTGTTCAGTGGCTTGAGTTCTTTATCGTATTACCTTACCAGGAGAACTTTCACTGGAATTAATTGATTGGGTAATTGTTCCTGAGAATGTTCTCTCTCACTCCTCACTGCCGTTGTGAAGTCTCACTAGCGGAGAGACAAGACTGTTGAGTGGTTGGCTCTGTATATGTTTGTGTTGGGACAGCTCATCTACTGTTATCACTCACCTTATCTGGCCTTAGACTAGGGATGCTGTGCTGACGGGCATGATCTCTCCAAAAAAAATAGAATACACAGCTGTTTTTATGTTTTCATATGACTTTTACATTCTGACATAGATTTAGTATGCTATACCATGTGACCAAATTCATGAGCAGGATTTGAGTTTTCAAAACAGTTGTTATTACTACAACGCTTGCTATTATTTTATATTTAACTTGTTCCATGTCCTCTTTGTAAATGCAGAGCAGCACAGAGGGGTAAAACTAGGTCACACTGGCACACATAGTACAGTGTAAGACTCAGTCACATCTGTTCACTCTGGAGAAGCACAGTGACTGTCAGTTACAATGCTATCCCACACTGGTGGCCACGCAGGCAGCAGGTATGCAAGGATCCTACCAGGATGGCTACCAGATGCCACCACACACGCTTTGAAGGGTGCAGTCTGTGAGCCAAGTGAGCTTTTTTTTCAAGGTAATTAAAAGACTGGAAAACTGTTTGAATAGCAGCTTGGTGTTTTAAGCCAAGAGATGCAGGTATGTCCTCCACCCACAGGAGCACCTCATTAAACACGCTCATCATTTAAAATGGAAATGATGCACGTCTGCTACTGAACTGCAAATGGCACGCTCAGATTGACTGTTCAGGAGAAGCAGGCTTTATGGGCGACGCTGGCATCAGAGCAGCAGGAATGGCCATTCCACTAAGCGGAACCAATGAGAGAAGGAGCTCTTGGCAGGCAGAGGTAGAGGTGGACTTTAGCCTGGAACAACCAACTATTGTCAGCAAAACAAATGCATCTGTTTGGAGCTGGAAGATTAGGGGTTTTAGAGTCAATTACACCATTCCCACTGCCACATGTACAAAACCCACGCCACCCAGATTCACCCTGGGTGATGATAAGAG